>CM061140.1:141827183-142427183 GCA_030789695.1 Scilla litardierei | reverse complement strand
TAGCATTTCTAAGATCATCCATCGTTACCTCATCGCTTTCGTCATTACTATCATCGGAAGAGGAGGATCCTTGATCGTTCTCCTCTCTTGCCATGAAGCACATATGTGCTTGCTCCACTTTCTCATCATCCGACTCTCCGCTTGAGGAATCCTCGGAGTCGGTGAATGTTGCTCCGACAAGTCCTTTCTTGTACCCCTTTTTGTATTTCTTGGACTTATCGAATTTTGGTGCCTTCCACTTCTCCTTGTGCTTATTGAGGGGACACTCCGCTTTCATGTGTCCCGGCTTATTACACTTGAAACACAAAGGAGAGGAAGAGGCGTTAGTAGAACCAAATTTAGCTTTGTTCTTGAAGTTACCTTTTCGGAAGAAACGGTTGAACTTCTTGGCCATGAGTGCCATGGACTCCAAGTCTAACTCGTTTTCCGAGTCTTCATCATCGGAAGATGTGGATGAAGCCGCCTTGAATGCAATCGCCTTTTTCTTAGGCGCATCTAGGTTCAAATATGACTTCATCTTTTCTTGTAGCTTCACCTTGCTATCTTTGCGTACCTCGTATGACATCAAAGTACCCATTAGTTGAACTACGGTATATTTGTTCATGTCATTACCTTCCTCGATGGCGAAGGTACGTTTTTCCCAAGAAGAGGGAAGTCCTTCAATAAGCTTTAAGCACTTCTCCTTTTGAGTGTAGATCTTGCCGAGGGCCTCTAACTCGTTTATTATGTCAACGAAGCGAGCGTAATATTCTTTCATCTTCTCGCCCTGTTGCATATGAAACATTTCGTAATCTTTGGTTACGACTACGAGTTTAGAGTCTCTTACCCGACTCGTCCCTTCATGTAGTATGAGGAGAGAGTTCCAAATTTGATATGCACTCTTACATGTGCATATCTTATTGAAGTCCTCGGGCTCCAATGCGCATTGCAAGGCGTTCATTGCCTTGGCATTGCTTACCTCCGCGGCGACCTCCGCGGTAGTCCATTTCTCAAAATCTTCTTCTTCGGGCTCGATGTACTCCTTCATTGTAGTCCTCCATAAAGATGCACTCCGGAGGAAAGTCTCCATCCGGCACTTCCAGTACCCGTAGTTGGTACCGTTGAAGAATGGAGGCCTCGTAGAGGAATGTCCTTCCATCACCGATGACGCTCCTTCACGGTTCCTGAAGGTGTCATAGTTGGAGGGTGGAGGCACGGTCTTGTTGTCGTTGGCAGACATAGCTGTGTATCTGGCTCCGATACCAAATGTAATGCCCTACCAGCTACTGCACAAGTACTAGAGGGGGGGTGAATAGTACTTTAAAATAATAAGGAGTATAATTCCAAATTAAATTGCAATCAACTACCAAATCAATTTGCGGAAGCTTAAATTGAACGACGACAACGAAATTGACAATGCTAACAAACGATGTTAATGGGTTCGGATCCACCCAAGTCTCCCCGACTTGTTCCCGGTGATCCTACGTCCCAACCACCCGGATCCCCTCCGGATACTTGAGTTAGAAACCCTAACTCAAGATTTCCACTATGAATATCTTGTGAAAAACCTTCACAAAATCAAATCATACATGCAATGGCAAAGTGAATCCCACAACCCGGGATCACAAACTTCTCTCACAACCGAGAGAACCAATAAGCAATATAAAAGAGTTTATATGAAATAAACAAGCTTACCACAAAATCCTATACCTTGAGTTTTTCTTACCCAATAGGTGGAATGAAGGATTTGAGGAAGATGAAGTTACCAAACCCTAGCACCAAGGAAATGAGCAGCAATGGGTGCCTAGGGATGATTTGGAAACTTGAATCAAGCAATAGCTTGAAGAGCTCACCAAGAACAAGCTTCTCTCTAGATCTAGAAATGAGAGAGAATGGGTTTCTTGTGAGGAAGAGAGCTTTAGATTTGAGGGAGAATAGCTATCTCTTTAGAACTCAATGAATCTCTTAATGGCAGCTCTCTTTCTGATAGAAATGACCTAGGTTCGTATTTATAGGGTCCCATAAAAACAAGTTAGGTCAATCTCCAACGGAAAGAAATCTGTGAGAATTAGTCGGTCAAAGAACACTCACTGACCGACTAGTTCATCAACTAGTCGGTCAGCCAAACAACGTGGACCGACTAAGAGTAGATCTGAGAAGAAAGAGAATTTCAGACCTAGACATCTAGTCGGTCCAAGAACACTGTCTGACCGACTAGTTTCACAACTAGTCGGTCATCCAATGAACGTAGACCGACTAAGAGGCAAAACAACTTAGTCTGAAGGCAAGTTGACTTAGTCGGTCTAAGAACAAAAATTGACCGACTAGATTGTCAACTAGTCGGTCATCAAACGTTCTTAGACCGACTAACGGTAAACAGTAGCTTAGGAGAAATTTAGAGTGAACAGTAAGTCACAACTAGTCGGTCAAAGAAGCATCACTGACCGACTAGTTCACAAACTAGTCGGTCGGTGAGTCAACGTAGACCGACTAACTGTAAACAGTAAAGTCCAAGAAATTAAGGAATCAAACTAGTCGGTCCAAGAACAGTTACCGACCGACTAGATCACCATCTAGTCGGTCAGTACTTGTTCTTGTACCAACTAACATGCACAACAAAGTCCGAATCGAAGCGCGACGCTTCGAGGAAGTTAGAATGAACTTGTGCAAGAATCCTAGAGCTACGAAATGAGCGTAATGAAGATAGAAACGTAAGATATACTCAAGGCTTAACATTCTATCAATCGAAACTAAAAGACTATAAATAAAACCTTAATAAACGGTCTTTGAGAGCTTCGATTGAATCTTCATAACTTCCAAAGCGCTGCAGGAGCTTCAACGAATCTTTAGGCTTGAATACGAGCTTTTGGAAGTGTTGAGATGTCGCTTTGAATATTCTCGTGAAATTGGCGACGATCTCCAATACTGCGCTCACAAAATGTTAGTTCATGAATTATTTATGTTTGCTCATCATCAAAACCAAATCCGGGGAGTCCAATATTCAACACTCAACAATAGAGTTGGCGAGGGCCTGCCCTTTGATGGCGGTCCTCGATTTGTACTGGATGTCGAACTCGCTTAGTTCGACCTCCCATTTTGTCATTCTCCCTGATCGATCGAGCCTCTTCATGATCTGCTCCAAGGGAGTATCGGTGAGGACCAAGATGGTATATGCTTGGAAATACTGTCGTAATCTCCTGGCGGATTGGACCAATGCGAAAGCCATCTTTTCGATCCTTAAGTAGTTGACCTCCATGCCTCGGAGGACCTGACTGACGTAGTAGATGGGCCGTTGTATCCCAGCGTCTTCTTTAACGAGCGCCAAACTCACGGCCTCCTCGGTGGCGGCCAGGTAGAGGATGAACCAGTCGTCCTTGTCTGGCTTGGTCAGGAGTGGCGAGGTGCGAAGGTACTCCTTTAACTCTGAGAAGGCTTTTTACTGTCCGCATCCCATTCGAACATTCTCTTGCCGCTCACAGCAGAAGCTATCGCATTTCTCTGTACCCTAAAGAAAGGTAATGACTTCTCGACTGACTTGGACAGGAACCGTCCTAAGGCCAATATCCTTCCATTCAGGCTCTGGAGCTCTCTAAGAGTCGAGGGCTCCTTCATCGTGATGACGGTAATAATTTTGTCGGGGTTGGCCTCGATCCCTCGGCTCGTCAGCATGAACCCGAGGAACTTCCCGGAACGAACCCCAAATGTATACTTAGCGGGGTTTAGTCGAAGGTTGTATCGCTAGATCTGTGCAAATATCTCCCTGAGGTCTGCGAGATGATCCGTTGACTTCTTCGACTTGACCAACATGTCATCGACGTAGACTTCTAGGTTTTACCCTATTTGAGCCTCGAAGACGTTGTTCATCATGCGTTGGTACGTGGCCCCTGCATTTTTCAGGCCGAATGGCATTTTGATGTAGCAGAATATACCTTGATCAGTGATGAAGGAAGTTTTCTCCTCATCTTTCGGTGCCATTTGAATCTGGTTATACCCAGAAAAGGCATCCATAAAGCTGAGAAGTTCGTAGCCCGAGGCACTATCGACCAGATGGTCGATTCGTGGTAGGGTGTAGCTATCTTAAGGGCACGCCTTGTTAAGGTCGGTGAAGTCGACACACATTCACCACTTGTTGGTTGCCTTCCTGACCATCACGACATTCGAGAGCCATTCAGGGTATTCGACGTTTCGTATGAAGTGGGCCTCCAGAAGTCGTTTTGCCTCTTCGTTGGCAGCTTTCATCTTTTCGCCCCCCATGTTCCTCTTCTTTTGCTTCATGGGCTTAAATGTCGGGTCAACCCCAATTTGTGGGATGCTACCTCTGGGTCGATGCCGGGCATGTCCTTCGGGGACCAGGCAAAGATGTCGGCATGCTCTCTCAGGAGGGCGATTAACCGCACCTTTAAGTCGCAAGAGAGCAATGAACCGATTGAGACAGTTTGTCCTTCCTCGTCGGAGATCTTGATACTCTCCGTATCTTCGACCGCGACTGGTCGCCGATCCTCGACTCGGGGGTTGACTGGATCAGCTTGCTCGGTCCTCCTCAGGGTGGCAGATAGCGTGTAGCACAATCGCGCCTGCTCCTGATTCCCTCTCGCCCTTTCGACCCCTTGGAGGTCTGGTATTTGATCATCTGGTGGAAGGTCGAGACCACCGCTTCTATGGCATTCAACAGCGATCTTTCAATGATTCTGTTGTATGCCAAGTTGATCTTTACGACCATAAAGTTGGTTAGGCGAGTGATTTGTTGAGGATACGTACCGAGGGCCACCGGTAAGGTGATGATGCCTGCTAACGGGTCGGAGTACCCGGTGAACCCTACCAAGGGTCATGTACAATGCGTCAACTCTTCGGATGATATTTTCCATCCTCTCCAGCGTAGTGAAGAAGAGTATGTCGCACGGGCTTCCGGTGTCAACGAGCAATCTTTTTATGGCGATTTCTCTGATCGTGGCCGTGATAACCATGGCATCATCATGTGGTAGCTCCACCCCTTCTAGATCTTCGTCCGAGAAGGAGATATGAGGCGTTGAGTATCTGGGGCGCTTTTGCGCCACGAAAACTGTCATCAATCTCCCAACGTAGGAACTTTAGAGAGAGGTTGATAGTTCCGGGTGCGGGGGGCCTCCCGTTATCATGTTGGTGATCCCGACACTGGGGGATCTTGCAGCAACCTCGGAGGATGTGGTTGGGTGAGTCGGCATACTCGAGTGGTTCGTCGAGGGGGATGTCGACTCGTGGTTTTCCATAGACGATGCCAAACTGTTAAGGCCAAAATTGACAGATACAGTTGTCAAGCTGACGGGGACTCGAAGCGTTGAGCTGGAGCCTAGTCAGCCTTCGGAGTGGGACCCTCGATTGGAGGAACCGAGGTCGGTAGTTGGTGGTTGATGATGGTGCGACCGTTGATCGATCTAAGAACGACCATCGGTTTGGTCGTTCGATGATGAAGAGCTCGATCTCGACCTTGGGCGTTGGATGGCGATCGTTGATCTGCATCACAGGAAGTCGTTGGGGGGTCAGATCTAGGTTCCAACCCAAATCACCTCCGATGCTTAAGTTAGTAAGGAACTTAAGGAAGAGAGGGAGCTTGGCGTAGCTGAGATCGACCCACTCAGGTTCGTCCTTAGACTAACGACGCAAGCTCGAATATAGAATGGAGAAGTAAGAAGATAGAGTTCTATGTATTAGTACTCGTACCTTGAAGACGGAATCTCTTTACATTTGTCCGTCGACCTATTTATATGCAGCTCTCCTTTGATGAGGCGTAACCGCCTCTCATTGATTAGGGCACGATCTTCTCCGGGATTCGAGCTAACGGCTACCATTTACTCGGCTCCATTCATTGATTAGGTAGGTACTGGGAGCTACTTGGCATGGGATTGGCATTGGATTGTTACATGTGGATATGAGCTAGAAGTTGCTTAGCATGAGTTAGCATATGTGAATAGGAGTTGGGAGCTATTTGACCTGCACACCAAAGAAGGCATGATCGTTAGCCCAGCTAAATCAGAGTAGATGCTTGCAGATTTGACCCAGATGTCATGAGATTTGAGAAGTCATTATTGTTATTAAAAAATTAAACTATCCCCAATCACAAAAAACAACAATAATGACGATGATGGCTTAGAACTGTCACAGCTGCCAAAAACTATCATCACAATACCACCCTAGAAATGCTTAGACCATAATACATGACTTAAGAACAGTTCCAACAAATGGCCACTTAAATGCTCCAAATGTAAGAACTTTTGAACCAATTTTTCCAAACGTAACATGTTCTCAGACATCACTCTTAGAATCAATATTATTCCCAACCATTTGAGAAGCCAATCCAATAACCATATAACTAGCTACACCAAAGTAACATTAAAAACATACAGAACGGGAAAGATAGACACAACTAACAGTTAAAACATACAGAACACCTTCTTAGATGCTCATACAGATTTAGATATATGGAAAGATGAAAAACCTTCCATCATAGATTAAGTTGGATCCATAAAGTAGAGATGGCTATACATTTTGAGACGATAAGGATCATAGCCAAAACACCCATGAATATCGCAAGATGTAGGACATTGAACACCTCGTCCAGAAAAGGATATCTGAAACATTATCTAATCGAGTCTTAAAAGGAGAGAGAATAGAAGAAAGCCAAGCAGTAAGGTGGCAATCAAACCAAGAATGAGGCTAAAATTATCAATGTCCTGAGGAAAGAACATATCTAGATGGAGGTTTTACTCCATGAATGTAAACTTGGCCTCTTCATTCGAAAGGGTAGACCCAATCATCACTTTCTTTAAGAAGGACCTTAGTCAAAACATGAAACGCAATGGTTTCGTCATAATACATGCATTTATATTAGGATTTAAATCATGTAAGATCCTCATTAATACTATAAGCTCTAGTAAAATCATTATTCTATGATGTGTTCAAGAAGGTGGTATCAACATGAGTCAATTGAAGTCATGTCTGAACCCTCTGGTTGGTTTCACTGGCCATAGCATGGAGGTTGAAGGAAATATCACTTTACCGAAAACCATGGAAACAAGAAGTCATGCCAAGCCATGGTGATTGTGGAAGCCATCAAATGGCAGTTGAAGGAAAGATCATTGAATCTGTTTATCTCCTCCTTCATTTCTTGTTGCTATGCCACCATCATTACCAACAACAACATGGTCTCGTTATTCTTCTCTCTCTCACTCTCCTCATTTCAGTCATTATTATCTAATTTCCTCTCTCCTACCTAAATTTCAGTCACACTCTAAAACCCTAGCTCGACGTACTATCGGCCCTTTGAAGCCACTACCCATCACCAACCTCTATGAAGATGCTGCCAATTGACAATACCCTGAGATCGATGCCAATCACCAGCCGATGTGTCCATATTTTACATGTTTTTACCGCATCATTTCATGTCATCTCCGCCTCCAAACTCCATATTTTTGTGTATTATCGCGCTTCTAACGTCATATTCGAGTTTTGTATAGCTTTTTGGATTTTCAGGAGTTTTGGAGCAAATCAGAGCTATTTTGGGACATGGACACATCCGACACGTCAGAGACGTTATTAGCAAGGCTCCATGGGAGTTCGCTGAGGAGTGGAAGAAGATTGGAGGAGAGGAGGAGAAGAGAACGAGAAAATGGCAATGTTTAGATCAGTTTCCCAGGTGACTCGATCGAGTAGCATCAGCTACTCGGCTGAGCTGACACGCGAAATCGAAGAGGAAACAGCTCTGACTTACTCGACCGAGTAGACATCTGACTCGACCCGAGTCGATCCAAACAAATGAAGATTTCGAGCTTCTCTCCAAGGCATCCCAGCTCGACCGAGCAGCAAAGTAACTCGACCAAGCAGCTCACATGCTCGACCCGAGTCGAAAAGAAACAGAGCGACGTTTTGGAGGAATTTCAGATCTACTGTAGCTCGACCAAGTAGTGGAAGTATTTTGGTTGATCTTGCAAAGTTTGTAGGAGAACTCGTATTGAGATCGTACCCACGGTCGGTGGAATCGATTGGCTTAGGGAGTATCCTATAGGCTTAATTAGGGAGTTAGTGGATTCAATTAGGACTCGTGACCATGTCCGGCTCGTTTCTTGATGGGATCCACCGACAAACTATATTACTAATTTACGGCTACCGCCATTGCGTCAATAAGAGCCACCAAAATACATCGAAGCTCTAACCCACGAGAGTGGCATGAGCTGAGATCATTCTGTCCACGAGAGTGGCGTGAATATTGTCGATTCTTAATGCATGTGTCGTGTGCGCCTACGGGTTAATACAATACGTTAGATTCATGGTGCTTAGAATCCTGAATTCCATATCTTAGATGCGACAATCCCTATAAAACCAATACAACGTAAGAGTACTAACCAAGCATCTACGTCCGACGATCCTAGTGGTGAGTCCTAAAGCCCTAGTCTTTATTAATCGTTCACAATCCTAAACAACCAATCTTTCAAAACCGACTGCTACCTATATTTTGAGATTTAAAAATAACCCAAGATAATAACATTCATACCTTATATATGGGATCGATATCTTTTATACTATTACTTGACACCGTACGCTTGCGTAAAGTGCCAGGGATTCGCATTTGGGATACATTTAGCACTTGGCGTTCGTGCCATTGCTAGGTAAGTTTTAGGTGTTAGTTTCGGGAGCATCAAGTTTTTGGCGCCGTTGCCGGGGAAGGTAACAGTGTAACTTGGATTATTTTTCTATTGAAGAATTTGTTAGTAAATTTTATCATCTCTTATCTCTCCACACTTTTTATTCTTTTATTACTTTGCTACTGACGGTATTTTTCTGAGTTCTTGTTGTGCATGAACACTCGCCATGGAAGTCTTGATAAGGAATTATTATTTGACCCCGAGATTGAAAAGACTCCAAGAAGGATCAGAGCAGAGAAAAGGAGACAAACTCCTGTAGATACAATGATAGAGGGAAATGCTTCTCCTCCATGCAAAGGGTCCATCTTGGACTATATTAAGCCGAATTTTACTGGAGCTTCTTCCATCTTGAGACCGCAGCTGGCGACAGGTAGTTTTGAGTTGAAGACTAGGTTAATAAATCTCATGCAACAGGACCCTTTCTATGGGCATCCTCATGAAACCCCAACCCACCATATCGACACGTTTTTGGCAAAGTGTGACACGTTCCATGCAAAGGACGTGAGTGAAGATGCTATCAAGCTTAGGCTATTCCCATTCACTCTGAGGGACAAGGCCTTCTATTCATTGTGAGCACATCCTTCTAATACATTCATGACTTGGGAGCAGTTGGCCGTCGCCTTTGTGAACAAGTTAACCGTCCAAGACGGTGAGGATTCGAAGAGCGATCTCAAACTTTAAGTAACTTCCTCAGGAGTCATTGTACGAGGCTTGGAAGAGATTTAAAGACTTACAGCATCAATGTCTACACCATGGAGTCGTGGAGTAGGACCTTGTTCAAAGCTTCTACAATGGTCTTCAGCCAAGCACGAAAATGATCATTGATGCCTCTACTCAAGGAGCTCTCTTGTATAAGCCATCTGATGAAGCTTTATCTCTGCTGGAACAAATGGCTGTGAATACTCAGCAGTGGGGCGATGAACGCTCATCTACTAGAGCCTCGAGGTAAAAATCGCTACTCATCTTGATATCTCTATTGAAACTCTTTGTAAACAGGTAGCATGTATTGAACAGAGGTTGGACGCCATTCCAACCACCTCTAGAGCTCCAGCTTACCCCACACATGAAGGCTATGTAGAGCAAGGCTATGCTCCTAATGAAGGATCCTACGATGGAGCAGACATGCAGGCTGAGCTGGTGCACTTTGTAGCTGGAGAGGGAATGAATCAATGGCAACATCTGGCGACGAGAAATCATCCCGGATTTTCTTATGGCAACCCGAATGGAGGACTGCAACCTCCTCAGCAGCAGAGACCTCCACCACCTCCTCAGCAACAAGGGACACCCCCGTAACAATATGGGTTTAGGCCATCTGGGCCTTACAGACCATCGGGATACCATTATCGTCAACAACAATATGCACCGACAGATCCAAAGCCCAATCTCGAGCCGACATTGGATACATCCATGAGTGGGCAATCCAAGATAAATGCAGAGAATTCCGCACGTTTCAAGTCTATCAATGATTCCATCGATGAGCTTTAAAGGCAAATGTCGCAATTCATGAAGATGCAATGGAGATTACCCTCTCAGCCAGAGCCCAATCCTAGGGTCCAAGCAAATGCATTGGTCCCAGTTACCACGAGAGGAGGAGAGACTACCGATGCCGTCATGATGCCGGTTTCTAGCAACTTGATTCGAAAGCCATCTACCCATGCTCGAGATGGAGAAGATACTACCGCTGAAAATGAGAAGGAGAAGGCTACAGAGAAGCCTCATGCTATTGGAGAAAAGGAGACTTCGCCATCTACTTCACCTATTAGCGCTATGGCACCGACAGATGTTACCACTACTCCCAACAATTCTATTCCAAAGGATACCGCCAAAGACAAAGCAAGCCGACCTCCACCTCCATATCTCCAAAGGTTGGCACTAGCAAAGATGGAGAAGAAATACGTAAAATTCTCCGAGCTCCTCAAAGGTATACAACTGAACATCCTTTTTATGGACACTATAACTGAAATCCCTACGTACGTCAAATTCTTAAAGGATCTCATTACGGGGAAGCGTAAGCAAGAGGAGGTAAAGCTTTTGGACAATTGTACCTCAGTTATTAAGAACCATATACCGAAGAAGTTGCCGGATCCCAAGAGTTTCACGGTGTCGTGCTCTGTTGGCGGCACCCCTATTAGCAGAGCGTTGATCGACTTAGGAGCAAGCATTAGTCTAATGTCGCTCTTCATTTTTCAGAGGCTAAACACCGGGACAGAGCTTGAGCCTACCGATATGAACATTCAATTGGCGGACCACTCTATTACATATCCAGTAGGCATCGCACGCGACATCATCCCTCAAATTCTGCCCGGGCAATGCGTGCCGATAGATTTTGTTATCATGGACATACCGGAGAAAGGTAGTTCGTAGATCATTTTGGATCGACCATTCATGACAACGGCCAGTGTCTTGATTGACGTCCGCGAGGGTACGTTATCTCTGAACGTGGGAAATATTGATGTCCAATTCCGCTTGCAAAGCCTATGAGGGAACGCCCACCGCTGGAAGACGCTAATTACCTTGATTTCTTGGAGGACGAGACTACACATGAGCATACCTTGGAGGAGATTACTAAAGATCTGATGAAGATGGGCTTAGATGACGATGTTGATGTCGTATACAACAAAGCGATGGCTGCCTATCTACAGGTCCTTGACGAGGAGCCCCTGGCCATACACTTGCGCCATCAAGAACCGGAGGCTACTATCTCCTTGGCCACTAAGGGCCGACATGAAGAGGCGCACCAAATACTGTCGCACGGGATTATCGGGAAGCATGACGGGCGTATTTCGTTTGCGCCTAACATCATTTGTTGAAAATCTTGAGGGAGTCGAGCTTACGATTTAAAACAAGCGCTTATCAGGAGGCAACCCGATTCTCTCTCCCTTAGTTTTTGTTTTTGTTTTTGTTTTTCTTTTCTCATTCAAAAACAAAATAAATACATTTTTAATTCCAAGAAAATACGAAAACAAAAAAATTTGATAAGTTCCCCCTTCTAATGGTTGAACTATGAGGAGCGCGCGACAAACGATGAAAAGAAGGAGAAGGAACTAAAGGAAGAGCACCTTAGAGAAATACAAGCTTGGGAGAAAAGTTACACGCAACTCGACCGAGTAGCTGCCCTGGGCCGAGTTGCAGGAAATTGGAGAAAACAGGCAAAACGCGCTCTGGAAGTTAATGGCGGCTCGACCGAGTAGCCCCCTACTCGGTTGAGCTACAGTACGAGCTACAGAAAGCTGGAGCTGAAGGTAAAAAGTGGCTCTGGAAATTAATTGCGACTCGACCGAGTAGGAGGCTACTCGGTCGAGCTACAGGCAGAGCCCAAAAAGATCAAAAAAGAGCACTGTGTTTCTAATTCGACTCGACCGAGTAGCTACCCTACTCGGCCGAGCTGCAGAAAGAGTCCCAAAAGTGCTAAAAAGGCACTCTGGAAAGCTTAATGGACTCGATCGAGTAGCTACCCTACTCGGTCGAGCTGTAGGGAGAGCAAAAGAGAGCTGAAAATATCACTCTATTTTAATTCAGCTTGACCGAGCTGAGTAAGCAGCTCGGTCGAGTACTAGGGCAGAATCTCTAAACTTATATTCTTATATTTTTTTTATCTTTTCTGCTCGACCGAGCAGCAACCGATGCTCGGCCCGAGCAGCCGCTAACTCAGCCGGGCCCACATTCCAACCGAGCTCGACTCGGTTTATATTAAATCGAAATTAACTCGGTCAACCCTAATCCAACTCGAATTAATCCCCCAATCTCCCTGAGCTCTCCTTCCAAACCCTACCATACTCGACCTCCTCGCCGCCGCCGCCCCACTCCGCCCAAGCACCACCACCTCCGACGCCGGTCCACATCCCTTTCACCCTCTCTCTATTTCTTTCTCTCACCCTCTCTCTCTGCCTCTCTAACTAACACCTCTGCCCCCATTGCTCCGGTAATCTGTCGGAGCAGCGCCGCCGGGGCCACCCAGCACGGGTGACGCTTCAGATGCCCCCTTCTCTCTCTCCGTCTCTCTCCATCTCTCCCCCTCCCTTACCCTAATCCCCCCCCGCCCTCGCTCCGACATTTAGCCAGAGCAGCGCCGCCGGTGCCACCCAGCACCGGCGGCGCATCCAACACCATCCCCCCCCATTCTCCCCCAGCCCCCCTTTCTTTTCCGCAATCCCCCACCCGCCGGAGCTGACCGCCTGCACAGCCCGCCCGAGCACCCCCTGTGCTCGGGCCGAGCAGCCCACCACCCCCCATTTCCATCTTTCTTCCCTCCATCTCCCCCCATATCCGACCTATCCCCTACCCTAATTTTTCCAATTTTTGATCTCCAGACCAAATTATTTTCATAAATGCCTAATCTAATTTTCATATCCTAGTGCAGGTACACTTGGAGCTACGACGAGGATCCGAGGAGCTTGGTTCGGATCAGCTTGGGGGATAGCTTGGACTCGGGCTTCGCACGTGCATTCCGCTTCCGCTTTCGTAGCTACACTCGGTGTTGGTATACTCCTTCCACTCCTTATTTTTATCATATCATCATAGCTAGCACACTTGCACGATGCCTCCTCGCCTTAGGCCGAGGACGCCTCAGTCGACGAAGAGGAAGGCCACCTCTGGCCCATCCTCTTCCATCCTGCACGACGCCCACGGTGTTTACCCTCACCCGAGCCGTACTTGGACGATTCGTCATCCTCGTCCGACTCGTCACGATCCACCACACCCGTGCCTCTAGTCATAGAGGCATCATACACCACCCACCCACCACTCCTCGTTTCCCCACCACCACTCCTCCACCCCGTCCCGTCACGTCCCGTCCCGTCCCACCACCGGTCACCCCGAGGACGTACGATATCGTCTTCAGGGATGATGCTCACCGCGAGCGTTGCTTGGCCATGTTCCACCACTCCATCGTCCCCACCTGCTTCGCTCACATCCCCACCCTTCAGCACCCTAGACTCCTGCATGGGGTCCATAGGCTTTACCAGGTCATTGGTTTCGACCGCATCCTCGCCGACTGCCCGCACCTACACACGCCTCACACTAGAGGCGTTGAGTTTTATTGTCGTCACCCTGTCGGGTGATGGCATTAGCTTTCGGCTGCTTGACCACAATGTAGTGGTCACGCACGCCATGATCCGTACCCACTTCCACTTTCCTGCCATCCCCGATCGCACACTCGCTTTCTCCCCAGACTTCGAGCCCATCTCGTTCGATGCCGAGCAGTTTTGGCATCGCATCACAGGGCTGCAAGGAAATCACCCTAGCAGGGCAAAATCCTCTTGTATCGTCCACCCCTGTCTCTGCTAGGCCCAGCGCCACCTCGCCACCACTCTCTTTTCTAGGCCAGAGGTCGGGACACTCTCCCTTCCTGAGCTTTCCCACTTTATGGGGATGACTCGACCTCTGTGCTTCCACCCAGATGGCACCCTCCACCCTTTCATACTCTCTGACTCAGCCCACTGGCTATGTCATCGTCTCCTTCAGACCACCCACGCCGCCATCGATATCTGCTGCGGCAGATTTTTCACCATTTTTGCCCAGATGCTCAGCCTGGAGCTCCCCGCACGTCTAGTGACTCCCACCGAATCTACCCGCTTGACGATGGATGTGCTCACCTATGTCCACCATCAGGCCGCACGGTGAGCGTCACTGGATTTACCTTTTAGGCACCCATTACGAGCAGTACCTCTTCCTACCCCACCCCACCCTCACCCATATCACCTCAGTCATGCTTGACTGGATCACTCCCTGCATTTTTCCCATCCCCAATCCACGTCCTGGAGCCACCAGGAGCATCGGTCGTCAACGACATCGACGACTGGGTGCTTAGTTCTGACGAGGATGAGCCCGACATCGCTGTGTTGGACGCAACGATCTAGGACCTTTAGTTTGATGATGACAAACGTGTGTAGCTATTAACGTGTGTGCTAAGTGTGTTTTAGGATTGGCGAAGCGGTAATTCTTGAAGAGATGTCTAAGTCGACGTGTTGGAGGAATTGCTATCCACATAGGTAATGGACTTGGTCAAAGAGCTGTACACATAGCAAAGATGACTCGGTCAAGATGAAGAGATAGGATGCAATCTCATATCAAATCAATTTGATATTTGATCAAATCATTAGGGAGATTTGTTCAAACCCAATTCCTATTCAAACTCCTAATCAAATCACACATTTATTGGGTCAAATCTCTAAGCGGATAGCAAAACCCTATCCCTTTTAAATCCCTAGCTATTCCTATATAAATCAAGCATCAAAGGGCAAGGAAAGGTGTGGCAAAAAAACATAAAACAAGGCGGCCAAATACTAGAAGAATCAAGCCCAGCCTTAGTCACACATCTCACACACCTAAGGGAATCAACAGCAACATAAAGTTCCAAGCTTAAGAGAAAGGGCCAAATTTTTTTGTTACTTCCCAAGTCCCACTCTCAAAGCTGCAATCTTTGATAATATTGGAGAGCTACCACATTGGAGAGCTGACCTACTTGTCAACCAAGAAGAAAATCCCACGCATCTTCCTGTGGTGATCGAATCATCCGCGTGTTGACTTGATGAACTACTTGCAGCGGTCGTCCTCTGCTGCCATCAATCACCTCGTCACCATGGAGTCGTCACGCTACCGTCTACACCCTTTTGCCATCGACAAGCTGCTACCCTCGTGGCCGTATCATCTTCATTACCGTCAACCCACACCAAGTAGCTCATCATCTTCAAGCTTTCAGCTTGCCCATTTGGCGTGATCTCTTCTAGAAATTGGTGGCAACATGAAGGCCTCAATATCAGCAGCACAAGGGCACAACCTCTCCAAGCCGTCGCCGTGTACCTATGCTGCCGTGGACTGCATGCCCTAGCCACCGTGAATCCACTCGAAGCCCGAAGTCGTAGTTGTCGTTGCCGTCATCGAGGTCGTTGACACGGAGAGCCCGCCGCCGCATCTGCTGTCGAAGTCGGAGAGCTTGCCGTCGAAGAAGTCACCATCTGAATGGTGGTGCTGCCGAAGTCGTGAAGGAGAAGCCCCCGTCGCCTTCGAGCTATTACCACCGGAGTCGATGTTGTATTTCGTTGCATGCCCGAGCTGTGAACGAAGACGCCGCTGTTGGAGTTGGAGAGCTGCTCGCCGTTGCTCGTCGCCGGTGAAGGGAGCCGCACGTCGAAGAGGAGTCGGTTGCCGCTACTGCATGCCCTAATACAATCGGAGAGGGTCGTGACGTGGACAGCAGTTCGAATGAGCGAACGATTTATTTTGGTGCTAACGTGGATTTATTAAAGGGGATTGTTGTGCGCATAGACCGCAACTTAATTATTGTTGAAGTGAATTTCTATGCGCACAGACCAGATTGCAACCAAGCCATATCTTGACATCCAGGAGTCGGATCAAGACACCGTTTGCGTCAGATTGGAGCTGACGACGTGCTGATTGACAGAGACGACTACACAGACACGAACTGAGCATTTCTAAACCCTTTACTCTTTATATTCGTGTCTTAGTGTAACGTTCTCTGTAGGGGAAACTTTACCTATATTTGTGACTATTTTGGACTTGTCTGGTTGGGGCTAGATAAGAGGGTCTTGACGTGTTGTCGCAGTCAAGATACGCATTTACTAGGTTGATAGGGTTCTGCACTTTGTTGAGTGTGGTACAGTCTAGGTGGGGAGTTAGAGCTAGGACCCCATTCTAGATGTACAGAAGGAATATATTAATGCTAGTATTTGCTTATGGGCTGGATGTAGGTCGTTGATGAGACCGAACCAGGGTAAATCTGTGCGTACTTTGTGATTGTCTCTTATTTACTCTGCTTGTGCTTTAACTGCGTGTGATTTCTCGTGGGTTGCACGATAATTTTTTATTGGCCTATTCAGGCTAGAATCCAGATCCAACACATTGCCCTCGTGGCTGCCCAGCCACCCCACCATGCACACCCACCACCACCTGGGAGCACTTCTGTTCCCATTTCTTTCAGTGCTCCTCCCACCTTAGAGACCATGGGGACTGTCCACACCTCTACCCTGAAATTCACTACCTCTGTCTCTGCCGTGCCCGGACCTAAGGGCACGGTTGATCTGCTACTCCCAATCCTACTTCCTCCCCCCTTTGGAGCCAGCTAGTTCCTTCGCTCCTGAGCCTACCGATTCATCTATCTTGGAGCCCGTCTCTGCCAGCTCTCTTTCCGCACTTGTGGACATTCTCACTTCCTTCCTACCACTTTAGGGTCCACATTTTCTCTATCTGGCACCACTTCTGCACTAGCATCAACTGTTTTCTCCGAGAGCGTCGCGGTGTCTGTCACCACTTCTGATGCCACGACGTCTCCTACTTCTGATGATGATGCTGCTTCTGTTTCTGCATCGGATCTCGGATCCATTTCATGCACATCCTCTTCCTCTGAGATCCCTGCAGACCTCCCTCCCCCAACTTTCAGTTCAGACCCCGGTATCACCTGCCCGTGGGCACACTGCGAGGGTGGTCTCTAGTAGTTCACGCCCACCCCTTAGCTCCCGCACCACAGACGCACGTCTTTCCACGATGGAGCACGAGTTCGTCACCCTGAGGCGTGCCTTTGACACCCTCTTGGACTCGTTCTCCACTTTTCAGCAGTCCGTAGAGCTGGACCTCACAGCCATTCTTGACATTCTTAGGTATCAGCGTGCACCCACCATCATACTTGCACCAGCCCCTCCTTCCAAGCCAGACATTGTCCCTCCTGCACCTCCTGCACCGCTCAATGTGCCTCACTTCAGGCTTCTGCAGGGCCTGTCACTTCTACCCTTGAGCCGGTTTCACCTCAGTTGGAGATTGTTGTTGTCGACGCACACGTCCCCACACATGTCGACATTCCAGCTGTTTCACTATTGTCTGAGCCTGTCGTCTCTTCTGTTTCTTCATCGGTTGACACACCAGTCGAGCCTTCACCTTCTGTGCCAGCTGTTCCCATCTCTGGTCCCCAGCAGTCGGACCCATCATCACCTCCAGAGGGTGATGCTGCTGCTTGATATTTTCACTATTTTTGCTCCTGTCACCCCTATCGTTTTTGTGCCCATCTGTCTCTTCGGGGCCTTGACCTTGCATAGCTTGGGGGATGACACTTTTGCACCGCCTGTATACACTCCACCCTTTTGCATTTGCACCTGAATCATGACATCATTTGCATCATCTACCTGCCCGTTCATATTTTTGCATCTTATGCATTAGGACATGCACTTTCTCTTTTATTATTTGCATCTTTTCGTTCTTTTTATTATTTTCTTTTATCTACCACCCGCCCACCCTAGCCTCATTTTCCCTACTTGCCAGAGTGTTCTCAGTAGTAAGGACACTGCTGTGTTTAGCTTGGGGGATGAGCGATATCGCTTTTATTTTCAATTTTTTCCATTTTCTTTCATTTTACACCTTTTTATCTTTACTTTCCACCACTTTTCCACCATTTCATTTTTTTAGCATCATATTTTTCATGTTTGGTATGCTTGCATGCTTGCATTTATTTTATTTTCTCCAATTTTCTTCTCCTCTTTTGCTAGATATATTCCATGATGATATCTCTCTTAGCTTTAGTAACTATCACGATGTTTACTACTTTTGCCATGCTACTTAGAGTATTTCAATTCTTACTATTCATATGGTTGCATATATGTTCTGTTGATGATCTCTCTATATGAATGCATGAAATGAATTGAAGCTGAATGTATGCAATAGTATTTGGTATGTTCATGTTGGATATGCACCGAGATTCACGCATCTTTAGAATATTTGAAGCATCTGCTTTGTTATCTTTTCACCTTCTGTTGCATGCCTGTTATTATTGTGTGATTTACCGCATGACTTCATTATTAGTTGAAATGAATGAAAATATCTCTGATTGCTTATGAGTTTAGTTGGAATATTATCTTAGTGAACCATTGTGCACATCTTATGAGTGAACCGAGTGATACAGTATTTCTTTCTCCAGATATCTTATTATTCTCTACATGTCACTTGGGCTCACCCCCTCTGCAGCTACATATACCGCATTATATTCCCAAAAATCCCAAAAGAAAAGGTTACCTCCAAAAAGCCAAAAAAGGAGCCAAAATAAATGTATATCCTATTGCTCCAATCCAAAAAAAAAAGAAGATACTTCATATATCTTACTATTTGGAGCTACACAAATACTTGAGAAAAGGCCATAAAATTCCTTTATCAATAGATGTGATGCATCAAGCTAAGCTTGGGTGGGTGAATCCATTTGATTATACGAGTGAGTACGCCATTAGAGTGGAGTTGTGCATATTTGGGGATGTTTGATAATGCTTAGACTTTGTGAAATATATTAGCTATGGAGATTTTTCATGATTTGAGATGAATTTATGAAAGACATGATCTTTATTCTATTCTCAATTGCATGCCTGGTGTGACTCTTATATGCTTCATTTATCTCTATTGATTAAAAAGTGTGTCGCCAACATGTTTATAGTAGACTCTATGAATTGCATGATGTAGATATTAATAGATTGAATGAATTTAGAAGATCCCTTCCTTTGTTCTTAAATGCTTGCAAGCAATATGTTTAGCTAAGATATGAAATTCTTATTAGCATGTGATCTATTTTTCGAAGCATTGTGATATGTCGCTATGGCTTGAGATCTGATCGAATACTCTAGCACTCCACTCCATCTTCCACTCTCTTTTCTATTTCTTTATTTTTATTGCCCGGTGAGCCTCGTATTCGTCTTTCTCGAGCATGAGTAAGAGGTAAGCTCGGAGGGATTTTGATGTGTCCATATTTTACATGTTTTTACCGCATCATTTCATGTCATTTCCGCCTCCAAACTCCATATTTTCTTGTATTATCGTGCTTCTAATGCCATATTCGAGTTTTGTATAGCTTTTTGGATTTTCATGAGTTTTGGAGCAAATCAGAGCTATTTTGGAACATGGACACTTCCGGCACGTCAGAGACGTTATTGGCAAGGCTCCATGAGAGTTTGCCAAGGAGTGGAAGAAGATTGGAGGAGAGGAGAAGAGAACGAGAAAATGGCAATGTTCAGATCAGTTTCCCAGGTGACTCGACCGAGTAGCATCAGCTACTCGGCCGAGCTGACACGCTGAAATCACACAGGAAACAGCTCTGACTTACTCGACCGAGCAGACATCCGACTCGACCCGAGTCGATCCAAACAGATGAAGATTTCGAGCTTCTCTCCAAGGCATTCCAGCTCGACCAAGCAGCAAAGCAACTCGATCGAGCAGCTCACCTGCTCGACCCGAGTCAAAAAGAAACAGAGCGATGTTTGGGAGGAATTTCGGATCTACTGTAGCTCGACCGAGTAGGGGGCTACTCGACCGAGTAGCCCGCATCCGCCAGACGCGGAAGCAGCAACAAGGGATGCATGTAGCTGACTAGACCGAGCAGGCTCCTCTACTCGGTCGAGTAGCCGACGCGACCATCCTAGTTTGTGGGCCCAAGTGCCTAGATTTTCTGAGATTTTTTGGGATCTTTCCCCTGTGTATTTAAGGACGTTATTAGCTTTATTTTCAGAGAGGACTTTTAGAGAAACTCTTAGTTTAGGTTTAATTAGGTTTTTGGAGAACTTGTGCCGTCGCTATTTTATATGAAGCAAAGCTTAGATTTTTACTATTGTTTCGTGCAAGGAATCTAGTCTTCTTAATTCTCTTGGATTATTATTGCTTCTCGACGAGTTAGTAACGATTCTCTACACTTTCTATTGTGTTTTGATGTTTTTCCATTGCCGTGATGAATTCTATTGCATCTATTAAATATTTTGTTGTTATTTCTATGATGCGTGAGTAGTTCCATCTAGGTCTAATGGATTAGCCCATGGATTTTAGGATTGAGATGCAAAGTTAGGATTTTTAAGTTGTGTTGGAATAAAAGGGAAGTATTTTGATTGATCTTCAAAGTTTGTAGGAGAACTCGTACTGAGATCGTGCCCACGGTCGGTGGAATCGATTGGCTTAAGGAGTATCATATATGCTTAATTAGGGAGTTAGTGGATTCAATTGGGATTCGTGACCATGCCCGGCTCGTGTCTTGATGGGATCCACCGTCGAACTATATTACTAATTGACAACAACTGCCATTGCGTCAATAAGAGCCACCAAAATACATCGAAGCTCAAACCCACGAGAGTGGCATGAGCTGAGATCATTCCGTCCACGAGAGTGGCATGAATATTGTCGATTCTTAATGCACGTGTCATATGTGCCTACGAGTTAATGAGATACGTTAGATTCATGGTGCTTAGAACCATGAATTTCACAGCTTGGATGCGATAATCCCTATAAAACCAATACAACGTAAGAGTCCTAACCAAGAATCTACGTCCGACGATCCTAGTGGTGAGTCCTAAAGCCCTAGTCTTTATTAATCGTTCACAATCCTAACCAACCAATCTTTCTAAACCGACTGCTACTTATATTATGAGATTTAAAAATAACCCAAGATAATAACATTCATACCTTCCCTGTGGGATCGATATATTTTATACTATTACTTGACACCGTATGCTTGCGTAAAGTGCCGGGGATTCGCATTTGGGATACCTTTAGCACTTGGCGTTCGTGCCATTGCTAGGTGAGTTCTAGGTGTTAGTTTCTGGAGCATCACTAGCCCCTAAGATGGTCACCATGTCTTAAAGATTTTTTATTATTTTATTTTTTGCAACCTTTTGTAATATTGATCATGTTATGTTATTATTTTAATTGTACTTCTATGCTAAATTATTACAAGATATACTAATAAAAAATCTAAATTGTGATGTCCATGCTGTGATTATACCTCCATGCTAACTATTATGTCTTAATGATTGCCAAAATTGACATAAAATATAAATTGCTCATGAAAAATTGACATAAACAAAACTACCAACTTATTTATGTACGCAATGATGCATGTGTGTATAGGTGTGTGTGTGTGTGTGTGTGTGTGTGTGTGTGTGTGTGTGTGTTCACGCACGCATAGGCATGCATGTAAGTATGTCGGGGGAATGCGTAGGTGGGTATGTATGGTGGTGTGCATGTGTGAATGAAATCAACACAAACACAGTTGGTAAATGTGTATGTTTGAGTGTGTGTGAGGATTTGCACCGGTGCACATGTGCATGTGTGTGGGTATGTGAATGTATGTGTGAGGGGTGTACGTCAGTGTGTGTGTGTGTGTGTGTGTGTGTGTGTGTGTGTATTCGAGCATGTATACGTAGGTCTGGGTGTGTGGGGAGGGGGTGGGTGTGTGGGTGTGTGTGCATGTCTATGTATGTCTGTGCACACGGGGTTGTGTATGTATGGGTTTGTGTAGGCATCATAAAAATCCAAATGATGAAAAATGTGGTTAGAATAATTTTTTATAAAAGCACATGTTGGGTCTCAATGATGATGGAAATTGATTGTTTAGTTAATACATGCACTAAAATAAGTCATGAGATCTATTATCAATTGAGGATGTGTTCCTTTGTTGAATTACCCTGATCTTTTGTGAATGATATAAGTATGGTAATTCCCTTACATTTTCTTTAAACCTAGGTTTTATACACCTGCGTGCACATAAATATACAAACATACATAGCTATACTTATACATACACACACACATGCACTGTACACGGTAGTCAACTCCCAGACAATTTTCAGTACCCTGATTTTGCCTACCTTTGTGTAGGAGTTGACTCCTATTAATCTGAGAGTCGACTCCCTTGTGTGTTTTTAGCTCGATTGTTTTGGCTCTTTATTGGGATTCTGGGTTTAGTTTAAGCTTATTGGTTTAATACCAATTTCTTATCGGGTTTCTATGACTTAAGCCGACCAAGAGAACAAATCTTAGCACTCTATTTTCATCATATGGCTGAGAGCATTTCGTCTTCAAACTAGACCATATCTCAAACCCTAAATCCCACATTTCCTCTCAAAGAACCTACACATTCTCACCATTGCTAGACAAGATGCCTAACATTTACATTAAGTACACTCCGAAAAATCACTAAATTACAAGCCCAATTTAAAACACTTATTGATTCTTTTGCTCTTACGGCTTAGTTCTGCTACATATTTCACTTTTGGTTGATTATACATCTTTGCATCCGTCTCTTCTTGAAGTGTTTGGGCGGTAGAGTGATGGTTTTGTCTTCCTATACATTGTCAGAAGATCGCCTAGTCTTGATAAAAAACTTACTTACTGTTATATGAATAGGTTGTACCTCTTCCTAGATATCTTTGCTTTTATCTAAGCTTGAATTGCTCCCAAAAGAGTTACGTTCAAACTGAATGGGCAGCTAACCAGTGCTACTAGTACACATTTTGCTAGTTATATGACATTTATTTACACGTTTTACCATTCGTTTTGCTAAACTAGTGAACGATAATGACAACCTTGTAAAATGCAATTTGTTTAGTAAAATGTATAATGTGATGAGCAGCACAATTCTATTAAATGATTTACTTTGCGAATCGACAGTTTTGCTCAGCGCACAAATCGCTTAAATTTTTCGTAAAATAATGAAAATGTCATTTTCAAAAATCCCGAAATACCTTCATAAAAATTTACTCAGCGCACATACCAAATTACTCATCAAGCACAACAGGAAAAAAATTACTCCACGCACATACCAAATTACTCATTGGACGCACTTAAAAACTTACTCACCGCGCACATCTCACTTCTTCTTCTTTTTAAAAATATTTTGCTCATCTTCTCTAATCTTTTTCTTCTTCTATCTATCAATTAAGATAGTTAATAAAAGAATACATGCTTAAATTTTTGCTTAAAGGTAATCAATGCTGATCAAATGTAAACACCACCTCCTCCTCCTCCTCCTCTCACATTCTCTCTCTCCCCCTTCCTCTTCTTCTTCCATCTTCTTCTTCTCTATATTAATTTCTGCCGAGCGCTCTCCCCCCTCCCCCCTCCCCCCCCTTCCCATCCTAAAATTGCAGCCCATCCCCCCAAGAAAAAGTAGCACATGTGTTTCATGCATTCAACCTCCACCAACCACAATTTATAGTTTGATTAAAATTAAATACAACATAACCTAAGCATTCTTATCTCTTTCATTTCCTGATACATTCACTTCATCGTCGCCTAACGTGAGCTCGTTTAAAGAAGCACAAATTCCCCGAAGAAGAGGAAAGAAGGTGAATATGTTTTGGCTTATTTTCGGTATTCTCAGTTGCGCGCTAAGCAAAAACTTAGCTAAATATAATTTAAATGGTATGTACGTGGACTAAAAATTTAGGGAATTGCTGCACGCACGACTGGTTTTGCTTAGTGCGCACGACCAATTACCATTTATTTACAAGTTTGCCACTTAGAATTACTCACCGCGCCCAACCGTTCGAAAATGACGAAAATACACAGGTTGTGCGCGGTGCAAGCCCGGCTGTATAGCAAAGCAACTTAGGCAGCTGCTTTAGGCCTCCAATTTTTGAAGGACTCATATTTTCTCTTCTTCTTAAGCCCAACACCATACTGGCACAGTTCAATTAAAATTTCCCAGTCCATTATCTCTCACCCGTGCTCTTATTTCTCCCGTAGAGCCTTTAGCCATCCTAGGCCTCGTTGTGCTACGCAGCCCGCCCCCAAGCCCAGCGGTCCAGTGGACAAAATTCAAAAAGAGAGTAGAAAGAAACTCAAACCCTAGCTCTCCAATTGGTGTCGTCGCTCTCATCTCTGTCTCCATCTCCGGCCATCCCTCTCCCTCCAATCGGCCTCAGACCATCCCTCTCCCTCTCTTTATCTCTCTCGGTCTCTTTGAGTCTCTCGCATCACCTTGGAGAGTCAGAAAATCCCAGTTGCCCACTTATAATTGGCAACGTCGACATCCTCTACGAATGTGGCTACTACACCCACCCCAACGGTAAGAAAGTTGGGACTTTATAGGGTTTTCTGGGCAGTATTTGATGATAGTTTTGTTTATGTTTGGAAAAATTTTGTTGTTTGTTAGGGGATGTGCTACTCCATTGTAAGGTGGGCGCAATATTGAGGGCATTTGGCCTTCCTGATATTGAGCAGATATTTCCAGATTCAGATACAAAGTGGAAGGGAGCTGCTTCCTTGGTAACTTGGATTCATGGGAGAAGCTTTGAGTTCTAATTGCTTTTTAGGTTATTGATGCTCGATTTGGGAGGGGATTATGTCCTTTTAATTTTAGTTATATTAAGGCTTCTAAAAATTTTTGCTTTAATACTTAGGCCTTTTATTTTGTTTTGCTTTAGGCCTCTCTATGCTTGAACCGGCCCTGGTGCGGTGAGTAAAACACATGATCGCCGGTGGACGGCCGCCTCCTCCGACGATCTCCCTGGCCCCGCCCCTCCGCCATCCTCTCCTCAGACCTCCCCAGTCCCCTGCCGCTCCTCTTCTTCTTCTTCACCTACCACCATCACTTCCTCCTCCTTCTCCGTCCCCCCTCCAACGAACTCCCGAGACCTTCCCTTTTTGCCGCCCCCTCCGACAAACTCCCCCGTCTCCTCCTCTTCCTCCTCCTCTGCTGACAACCCAACCCCTCCACCGCCCCCTCTGCTGACAACTAAGCCCCTCCTCCGTCCCCTCCGAGCTCTCCTACCTCCATCACGAATTCCACACCTTTAAAACTTATCGGCATAGTGAGAAAATGTGGGGATGCGACGAGAATAAAAGAGGTTTAAATTTTGAACGACAAACTTGTGAACTGTGAATGCACTTGCTGAGCAAACCCGATCATAGAAATTCACAAAAATTTAAGCGGTGTGCACTGAGCAAAATGGCCGGTTCGCACAGCTTCCGCCCTCTCTTAAACCCCCTTTAAAACCCTACCACCATCGCCGCCCCCATTTTCTCGTCTATCAAAAACCCTAACCCTAACCTAAAGGAATAAATAAATAAAAATCCGCCACGGCCATCAACAGCCAGCCATGTCGTCCCCTTCCGCCCTCACCCCCGAGAAGAAGAAGAAGAAGGAAAAATCTAAGAAGGAAGGATCTCAATCCCAGTCCAACATCAATGACGACCACACACAAACCCTAACCTTAGCTGCCGCCGCCAACCAAGATGACGATCCATCCACCAAAGATTTCCTGATCAAGCCCCAATCTTTCACCCCGACCCTCGACACCTCCAAATGGCCGATCCTCTTGAAGAACTACGACCGCCTCAACGTCCGCACCGGCCACTATACCCCGCTGCCGACCGGATACTCTCCCCTCAAGCGGCCCCTCGCGGAGTACCTCCGATACGGCATCATCAACCTCGACAAGCCCTCAAACCCCTCGTCCCACGAGGTCGTCGCCTGGATCAAGCGGATCCTTCGCGCCGAGAAGACTGGCCACAGCGGCACCCTTGACCCCAAGGTCACCGGGAACCTTATCGTATGCATCGACCGCGCCACACGCCTCGTCAAGTCCCAGCAGGGCGCAGGAAAGGAGTACGTCTGCGTCGCCCGCCTCCATGACAAGGTTGCTGACGTGGCCAAGGTTGCGCGAGCTCTCGAGACGCTGACGGGTGCTGTCTTCCAGCGGCCTCCTCTGATCTCAGCTGTCAAGCGGCAGCTGAGGATCAGGACGATTTACGAGAGCAAGTTGCTGGAGTACGATGCGGACAAACATTTGGTCGTATTTTGGATCTCGTGCGAGGCTGGGACTTATGTGAGGACACTGTGCGTTCATTTGGGGCTGATTCTGGGAGTTGGGGGGCATATGCAGGAGCTTAGAAGGGTGAGATCTGGGATTTTGGGGGAGCAGGATAATATGGTGACTATGCATGATGTACTTGATGCTCAGTGGATTTATGACAATTTTCGCGACGAGAGTTATTTGAGGAGGGTGGTGATGCCGCTGGAGGTGTTGCTGACGAGTTACAAGAGGTTGGTGGTGAAGGATTCGGCGGTAAATGCAATTTGCTATGGTGCTAAACTAATGATTCCTGGGCTGCTGAGGTATGAGAATGATATTGAGAATGGGGAGGAGGTAGTGCTAATGACAACGAAGGGGGAGGCGATTGCGTTGGGTATTGCGGAGATGACAACCGCTGTGATGGCGACTTGCGATCACGGGGTGGTTGCGAGGATTAAGAGGGTGGTGATGGATAGGGATACATATCCGAGGAAGTGGGGTCTTGGGCCGAGGGCCGCGATGAAGAAGAAGTTAGTTGCCGAAGGGTTGCTTGATAAGCATGGGAAGCCGAATGAGAAGACCCCCGCGGAGTGGTTGAGAAATGTTGCTTTACCGACTGGAGGGGATGCAGAGATTGCCAAGCTTTCTGCAGAGCCTGCTGCTGCAGTGAAGGAGGCGGTGGTGGTGGTGGATGAATGGAAGGAGGAGAAGAAAAAGAAGAAGAAAGATAAAGAGGGTGATGATTCCAATGAGGGTCGAAAGCGTAAGTTGGAGGAAGATGGCGAAACCCCTCTTGCTGCTAAGAAAGCTAAGGTGGAGGAAGTTCCCATAACGGAAGCCGTAGTGGAGGTGGCTGAGGTGGAGAAAGGCGAGAAAAAGAAGAAGAAGAAGAAGAAGGACAAGGAGAAAAAGTCGGCTGATGAGGGGGAGAAGACCGTAGAGAAGGAAAAGAAGGAAAAGAGGAGTGATGTCAAGAGCGATGTTGTGGCTTCTGATGAGGAGAATTCAGAGAAAAAGAAGAAAAAGAAGAAGAAAAAGAGCAAAGAGGGTGCGGATGGCGAGGCTCCTACTGCTGATAATGGAGAGGCAGATGATACAAGTGAGAAGAAGAAGGAGAGGAAAAAGAAGAAACATCGAGACGTTGAGGACGTCCAAGTGTAGTTGAGGAGACAGGTATTTTAGCTTGCTTCAGGGATGAGTCATGCTATACTGATTTATTGTTATCCATGGTATTACTTATGCATAACTCTGATCCATTTTAGCTCTGCATATTGGAGTACTTTATGTAGCTAAGACTTAATATTTTGTGCCGTGAGTAATTCTATTATGCATCTCCTTTTGTGTTATTTGTGATTTTTTGATATTATATATTAATTCTCTGCGAGTTGCAAATCAGTGCAGCCCTGGTTTGCAGTTTCCGAATCAATTACTGAAACGATATTTTTGCTCTTTATCATTTGTCAAGAAGGATGGATTAGATTGATTTCATTAAATATGTATTCTTGACACAAGGATACCCTACATGTATACTTGAATAATTAAACTTCCATACATCTTGAATCTACTTCCAGTTTTTGCTATGTATTGGAAGGTGTAGTTTCATTACAATGAATGCATGCCTACTGCATTTTAGTTATACAGATATTGTTATACAAATTGAAGGGTCTATGTTTGTTTTAGTTAATATCTTTATTAGCTTCTCTTCATTTCATTGCTTCATTTTTATATGAATAGCTTAATGATCATTTATGATGGATAAAGGCCTTATCATATATTTGATGTTTCATTAGCTACCCTACTTGACATCCGAATAGTTTGTTATGCACAAGCCTTCTCTTTTTCTTCTTCTTTTCTTCCCCATTAATCACACGAAATCTGGTGCAAGCATTTCAAAATCGAAAAACGGAACCCAAAAAAATTCAGAAAGTCTGTCCTTCAATCTTCATCTTGAACCATAGATATATAAACTATCTGATATACCTAGCTGTTATGTAATCTTATATAGACATGTTCTGGTCTTATTTAAGCTTTTGTAGACAGTTTGTCTACTCCATTTATCCTGATTCGATGAGTGAGTTTGTCTAATCAATTAGAATTTGGACTCGAGGAAGGTGGAAATCAACTGCATATACATTAACCCAGGAGTACATCCAAGTAAATCCGATGGTTCTTTGCCTGTTGTCCTCATCTATTTTCCACACATATACTGTTTAAGTGTCTTGCGAACAATTTGAAGTCACAGATATTGCTTAGTATTTTTTCCCAATGTTTTAAGCAGCATGATTTTACTTTGTACTATAATTTTACTAGGAACTAAGCTTATGTGGTGATCAAAGTGTTAAAATAGCACTTGTATCCTAAATAGCTCTTAGTTTGTTGCTGTGCTTGTGAAGTTTTGATGTAGTCGAAGGCTACAAATTCAATTGAGGGTACTGAATTTCTTCAATAATGCAAAATGGTTTTCTTGGACTCTGAACTATAGCCAAAACGATTCATTGACACATCCAAACTTATGTCTTCTATCATAGATATATCATGGATACCTGTGTATGTAGACTTTGTATAGGTAATAAACTTGACTTCTTGTATCAAACAGATTGATTAGTTAAGGATTAGAGTGTAGTGCTTGATGTCAGGCGTATTTGATTAGCATATTCACTAAAATTAGATTTATTTCTTGCTCATTATAGAAAATAATTTTCATGGTTTATATTATTGGTTGAATGAGCTCTGAGGGATTGCACATGTTACTTCAGCAAATGTAATGAGGGGTTTTAAGTAATGGTGCAACCTAAGTCATATGGCACTGATATGGATGTGTTACTTCCAAAATATAATAAGGGGGTTTAACAGTGCGAAATAAGTCATGTGGCATTGATATGGGGCATGGATATGACATAATGACATAAGAATTCAACAAATCCATTCGAGAAAGAGGATGCAGAACACCATGGTGCGCGTGCGCACAGGCACACTATAGACATGGCATATAACTGAGTAGACCACATTGCGATTGAGCAGGTTGAAATTTGAAAGAAATAGTATATATTCTATAATCTTGATGATCCAAGTATCTAAATTCTACCGTTGTGGATATTTAACCACATAAGAGATCATGGAGGCACAATCCAAACTTTGATCTAACACACGGCCGTGATGTTCTTATATGCTCTGAAGAGGTTGGCATGTATTTGGAGAATGCTTACATGTTCTTGCATATAAAATTGTAGGAACTACCTGAGTGGTCATAACCGCATGTCTTGGGTAAACATATTTTGCTATTGAATGAAGATTTCTAGATGGGACAAATTTAGATCATATTACATTAATTGTTGTGTGTGAGGTTTGAGAAATAGATGGAAATCAGACTCTATATGATACAAATGCCGTGAAAGTCATTTCCGTAAAAAAAAGTATAGGTGTTGCTTCTGTTGGCATTTGGTGCACATATTTAGAGAATGCGCATTTACACAAGACCGTGATGCTCGTATCTTCTCTGAAGAGGTTGGCATGTATTTAGAGAATGCTTACATGTTCTTGCTTATAAAAATGCAGGAACTACCTGAGTGGTCATAACTGCATGTCTTGTGTAAACATTTTTTGCTATTGACCGAAGATTTCTAGAAGGGACAAATTTAGATCATATTACATTAATTGTTAAGTGTGAGGGTTGAGAAATATATGGAAATTAGGTTCTATATGGTACAAATGCTGTGAAAGTCATTTACACACAAAAAAGTATTGGTGTTGCTTCTTTTGGCATTTGGTGCGCATATTTTCTTCCAAAAAAGATTTTTATTAGTAGTCCTTGAACACGAGCCATTAGCTGTATAGCGCTGAAATAGCTAACTAGACAGTTGACTTCCACATTATGGGAAAGAAGTATTTGAATAAGCACTTGTAATTGCAAACATTTGGTTCTTCATGTGTAGCCTTATACTATGTGTTAGTAGGTATTAGATGTCATAAAATATTGCCTACGATCAAATTTACTCTTACTTGTTTGTATCTTTCTTGAAGTTTATATTCCTTCTAGGCTAATTTAACCTTCAATGTGTAGAGTACAACTATCCTTGAACCGAATACTTTGTGGATTTCTATTCCTTGCGAATTGCGGTAGATAAGCTGATATTATGACAAATAAGAATTCCGTTTGATGGTAATTTTGATACATATGGAGGTGGATCATATGATGGTTATAAACCTGCAGATAGAAAGAGCGGAAAAGAGATCAGATTGTAAGGAAAAGACGAGAAGAATCAGAAGAAATGTTAGTCACATGCAAACACATTTACACGTCGGAGTACATGCGATGTGTCCCATGAACATATACCTTGTAGCACAGATACACATGGACATGTTTTGTTTACATAGGATGAGTCACAATGGTTGCATGTGGTTGCATGTGTACGTAGATGGGCATGAACAGCTACGACACTTTCACATACACATGCATATGGACAGATGATATGAAGTTCAGGTTGAAGTACATTGGCTGATATCAGAGCTGCCGTGTAGGGGTACAGCATTGGGATTATGTGGTAGCGTCAATGAGCAAAAGAATGGTGGGTCATGTGTATGGAATGGAGGTTGAGCCTACAAATCTGATATCATTCTATTAATGGTGTTTGCTTTAAAAGGAAATATAGTTAACAATCCAAGGATATTGAGAGTGTTTTTTCCCTGCAAGTAATACGATTAATATGGTTATGTTGGTGGACTTTGTTTGGGGTGGGGACATTCAAGGTATAGGCTAAGACTGTAGGAGTACATTCATGGTATCAAATAATATACAAGAAACATAGTTAATCATTGTAATTATGGTATCTTAAAGTTTTCTGAGGCTAATTTTCTAGGCTAAGACTGCTCTAGAACTGTAATTTGTTGGTTCAAGGAGAAAAATTACCCAAAAGAACAGTAGCATCTTGTTTATTCCATTACTATTTTCTGCAACCAATGCAATATGGCCTTGCTCAGTTTATACCTTACATTTTATCTAAGAAAAGAGTTTGCTTTGATCTATCAAACATCTGGGGAATGTTGATATGCTTTTGTTCACATGTATATCATGTAATACTATATTTGTTTCATCTTTGGCTTTTGCTGCCACATACGATCGGATGAAGTGTTGTGATCGTGATCTGGATTTGTACTTGGGTTGCCAAAAACTGCAGCCAAGTTTCATGTTAGTAACACTTGTTCTGCGGAGGTCTCTTGTTTTTTTTCATTGATTTTCATGTCAATGACTTTGACACTGAACCGTTGGTTACTTTGTGACCTTTTGGGGTTTTTTAAAATCCTTAGGTGATATCAGATTACGATTCATTGACACATCCAAACTTATGTCTTCTATCATAGATATATCATGGATACCTGTGTATGTAGAATTTGTATAGGTAATAAACTTGATTTCTTGTAATAAACAGATTGATTAGTTAAGGATTAGAGTGTAGTGCTTGATGTCAGGCGTATTTGATTAGCATATTCACTAAAATTAGATTTATTTCTTGCTCATCATAGAAAATAATTTTCATGGTTTATATTATCGGTTGAATGAGCTCTGATGGATTGCACATGTTACTTCAGCAAATGTAATGAGGGGTTTTAAGTAATGGTGCAACCTAAGTCATATGGCACTGATATGGATGTGTTACTTCCAAAATATAATAAGGGGTTTAACAGTGCGAAATAAGTCATGTGGTAGTGATATGGGGCATGGATATGACATAATTGTTGAGTATTGGACTCTCCACCTTGATTTTGATGATGATCAAACACAAATCATTGTGACTAACTCCTGTGATTGCAGTTAGCTAAAAAGTCACCAATTAGATTCAAGAAGATCAAAAGTGACTACAAGTGTTGATTCAAGTGGAGGACTTGATAGATCAACAAAGATGAAGCATTGGCTTGAAAAACTCAAAGGCTACCTCAAACCTTAAGCCAATGGCATCAACAAATGAATGAAGATTCAATTCAAAGAGAAGATATGAATGGATGATTATGAAGATCGTCGACAAATTACTTTGTACATCTCAAGCGACTGCCCAAGACTTCCTCAGAACGCGTGATCGTTGTGCCTGAAGCTTCGTTGAAGCGCAAGGAGTATTATTGAAGTCGAGGGATTCAGAATTTTCATGTTGAAGCTTTGAAGACGGTTTGTCGTGTTTACTTTTATGTCTTCTAGCTTCGGTTTAGTAGAATGTTAAGCCTTGAGTAGTATTTGCCTAGATATCTTCATTTCTATCATATCGTATCTCTAGGATTGCCTTAGAAGCCCTTAGAAAACTTCCCGAAGCTTATCGCTTCTTTTCACGGCTTCGTTTGCATCTTAGTTGGTTCAAGTAGAAGAACCAACCGACTAGATGACGATCTAGTCGGTTGGAAATTCGTCTTGAACCGACTAGACATCCTAGTTAAATTCAGCCCATTCACTGTTGATCAATTAGTCGGTCCAAGAAGGTTCACCAACCGACTAGATGACGATCTAGTCGGTTGAAAATCCTTCTCAGACCGACTAGTTATTTCAAGACTATTTGTTGACCAATTAGTCGGTCCAAGAAGGTTCTCCGACCGACTAAATGATGATCTAGTCGGTTGGTATCTTTTCTCAGACCGACTAGTTCTCCTAGTGAAATTCGACTTTTTTACTGTTGACCTATTAGTTGGTCCAAGAAGGCTCACCGATCGACTAGTTGTCAAACTAGTCGGTTGATGTTTCTTCTTAGACCGACTAGTTCTCCTATTTCTTGATTTCACTATCTTTGCTGTCAACCTTCTAGTCGGTCCAAGAAGGTTCACCGACCGACTAGTTGTCAAACTAGTCGGTTGGCGTCTCTTCTTAGATCGACCAGTTCTTCATATCTTGATTTCGCTGTCTTCCTTCTAGTCGGTCCAAGAAGGTTCACCGACCGACTAGTTTCCAAACTAATCGGTCAGTGATCCTTCTTAGACCGATTAAACGCTTCAGAAATAGAGCCGTTGGGGCATTTATTGCCACGATTTTTGTGACCGTTTTCTCTCTTCCCTATATAAGTTTGAGTGCTTCAAACCAGGGATAAAAGGCTGAAATTAGACACATTTTCACATCTAAGAGAAGAGACATTCAACTCTATTTCCAAGCTCTCTTCTCACAAGAATCTCTCTCTTACTCTTTGAGCACTAATTCCTCAAGAGAGATTCTCATTCCTTGTGAGCTTATCAAGCTAAGAGCTTGAATCCAAGTCACCAACTTCTTCCTAGCTATCTATTGCTGCTCATCTTGGTGGAGCTAGGGTTTGGTGATCTCATCTTCCTCAAAATCTATTCTTGCCCTATATTGGTAAGTATTTCTCAAGGCATAGAATTTTGTGGTAAGAAGTTTTATATTTTATTCTTTATACTTCATATTTGTTGTATACTCACGGTGGTGAGAGGATTGGCTTGATCCCAAGTTGTGGAGTCAAGATTTCGTTTTGCTCTCGGTTTGTGAGAGTTTGCTTAGTCCCAGGTTGTGGGACTAAGGTTTTGCGTGTTCCCGGGTTGTGGGATACACGGACATTGATTGTAGGTCGATTGCACTTGTGGGGTTTTCGCAAGTGGGCTAAAGGAAATCTCTAGCGGTTTGCTAGAGTATCCGGAGGTGATCCAGGTGTTGCTGGAGTAGGGCACCGGTAACAAGTCGGGGAGACTTGGGTGGCACCGAATCAGGGTACATTGCATGTTAGCATTGCATTCTTGTTTGGGTTGTTGTTCATTTCTTATATTCCGCATTTGTTGGTTAAGTAGGGTTTTATTTGGCGTAAATTCCTTATAATTCTATAAAACACTATTCATCCCCCCCTTTAGTGTTTATTCCTCATAGCACAGGGTCACTACAATAATGACATAAGAATTCAACAAATCCATTCGAGAAAGAGGATGCGGAACACCGTGGTGCGCGTGCGCACAGACACACTATAGACATGACATAACTGAGTAGACCACCTTGCGATTGAGCATGTTGAAATTTGAAAGAAATAGTCTATATTCTATAATCGTGATGATCCAAGTATCTAAATTCTACCATTGTGGATATTTCACCACATGAGAGATCATGAAGGCACAATCCAAACTTTGATCTAACACACGGCCGTGATGCTCTTATATGCTCTGAAGAGGTTGGCATGTATTTGGAAAATGCTTACATGTTCTTGCATATAAAATTGTAGGAACTACCTGAGTGGTCATAGTCGCATGTCTTGGGTAAACATATTTTGCTATTGAATGAAGATTTCTAGATGGGACAAATTTAGAGCATATTACATTAATTGTTGTGTGTGAGGTTTGAGAAATAGATGGAAATCAGACTCTATACAATACAAATGCCGTGAAAGTCATTTACGTAAAAAAGTATAGGTGTTGCTTCTGTTGGCATTTGGTGCACATATTTAGAGAATGCACATTTGCACAAGACCGTGATGCTCGTATCTTCTCTGAAGAGGTTGGCATGTATTTAGAGAATGCTTACATGTTCTTGCATATAAAAATGCAGGAACTAGCTGAGCAGTCATAACTTGCATGTCTTGTGTAAACATTTTTTGCTATTGACCGAAGATTTCTAGAAGGGACAAATTTAGATCATATTACATTAATTGTTAGGTGTGAGGTTTGAGAAATATATGGAAAGTAGGTTCTATACGGTACAAATGCTGTGAAAGCCAGTTACACACAAACAGTGTTGGTGTTGCTTCTTTTGGCATTTGGTGCACCTATTTTCTTCCAAAAAAGAATTTTATCAGTAGTCCTTCAACACGAGCCATTAGCTGTATAGCACTGAAATAGCTAACTCGACAGTTGACTTCCACATTGTGGGAAAGAAGTATTTGAATAATCACTTGTAATTGCAAACATTTGGTTCTTCATGTGTAGCCTTAGACGATGTGGTAGTAGGTATTAGATGTCATAAAATATTGTCTACGGTCAAATTTACTCTTACTTGTTTGTATCTTTCTTGAAGTTTATATTCCTTCTAGGCTAATTTAACCTTCAATGTGTAGCATACAACTGTCCTTGAACCGAATACTTTGTGGATTTCTATTCCTTGCGAATTGCGGTAGATAAGCTGATATTGTGACAAATAAGAATTCCATTTGATGGTAATTTTGATACATATGGAGGTGGATCATATGATGGTTATAAACCTGCAGATAGAAAGAGCAGAAAAGAGATCAGATTGTAAGGAAAAGACGAGAAGAATCAGAAGAAATGTTAGTCACATATGCAAACACATTTAAACGTCGGAGTACATGCGATGTGTCCCATGTGCCCATATGAATGAACATATACCTTCTAGAAGATGGTATCCATATGTAGCACAGATACACATGGACATGTTTTGTTTACATATGATGAGACACAATGGTTGCATGTGTACATAGATGGGCATGAACAGCTACGACACTTACACATACGCATGCATATGGACAGATGATATGAAGTTCAGGTTGAAGTACGTTTGCTGATATCAGAGCTGCCGTGTAGGGTTACAGCATTGGGATTATGTGGTAGCGTCAATGAGTAAAAGAATGGTGGGTCATGTGTATGGAATGGAGGTTGAGCCGACAAATCTGATATCATTCTGTTAATGGTGTTTGCTTTAAAAGGAAATATAGTTAACAATCCAAGGATATTGAGAGTGTTTTTTCCTTGCCAGTAATATGGTTATATGTTGGTTACTTTGTTTGGGGTTGGGGACATTCAAGGTATAGGCTAAGACTGTAGGAGTACATTCACGGTATCAACTAATATACAAGAAATATAATTAATCATAGTAATTTGGGTATCTTAAAGTTTTCTGATGCTAATTTTCTAGGCTAAGACTGCTCTAGAACTGTAATTTGTTGGTTCAAGGAGAAAAATTACACAAAAGAACAGTTAGCATCTTGTTTATTCCATTACTATTTTCTGCAACCAATGCAATATGGCCTTACTCATTTTATACCTTACATTTTAGCTAAGAAAAGAGTTTGCCTAGATCTATCAAAAATCTGGGGAATGTTGATATGCTTTTGTTCACAGGTGTATCATGTAATACTATGTTTGTTTCATTTTAGGCTTTTGCTGCCACATACGATCAGTTGTATCGGGTCAAATTGGTTGAAAAATTGCGGTCTAATTTGAAATCAGTTACAAAACATGCAGCATTCAGCATAGGTGCAATCAGATTACATCTCTAGTTCTTTGAATGCTATCATCTGGACTTATTTCTAATGTCATTGTTCTTTTGTTCCTAGTGTTTTTACCAGGTGAACTGAAGGCAGCAATGGTTTTGGGAGAAGATTACTCTTGAAAAAAGGTGGTTTCTAATTCTTCTGAAATGCTGATACGGTTCTCTTCGAATTCAGCTGAAGACAAGGATGAGCATAGCCCTGGTCATCTATAATGCTTTCTTTGGGTTGTCTTCATGTCGAAAATGATAATGCTCTGATGCGCATTGTAACAAAATTGATCTGTAGTTCCGGTGGAAAATGAGATACGAAGTCTCTGTAAAACGTGAACGTATTCGTATTATAAATCTTACAAGTGCGGGTTGTTTTGTATCAAAAGCCCGTGATTTAGTTTTTGATGCGCGTAAATCAAGAAAATAACTTCTTTACTGTTGGTACCAAAAATAAAAACCGTGAGATTGTGATTGTGTCCGATGTTGCAACGACGTGTTCGGCTTGATGGTCGGATGGCTTACTGATGTTTCATGTACACATGATGGCAAGTCTTCCAGATCAAATATTTTTGCCTGCTTAAAAAAAGGAAGACTGTTAGAGAGTAATCAAACTCAAGAAAAATAGAGATAAGCTTTCTTAGAGATAGAATGAGTAATCATGGCCATAGGCCATGGTTCTCTATATATTAAATTAGAGAGGGGGAGATGAAGGGCCTCTAGGAGACCAAGGGTCCCCATTACCCATAGTAATGGGACCAATGAGTGGGTAATGAAGGAGGTGATGCCAAAGGCCTCTCTCATTCATAACACTCCCCCTTACCCATTCATCACTTTGGTCTCAGTATCTGAGGCAAAGAGGGGTGGATACTTCTGGATCCAGAGTAAGTGTGTTTGTCTCGTTAAAACCTTAGCTGTGGAAAACACAGTGGGAAAACCCAACAGCTTAAGAAAAAAGAGTGCAACCCACAGGTTACTCCCCCTGATCCGTATAAGCTTCAGGCTTGCAGGTCTTTTAATTGTCGCATACCAATGTTCTTTATAAGCTTTACAAAAGTACATTTGGGCAAAGACTTAGTAAAAAGATCAGCTAAGTTGTTGCAGGACTGTATCTGCTGAACTTCGATCTGCTTGTCCTCCTTTAGCTTATGTGTCCAGAAAAACTTGGGAGATATGTGCTTCGTCCTGTCGCCCTTGATGTAGCCCTTTTGAAGTTGAGCAATGCATGCAGCGTTGTCTTCAAACAGGACAGTAGGCTCCAAATCACCGGTCCTCAGACCAGTAGATTGAAGAATGTGTTGGACGACGGATCGTAGCCAATAACACTCTCTGCTTGCTTCATGGATCGCAATGAGCTCCGAATGGTTGGATGATGTAGCTGTTGTGGTTTGCTTTACCGATCTCCAGGAGATAGCAGTACCTCCGTAGGTAAAAACAAAACCCGTTTGGGATTTTGCCGTGTGTGGATCTGAGAGATAACCTGCATCAGCATAACCAAATAATTTAGGGGAGGCACCTCTCTGGTAGTAAAGTCCAAGATCAATGGAACCCTGGAGGTATCGCAGAAGATGCTTTACTCCGTTCCAGTGACGCTTTGTGGGCGCTGCACTGTGTCTGGCTAGAAGATTAACTGTAAAAGCTATATCGGGACGCGTACAGTTAGCCAGATATAGAAGTGCTCCAATGGCACTGAGGTAGGGTACTTCAGGACCCAGTATCTCATCCCCCTCTTCCAGTGGCCGGAAGTGGTCCTTATGTACATCTAGTGATCTTACGACTATAGGAGTACCTAAAGGATGACATTTATCCATATGAAACTTGCGTAGAAGTTTCTTTGTATAATTAGATTGGTGTAATAGGATTCCACCTCTTAGTTGTTCTATCTGTAAGCCAAGACAATACTTTGTTTTGCCTAGGTCTTTCATTTCAAAAGTATGTTTTAGGCTTTCAGATATCTCATTGATCTCTGCAGGAGATCCTATGAGATTTAAGTCATCTACATATACAGCTATGATGACGAATCCTGTTCCCGTTCTTTTTATAAAGATACACGGGCAGACTTTATTATTCGTGAATCCTTGCTGTGCAAGGAAATCATTTAGTCTGTTATACCACATCTTGCCCGATTGTTTTAGACCATATAATGATCTATGTAGCCTTACAGAGAATACGCCCCGAGGTATCTCTTTCATCTCTGGGGGTAGATTAAACCCATCAGGAAGTCTCATATAGATATTTTTATCAATATCGCCATATAGCTATGCAGTCACAACGTCCATGAGCTGCATTTCTAGGCTTTCCAGAGAAGTTAGGCTTATTAAAAATCGGAATGTGATCGAATCCATGACCGGGGAATACGTATCTTCGTAATCAATCCCCGGTCTTTGGGAAAATCCCTGGGCTACAAGGCGTGCCTTATAGCGAACGATCACATTATTTTCATCTCTTTTTCTTATGAAACCCCACTTATATCCCACAGGTTTTACACCTACTGGTGTTTGGACTATTGGTCCAAAGACTTTGCGTTTCAAGGTGAGTCCAGCTCTACTCTTATTGCCTCGTCCGACTTTGGCCAATCATCTCGGCGTTTACATTCCGCTAGAGATCGTGGTTCGACGTCATCGTCATATTCAGTGACGTGAACGGCAATATCGAACGCAAAATCGTCGTCGACGACTATGCTATTTCTGTCCAGTACTTCTCCAGTACGTACAAAATTTAATGATGTTTCTCCTATTGTTTCCTCTGCTGGGAAAATCAGGAGGGGAGAAGTAGCTGGTCTGAGCTCAGCATCCTGTGGAGGGATAATCTTAGTATCTCCAGGAGTCTTCCTCTTTCGAGGAACTTTATCTTTTGAACCTGGTGGGCGTCCTCTTTTCATTTGAGGTACAGCCAATTCTGCTGCCGGTGGATTGCATCCATCTATGGGGATGTCAATCCTAGCTGGCGTATTGGCAGCAGGGATGTGTGAACGGACAATCTTCTGGTTGTCCGTGAATTTATCTGGCAAAGATGTACTGTATTCTGGATGTGAAGGATCTTCAGGTTCTCATCTTCACACAGATTAGTACGTGAATCATATATGGACAAAGACTTCTGGTCCCAACTAATGGTCTCAGAAGCTTCTGGCTTCTTAGACTGTGTGCCCAGTTTAGGAAAAATTTTCTCATTAAATTCACAGTCAGCAAAATGTGCATTGAATGCGTCACCCGTCAGGGGTTCAAGGTATCTGATAATAGAGGGCGAATCAAACCCAATATATATACTTAGACGACGCTGAGGACCCATTTTGGTCCTCTGAGGTGGTGCTATTAGGACATATACCGCACAACCAAACACTCGCAAATGAGAGATATCCGGAGGTGCGCCATATGCTAGTTGCATCGGGGATAAAGTATAACCTCCAGAGGGTCTTATCCTAATAAGTGATGCGGCATGTAAAATAGCATGCCCCCAAGCATCCACAGGCAACTGGGATTGCATAAGCAATGGACGTGCAATCCATTGGAGTCTCTTTATAAGGGACTCAGCTAATCCGTTTTGGGTGTGAACATGTGCTACAAGATGTTCAACTTCAATACCCGTTGCCCGGCAATAGTCTTCGAAGACTTGTGAAGTAAATTCTCCCGCATTATCAAGACGTAGTTTCTTGATATGGTTATCGGGGAAATGAGCACGCAACCTTATTATTTGTGCCAATAGCTTTGGAAAAGCTAGGTTGCGGGTGGACAAGAGGCACACATAAGACCATTTGGTTGATGCATCAATCAGTACCATGAAGTACCGAAATGGGCCACTTGCGGGGTGAATAGGTCCACAAATGTCACCATGAATTCTCTCAAAAAAACCAGGAGACTCTAATCCCACTTTCAGGAGGGATGGTCTCGTTATCAGTTTTCCCTTGAAACAAGGGAGACATGAAAATTCACCCTTTTGAAGAATCTTCAGGTTCTTCAATTTGTGTCCACGGGATTCAGTGATGATGCGTCGCATCATTGATGTTCCAGGGTGACCAAGTCTATTGTGCCAGAGTTGGAAATCTGGCAGTGATTGGCACGTCTGGTGCTCAATCATATTGGCTTCTACTGGTTGAATGTATGTTTGGTAGAGACCCGTCGGGAGTCCCTTGAATCGCTTGCAGATGATCTTCTGGTCATCTTTATGACGAGTTACAATCAGATATTCCACCTTATTTACATCTCTGGTCTCTAAGTGATATCCGTTTAAACGGAAATCCTTGAAACTTACGAGATTTCTATTTGATTTAGGAGAGAATAATGCATTATTTATTAGAAGTCTTGTGTTATTTGGGAGCAATATAGTTGCTTCACCAGATTCTTCGATTATTTGGGACAGTCCTGAAATTGTGATAACATGACCGTCATATATGTTTAAGCTATTAAAATAGCAATGATCGCGAAGGATTGTGTGCGTTGAGGCACTGTCCACTAGGCACTCAGACATCATCTATATAAGCAAAAACGAGATTTTATTTGAGAGAAATGTAGACAACATTCAAAAATAAAAGTTCGTACTAAAGCCAATAAAAGATGAAGATACATCGAATTCTAAATGCATAGATAAAAGATAATGCTCAATCGAGCAGGTCGTCGTTCTCGAAGTCTTTTGCAGTAAACATTGTTGGCGGCTGAACATCCGTCAAGTTCGTTTCAGGTAGAGACTTCTGGCTCGCCTGGTATAAATCCTGGAGGTGTCGAGGAGTGCGGCAGTTTATGGACCAATGGCCAGTCATGCCGCATCTATGGCATTTATCCTCCCAGTTCTTCTTTGGAAGTGACACTTGCTCGGTGTTCTTTCGCTTCCAAGTGAAGTTTCTTTTTCCCTTATTGTTTTTGTTTGTCTGGGGAGCTGCACCTCTTGGTTGCTTCATTACAGCTTTCCCTTTAGTGTTTTTAGCCTTCCTCTTGTTTCTCCACTTCTGGGGAGAAACGTGGTGGGCTTCAGGGATAGGGACAGTGCCAGCTGGACGTAAGTTATGAGTTGCAAGCAGTAAGTCTCGATTCTGCTCTGCCCTAAGTAGGCATGAGATCAGATCGGAGAATTTCGTGAAATTGCGTTCACGATACTGCTGCATGAGGATTGCATCTTTCTCGTGAAACGAGGTAAATGTCTTTTCCAACATGCGCTGTTCTGTAACTTCTTCACCGCACAACTTCAAGCGTGAGGTGATGTTATGAAGTGCAGAATTGTACTCAGCGACGGACTTATAGTCCTGAAGTCTGAGGTTTTCCCACTCATAACTGGCACGCGGTAATATAACATCAATTTGATGTTTATACCGAGCTTCCAGCGCTGTCCACAGGTCCATTGGATCCTCAACCGTTAAGTATTCGGCCTTTAAGGTCCGATCTATATGTTTCCTAATGTAGATTATGGCTTTCGCCTTATCTACATCAGATACAGTGGTTGGAGGGCTGCTGCTAGATGTAGCAGAGGCTTCGGCCGCTGCTGGGGCCGAGGTAGGAGCCAAAATGGACCCAAGGAGGGTCATCGAACGCAAGTGGAACTTCAGGTCCACTCGCCAACTCAGGTAATTCGTCCATGCAGAGTCAAGGACTTCGAAATCGACGCTTGCCAATTTTGCCATTTATCTACGCAATTTAAAATGAGCATGAATTAATTAAAATTCAAAATTAATGCATAAAGAAATAAACAAGTAAAAAATGCGGGGATCGGCCAGATACCCAATTAAAAAGTACACAGTCCAAAGTTCGTTTACAGTCCATAAAAGGAAAGAAAAATACAACTTCGAAAACCCAAAGTGGGTCCCTATATCTTCGTCTTCATATTATGTTGCACCGAGCTTGGGCTTTTAATACAAATTTCCTCAATTACAAATTCTCTCAAAAGAAAATAAAAGTGCAAGGAATGTAAATAGGTATACAATGGCCGATCCCGAAAAACACATTTTTACTTATTTAAACATCCACGCAGTTCTAAATATGCTACAGACATAAAAATAAACAACCACGCATATATCTCAAGCAAAACATATGGTAAAGGAAACTAGAAAATATAATTATCTCGTAGACCACGTGGAAACGTCATACACCGTTAGGTTAGTTGACTAACGGCAGAGCGGTCTCATGATCTTTAAGATAGTTATATTTTGAAAAATAGAGTCCTAGTAAACCATAGATAATAATTTGCAAGAGTGATGTTTAAATCAATTTGTCAACATGGACTATAGAAATTATTTGTGATTTTACATAGAGGAGAGTCCATTTAAGTAATTGGCATCAGGTCATTATTTAGTGGGCAAAAATAATAACCGTTAAGTAATAGGGGATGCATGCCCAATTAAATTATTTAGTTAGTGATAGGCACAAATGGGCTGCAGGCCCAACAACAAAAACAACCAATTAAATTAGGCCTACTTTTGGGTTGGGGAAAACCAATAATCCCAAAAACCCTAAGTTTGTCCCCACAATCTCCACCCCATCAGTTACTGATTTAGGTCATTGTCGGTGGCCAGAGTAAAAGAACCCCCCCTGTCGCAAGTGGGGAAGGCGACAGAGAGGTGCCCCCCCTGTTGGGGGGTGGCTGACAGAGAAGAACCACCCCCCCTCCGCTGGGGGGTGCGCTGCCGAGAACCCCCCCCCCCCCCGGTCGGGGGGGGGCACTGCCGAGAACCCCCCCCCCCCCCCCCCCGGTCGGGGGGGGAGCGCTGCCGAGAACTGAAGACCCCCCACCCCGCTGGGGGGTGGCGATCAGACGCCCCCCAGCGGGGGGGACATAGAGGAACTCCCCTCCTTCGGGGGGGGGGGGTGGCTATCAGACGGCATACAGGAACCCCCCTGTCGGGGGGGGGGGGGGGGGCTGGAATTTTATTTTTTTTTAAATGTATTTTTATCAAGGCAAGAAATTGTATTTTTAGCAGATTTTAAACAAACCAAATTCGAGGTTGTAAAAAATATCATGGCTAAAAAAATAAATTGTTTATCTACGGGAATAAAAAGTATACCTCTAGATCGATGATCTAGGGAAGACCGTAGAATAGAACCGTAGAAATTAAAAAAAAATCCGAGCTCCCGAAAACGTCGAGAATGCTGCAAAGCTCCAACAAATTGTCGCAGAAACCAAAGATTCCTTACGCGTAGGGGATCAATTTGGTTGGGATTTTAGGATTGGTTTCTTGCTCAAGGAAGAACTCGTGCTGATAACGTGTTAGAGAGTAATCAAACTCAAGAAAAATAGGGATAAGCTTTCTTAGAGATAGAATGAGTAACCATGGCCATAGGCCATGGTTCTCTATATATTAAATTAGAGAGGGGGAGATGAAGGGCCTCTAGGAGACCAAGGGTCCACATTACCCATAGTAGTGGGACCAATGAGTGGGTAATGAAGGAGGGGAGGCCAAAGGCCTCCCTCATTCATAACAAAGACCGACTACTTTTTATACAATATGTTATAATTAAAAAAACACATGCAAACCCGAACGATTTGATCTCTCTCTCTCTCTCTCTCTCTTAAAATTTAGCCTTAAATTATTATTCTTTTTAAAAATTGTCTTCTTAAAATCTAGGCTCAATATCGGTTAAAATAAGTCAATTCAAAAAACTTACTAAAAAGATAACCTAACCTAAGAAATATTATTAACACCCAAAATATAGTTGTTGGGAATCAAACAATAGTCATAGATTGGTGAGGGATATGTGGGTTCAAAATATGGATGGGATTCTCCATTGGTATGAGGCCTTTTGGGGACCCAGGAACAAAACCAATAGGACCAGTGGACCCTGAACAATATCACTCCAAAGTGTAGATTAGTCCAAAGTGGAGATTAGTGGTCCAAGTTTAAAACCCTAACAAATGGTATCGGAGCCAAACCACGTACTCTCCTCTAGGTGACAAACAAAGATGGTAGGCTCCAATTTATTAAAAAGACGGCGAGCTCCGGAAGCTTCATGGGACATTCACCAAGAGCAAAACCAAGAGGCGGAAAAATTCATAAAGTGTTACAAATTAATCTTAAAAGGAAAATGAAAAATCAGTCAAAAACATCCCATGACATCATCGATGACGAAGCATCGATGACAGAGGATGGATCGTCGGCCAGCGGCCAGCCTATCTGGCTGGCCGCAGCAAACTGTTGTTAGTGACGTCCTACAATCGTTGTCCAGCAGCTCATGCTAGCAAAGTTATGGGTCCAGATTTGGGTCATGTTTTGGGTATTGGGTTTGACCCAATAGTTGAGTCAACAACCAACCTAAAAGATTTGGTTTTTATTTCCAATGAATCAAAAAAAGATAGAGTTTGACTCTACGTAAAAATCACAAGAGTGGTTGGATTTCAAGGAGTTTGTTCTTTTAATTCCACCTATTTTTTGGATAAGAGTTTGACTCAAATCTAGAATACAAAAGGAATTAAAAGAGTTCATGAAAAGCTTTCTCTATACTATGCATTTCGGGATAGAGTTGGATTCTAATTCGAATTCTTAATCATAATTGAATTTTTAGGAGCCCAGTCCCAATATAAAGGGATCCTCTCCTTCCCTCTCCAATACATCAATGCTATAATCAATCTCTCAACAAGAGATCTAATATCCTAACATCCAAGATCTCTAAGAGAAAAAATTCGAGCCTTTTCAAAGATAGAAATTTTCTCTTTCAAATTAAAAGTTTTTCCTTCTCTTCATCCCACGCACTAACAACGCGTGGAGGCCGAGTTCAAGTTCTTAGAGGCTCATGAATCGGGAAGGTGCTACATCATCAGGAAGAATCTTTTATCGCACCTGACTGGTGAACGTGATAGGTGGTCTTCACCGAAAGAGATTTGGGTCTACGGATATCGCGAAAGATTATCTGCGTGAAGGTATGTTCATGTTTATAGCATGTAATTCATGATATTTGTTACGAGTCTTGGGCTTTTTGCTAGGTTTTGAAAAAAAATTGATTTTTCCACGCTTCCGCATTTACACATTAGAGTAATATATCTAGCATTATTTTCTTACAGTGGTATCAAAGCCTTGTTGCAAAATCATGTTTTTAAGTTGATTTAAAATTTTAAATTGCTAAAGATTGGATTTTTAGCATTGTAATTATTTATTTTGAGAAAATTGTAATTGTAATGATTTTATAAATCAATAAATATGCAATTTTTATTTGAGAATTTTTATTTACATTGTTATGAATGTGTATTTCAGGGGAAAGACCCCAGACCTTTATTTATAGGAGAGGGAGATCCATACATGGATGAGATACAATAGATATGATCTTATCTATTTACAACACTCCCTCTTATCCAGCCATAAGTGTGGACTCTACCCATGAATACTTTGGGATTCTGCGCGTCATATGAGTCTCATAAAGGGGTGGATACTTCAGGATTCTGAGTTGATGGGATTTGCCACGTTAAAACCTTTGGCGATTGAAAACAATGTGGGAAAAACCATAGCTAAGGAAAAAGTGTACAAATTCCCTGTAACTCTTCCTAATCTGTACAAGCCCTTCGGCTTTCAGATCTCTTAGGCATTTTTCATCACTCCTATTTACAACATTCCGAAAATACACACAAATTACAACTATCACCATCATTAAGCAGCTCCTGAAACCAAAAACTCTGGAGAGGTATGATTTGTTTCGTCGCCTCTAATGTAGTCTACTCAAAAGTGGGGTAAGCAAGTGTCATGGTCTTCAGATTATGTGGTCATATTTACATGACCAGCATCTGTCCCAGTCATCACTGGGATGTGATGTACCACCAGACGCATTCAAATACACCATTGGTTTGTTTCTAGAATGGTGAGGATCTCGGAATGAAAGGATGATGTTGCCTTTATAGTTTGCTTTGTAGATCTGCAGTAGATGACCGTCCCACTATGGGTACCCAATGTGTGATTTCTCATTATAGGGGTCGGATCTGTAACATGCATTTGCATAAGCACGGAGGAATAATTTTTATATAATTGTTAAGGCCAAAAATGACCAAAACAACTGTGTTGCTGACGTGGACCCTTCCTGCTGAGTCAGAGCCTCGTCAGCCGATTAAGTGGGACCATATGTTGGAAAAATCAGGATCGTTGATGGGTGATGGGTGACTTGCGGTGCTCGATCTATCCTCGAGCGGTTCGTGTATCGATCGATCGAGGCTGAGAAGCTCTGGAACGACCCTCGCTAGGGTCTAGACTGGTAGATCTGCACCACAAGAAAGCTTCAGGGGGTCGGATCTGGATCCCGACCCACATCCCCTCCGATGCTTAAGTTAGAATGGGAACTTAAGGAAGAGGTGGAGCTTGGAGCAGCTGAGATCGACCCATGGAGGTTCGTCTCAGATCTGACGTCGCAAGCTCTTTTGTGGAAGAAATGTAAGATGAAGTATGGAGAGTCTATGGCTTAGATCTCGTACCTTGAAAATTGGAACCTCTTGTATTTATAGACCTCCTGGGTCTTTTAAGTGACGTTGGGAGGACAACGGTGACCAATTTTGGTGCCATGATCTCACCCCTTTAATAGGAGTAACCGTAGCCCACGTTCTCGCTATTTATGACCCCGCCTTCAATCCCACGTTCGATTGGTGGGAGTGCAACGGGCGACTGGTAGGTGGGCTTTGACTGAGTCGGTATCAGGCTTCTCTCGCGGGCTCTGTGGGCCTGAGTCACTCGTCGGACGAGTCATCTCAAGTGCCGACCCGATGGCTCAACAATGGTCACCCGTCGCACGACCTCAGAGAGTCTACCTGTTGGGGTCAAGCGACGTTACATTGCATTAATGGGGTACAACAGTGGAGAAATTAATATTCAAGTTCTAGGCGCCAAAACGCCCGCTTTGCTGATTTGGATGATTCACCGGTTCGAAATCCAAGATGCTTAGAGGCTCGGATCTTCGATACGTGTTTCATCATGCTGCTGTCGACTTGTCGATATAAGATGGTTCCAGGGTAGAAATTTGATGATATCTTCTTCGTCATTCCTGATTTAGCTTTCCTCTCGTTGAAAAATGGCTTCATCCTCCATTCCTGCTTCTGGAAGGAGTTTGGTTACCGTCATGCAAAAAACAAAGAGGTGGTTATGGAGCCTGGTCTGATCGTCAATCTGAGATCCAAAGTTGGAGCCGACCACATCCCTGAATTTCAGAGAAATTACGTCCGGTTTGACTATCAGATTTGGGCGCCGGGAGGGATGAAAGGGTTCATCATCCCGACGACCGGGAAGTTGGGGTCTATATCAAAGCCTTCCAACGAGGGCTTTGATTCCCCATGCATCCTTTTATGTGCTACTTTCTGAGCTCCCTGAACCTTTCTCTCTGCCAGCTGATGTCAAACGTCATAGCTGCATTGGTGGGCTTTATAGCTCTGTGCATGATGAAAAGACTAGGATTGTTCAATTACTTCTTCTCAATTTCTCCTCTCAAGACTCCAGGCTGGTACATGGTAACGGCCCGTTGAGACAGGAAGCTATTTGATGATCTTCTTTCCTCAAATTCTGTAACGACCCGCTCTCGGGGGCTCGTTACTTATTTGATATTTGCGCAGGTCCTGCAGTTAACCAGTGAAACCAAAATAGCCACGATGCAGAGATGTACAAAAATACCCAAATAGTGTCCATTATTACAATCCATCCTGTACAAATGTTCCAACAATAATACATGAAATAAAGAAAGTACACAACTGAAAATAGCTCTGGAAGCTGCGGTCTCATGGTCAAAGTCTGGCGCTATCAACTCAAGAGCATCTACCTCCATAAGTACGTCGTCTGCGGTGCCACGGAGCTGAAACCGTAGGTAAGTCACAACAATTCTAAACACAGAAAAGAAGCAGTGTACAAGTATGGCAAAAAGTAACTACGTATAAGTAAACTAGAGTAAAAAGTAATGTACTGAGCAACGACTGTACATGGCTGATAGTAAAGGTAAACAGAACTGTAAAGAAAGAACAAACGGTACTATGGTAGTGCAAGTGTAAAGCAGGCAAAACAAGTGAAGTGAAGTACTGGCAACTGCACAAGTGTGGTAGATAAAGTACGTGTAATGCATAAAGTAAAAGGTGGTCGTGTAAGTACGAAAAGTAACATGCAAGAGCAAACATGGTGATAGCAAGGGTGAGACTAGCAGGCATGAACTGTAACGATAATAAACATGCAAAGTACTGAATTTACGCACCGTTAATTAGCAATTGACCAAAGAACTGAATAAGACGTACAACCAATGGTTATCTTAGTATTGGTATTAATTAACTACACTATGTGATGTGACTCATGTAGGAAAGTATGATATGCAACCATGTGTCATCTCCATTGCCACGGGGAGCAAATCCCGGGCGTCAACCACAACATACTTTGAAAACGAGACGAGACGAGACGAGACGAGACGAGAGAGAGTGTGACTCTGGTCATAGCTCCCACACTTTCTCTACAATGAGTTACCTCAAACCCCAGTGTCATGTGTATCGATTACATGCTTTCTTACGAGATATTCCTTTAGACCTTTTACGAGATATTCCAAGAGATATTCCACAAAACATTTTACGAGATATTCCACGAGATATTCTACAAAACCTTTTACGAGATATTCCATCCAACATTCCACAAGATGTACCACCTGATGCCATTAATTCTTCGTTTACGATGATATTTAAGCTAGGTTCACTGGTCAACTTTCTTAAAGTAAAGCAAGGTGGATGCTAGCAAATTTGAGGATAAAGACAAGTCCAACAAACATGGAACACAAAAGTTGTTATTTTAAAAGTTCGTACGAGGACACTATCTACTTTTCTAAATCTAGAATCTATTGTGACTTACTAATTTCGAGCTCGTCGTGGCAAGACGAGGTTGGAGCTAGAGAAGCTGGTGCATGAGGATTGGTACCTGCAAACACAAGAGATAGCTGGTAAAAGAGTACCCTATTTTCTATCTATTTTTCTTAACAGTTTCCATTTTTCTGGTAGCTTAGAACTCGTCAAAATACATAATAAATATTTTTAGATAAGCTAGATGGGAGTAAAATAATTTTATGTAGGAAGAAAATATTTTTCTAAAGCTCCTAGGTATTTTTCATAATTTTAGAAGCTTAAAATCAATTTAAAACTAATTAAAAATGAGAAAACGATTTTTCATTATATTCTTCAAAGATTTCTCTAGGGCAAACCACACGTCGGAATTCTTCCAACAAGTAGTCAAAACGACCATATTAACTAGCACTATAACATATATTTTTATCACGTATCAATGTACGAGAAAATAAGGTGTTACAGATTTTTAAAAGAAAGTAACGTATTTAAAATTTAGGCTTAAAAATTTATTGCGAAAAATCTAAGCGTCTGATTAAGATGAAACTAACGCCATTGGATCCAGAATATTATACGTATACTTTATAAAAATACTCAAATACGTATTTATACGTATACTTTATAATAATACGTTATATTAAACTAACCTTCGTTCGTTCTCCTCCATGCAGCGGGCGGGAAAGTGAAGTTGCCTTCGGTCGCCGGCGGCGGCAGCGGGGTCAGGCGGATACGGCGCCGACGGCGGGAGGCGGGGGACGCGGCGGCGGGAGGCGGGGGACGCGGGGTGACGGCAGCTGGAGGGGAGCACGGCGGGGCGGGGTGTCGACGGCAGCTGACGCCGTGGGAGGTTACCGGCGATCGAGTGGGGGGTGGCGCTGTGGCGGAGCGTACGGCGGCGATGACGTCGGGACTGGGCGGAGCTCGAGCATGGGAAAGCGGACGGCGTAGACGTCCGGGCGGTGATTCGGCGATCGATGGTGGCATTTGGACGGGGCACGTTGGAGCAACGGCGGTGGGGCTGCTAACGGCGGGGGCGGGGGGGGGGGGGGGGGGGGTGGCTCTCTTCGAAGAGCGGCGGCGGCGACTCTCGGGGATGGACGAAGCGGCGACGACGTCCCCTGGGCGAGAGCGAGGGTGAGAGAGCGTGGGAATGAGAGAAAGAGTGAGCGAGAGATGGAGAGAGAGAGAGAGAGAGCGCGCGCGCGAAAGAGAGGGGTTTGAACGGAGAGAGAGAGAGAGAGAGAGAGAGAGAGAGAGAGAGAGAGAGAGAGAGAGAGAGAGAGAGAGAGAGAGAGAGAGAGAGAGAGAGAGACTGTGTGCCTGGGGGTTGGGTTCACGGTTTTTGCTGATGAACGAAGGGGGTATTCGAGAGCTGAGGGAGAGAGAGATAGAGAAAAACCGTGTGGGTTTAATGCAAGAGGGTGGGGGTTTATTTTATAGGGTTTAGAAAACAATAAAAAAGGGCAGATGGGATAAGCGTGTGTGGGTTCGGTGAACGAGAGAGTAGATGAGCTGAGGGGATATTAACGGGTATGGTAGGTGAGGTTAAGGTTAAAAGGTAATTAGGGGGGAATAATAATAGTTAAAGTGGTAATTAGTGATAAGTAAAACCCCATTAGTGAAAGTAATTAGTAAAATACATAAACGAAATTACGATTTTGTCTCTACTAGGAAACGTGTCCAAAAAATTACGAAAACATACCCACGGGATCGTATCTTCGCGAGGATCGCGAATACGAAGACCGTTTCAGGGTTTGGGCTACGGGGATACTACGTTTTGGCCAAAACGTTTAGAAAGCGGGTTTGCGGGTTCTCAATTGAAATGATATCAGAAAATTATGACATTAATGTGGGGAGTCCTAAATGATCATAGGATGCTATTGTAGAAGTTTGAAAAAGTTTTGAAGATATTTGAATAGAAAATAAATTCATTGAGCCAAAACATCAATATCTGAAAAAGAATTTTTATCAGATCTTTTAGAGGTATTTGATGAGACCCGATCTTACTAAAATACTCCGTAACTAGTCTGGTACTTCAAAATATTTTTATAAGAAATTTTTGAAATCAGTAAAACTCCTGACAAACCATTACAAAATAGTTTAAAAATTTTGGAAATAAGTTAAACACGTAAATAGTTGTGTTGAAGAAAACATGTCGTTACAAATTCCAAATGAAAAGAGGAGTTCGTATTTGTAGTCTTTGAAAGAGAGGCGAGCTTTTGCACCGGATGAGGTGTCCCTGATTTAGGCCCCACCAAGGACAAACCTTTTTCTGGAGCAGAGAAGGAAGCCGTCGACGCATTGATGAGTCTGCTGGAGAATGTGAGGAAGACGAAGTGGCTGTGGTCCGACTTGGTATTGTGCCAAACCGTATGGATGAAAGGTCGATTCATTCGTGCCCATCAACTATTCGATCTTCGTTCTCTAACTCAACATGTTTTTCTTCTGCAGGCATGGTCGGTCTGGAGTACCACGTGGACCCTGCGCTGATGGAAGGAGTCGAGGCTTCTATCAGAGAAGTTGAGGAGAGTATGTTATCTCCTCGGGTGCCTTCTATGGGGAAAGGATGGCTCGATCGTCAGAGGAACGACCCATTGTTTCTGATGAGGCTACTCAGCTGGCCCGTCCTCAGCGAAAGAAAAAGGAGAAGCCCTCCACTGAATTTGAGGTGGTTGTTGTTGAAGGAAATAAGAAAAGACGCCGACTTCGCCTTAGTGACTCGGAGCCATCTGGGTCGACTGAAGTCGTGGAACGACCTGGGCCTTCCGGCGTAAGTCGGTTGCTCGACGAGACTCAGATTCCCATGCAGGAGTAGTGAACTCTTCTAGAGTGAGACTCAGGGAAGACCCGGGCCCCTCCGGAGCTTCTTCTACACGAGGATTCCTAGCCTTGGGGAGGCTTGTTCCCTCAAGTGTCTCTGTCTGAAGACATTCCAGATGAATTCAGACCGATTTTGCTAGAGAGTCGATCTCCTCAGGCTCCATTTGATTGTTCCGCAGACGAACTCATTCAAATGGAGTTTCCGATGAAGCGAGACAAGTCTGCTCTTCTGGAGTGTGGGACCGCCTCTCGGATTGCTGAAAACGTGAACCTTCTGCGGGATATGACCGTTGTGGAGAGGGTCGATTATGAGATCATTGTGTCGACGACCGTCCACGTGAATGTCTAGGAAACTTTTGCGCTAGCCTCCATTATAGGTGATGCAAGCATGGATGTTGACCATCGTGTCTTGTTTGCAAGCTCTTGTGACTATGGTTGCGCTGCGTCGACGCACACCGGTGGTGGCTAATCATGAAGTCGCCTGGGGGGCTGTTAAGAAAGTAGTGGAGAAGTCTCAGACTGAGCTGGATAGAGTGGGGCTTTTGTGCAGGCTGAGACTTAACTATATTAAGCAGCTTGAGCATGATTTACGCGAGTCTCGCAGGCTAAGTACCGATGAGATTCACCATAGTATAGTTTTTCATGTCATTGACCTCCTCAATGGCAATTACTCTTCTTTCCCATTTTGAGGTCATTCCCATGATTATCTTCCTCACCTTTTCTTGTTGAGTGTATACTTGACCGAGAGCTTCAAGCTCATTGGTGATGTCAGTAAAACGAGCGTACATCGTTGCAATGTTCTCATTATCCGGCATATGAAACATGTCGAAATTTTGTATAGCAACATATAATTTTGACAATTTTACCTTGTTCGTTTCCTTGTGGGTAACGACTAGATGGTTCCATATTTGATATGCACTCTTACATGTGCATATCTTATTGAACTCATCCGGATCCAATGCACAATGAAGAGCGTCATTGCCTTGGCATTATTCACCTCGGCGGACTTCTAGGCAGGAGTCCATTTGTCAAAATCTTCTTCGGTGGGTTCAATGTACTCCTTATCGAGGGCTCTCCAAAGAGAAGCACTCCTTAGAAATGTCTCCATCCTGCACTTCCAATAGCCGAAATTCGTGCCATTGAAACGCGGAGGACGAACCGTTGATTGTCCTTCGAAAACGGTAGACACACCATCACATTCGCAAATTTTGAATAATTTACAAATTTTAAATAATTCATGTGTAAAATTTTGAAAGCGATTCGTGATTTTTTGAAAAATTCATTCATAATTTTTTGAAAAAATTCATATGAATTATTCACGAAATCATTAAAAATAGCTAATAATTATATTTGTTAAAAAAACACAAATGCATGAATGTGAGAATAGTTAAGTTTGTTGTAAACGTGGTGGTTATGGAATCCATAACCCTGTATTTATAGTGGTAGGGTTACATAATGGGTGGATACCCACTAACGGGTAGGCCCACCAGAAGCCCGTTTATAACACTTCCCCTTATCCATCCATTGTTGTAAGCCGTGATGAATGCTTCATGGTTCATATGGCTTATCTGATCATGGGTATATGGATACTTCTGGATCCTTAAGTTTAAGAGTACTTGCCTCATTAAAACCTTTGCCAAGGAAAACCTAGTGGGAAAAACCAGTGGCTAAGGGAAAAGAGTACAAGTCTCTGTAACTTCCCTTGATCGATGGATAACATCAGAGGTGGATACTTCCGGATCCAGAGTTGATGTGGCTGCCTCGTTAAAACCTTTGGCTATGGAAAACCCAGTGGAAAAAACCAGTAGCCAAGGAAAAAGAGTACATCACAACATTAACTCCCCATGATAAGTACAAGCTTCAGGCTTGTAAATCTCTCAACTGTCTCATCCCAATTCCTAGTACAAGTTTTCTAAAGGTGCTGCGAGGCAAAGCTTTAGTGAACAGGTCTGCCAGGTTGTCGCAAGACTGGATCTGCTGGATGTCGATCTGGTTGTCCACTTGCTGTTCATGCGTCCAGAAGAGCGTGGGGGATATGTGCTTCGTCCTGTCATCTTTGATGTAGCCACCCCATAGTGAGCGATGCAGGCAGCATTGTCTTCATACATGGTGGTAGGTCCAAGATCTTCCGTCTTCAGGCCGGTGGTCTTGAGGATGTGGTTGATGACTGATCTGAGCCAAAAGCATTCTCTGCTAGCTTCGTGGATCGCAATGAGCTCGGAGTGGTTGGATGAGGTTGCTGTTGATGTCTGCTTCACGGATCTCAATGAGATGGCCGTCCCACCGTATGTGAACACAAAACCGGTCTGGGACTTTGCGGTATGTGGGTCAGACCTGTATCCTGCGTCTGCATAACCGACCAAGTCGGAGGATACACCTTTCTTGAAGTATAGTCCCATGTCCACAGACCCTTGGAGGTAGCGCAGAAGTTGATTAACTCCGTTCCAGTGGCGCTTTGAGGGCGCAGAACTGTATCTGGCTAGTAAGTTAACTGCGAACGCTATATCAGGACGCGTGCAGTTTGCCAGGTATAGGAGTGCTCCGATTGCGCTTAAGTAGGGTACTTCAGGACCCAATGTATCCTCCCCCTCTTCCAGCGGTCGGAAGGGGTCTGTGTCAACCTCCAATGATCGAACGACCATTGGTGTGCTAAGCGGATGACATTTGTCCATAAGAAAGTTTTTCAGTACTTTCTTTGTGTATGTCGATTGGTGTAACAGGATTCCTCCGCTTAAGTGTTCAATTTGTAGGCCTAGGCAGAACTTCGTTTTGCCGAGGTCCTTCATCTCAAAAGTCTGTGTGAGACTTTTGGAGATCTTATCTATCTCTTCAGGAGATCCGATGATGTTCAGGTCGTCTACGTAGACGGCAATAATCACGAATCCTGTTCCCTTTGCTCTTATAAAGATGCAAGGACAGACTTCATTTGTTGTGAATCCTTGTTGCACTAGGAATTCACTGAGTCTGTTGTACCACATTCTACCTGACTGTTTTAGACCATACAGTGATATCTGGAGTTTGACAGAGTAGACGTCCCGAGGTCTTTCTGTCATTTTGTCGGTAGTTTATATCCGTCTGGGATTTTCATATAGATGTCCTTATCTATATTTCCATATAGGTATGCAGTCACAACGTCCATGAGCTGCATATCCAAACCTTCCTTTGTGGATAGGCCTATAATGAAACGGAAAGTGATCGCGTCCATGACCGGGGAATAGGTATCGTCATAGTCTATTCCTGGTCGTTGGGAAAAGCCTTGTGCAACAAGGCGCGCTTTGTAACGCACGATCTCATTTTTCTCGTTTCTTTTTCTTACGAATACCCACTTGTATCCCACATGTTTAACACCCTTTGGTGTTAGGACTACAGGTCCAAAAACTTTGCGCTTCGAGAGTGAAGCCAGCTCTACTCCTATTGCCTCGTTCCACTTTGGCCAATCCTCTCTGCGTTTACATTCTGCTAGAGAGCGTGGATCGGTTTCATCGTCGTATTCAGTGACGTGAGTGGCAATAATGAGCGCGAAGTTATCATCGATGATTGTGCTTTTTCTGTCCAGTACCTCCCCAGTACGTACATAATTTAATGATATTTCTCCTATATTTTCCTCTTCAGGGGTTGTTAGGAGGGGAGAGGTAGCTGGGCTGAGCTCAGCATCCTATGGTGGTATCGTTATTGTTGCTCCAGGATTTTTCCTCTTTCGAGGGTTCTTATCTTTGGAGCCTGGGGGTCGTCCTCTTTTTTGTTGAGGTACGGCCGCTTCTGCTACAGGTGGATTGCATCCATCTTTAGGTATGTCAATCCTAGCTGGCGTATTTGCAGTAGGGACGTGTGATCTGACAATCTTCTTGTTGTCAGTGAATTTGTCCGGTAAAATGTGGACTGTGTTTTGGATTTGAAGGATCTTCAGGATCTCTTCTTCACATTGGTTTGTACGCGGATCAAAATGGGATAGAGTCTTTGTGTCCCATGTAATGGTCTTTGAAGCTTCTGGCTTCTGTGTGTTAATGCCTAGTTTCGGGAAAGTGCTTTCATCAAACTCACAATCTGCTAGACGTGCTTTAAAGGCGTCCACTGTAAGGGGTTCGAGGTATCTAATGATCGATGGTGAGTCGAAACCAATATAGATACCAAGGCGCCGTTGAGGACCCATCTTGGTTCTCTGTGGTGGTGCTATGGGGATATAGACAGCACATCCGAATATCCTCAAGTGAGAGATATCGGGCGGGTTCTCATATGCAAGTTGCATCGGAGAATAAGATTGACTACCTGACGGTCGTAATCTTATCAGCGATGCAGCGTGCAGTATGGCATGTCCCCATGCACTTACCGGCAACTGGCATTGCATCAACAATGGTCGAGCGATCCATTGTAGTCTCTTTATAAGAGATTCGGCTAACCTGTTCTGGGTGTGAACATGAGCTACAGGATGTTCAACTTCTATGCCAGTTGCTTGGCAGTAGTCTAGGAAGACTTGTGATGTGAATTCTCCAGCATTGTCCAGACGCAATTTCTTGATCTGGTTGTCTGGGAAATGTGCCCGCAACTTTATAATCTGTGCAAGTAGCTTTGCAAAGGCTACGTTGCGGGTGGACAGGAGGCACACATACGACCATTTTGAAGATGCGTCGATCAGTACCATGTAGTACCGAAATGGTCCACTTGCGGGGTGAATAGGCCCGCAAATGTCTCCATGTATTCTCTCTAGGAAACTTGGAGACTCAGAGTCCACCTTCAGGGTGGATGGTTTCGTAATCAATTTCCCTTTGTAACAAGGGGGACAAGGATTTGCACCCTTCCGAAGTAGCGTCAGGCTTTTCGGGTCAATTCCACGGGATTGGGATATGATGCGACGCATCATGTTCCTCCCAGGGTGTCCTAGTCTATCGTGCCAGAGTTTGAATTCTGGTTGATTATGGCACTTCTGGTGCTCTAGTGTGTTTGTTTCCATTGCTATGATCCTTGTGTGGTAGAGACCCGACGGGAGTCCCTCAAAACGCTCGACGGTGTTTTTAGCACCGTTTTTATGAGACGTTACATCAAGGTATTCTCTGTTATGTTTGCTCACCGTTTCAAGGTGGTATCCGTTTAAGCGGATGTCTTTAAAGCTTAACAGGTTTCTATGCGAGCTAGGGGAGAGAAGTGCATCTTTTATAAGTAGTTTTGTTTTGTTGGGGAGCAGAAATTGTGCTTCCCCTGATCCTTCAATGATACCTGATGGACCGGAAATTGTATTTACGGTGCCCTCGTATTTATTAATGCTTTGGAAAAAGCAGATGTCTTGGAGGATCGTGTGCGTAGAGGCACTGTCCACTAGGCATTTAAAGTCCATCTATTTTAAAAGAAAATTTCGCAGTATAAGGCACACACAGAAATTATACTACTGATAATCAATTTAATGTCTGAAAAGTACTTCAACATGCTAGAGAAGGAAAAACAAGCAGATAAATAGTTTCTAAAAAATGAAAGCTACAATGCATAGAAAATGGATAATGCCCTCAGTCGAGCAGGTCATCGTTTGAGAAGTCCTCAGCGATGACCTGATTGGTGCCAGGTCTTCTTGAACCACCAGGTTTGTCTCAGCTTGCTTCTGGCTCGCTTTGTACAAGTTCTGCAGGTGGCGTGGAGTCCGACAATTCCTGGACCAGTGTCCAGTCATGCCACACCTGTGGCACTTATCTTCCCAGTCCTTTCTGGGAGCAGATGTCTGGCCGTCGTCCTTTCTTTTCCACATATTATTCTTCTTCCTCCCCTCATTGTTGCTTCTGGGAGGAGGTCCTCTAGCCTGCTTCTTCATTGCTTTGCCCTTCTGGGGTTTGCCTTTGAAGTTGCTCCTCTTCTTCTGGGAGGAGCTGTGATGCGCTTCAGGCGCTGGAGCAGTGCCGGTAGGGCGTGAGTTATGGGTGGCCAGAAGAAGGTCACGATTCTGCTCTGCCATCAGAAGGCGTGAGAGAAGCTCTGAGTATTTCGCGAACTTGCGTTCACGATACTGTTGCATTAGTATAACATCCTTCTCGTGGAAGGATGTATACGTCTTCTCTAACATGCGCTCCTCCGTCACCTTTTCACCACACAACTTCAGGCGTGAGGTGATGCTAAAGAGTGCCGAGTTGTACTCGGCAATAGACTTAAAGTCTTGGAGACGGAGGTTTTCCCATTCATATCGCGCCCGAGGAAGTATAACATCTCTTTGATGTTTATACCTATCCTCGAGGGCGGTCCATAACTCATACGAGTCTTCCACCGTGAGGTACTCGGCCTTCAGGGTCCGATCGATATGGCGTCTGATATAGATAATTGCTTTTTCTTTATCTATATCAGAAACCTTATCGCCTACAGCGATGGCGTGGCTCAATCCCTGTGCTCGCAGATGGAATTTTATGTCCAACTGCCAGCTTAAGTAGTTCTTGCCTGAAGCATCCAAAACGTCGAAATCGACACTCGCAATTTTGGCCATTTATCACTCTAGCATGTAAAAAGATAGGCAATAATTAGATATTTTCGCAGAAAAAATAAATAATTAAGCACATCAGACACAGATATTTGCTGCGTGGATCGGCTAATCACCATATTAATTACAGTCCATTACAGTCCCAAAAAGAAATGAAAGTACAACTCGGGAACCCCTGTGGGGCCCCTATTCTTCTGGAATAGTCCTTCATCTCCTTGAGGCGTCCGCCGGTCTTGTAATGTTACAAAATTATCCTCACTACATATTTCTCTCAAAAGGAAAAAATGCGGGAAAATAAAATGGTGATCCCTAGCCGATCCAAAACCACAGCAAATATTGACATTCATCGCAGGCAGATAAAATGCAGCATGCATTTAATCGTCACATGCAGTTTATTCATTACAGGCAATTTAATCATCACAGGCAGTTTATAAAGGAAAATGAAATCTTACGTTTAAAAATTATTGGACCACTAGGCAACGTCATACACCGTTAGGTTAGTTGACTAACGGCAGAGCGGTCGCAGGATCTTCTTAATTTTTAAACATTTAGAAAAATCATATAATCCGAATAAAGAGCGATGAATAAAATCACATGTAATTTTGTCCAGATTTTGACGAAAAAATCGCAATTGAATCTGAAAAAGATTTGAAAATCGAAAAATTTTCGGGGTCAAACCCTAGTTAGAGTTTTGGTCGCGCGGATTGCCGCTTCAGGCGGCTAGGGTTTCCGGACATGAGCGCGCACCGGGTGGGGCCCGAAACGAGCGGATGCCGGGGGCCCGCCGCTGCCGGCGACGGGGCCCGCCGCTGCCGGGGGCCGGGGGGGGGGGCCCGCCGCCGTGGCGACGGGTCGAGCCCGCGCCCCGCCGCCGCGGCTGGCGGCGGGTCGAGCCCGCCGTCGCAGCGGCGGGGCCGCCCGCCGCTGCTGGCGGCGAGTCGGGCCCGCCGTCGCATCGGCGGGAGGGGGGGTTTGCGGCCGCTTCGGGCGGTGGGTAAGGGTTTTGGCGCGAGATCTAGAGGGGATTCACGTTCCGGCGAGAAGATCCCCTAGGGTTTCATGGTTTTGGGGATAAAAATCTAATTTTTAGTCGAAAAAGTGTTTTTTATCTCCAAAAAATCGTTTTTTATTGTAAAAGTTTGATTTTTATCAATAAAAACGATCGAATCATGAGCGATTGATCCAAGAAATTGGATCTCAACATATGCGCATATGGAATATTTAGATCTAGGGAGAAAGTTACCTCTAGATCCTACCCGCCGGATCTAGCGACGTTCGGTGAAGGAAGCCCGTTCGCGTTGCGTCCGTCCGTCGGCAGGGGTTCGGCTCAGCTTCGAGCGTGCTGATAACGTGTTGTAAACGTGGTGGCTATGGAATCCATAGCACTATATTTATAGTGGTAGGGTTACATAATGGGTGGATACCCACTAACGGGTAGGCCCACCAAAAGCCCATTTATAACAAGGTTTGCTTTCTTTTCCCTCATTTTCCTTGGGTCAAGAGGAGGAAAACTTGAAAGAAAAGTTTTACTATTTATTTTCCACTCTTTTTCTTCATTTTCTTTTTCTTTTCACTTTTCTTTTAAGCCGAACAATGGAACATCATTTTCCTTCTTAATTTCTTTCATTTTCTTTCCTTCTTAAGCCAAACACACCCTGGCTGAATCCGACTATCCGTTGCATGCAATCCAAATACTACGAGTTATTTCATCATGTAATTGTCAATTTTATCTCAGACCTCACTTCACAGTAACAAGGAGCCCGGATGGGTTCCAAAAAATGAATACCCCCCAAAACCTCCCCTACAAAACATAGTTACGAAGGTCGATTCATTACCACGCTGACATTAATGTCTGCCATCAAATAAGGCAGGCATCAACCTTGTACAATATTAAGGATAAAAAGGAAATAAATGAAGGAATGTGACAGGTTAGCGGAAGTACGTGGTGAGAAGAAACACGACAAAATCGCAGAAATAGGCCCACAAGAAGATACACTGGAAGCTAAAAAAGCAACGCTTACACCCAAAAAAAGGGAACTAAAAGCTATATTGTGGGCTCCCAAAATGAAATTATTATTGTGCAACTAGAAGTCGTTCACTGGTAGGATGACAAGCATGCTATAATGAAACAAAAGAAATTGGCCTCTCGTTAATAATTTGATAGACTAGTCCATAAGCTGAGTTTTGATTGAATATGCTCCCTCTGATAATAGTGTTACTTACTCAAAACCTCCACATCAAGTAGGTTTAAAATGGACTTTAGACTTCTTTGTTCTGTAGATTTTCTAATAGAAATTGATGTGTGTTAGTGCCTGCCCATAAAAGCTCGTCCATGATACCAATGAATCCTAGACTCATACAGAAACATGGGTCTCCCAACATGAAACAGTAACGATTTTAGCAATAAATAGAGGTCAAGAATGCAGTTTGTTTTGATAATAACAATGCCCACAGTACATTAAACAGAAGATGATGTGGAAATTATCATCTTGTAAATGTATTAGAAGTACAAAGAGCTAATATAAACTAAAAACACTTAGGGTGTGTTTGGTTAGTGGGAAAAGGAAAGAAAAAGAAGGAAAATATGAAGGAAAATGATTTTCCATTGTTTGGCTCAAAAGAAAAGTGAAAAGAAAAAGAAAATGAAGGAAAAGAGTGGAAAATAAATAGTAAAACTTTTCCTTCAACTTTTCCTCCTCTTGACCCAAGGAAAATGAGGGAAAACAAAGCAAAACTAATTATTCTCACATTCATGCATTTGTGTTTTTTAATAAATATAATTAGTAGCTATTTTTAATGAATTCATGAATAATTCATGAATTCTTTTCAAAAAATTAGTAATGAATTTTTCAAAAAATCACGAATTATTATCAAAATTTTACACATGAATTATTTAAAATTCGCAAATTATTCAAAATTTACGAATTTTTTACGAAATTTTCAAAATAGTATGTGAATAATTCGGAATTTTTTTTGAAAATCATGAATATTTAAATTATTTTTATTCATGAACTTGTTCAAAAAATTCGCGAATCATTCGTGTAACTTTCGTATTTTGCTTGAAAAATTCGCGCATTATGCACGAATTTTTCTAATAGCTTGCAAATTATTTAGCAAAAACATCTCTTAATTTTCTAAAGTTAGCAAATACACCTCTTAAATTATTTAGCAAAAACACCTCTTAAATTAATTTTTTTCGTTTTGAATTAATAACATAATGGAAGAAATTTCCTTATTTTCCTTTGGACTTTCTTCAAAATTTTCTTTGGCAACCAAACATGAGAAAGAATCCCTTTTCATTTTCATTTCACTTTTCTTTCTTTTTCATTTTCATTTCACTTTTCTTTCATACATTTTCTTTCAATCCAAACACACCCTTATGGATATAACCATAGAAACGAAAAAGTTACATTCAAAAGTGTCACTGTACCTTCCTCTCAAGAAGAGGATGCCATCATGGTTGCCACGGGCCACCACTCCAACTAACAATAATTTATATAATAAACCACGAGAGATAAAGAGAATCAACTATGTTTTTTTAAAAAAAAACCCTAAATTTACGGAAGTTTTCAAGGAAAACCTCAATGATCAGCTCCCTGGAGCAGGCTTCGGCTGGGACTCTTTTAGCTCCTCGAGCGTCGATTTTATTTGGTCCCGGACAAGCTCGACCCTCTTCAAATACACCTCGAGCTCAAGAATCTGTTGCTTCTTCCATCTCTCATCCGACGAAAAACTACCCAAATTACCCCCGACTCCAAAATTCAATAGAGGGGGCAAATTTATTCCTAATCCATGAGGAGCAGAGACAGTCGAACTCAACAATTCTTTAAAAATCGGCGACAGACAGCTCTTCACCGTTTCCACGATAACGCTAGGGCTCGCAGGCATGGTAGAATTTGACGGCTTCTGAATTGGTGTAGCCGTCATTATTGGGGTTTTCATCGGTGCGGTCTGGACATCAACTTTGATCACCCCTTCCGATGGTCCCACCGTCACCGCTGGCACAGGAGGTGAGGGCGGCGGCGGCGGCGGCGGCGGCAAAACCGGCGCTGCAGGCAACGAATCCAAAGCCCTTTTCCGACTTCGCCTTCTAGCTCTCGTAGTTGTTTTCCGATCCGAACTCATCCCCAAAGTTGTTTTCCGATCCGAACTCATCCCCGCATCGCTGGCATTGTTAGCGTAAGGGTTCAGATCGTCGTCATCGCTGTCGCGAGATTTCCTGATGCTCGCGCTCCAGATCTTCTTGGCGATATCGTAAGTCGCCTTCTCGTGAGGGTTCCTGAAGGTGAAATCTTTGTCATGATTGGCCATCCTATTTGCCGTGTTCCGATACTTCCTCTTCAACCGTCGAAGCTTCTCGATCAATTGATTCTTATTGAAATCGAGCTGGAGCTCGTTCTTAATCTGCTCATAGAACGGCCCCGTGTCGTACTGATGCGAGGCGAACGTGGTGCCTCGAGACGACGTGAACTTCAAGAACCCCTTCAGGATCTTAATCTCGTCTTCGTCTGTCCACAGCCGCTGGAACAAGCGTCGAGCCTCGTCGATCGAGGCCGAGGGAGCTGGTCTCCTCTCCTCGATCCTAGACCGCTTGACATCGGGACTCTGCATATTGCCGGAAGTTTCTTCGAGGCCTCCGGCGGTGGAGAAGTAGGCGGAGTTGATAGGGATGACCGGGATCGCGCCGTTCTGGGGGTCGGGGGCCGGATCCGACGGCGGATTGGGGTTGGGGGTAGGGATCGGGGGATGGACGGAGGCGGAGGCGGAGGCGGAGTTGAGTTCGGCGGTTGGGACGACGTCGGCGGATGGCCAGGGGGGAGAGGGCAGCGCCGGAGCCTGGACGCGGGCAGCGTCGTCTTCTTCATCGTCGTCGTCCATGTCGGTATCGTCGCCCTCCGTGTCCTCGAGATCGTCCTCCTCATCGTCGAAGGCGGAGTGCTCCTCGTCCTCGGCGGCCATCGATCGATCGAAATCGGGGGGTCGAGATCGAATCGAATGGAAGCTTGGTGGATGGGCAGCTTGAGAACTTGATTTGGGTCTGGATTAGGATTTGATTTAGATTGTAGAATTTGATGTTTGGGTTCGGTTAGGGTTAGGGTTAGGGTTTGGCGTGAGGATAAGGGTTTGGTGACTTTGGCGTTTGGACTTGGCCCTTTTGAATCGTTGTGAGTTCCTGTACAAACACGAAATGTGGTTGTGAAGTTTTTGATCGTTGGATGCAAATTGGACGGTGACGACTGGGATGAGAGAGGCCACTTGGGAGCGTGAGTCGATTGGGCGTGCCGAATAACCAATGGGCGGCACGTTTGGGCGGCGAATCCCATGGGCCGGTCAGTGAGTTGAATAAGGGCCCGTTTCTTTGGTTGAAAGTGGGTTTTGAGAATCTTGGAGGGGTGTGGAATCTTTGGAGAGAGAAAAGAAGAGTTTTGTGTTTCTTTTGTTGGAAGTGGGTTTGGAAAGTGGGATTGGGATGTGTATGCGGGTCCCACACAAGAATCTTGTGTTTCTTTGGTTGAATGTGGGATTGGGAATGTTGGAAGAAGTTAGTTGAGATTGGGGTGATGATAAACAAGGTGAGATTACCCCCTTGATAGGGAATGCATAGGAAACACATGATAGAAGAGGGTGAGAAGAGATAACCCAATGTCCCAGCTGCAAGGCATATACATTCCCAGATTCATCAGATATACCATGGTGCCACAGCACTGCATACATATATATATCAAGCATGGAATGCATAGGAAACAGTAAAAAAAAGAGGGTGAGAAGAGATAAGCCAATGTCACAGCTGCAAGGCATATAAATTCCCAGATTCATCAGATATACCATGGTGCCACAGCACTGCATACATGTATTATATCAAGTAGGGAATGCATAGGAAACAGTAGATAAAAGAGGGTGAGAAGAGATAACCCAATGTCACAGCTGCAAGGCATATAAATTCCCAGATTCATCAGATATATCATGGTGCCACAGCACTGCATACATATATTAATCAACTAGGGAATGCATAGGAAACACTAGATAAAAGAGGGTGAGAAGAGATAACCCAATGTCACAGCTGCAAGACATATAAATTCCCAGATTCATCAGATATACCATGGTGCCACAGCAATGCATACATATATTAATCAAGTAGGGAATGCATAGGAAACAGTAGGAAAAAGAGGGTGAGAAGAGATAACCCAATGTCACAGCTGCAAGGCATATAAATTCCCTAGTTCATCAGATATACCATGGTGCCACAGCACTGCATACATATATTATATCAAGTAGGGAATGCATAGGAAACACTAGATAGAAGAGATAACCCAATGTCACAGCTGCAAGGCATATAAATTCCCAGATTCATCAGATATACCATGGTGCAACAGCAATGCATACATATATTATATCAAGTAGGGAATGCATAGGAAACAGTAGATAAAAGAGGGTGAGAAGAGATAACCCAATGTCACAGCTGCAAGGCATATAAATTCCCAGATTCATCAGTTATACCATGGTGCCACAGCACTGCATACATATATAAATCAAGCAGGGAATGCATAGGAAACAGTAGAAAAAAGAGGGTGAGAAGAGAGAACCCAATGTCACAGCTGCAAGGCATATAAATTCCCAGATTCATCAGATATACCATGGTGCCACAGCACTGCATACATATATAAATCAAGTAGGGAATGCATAGGAAACACTAGATAGAAGAGATAACCCAATGTCACAGCTGCAAGGCATATAAATTCCCAGATTCATTAGATATACCATGGTGCAGACATAAATGCATACATTTATAAAGCAAGTAGGGAATGCATAGAAACAAACTTGATAGAAGAGGGTGAGAAGAGAGAACCCAATGCCCCAGCTGCAAGGCATATAAATTCCCAGATTCATCAGATATACCATGGTGCCACAGCACTGCATACATATATTAATCAACTAGGGAATGCATAGGAAACACTAGATAAAAGAGGGTGAGAAGAGATAACCCAATGTCACAGCTGCAAGACATATAAATTCCCAGATTCATCAGATATACCATGGTGCCACAGCAATGCATACATATATTAATCAAGTAGGGAATGCATAGGAAACAGTAGAAAAAAGAGGGTGAGAAGAGATAACCCAATGTCACAGCTGCAAGGCATATAAATTCCCAGATTCATCAGATATACCATGGTGCCACAGCACTGCATACATATATTATATCAAGTAGGGAATGCATAGGAAACACTAGATAGAAGAGATAACCCAATGTCACAGCTGCAAGGCATATAAATTCCCAGATTCATCAGATATACCATGGTGCCACAGCACTGCATACATATATATATCAACTAGGGTTGTGGAACATAGTCAAAAAATTCAATGTATCTTCCCATCAACCACTCTTGTTAAGCAACATCAATAAAATACCTAACAACAACCCTAAAATTGAAAACAAAACCCACTTAATTGTTTTGTAATCAGCTACATTGCTTTCCATCTTCAACTTGGTCCGCTCAAATCCCCCCAAGAGCCTTGCAAACCCCGACTGTATCTCTAATAGACGCCTTTCCGAGAATGAAGTGGAATTAGTTGCACGGGTGAGGTTTCTGTCATGCTCATCCATTAACTGCAGGATCACATATGTGGACCAGTCGGGGTGTGGGGGATCCTTCCATTCGTAGTAGGGGCATTTGTGTGAACCGCGCGAGGGACAGCTCCAAAATCTCCTACCTGGATTGGTTCGGGTCCACGAAGTTTTCCTACCAACCTGAAGCCCACAGTAGCAAACCCTTGTGTCAGCGGGATCTGCATCCAAATCACCCCCTGGCGCCACTCTAGTACGCGACTGAACTGAGGAGATGGACCCGGTACTCATGTGTACCTACCCTGAAAAGAGTAATGGTAGATAGGCATGCAACAAACGTACAATAAATTTTGAAATATGGGGTTAGAAATAACATAAGAATAATCTAGTGAAAACAAAAAAAAATGTACGACAAAACAGATAAAATTAAAAAGAAAAAAAATTTGGTGCCCTCAGAAATAAATTTTATCTAATGTTTCCTTGCTGGTTTCTTATGGCATGTGGCTATGAGTAAGATTTTGATAGAAAGAGGTGTCGCCCCTCTCTTTTATAGTCACATCTCGAAATATTCCACACGTTCTCAGCCACTTCCCAATAAGCGAACCAAAGCAAGGTAACATATTTGTCAGCTTCATATGCTGCACAATTCATAGGTACCCTAGCCACACTTTCCTCATTGGGCGCCTGAAAAAAAAATGCATACACAGCATCTCCAGCAAATACCACTAAAGAGATGCACGAGATCATGTGGCCTGTAAATATATACAACATGGGACAACAGGTAGGACACAAGTGTTTCCTATGCATTCCCTACTTGATATAATATATGTATGCATTGCTGTGGCACCATGGTATATCTGATGAATCTGGAATTTATATGCCTTGCAGCTGGGACATTGGGTTCTCTCTTCTCACCCTCTTTTTTCAGCTGGGTTATAATTGAAGGAAGGCCAGAATAAAAAACAGCTCATGGCGATGAACGAAGAAAAGTGAAAATGCGAAGCCCTCAGGTATATTGTTTTCTATCATGCTTTCATGCATATGGTTGCGAGGATGTGGAACATGCTGAACCTACCCATAATGTCTGCTGCATTGGGGGCAGAATTAATACACGAAGCTACGCAGCCAGGCAATCCGAATAATTGAGGGACCATATATCTTTATGCAACACAGACAGAGTGGTGCAAGCATGTATCCACAATCCCGCCATCCTATATGCTGAGAGTGATATATGTATGCCTTCCTTAAAACTTAATATCATCATTGGGCTTCACCATCAAAGAAATAGATCTCATATCGATGACCGTCGGAAAGTGAAAATGCGAAGCCCTCAGGTAAATTGTATTCTATCATGCTTTCATGCATATGGTTGCGAGGATGTGGAACATGCTGAACCTACCCATAATGTCTGCTGCATTGGGGGCAGAATTAATACACGAAGCTACGCAGCCAGGCAATCCGAATAATTGATGGACCATATATCTTTATGCAACACAGACAGAGTGGTGCAAGCATGTATCCACAGTCCCGCCATCCTATATGCTGAGAGTGATATATGTATGCCTTCCTTAAAACTGAATATCATCATTGGGCTTCACAATCAAAGAAATAGGGAACTCAAGAATGCATCTTGGTAACTCAAGAATGCATCGGAAACACTTGATAATATAGGGTGAGAAGAGATACCCCAATGACACAACTGCAAGGCATATTCATTCCCAGATTCATCAGATATACCATGGTGCCACGGCAAGGCATACATATATAAATCAAGTAGGGAATGCATAGGAAACAGTAGATAAAAGAGGGTGAGAAGAGATAACCCAATGTCCCAGCTGCAAGGCATATAAATTCCCAGATTCTTCAGATATACCATGGTGCCACAGCAATGCATCTTGTTACCTCAAGAATGCATATGAAACACTTGGCTGCCATAGGGTGAGAAGAGATAACCCAATGACACAACTGCAAGGCATATAAATTCCCAGATTCATCAGATATACCATGGTGCATACATAATTGCATACATATATAAATCAAGTAGGGAATGCGTAGAAACCACTTGATAAAAGAGGGTGAGAAGAGAGAAACCAAGGAGCAGCCTACTGCATGGCATATAAATTCCCAGATTCTTCAGATATAACATGGTGCCTCAGCAATGCATACATATATAAATCAAGTAGGGAATGCTTAGAAACCACTTGATACAAGAGGGTGAGAAGAGAGAAACCTAGGAGCCAACTGCATGGCATATAAATTCCCAGATTCATCAGATATATCATGGTGCATCAGCAATGCATACATATATAAATCAAGCAGGGAATGCATAGGAACCACTTGATAAAATAGGGTGAGAAGAGAGAAACCAAGGAGCCAACTGCATGACATATAAATTCCCAGATTCATCAGATATAACATGGTGCCTCAGCAATGCATACATATATAAATCAAGCAGGGAATGCATAGGAAACAAAAGATAAAAGAGGGTGAGAAGAGAGAAACCAAGGAGCAGCCAACTGCATGGCATATAAATTCCCAGATTCATCAGATATATCATGGTGCCTCAGCAATGCATACATATATAAATCAAGCAGGGAATGCATAGGAAACACTAGATAAAAGAGGGTGAGAAGAGAGAACCCAAGCAGCCAACTGCATGGCATATAAATTCACAGATTCATCAGATAACCCAATGACCCTGAAGCAAGGCATATATATAAATCTAGTAGGGAATGCATAGAAACCACTTGATAAAAGAGGGTGAGAAGAGATAACCCAATGAAGATACACCATGGAGCAACTGCAAGGCATATATATAGCATGGAGGCAACTGCAAGGCATATATATACAGATACCATACAGATACCACGATAAACTACGCCTGGCATCAAAGGTACCTAATACTTCAGTCTACTGCTTCCCCAAGGTCCAAACAAAATACATCAACGCCCCACCATACTCCATCCTTCCCAACTAACACCCAAAATACATCCAACATAATCCCCTTAATCTTCCATAATTGTTACGACCAAAATAAGCATAGTCCAGACCCACTGTACACCCAAAATACCACCACCACCATCCACCTTCCATCCATGGCACCTATGAAACTCCAACCTACGGGTTCACGGACCTACACTGGAGTCATATCCAGCATCCCTTAAATCACTTTTAATCTCAGCAATTTTGTCCTCCATCATCATCTTCTTTGCATCTGCAGGCACTGCCAAAAATCTCTTCGCTGCCAATTCATCCTTGCTGAAGTGGGTATACAACATAAGTAGTACGTCTCTAGGATACTCCTGAAAAGCATATACACTATCTGCAAGCTCCTTCATCCAGTTATGTTGTGTGCGCATTATCGCTTGCGCGACCAATGCAACATTGTCTGAAATGTTCTGAAATACTTCAGTCACATCCCTCACGGGCCGCCTTCGATTTTTCTTTTTGCCCACCGATGGTGGGGTAGGATGTCCTGACCCAGCTGATCTACAATCATTTGCTGACGCACTGGGGGGGATGTCATGTGGTGCATCATCGCTAGGAGATGGAATATGAGTGGAGCCCTCTCCATCTCCTTCATCAACCGGGCCGCCGAAGTTATCGTACACCGACTTCTTGAAATCCCCCTTCGCAGCGTCATCCCCTATGATCATCACCAGTGCATCATACCAAGGTAAAGGTTTGTTGACGTAGTCTCACTTCCGATAGTTTGCCTGCACAAATATAAGATCATTTATGATCATGTTTAATATTTTCTGAAATTATTATACACTGAGGAAACCTATACTGTATGTATAAGTAAATACCGATGCCCATGTCGCATATGTAACTGGATCCATTGTTATCATCTTCGTCTCTTCACACCAACCAGCGCCACTCAAGCCCATGCACTCTTGGACATCTTTAAGACGGGTCCGTAGTGCTTTCATGTGATTGCGTACATTCCCACTTGTATACGTTGTACCATACAAGGAATTGATATACGCAGCAGCAAGAGTGAAAGCAGTCCCTTTGAAGGTCTTATCGACCTTATTGCCATTCATAGCCTGTTCTGCTAGGAACGGAATAAGGGAAGCATCATGCTCAGCCGTCCACACTACGTTCTGTCGGTTAGAAGATGCAGGACCCTTGCCTTTTTTCCTTGGGCTATCCACAGATACATCCCCCTCTTCGCTTCGCCGGCTTGACTTTCTAGATGAGTCGCTTCCGGCAGTTTGTTCATTCCCACTTTGGGTCGACTGCATCCTTCCACTAGGGGTCAAAGGACGTGCAGCAGCAGTTTGAGCTACATGGCTTCCCACTGATATCATTTCCCCCGCTTGAAGTAGATGCATGTATCCTGAGTCAGCCTGAGGGGAAATCGACATAGGCATGGGCAGTTGAATGCCAAACTGGTGATATTGATGATATGGCACATGTTGGGTAACTCCTGGGTAGGTAGGAGCTGGAAATTGTGCAGGATTCAACCTCCTCGGAATAGGGCGGCCCAGAAGTGGATCTAGCCGTGGATCGACCTCTCCCCGCTGAGGAATATAGGAAGGGTCATAGTATTGTGGCACTGGAGCACGACCCTCCCGCCTTGGGTCGCTGCCTTGACCCGCATTTGGTGACCCATCCATACCTGCCACATGTATTATAAGTTAATAACCATGATATAGAAGGGATATTGTCTTCAACCAACCAACACATGATGCATAAAATGTCATAATCATCATATGTAGCATAATTAAGTTAATAACCATGCTATAGTAAGGAAATTATCTTCAACCAACCAACCCATGATGCAACAAATGTCATAATCATCATATGTTACATAATGAGACACACTCTAGTCATACGAAATAGGATCAGCCTAACTGTTATTTAACGGAGAAGCTCATAGGCCCTGCTCCCCCGTGTTCCCATTATTATGTATGTTACAGTAGTCCACCCACATTTCCCAAGCTATATGATCCCTACGCCTTTTCCATTCATCCCTCTGTTCGGTTTGTTCACGAACACGCAATTGCTGGGAAAGATCCATAACGGCGTCACCATGATCATCAATGTCATCCCCATCATCGTCACCTTCATCACCATCTTCTTCATTAAGCTGCGGGTCATGAGGATCTGCTATTTGGACGTAGTTATGAAGTACGGTGCAAGCAAGGACGGTATCAACCTGACTTCTGAATGGGTAGTGCGGCTTTGAAGTCAAAATTTTGAACTTGTTCTTGAGTATACCAAATGTCGACTCAATCTTTGTTCTTAAGGAAGAATGGCGCAGGTTGAAGAGCTCTCTGTGATTACGAGGGACGCGATCAGTATGGTCCTTGAGATGGTATCTAACTCCCCTATAAGGCGATATGAAACCTGGCATAGTCGTATACCCAGCATCGCAAAGGTAATATTTACCTACATTCAAAAATAAAAAACCAATTTATTTTCCAACGTTATCGTATGGCCGTATATAAATTAAATGTGTAATAGTATGCCTAATACCTTCATAAACTCGAAGCCCCATGGGGGGAGGTATAGACAAGGCATCCTTCAGGACCGTAAAATCGTTGGCTGATCCTTCCCACCCGGCCAGTACGTACGTGAATCTTTTATTTGGTGTAACTGCTGCTAGCACATTTTGCGTCACCCCTTTACGCCCTCTAAAGCGGGGTACAAGCTTCACTGGGAGCATGGCATCTATATGCGTCCCATCAATGATACCAATGCAATCCTATAAGGTCAGAAATAATGAGGATTGTTATATCAACATAACCAAAAATTATTAATATACTGCCACATATAACTACTTTCACACATACCTTAAAATAAGGAAACCAATTCTGATTACTGACTATCTCTGGTGGCGTCTCATTAGGAGCTTGCTTCATGTACATATCTCGTAGTGAACACACTCCAGCCATAACTTTGTTAAAGTATCGGCTAACTGTCCCCCCTCCCCTGATAAAATCCACTTGCATTACTCTATTCTTTGACTTGTGCCCTACAATGTGAAGGAACATGGCCACCTGCTCCTCTACGGAGACATGTATAGTGTCATTGAGAAGCCCACTATTTCGCATTAATGATGCAAGATTCATGAACGCATGTACTCGCATTCGTAAGTAGCTTAAACAACTACTATCAGACCCATGCAAAATTCTCCTCATGTGGGCTTTCCTATGCAGATCCCGCATAGCTGATGGCTCTCTAGGTATAGGGTTGGCCCTATCAACGTGGTAGAGTTGTAAAGCTAAGATGACAAACATAATAGCAGACGCGGCAGCGGTACACGTATCAATCCCCAGACTGTCTCCTTCTCTATCCATGGCCACCTTATTTGCATCAAACATATCTTACCTCATAAGTGATTACTTACATATGATTTGAACATGGAGTAGTGCAGCGGATAATGATGCAAACTAACAGAAATTAACATCTTTTCCCCGTAATAACCTTAAGCTGTTAAAATAAAACAATATAAAACATATACAACGTGTTCCATGTTTCTTTCATAAACTTTGGTTTGGAAAGTGGGCTTGGCCCAATATTCACAGGTCCAATCTTGCACTGTTTGACATTTCTGTATGCTAGAATGAATGCTTTAGCCCTCAGAAATTATTTTAATTCATGTTACACTCTGGTTGCAACTCCATTGTTGATCCAAATACATTCCCCAATTAATTTTTCCCTTTTTTTGGAAAATCACAGGCTTTCTTTTCATTTGTGTCCGAACCTTAATGTAGCCATGGAATCATATAACTTTGGTTCTTTTCATTTGGAATCATATAACATCTCACCTCACTGCGGATTACCATCATAAATTAAAAAACAAATGGGGAATAATTTGAGCCAACATGCATGCCATCCAGAGCTATCTTTGGGGTCACATTGCGTCATCGCTATCATATCACCTTTTCATCATCGGGCTTTACTATAACAAAGGGCCTCATTTTTCACACATTCTTTAATATCGTCACATTTTAATAATTTAGATATGATTTGTCTCTCGGATAAACTGACATGCAAGCTCCCACTGTTAGGCTTTTCTTACCCCAAAATCCTCTCGTTTGTTTCATTCAACCCACATTTTAAGGGGCTGTTTCTTTAGTAATATTGATTGCCATTTCTAACACCAAATTATGTAAAATGGGAGGATATGCACTTGGATTAAGATTTTACTCCACAGTAAAATATTATATACCCCTCAGGTTAAAAAATGATTTTACTCCGTCAATTACAATGGTATTAGGCAGTTGCTCCATCATTTAAACCCCACAGTGTCCCTATCCTTCCTACAAATGATGGAACCCTCCAGCCTTCAACCATAAAATTGGGGCAAGCATGCCAAGCAACAATTTATTCATCATTGGGGATAATGTAAACCAAAAAATAAACCATAACAATGAACTTCATCTCTCAGATTCTCCAAAATCATGCACAGAAGGCATCAAACCAACGAAGTAGGGAAGAAGCACATGCAATCCACGGGACAGTAATTTTTTTTGCAAAAGATGCAGAGCAGTAGCAAAGAAGGCATCACATTATACCTGATCTTGCAAAGACAGCAAGAATAATTGCACAAACCCGAATCAGCGGCAAACCCCAAACCACGCGCTGCCTTCACCGTTCTCAGTGGCACCCCCGAGGCATATCCACTGAAGGATTCACCATCGGCAACCACGTTTTGCAGCTTCCTTGCAACAAAAATTGTTCTTCATCAGCTCTGGTCAGAAGAAAAAAACCTAAGAAATTGTTTAAAACACTCTTACATCTATACCTCAACCGTAAAAATTGAAGCTTTTACCTCAAAACCCTAGATCGGAGCAGATCCCACTTCAGCACAGAACTAGGGTTTCATGGGGGACCTAGGGTTTGAGCGCGAAGCCAACAGACAAGGCGAGAGAGGTGATCACAAGCGCGAAGGGGGCCCACAACGCTGGATTCTTCCCACAATCGCAGCCAAACGCGAGGATTGTGCAGAGCTGATCTTGGCTGCCACGGCGGAGCGAGAGCGCTGCGCTTTCTCGATGGCGAAAGGAACAAGCGAGCGGATTTTGGGGTTAGAAATGCCCAACAGTGCAAGACAGGACCCGTGAATAGTGGGCCAAGCCCACTTTCAAGTCCAAAGTTTACGAAAGAAACAGCCCCTAAAGAGAAAATAAAAACACCGGCAAGGGCCCAATCGAAGGATACGTCAGCTATGGACCCTAGCCCGTTGGATTGGTCAATTGGCTTTGTGATTGCACTGTCCTTCAATCCGACGGTTAGATTTGCTTGGAATCGAAACGTATAAATTTTTATTTATATATTTAAATTGGTGACGGCATTTCCATGGGGATCAATTTGTGTCAGCTGATGTTTTGCTTAATCCACATGCATTGGTTACACATAAAAAATTAAAGCACTTGGAAGTTATTTAATTAGGCAAATCACATAATAACCCCTTTTCAGTTATTTATCTATCTACAATATGATATTTATATTATATATACTAGTTATATATATTATATATACTAGTCATAGTCATAACCCGTGCACCGCGCGGGCACGGTGCATTTAATATTTTTTCCCGTGAAATCTTTGTCCCCAAAAAAATATTTCTACAGCCAAAATTTAAAACAACGACAAATTAGCGTAAAACAATTTAGAGGCACGATCGGCTTTGGCGAGGAACAATAAATTCGGTGCGGACACTTTTGGCGCAGAACAACAAATTAGCGTAGAAGAATTTAGCAGGCGCCTTCGACGCAAATGGGTTGGTCAGACCTCTGCTTGACGTCCAAAAAACAGCCCGCCTCTTTGAATGCACATTCCCTATGTTTTTTTTTCAATTTTTTTGGGTCAGCCGAAATAAAGTTCTCTTTTGCATACTTGTAGTTTAAGTTGCATATTTTTTGGGTTTCATTTTTGTGTATGTGTTTTTTGGGTTTCATTTTTTGGGGTCATTTTTGAATGAAGAGTATTAAGTACTGATGCTGGCAATTTCAAAAAAGAAAAGCTTTTCCCAACAAATTTCTCTTCAACCCAAAAATTTCCCACCAAAACTTGACATGACACTGCCACATAGGATAAGTTCAAAATCTGCCCTCAATTGTAATATAGATATACTAGTCATAACTCGTGCCTGCGGGCACGGTTCATTTAAGATTTTTCCCCGCGAAATCTTTATTCCCCAAAAAATTATTTACACAGCCAAAATTGCGCGGAACAACAAATTTAGCGGCACGAGCGCTTTCGGTGCGGAACAACAAATTCGGCGCGGGCGCATTCGACACGGAACAACAAATTAGTGTAAAAAAATCGGCGAGGGCGCTTTAGGCGCAGAATAACAAATTAGCGAAAAAAAATTTAGCGGGCGCCTTTGGCGCTAGCGCATGAGTCGAAGAGACTGTGTGCCCCGCGTTGAGGGAGATATCATTCGATCTGCAGCATTAAGTGCAAGTTTATGTTTTTTTCCCAAATGCATTAATTGCGTGCACTGTGCTATTCCCAAAAAAACTTTCATTCACCCTAAAGTTTCATTTCCCATAAACTTTCATTTCCCTAGAAGTGTTTTTCCCTTCAAAATTTTTCACAAAATCTCATCTCAACCATTCATTCCTCAAGATTAAATCTAAGCCGTCGTTTTATCAACCTGTTTGTCCTAGTCAGCTTGTCCTAGTCAGCGTAGAATTCAAAAAACACTGTCAAATGTAATATTACTAGTCATAACCCGTGCCCGCGGGCATGGTTCAATTAAGATTTTCCCCCGCAAAATCTTTGTTCCCCAAAAAATTATTTCCACGGTCAAAATTGCACGGAACAACAAATTAGCATAATAATATGTAGCGACATGGACGCATTCGGCACGGAACAACAAATTCGGCGCGGGCGCCTTCGACACTGAACAACACATTAGTGAAAAAAAATTGCGCGGGCGCCTTCGGCGTAGAACAACAAATTCGGCGCGAACGCCTTCGGCGCAAAACAACAAATTCGGCGTAGAACAACAAATTCGGCGCGGAGGCCTTCGGCGCGAAACAACAAATTCGACGTAGAACAACAAATTCGGCGCGGACGCCTTCGGCGCGAAACAACAAATTCGGTGTAGAACAACAAATTCGGCGCGGACGCCTTCGGCGCGAAACAACAAATTCGGCGTAGAACAACAAATTCGGTGCGGACGCCTTCGACAAGCGGGAAATTATTCTCATCTTGTTTCATCATACATACACAGTCATAACTCGTGCCCTAAGGGCACGGTTCATTTAAAATATTTCCCCCACAAAATCTTGGATCCCGTAATTTTAAACGAACACAAATAATTAAATCACAATAATTGGTATTTAATTCCCTCAACAATTTTAGTTCACCAAAAATTTAGCTTTCACATAGAATTAGATTCCCCAAAAAATTTAATTCCCCCAAAAATTTTAGGTCCCTCAAAACTAAGTTCCATTCAGATTTAACACGTACTCAAAGAACACTATTCATTTAATATACAACAATCCACATCAACAATCTGCGGCAAGCAAAAAATCAAACATTTAGACTCTCCACATAAACAATCCCTGCTATGAAGACATGTGAAATTCAAAAAAAAATCCCAACACAAAATCTATTGTGAAGGCATTTCATGTTTTTTCTTACATCAATCGTAGCTTTAGCCAACCCCACTACCAATTAGATTCAAAACTGGCCCAAACACCCTCCAAACCCCGGCACAAAACCCCAAAATCCATCTTAGAGCAAAAACCTACTATGAAGACATTTCATGTTATTTTTTGTTACATCAATTTTACCTTTACACAAAATTCAAATGTCAAAATCCCACATTTAGCCAACCCTGCTAACAATTGGATCCAGAACTGGCCCCAAACCCCATGATCAGAATAAAAGAGCACATGATTCAATGATAAGATGAAACCATACATAACTTCAACAAAAAGGAGTGGGGGAACAATGAAATTAAACTAATAAGATCAGACATTTTCATTCAAACTCGGATCAGTTTCCAAGGCACCACAAAAAATTAACCGCACAAATAAATAAATTACCCAGGAAATTAGAACACCCAAATCATTTTATTGAGTCATTTCGTATCACAGCATCATCATCCAAGTCATAACTACTAATTACATCATAAAAAACCTATAATGAAGAGAAAAGCATTGCAAAAATTTTATATAAAAAATATGGATCTGTAAAACTCTTGTGATGCCAATCCAATCTTAATGGCCTTCCCCTTCACCAACGTTAAGTGTCAGCAACTTATAAATGTTCGGCAACACTCCGCCATTAGTGATAGTGATCCCAGCACCCAGCTTCTCGAACTCCTCATTGTCCGTTGCCGCAATGCAAGCCAACTCCGAAACCTAATTTACAAAACACAACGTCAAAACACCACAACTCACGGTAACAACTAATTGTGATCCCATATTTAAAATGCAAGCAACAGCTGAATGCTTCTTGCCAAATAGGGGTTATATCCCATATAACAAACTCCAGAGATCAATGTTGACTTGAGGGGGATATATCCCATATAACAAACCAAAAAATATGAATCAATCCAGTTTTCTAAATATGAACCATATAACAAACTCCAGAAAAATACCTTGAGTTTGGATTTCTAAATATGAACCAAATTCCAGAAAGAACAAACTCCAGAAAATATGGACTAATTCAACCAACTCCAGCAAATAAGGAAGACGTGAAATGGGAGGTTCGGCAAGAACAAACCAAAAAATAGGGGTTATAACATATAAAGAACCAAACCTATTTTTTAAGTTGCAAGAACAAACTCCAAAAAGAACCGCTGCGAAATGATGCTCCGTGCTCCCCAAGAGCTGCCTTGCGCCTTTCGAAATGATGTGACACCAAAAAAGAAACGCATATTTACAAACTCTAGAAAGAACAAATAAATGATGCTCCTTGCTTTTTTAGGCAAATGAGGAAAAAGTGAAATAAACATAACATATGCATGTCAGAAATTCTGAAAATAATATGAAAAACCAAGAACTTTCAGAACTTTCACTTTTTTCATGCACCCATGAAATTTCGGAAAGAACAAAAATCTGTGGAAATCTAAAATCAACAATTTTTTGGACCGAACCCATTTTTAATGATCGTGGCCCTCTTTCTGTGGAATCTTTGTTGATGTTCTTGCAACTTAAAAAAATCAAAAATCTGTGAAATAACATTGCTCTGAAAATTCTGTGAAATAAACGGACCAAAAAATGAGGAAATATGTGAAATAAAGGAACCAAAATTTTTAAAACGAACCAAATAATGAGGAAATCTGTGAAATCTTTGTTCCTGAAATCTTTGTTCCTGAAGAATAAGTGAAATATTTAACGGAAAAGAAACGAACCAAACAAATTGGAGGAAATCTGAAATCTTTGTGGAAAAGAAACGAACCAAATAAATTTTAAAACGAACCAAATAAGTGAAAGCTGAGTACCTAACGATCTGTGAAATCTGTGAAACGAACCAAATAATGAGGAAAAAGTGAAATCAGTGAAATCAAAAAGAAACGAAACGAACCAAAAAATTTCTTGGCCTTGCTAACTTGCGTTTTAGGACTGAACCCATTTCAAAAAATCAACATTTTTTTTGGCCAAGCTGACTTGCGTTTTAGGACCGAACCCTAAAATTTTAGTAAAGAACAGGATGGGATCAAAGAACCAAACCTTTAGGTTGCAAGAAATTGCTGTCGTGCGAACATGATGTCAAAAGAACCGAACCTTTACTTGCGCCTTGCTGCAGAAAAGAAACGAACCATAAAAGAAGCGCAATTTAAAAAGTGAAACGCAAAAATTGTGAAATCTGTGAAATCAAAAATTGGCCTTGCTGCATGTTAAAGAAACGCAATCAAAAATTGTAAAATCAAAATTTTTTAAGGAAAGTGAAACGCAATCAAAAAAGCTGTGGAAAAAGTGTTAAAGAAAAAGCCTTGCTGCATGTTAATATTTACAAACTGTATGAAAAAAGTGAAATCTGTGAGATGGGATCAAAGAATCGAACCAATTTAGGTGTTTTCTGTGTAGAAGGTGAGGCGGCGTGTGTTTTTTTACAAAGATCAAATCACAGCCACTCTTTATCTTGTCCTAGTCAGCCCTAGAATTCAAAAACGTTGTCAAATGTATAATAGATATATGTGTGTGTGTGTGTGTGTGTGTGTGTGTGTGTGTGTGTGTGTGTGTTGAGGGGGATGAGCAGCCGGTGTAGGAAATTTCCTACACCGGCCCTCCGAAAACCTCATTTTACCTAATGTTTTTTAAAAAAATTTCTTTGTGGTTGTTATACATGTTCTAACCCAAATATGGGTGAACCCTATAGGGATTTGACCATTGATTCACTCGTTACAAAAAGTTCTATTGTTCCGAACCCGTTGAATTTGCAACAAGTGGATCGATGGTCAAGAAATATAGGATTCACTTGATTTTTGATATTTATATCATCCATATTATGTAGAAAATGATGAACGGTGTTGATCTTCAAAAAAAATGATGGAAAATGAGGTTTTTGGAGGGCCGGTGTAGGAAATTTCCTACACTGGCTGCTCATTTCCCTTTTTCTCATATATATATACATCTATATTACAATTGAGAGCTGTTTTTGAACTTATCCTATGTGACAATGTCACATCAAATTTTGGAGGGAAAATTTTTGGGTTGGGAGAAAATTTGTTGGGAGAACAAATTGCTTTTTTGAAATTGAATGCATCAGCCTTTAATACCCACACATTCATCAAAGAGCCAGGCTGTGCTTTAATACCCACACGTTTCTCAAAGAGGCAGAATATGCAGAGGCACATTGCAGGTCCCATTGTTTTATGCGGACTGAGATTGAAAGCCAGCTGGAAAACCAAGAGACATTTGTCAAGTTGTAACCGGCATACACATATTTGATGCACTTTCCACCCTTTATAAAACCCCTCCATCGTCACTGTGCTCACATCACACTGAACCTCCATTGTCCCTTGATCATTCATGGCTAAAGCCAAGGCTATTTTCGTAATATCTGTGGAGTAATGGTGCACACGATGGAGCCCGCAGCCACCTAAATGTTGCATCGTAACAACACAACATGCTCCTAAAATAATTGTTTAAAAGAATTGTTTCACCATAAATACGCACACATTTACATGTATGTGTATCCACATGCAATATATATTTTTGAACCAACAGAAGGCGTCTGCGTCGAAGGCGTATTTTTGCCAGTGCCAAAGGCGCCGGCGTCGAATTTGTTGTTCCGCGCCGAAGGCGCCTACGCCGAATTTATTGTTCTGCGTCGAAGGCGCCCGTATCGCTAAATATTTTTACGCTACTTTGTTTTTCTTTTAAATTTTGGACGTGAAAATATTTTTTTGGGGAACACAGATTTCGCGGGGGAAAAATCTTAAATGAACCGTGCCCGCGGGCACGGGTTATGACTATCTATTATACATTTGACAATGTTTTTTTGAATTCTAGGGCTGACTAGGACAAGATAAAGAGTGGCTGAGATTTGATCTTGGTAAATCAATGGTTGAGATTAGATTTTGTGAAAATTTTAGTGGGAAAAATTAAATTTTGGTGAGAAAAGTGTATTGGGAACCAAAATTTTGAAATTAGAATTGTCTTAGAAAAGATTGTGGAGATTAAATTTGAGGTGGAAGTACCATGAGAACCTAAACTTTGAAATTAGAAGTGCATTTGGAAATATTATGGAGATTAAATTTGGGGGGAAAGTGCATTGGAAACCTAAACTTTGAAATTAAAAGTGCATTGGGAAAGATTGTGGAGAAGCATGATCCATTAAATTAAACAAAATAAAAAATTTATCGAAACAGTAAAAATACCCTGAGGTTTGTGGTTCTGCGCCCGCGCCGGAGGTGCTCGCTAAATTGTTTTATGCTAATTTGTTGTTCCGCGCCGAATTTGCTGTTCCGCGCCGAAAACGCCCGCGCCGAAGGTGCCCATGCCGTTAAATATTTTTACGCTAATTTATTGTTCTGTTAAATTTTGACTGTGGAAATAATTTTCGGGGAACAAAGATTTCGCGGGGGGAATCTTAAATGAACCGTGCCCGCAGGCACGTGTTATGACTTATATATATATACATATATATACATATATATACATAACTTTGACCGCAGCACATTGTCTGGTCATCTAGAAGCTTTCCACAAGCAAAATGTTAGTTGTTAATGCATAGCACAGAACAGATAGGGAGTTAGAAATGAAGAAAATGAGAAGAACATGATCATGAAACAAAGACACACGGATTTGCCTATTTCGGAGCATGCCCTACATTCACGGTCAGCAGCATATAATTTCCACTATATCAGACGGGAGATTACAGATTACAACGAAAGCGCGAACTCTCTCCACATAATATAGAATTCACGGCCGTTGAGGAAATCTTAGTATGACATTGCATAACATGGTCGTTTCGTATAAGATGTCATGGATGCAAATCTTCTCATTGTTAAAAACTAGATTCATAGACATGTGCAAATTCAAATGTAAAATATAATTTCACACAAAGCTGTAGCCAAGAATTACGAGTTTAGGATAAATATCTTGATCCATTAAATGATTTACTATTTAAAAATGTATTATCAGTGTCTATTAATTATCTACTAAAAATGTGTCATTGTAAATTGTGTGTGTTGCTGGGTAGAATATAAGTAGATGTGTCATTGTAAATTGTAAATTGTGTGTGTTGCGAGGTAGAATATAAGTAGTTGTAGCCAAGAACGTCAGACAGGAAGGGCGATCTTAGAGGTAACTCGGTGCTTGTGTGGCAAACTAGTATGGAAGGCGCGAATATGTGGAGGATATTCGACCTTGAATATAAGTAGATATGTTAGGGATTTCTTACAGACTAATTGACCAACCAACCTCCCTCTCGCTTGGAGGTGGTTGAGGGGGTATTTATAGGCTGCTGAAGTCGGTTGCTTTTGCTGAGCTGGCGGAGTCAGGATGTCAGGTATTCGACCGTTCATGTCAGGGCCGAACTGTTGAGTATTGGTTCCCCGGATTTGGTTTTGGATGATGAGCAAACATAAATATCGTGTACTAACACTTTGTGAGCGCAGATATGGAGATCGTCGCCAAAATACCACGTTCATCAAAAGCGACGTCTCAAGACTTCTCAATACGCGTGATCGTGTGCCTGAAGCATTGTTGAAGCTCAAGGACCAATAATGAAGTCAAGAATGAAGATTGAATCTTTGAAGACGGTTCGTCAAATGTATTTTCTATTGTCTTTAAGCTTCATAGATTAGAATGTTAAGCCTTGAGTAGGACTTACATTATAAACTGCATTTCGCTCATATCTTAGAGCTAGGATTATCATAGAAGCCATTAGAAACTTTTCCGAAGCCTATCACTTCTTCCCTCGGCTTCGAGTGCATGTTAGTTGGTTCAAGAAGAGTCACCAACCGACTAGATGACGATCTAGTCGGTCTGCAACTCTACATGAACCGACTAGATACCTTGCTAAATTCAGCTCATTCCAGGTTGATCAATTAGTCGGTCAAAGAAGAGTCACCGACCGACTAGATGACGATTTAGTCGGTTAGGAATCCTTCTTGGACCGACTAGTTGAGCTTGCCTCTGTACAGCCTGAGTTACTGTTTCGAGTTAGTCGGTCAAAGAACGTTTGTCGACCGACTAGTTGAGAAACTAGTCGGTCAGCATTTGTTCTTAAACCGACTAATTCATCTTGAAGTCAACCTACTCTATTTCGACTGTTAGTCGGTCAAAGATCATTCACCGACCGACTAGTTGTGGAACTAGTCGGTCGGCAAGTCTTCTTAGACCGACTAGTTGTCATCTCCTGTACTTCGACCTTTTGGCTGTTCAACCGTTAGTCGGTCTACGTTGTATCACCGACCGACTAGTTGATGAACTAGTCGGTCAGTGATCCTTCTTTGACCGACTAGTCTGGTTCAGAATAGAGCCGTTGGGATCTTTTCCAACACGATTTTCCTTGCCTCTATAAATACAAACCTGATTCGTTTGAGGCAAGGTTAGAGGTCATATTTCCAAGCAATTTCAGACCTAAGAGAAGAGCTCTCCCAAGCTATTTCAAAGCTCTCTCTCCCTCACAAGAATCTCTCCCTCAACACCTTGAGCCCTAATTCCTCAAGAGAGATTCTCTCCATTGTGAGCTTCTCAAGCCAAGAGCTTGATTCAAGTCACCATACTCCACCCTAGGCTTCCATTGCTGGTCATCTTCTTGAAGCTAGGGTTTGGTGGCATCATCTTCCTCAAAATCCCTCCTTGCCCTAATTTGGTAAGATTTACTCAAGGCATAGGATTTTGTAGGTAAGTGTTTATTTCATTTCATTTCTTTGAATTGTTGTACACTCTCGGTTGTGAGAGTTTGCGTGATCCCGGGTTGTGGGATTCACGGACATCGATTGTAGGTCGATTGCACTTGTGGGGTTTCCGCAAGTGGGTTAGTGAAAATCTTGAGTTAGGGTTTCTAACTCAAGTATCCGGAGGGGATCCGGGTGGTTGGGACGTAGGATCACCGGGAACAAGTCGGAGAGACTTGGGTGGACCCGAACCCAGTAACATACTTTGTTTGCGTATGTTTTAATTCCTGTTGATTGTTGTTTAATTCCACATTGTCGTTTGTTCATTGCACAATAGTCAGGAATAACTCTCTTAATTATTTTAAGTACTATTCACCCCCCCTCTAGTACGTGTGCAGTAGCTTAGCAAGGCACAACAATTGGTATCAGAGCCAAGGTTAAAGCTACAAGTTCAAAGCTATGACGAACAACGACTACAGCGTCTTCAAGGATCGTCAAGGAGCTTCTTCAGTCTTGGAAGGGCAATCTTCATCTAGGCCTCCCTCCTTCAATGGTACCAACTACGGGTACTGGAAATGCCGAATGGAAACGTTCCTTCGGAGTGCTTCACTTTGGAGAGCCACGATGAATCAGTACGTCGAGCCCTCCGAACAAGATTTCGCAAAGTGGACTCCCGCGGAGGTCTCCGCGGAGGTAAGTAATGCCAAGGTAATGAACGCCTTGCAATGCGCATTGGAGCCCGAGGACTTCAATAAGATATGCACATGTAAGAGTGCATACCAAATATGAAACTCCCTCCTCATCTTACATGAAGGGACGAGTCGGGTAATATATTCTAAACTCGTGGTCGTGAATAAAGATTTCGAATTATTTCATATGCTGCAGGGTGAAAAGATGAAAGAGTATTATGCTCGATTCGTCGACATCACAAACGAGTTGGAAGCTCTTGGGAAGACCTACACCCAAAAGGAGAAAGTCTCGAAGATAATCGATGGACTTCCTTCTTGTTGGGAGAAGCGTACCTTCGCCATCGAGGAAGGTAATGACATGAAAACTTATACGGTTACTCAACTAATGGGTACCTTGATGTCATACGAGGTACGCAAGGATAGCAAGCTTATAATGAAAGAAAAGATGAAGTCGTACTTGAAGCAAGACGAGCCTAAGAAAAGGGTGATTGCATACAAGGCCGCTCCATCTACCGATGATGAAGATTCGGAAGAAGAAGCGGACGATGAGTTGGACATGGAAGCTTTGGCCGATATGGCAAAGAAGTTCATCCGATTCTTCCGACAAGGTAAGTTGAATCGTAAATCAAAATTTATTTCGACTAATACTTCTAGTCCCGTGTGTTATAAATGCAATAAGCCAGGACATATCAAGCCGGATTGTCCTCTCTACAAACATAAGGGGAAGTGGAAGGCATCCAAGCACGACAAGTCGAGAAAGCACAAGAAAGGACTTGTAGGTACCTTCACCGACTCCGACTCCTCAAGTGGAGAGTCGGACGATGAAAGAGTGGAGAAAGCACACACGTGCTTCATGGGAAAAGAGGATCGTGATGAAGAGACTTCCTCCGATGAAAGCGAGGATGGAAGCGAGGATGAAAGTGAAGAGGTAACCAATGATGAACTTAGATTAGCCAACGAACAACTTTGGAATAAGTTTTCTAATATGGCTACTAAGTTTATGAAGACTAAAAATGAATTAGATAGTCTTAAAAACTCGCCTAAGCCTTGCATTGTCAACAACGACACCGTTGTTGAAGAGTTGAGAAATGAGATCGTAAATCTCAAATCTCAACTTGAGCATGTTCAAATCAAGGATTCGGATGAACATGTGATAGCGGATTTGACGTCTCAAATCTCAACCTTGAGTATTGAGAATAAAAATCTCAAGTCACGTGTTTGTGCACTCGCATCGCAAGTGTCCACTTTGGATGCTTCTTTGCATTCTCTCACCGAGAAGCATGAGAGCACATTAGGCCGAATTCATGAATTCAACAACGGTAAGGGCAAGTTGGATAATATCCTAAATGACTTACCTCCGGCCCCATCACATTGGTTTGGGGTATAAGATGGGAGATTCATCCAAATTGTCTGCCACCTTTGTTAGGCCATCTTCCGATGCTTCTACTAGTGGAAGTAAACACTTCATGGGTAGTTCTTCTACCAATGGTGCTTCCGCTAGGAACACACCCCCATTTGGAAAGAAACTCAATTTGGGTGGACCTCCAAAGAAGGGTCATGCTTTCATGTATACCATGCCACGTAGGAACACACATCCTACCCCACATGTTAGCACGTATGATGATTTCTATGCTCCGCATCCACGAGCACGTGCACACCATGTGAGACACACTCATGCACGTGTTCCTCCACATTCATATGCTCATCCTCATTCTCATATGAATAATTATCATCATGCACCATTGCATCGCATGCCATATGCTTACCCACGACATGCATCACATAGAAATCAACAACGTGAGCATGTTCCCAATAGGTTTAGGACTCCCAAGACATACACCATTTGGGGTCCGAAGAACACAAGCACGCATAATAAGAATTTGTATGTGCAATCGTTTATAAATGATATTATTTTGAATGATGATTATGTTGGGAAATCACGGTCCTCGTGGACTTGGTTTCCGAAGGGTTAGTTTCTTTTGACCCTTCATTGCTTGGTACCATAAGTTTAATTTCATTTTTATGGGTACCAAAGCAATAGTGGTAAGAATGGGTTACATTTAATTTGAATTTAGTTCACTAAATTTATTGCCTAACCCATAGGATCCAAAAAGATTTTTGGTTACCAAAATGATTTTCTCTAGGTTAAATCCACCATGAGATACCAACCCTACCAACTCCGTGATTTGCAAGGATTTTCATTCGATTGGAGTTGATGGTGCTTAAGTGATGCACCAAAGTAGGGGGAGCTTAATGTTGTAAGTATTTTCGTACTTTTGATTCACATTGGTATCCATTGGTAGATTATATTACAATTGGTATCATTTTGCTTCATTTTATATGCTAGATTAATGTATGCCATTGTCCTATGATGTTCTATCTATTTTTGGCGTAACATTTTTGCATGATACATTTGATATGCACATCGGATTATTTTTGTCTCTGATGTTGATTTCGTCGTTCGACGATTTTATGGATTAAATAGAATTCTTTCTATGGAAACATAGAATTGTTTTCCATGCATTCTATTGATTTTGGAGAGTATGTTCCAAAACTCAATAAGTGAAATTGATTTGAGTTTTGATGATTTCGATTTTCGACTTTCGCCTATGGTTTGATGATTTCGGTTTTCGATTTTCTCCTATGGCTTGGTGATTTCGTTTTTCGATTTTCGCCGATGGTTTTATGATTTCGGTTTTTGGTTTTCGACTTTGGTCTCTTTGGCATGCTTTGCTTTTATTCGGTATTTTACATTTGATGTTTTGCATTGGTGTCATTTTGGACCGTGGTCGTATTCTTCGACTCCCGTGCTTTATTTTTTTTGCCATTGCTTTTGTCGTTGATCTCCTCCCGCTCTTTTTGCTAATGCCAAAGGGGAGAGATATAATAATGACAACGTGCTAATTAATAATTCAAAGGAATTTACCATGAATCTAATTTGATGTGTTAGATTCAGGGGGAGTGAAGATATAAATAAAAGGATTTAGATCCTATATGTGCAATAATAGGATTCATATTTTATATTTCCCTCGCTGCTTGATGCATATGAATATTATTGAATATGGAACTAACGTGTCATCAATGCAGGGGGTGTAAGTAAACTTCATTTGAATCATTATTATTGCTTGTTATTTATGTTGGTTTGTCATCACCAAAAAGGGGGAGAATGTTGAGTATTGGTTCCCCGGATTTGGTTTTGGATGATGAGCAAACATAAATATCGTGTACTAACACTTTGTGAGCGCAGATATGGAGATCGTCGCCAAAATACCACGTTCATCAAAAGCGACGTCTCAAGACTTCTCAATATGCGTGATCATGTGCCTGAAGCATTGTTGAAGCTCAAGGACCAATAATGAAGTCAAGAATGAAGATTGAATCTTTGAAGACGGTTCGTCAAATGTATTTTCTATTGTCTTTAAGCTTCATAGATTAGAATGTTAAGCCTTGAGTAGGACTTACATTATAAACTGTATTTCGCTCATATCTTAGAGCTAGGATTATCATAGAAGCCATTAGAAACTTTTCCGAAGCCTATCACTTCTTCCCTCGGCTTCGAGTGCATGTTAGTTGGTTCAAGAAGAGTCACCAACCGACTAGATGACGATCTAGTCGGTCTGCAACTCTACATGAACCGACTAGATACCTTGCTAAATTCAGCTCATTCCAGGTTGATCAATTAGTCGGTCAAAGAAGAGTCACCGACCAACTAGATGACGATTTAGTCGGTTAGGAATCCTTCTTGGACCGACTAGTTGAGCTTGCCTCTGTACAGCCTGAGTTACTGTTTCGAGTTAGTCGGTCAAAGAACGTTTGTCGACCGACTAGTTGAGAAACTAGTCGGTCAGCATTTGTTCTTAAACCGACTAATTCATCTTGAAGTCAACCTACTCTATTTCGACTATTAGTCGGTCAAAGATCATTCACCGACCGACTAGTTGTGGAACTAGTCGGTCGGCAAGTCTTCTTAGACCGACTAGTTGTCATCTCCTGTACTTCGACCTTTTGGCTGTTCAACCGTTAGTCGGTCTACGTTGTATCACCGACCGACTAGTTGATGAACTAGTCGGTCCGTGATCCTTCTTTGACCGACTAGTCTGGTTCAGAATAGAGCTGTTGGGATCTTTTCCAACACGATTTTCCTTGCCTCTATAAATACAAACCTGATTCGTTTGAGGCAAGGTTAGAGGTCCTATTTCCAAGCAATTTCAGATCTAAGAGAAGAGCTCTCCCAAGCTATTTCAAAGCTCTCTCTCCCTGTAACGACTCGAAATTTTTCAAAACTTTTAATTACAAATTTAATATATATTTTGTAATGGTTTGTCAGGAGTTTTAAATGATTTCAAAAAAATTCTATAAAAATATTTTGAAATACTAGACTTATTCTATTGTATTTCAGTATTTTCAGATTTCCTCAAATACCCAAAACATTCCTGTTAAAATTCACTTTCAAAAATTACCGTTTTGATTCGATGAATTTATTTTCTATTCAAACGTCTTCAAAACGTTTTCAAACTTCTGCAGTAACCTCCTATGACCACTTAGGACTCCCCACATTAATTTCATAATTTTCTGATAACATTTCAATAGAGAAACCGCAAACCCGCTTTCTAAACGTTTTGGCCAAAAACTAGTATCCCCGTAGTCCAAACCCTAAAACGGACTTCGTATTCGCCATCCTCGCGACGATACGATCCCGTGGGTATGTTTTCGTAATTTTTCGGACACATTTGCTAGTAGGGGCAAATTCGTAATTTCGTTACAAATTTTTACCACCATTTAATTACCCTAGCTATTTACCATAACCTAATTACTAACTACTTTAACCCCACATGATAAACACGTTTAGACACTTTCCAAAAATTTCTTAGGTTAGTCAAAAAGAATACCAACCGTATTAAAAATGTTGGGGTTAGTCAACAACCCCTAACCCCCTCATTAATTACAAATAGTAGGGTATTAACCCTATAAATACACCCCTAAGCCCGCTTAACCCATTAATTTTAAGTTAACGTTTGTTTTTAAAAATTTCACAAGCCGCTCCCTCATCTCCCTCGCGTTCTCTCCCTCTCTCTCACTCACGCTCTCTCTCTCCCTCCCTTTCCCTCCGGCGAACCGCCGCCGTTCCGCCTCCCAAGCCCCACGCCGTCGCCGGCCTTGCCCGCCGCCGACCCCGAGCGCCCACAGCAGCATCGCCGCCGCCCAACGCCCGTAGCCCCCGGCCCAGCAGCCCGCCGCCTCCTCCGGTGCCGCCGCTCGCCGTCCCGCCGCTGCCCCCGCTACGCCCCGCCTCCTCCGTCGCGAGCGCCGCCCCGAGCCCCCACCGGCGAACCCTCTCACCCGCCGTCGCTGCTGTGCGAGGATTACGTAAGTTTGCAATGGCAAACTTGTAAATATTGAATATTTCGTAAATTTCGTATTATTAATTAATTATTAAATATGTATAATGGTTATAAATCCATAATTAATTATACAGGGGCCAGAAAAATGTGTGGATAACCCCAGAAAATCAGAAACGACATTTCGGAGCCATTGGCGCTGGTCTTACCTCGACCAGACGTCTACTTTTTCCAAAATGATTTTTCGAACCTAAAGATTAAATATGTACAAATCATTCTAAAAATCGTAACTCGCTGATTTTACGTACACAAATATGTGATAAAATTATATGTGACAATAGACTTCGAGAGGATCATTTTGACTACTTATTCATGTAATTCCGATTTGTATTACTCCCGTAAGAAATTACGGAAGATACACGTTCCTTAAGTTTTTCGGATTTTTAAGCTATTTCTAAGTTTCTAAAAATTATAATAAATTACAGAAGCTTCTGAAAATTCTCCCCTCTTGCAGTAAAATCTAAATAATTATTTTAGGTTTATATAAAAATTTTAAATATTTTTCGACACCGTTTTAACGAGTTTAAAAATCAAACTAACTTAATTGTTTAAATAGAAAAGGTCGTGTTTTTATTAATTAAGTATTTTGTGTTGCAGGTACGGACTCTGGTGTACTAGCCTCAGAGGAAGCACTAGATCCTCTTCCGGCTAACTACAACGGTATTAATTTTGGTAAGTCACGATAGTTTCTAACCTTAGAAATCTAGCCACTGTGCTCGTACGAACTTGTAGCACCACACTACCACGTGCTCGAAGCACGGAAACATACGCCACTTTTCTTGTGTTGGACTTGACTTGGAACATTTCATGGAACGATCATGTAAAGAACTTGTACTTGACACATCACCGGGTTTTGGGGTAACTCATAGTTTGCGAGAGTACGGGAGTGACTAGAGTTTGGTCTACCTGTCCTGTCGCCTGTGTTTCGGCGCCCTGTCCTGCTGCCTGCGTTTCGGCAAACCATACTGCTGCCTGGGTACCGGCATTCGTCTGGGTAGCACCCAGGCAAGAGACGAACTGAACGGTCACATATTGTACTCTCCGACTTGAGTCACGTAGTGTTAGCAGAGCTTGCACGGTTACTTCTTTACAGTCATGCACTTTACTTTCTGCACTTGTACAGACACTACACCGTACTTTACTTTACTTCTGCTTGTCATACTTGTACAGTACTTCTTTTCTTTGTTTAGAATCTTTGTGACTTACCTTCGGTTCCACTTGTGGCACCGACAGACGAAGATCTGGTTGAGGATATTGCTCCAGAGTACGAGGAGCCTGTGTACGACCCAGAGACCGCGGAGTTTTAGTTACTTTTCTGTTGGAGTGTGTATTGTACTATGTATTTCCGTTTCTGCATTTCCTTTCAGTATTTCCTTTCATGTATTGGTGTGAGAGAGTGATGGTTGTTGTTGTACTTTAATTTGGACTGTAATAATGTCTGTAAGCTGGTTTGAGTGTTGTTGGTACATCTCTGCGTTGTGACTATGCTGATTTCACTGGTAGACTGCGGAACCTGCAAATAAACCGAATAAGTAACGGGCCCCCGAGAGCGGGTCGTTACAAGTTTGGTGGCCCATGCAGGTCCGTGCAAAATACCTCGTGAACAGTATAGCAAAACCAGGATGTATCGTGTACGATACTCGACTAAGCTGACATTTTTTATGAATGCAGGTTTGACACTCGAAGGATGGATGGAGACCCTTCGGAGAACCCCAATGGAGTTGACCTATCCGGCCTTAATAAGAAGTCATTAACAAAACCTAAATTTTGATAGGATTAACTAGTTGTTAATAAAAATCTTGCTGTATCGGTGGCACTCATATGAATGATGATCTTTCCTTCAATGGACCATGATATCGGTCAATGTGCTTGGCTAAAGTCTGTTGGATCAACCTAGCTAGACTGGGCATAAGTGATCCTGGCTTAGTCACTTCCCTGGCCGTGTCCGCTGGACCGCAAGGACGTGAATCATGATTATGTGACGTCATCGATATTATTCACTGTCAACCCTCTTCAAGCTTGATGACCTTTTCATTTGACATTCTTGGAATCTTTCTATATTAAATAGATTTCCTTAAACATATACACGTTCTTACTAAACATTATGCACAGGTCTTTCGCGCTCGAGAAATGGACGGAAACACCTCGAAGACCTCCAATGGAGCCTATCAGTCTGAAGCCAACAACCCGACCGACAACGGGCCAACTCCCACAGTGCATCAGATCTCGGATCTGGCATTGCGAGAAATGGTCGAAGCTATCAAAGGCGAATCTCACCCTACGGGAGGCATCCGACAATTTCGCTCCCTCTACCCGAAGACCTGGAACGGAGAAGATGGCCCGATGAAGGCCGATGAATGGCTAGAAAGTACTGAAGAGAACTTGAGAGCCGCCCAGATCGGGAGGCATGCCTGGGTGGATACTGCCAGGTCTCAACTAACGGATGGGGCCAGAGTTTGGTGGGGCTCTGCAGAAAAGCGTCTCCAGCGACCAATCGAATGGGAGACATTCACGGAACTTTTCCGCACCCAATATTTCTCTCCGGAGGCCCAGATGGAGCTTGAGGCGCAATTTGTTGGGTTGAAGCAAGGTTCCATGACGGTGGAACAATACGACGCCCGGTTCACCATGTTGAGCCGCTTTGCTCCTGAGTTGGTTGCCACTCCAATAGCTCAGGCTCGACGCTTTAAGCAGGGTCTCAACATAGAGATCCGTCGGAATTTAGTTGGACGTACATTATCTACCCACACCGAAGTTCTAGCTGCTGCTCGTGAACATGAGTTTGTGGAGAGGGAAGAAAGGCGTGGGTTGGCTGCCCCTCACAAAAGACAACCACCTCCAACCCCTGCTGCTGGACCTAGCCGACGACCCCCGCCTAATCAGATGTACCGGCCCATTCAACAGACGCAGTTCAAGAGGCAGGGCCCACCACCACCACCGCGCCTAATATGTCATCATTGCGGGAAACCAGGGCATCTCCGCTCAGAATGCCGATCTTTTCTAAACCTCTGTCTGGTCTGTGGATCAAAGGACCATGTTGCAAGGGACTGTCCTGAGAGGAAGTCTCAGCTACCTAACCCTGCTCCGGCCCACGTCCCTGCCAGGAATGTGCCACCACGTCCACCACCACCTGCTCAGCAACGTCAGCCACTTCCGCCCCAGCAGCAAGTATACCAGCAAGCTCGCCCACATGCGCCACCTCCAAGGCGCCAAGCCTATACCATGACAGTAGAGGAGGCCGAGGCAACAGACCAGGTGATCACAGGTATGAGATTTCCGTTCGCTCAGCTACCCACTATACTGTTTAGGGATCGTGAGCTTAGATGTGACTTTCATTACCGTAGGTATCGTTTTAGTAGCCGGTAAGCCTGCCCTCACACTGTTCGACTCAGGAGCTACACATTGCTTCATGGCAAGTCGATTCGTCCAAACACACGATGTCTCTGTAGAACCTCTGACTTCCCGTTGGAAGGTCGAGACCGGTGGTGGGTCTCTACCAGTAACCAGCAGATGCCTCCAATGCTCTGTTGTGATTTGTGGACGAGATCTCTACGCCGACTTCATGGTGATAGAGTTGCCAACTTTCGATGCTGTGCTTGGGATGGACTGGTTAGGAACTTTTCATGCCACTATTGACTGTCGTCAAAGGAGGGTAGAATTCGAGATACCTAACCATCCAAAGTTCGAGTTCCTCAGCGGAAGTCGATCAGAAGGACCCGTGAAGTACCGAGCCAGACTTTCGGAAGCGATGGCGACTACAGCAGAAGATGAGCAAGAGAAGCCTGAGATAGTGCGAGAATTCTTGGACGTATTCCCGGACGACCTCTCAGGTTTGCCTCCGGATCGCGGCCTTGAATTTACCATTGATCTTATCCCAGGTGCACAACCAATGTCCAAGGGACCTTACCGCATGGCACCACCCGAGCTTGAAGAGATTCGAGCTCAATTAGATGATCTTATACAAAAGGGGTGGATACGACCTAGTGTATCCGCATGGGGTGCCCCAGTGCTGCTCGTGAAGAAGAAGGACGGATCCCAGCGCATGTGCGTTGACTACCGCGAGCTAAACAAGATGACGGTGAAGAACAAGTACCCGCTGCCCCGCATCGACGACCTGTTCGACCAGCTTGGAGGATCGAGCGTGTATTCAAAGTTGGACCTAAAGACCGGATATCATCAAGTGAAGGTGAAGAAGGAGGATGTCCACAAGACCGCTTTTCGGACGAGATATGGACACTACGAATTCCTGGTGATGCCATTTGGTGTGACTAATGCACCTGCTGTATTCATGAGTCTCATGAACCAGGTTCTTTACAACCATCTGGACAAGTTCGTAGTCGTCTACATCGACGATATCCTCATCTACTCAAAGGACGCCGAAGAGCATAGAGTTCACCTGAGGAAGGTCTTGGAGACGCTAAGACAACACCAATTGTATGCCAAGTACAGTAAGTGTGAGTTTTGGCTCGACAAGGTGGCTTTCCTGGGCCACATCATATCTGGAGAAGGGATATCTGTCGACCCCGAGAAAGTAGCTGCTGTTCAGAACTGGCCAGCCCCGAAGACTGTAACCGAGATTCGAAGTTTCCTAGGACTGGCTGGTTACTACCGACGATTCATCCAGGACTTCTCGAAGATCGCAGGAGCCATGACGCAATTGACGAGGAAAGACGTGATGTTCGTTTGGTCGAAAGCTTGCGAGGATGCATTCCAGGAGCTGAAGAAGAGGCTGACTTCTGCCCCGATTCTGGTCATCCCAGACAGAACTGGAGGATTCGAAGTATTTTGTGATGCATCTGGCAAAGGACTTGGATGCGTGCTGCATCAGCACGGTCGAGTCGTCGCTTATGCGTCCAGGCAATTGAAGATTCATGAAAAGAACTACCCCACTCATGACCTTGAGTTGGCGGCAGTTATCTTTGCCCTAAAGATATGGAGGCACTTTTTACTGGGCGAACACGTAAAGATCTTCTCTGATCACAAGAGTCTCAAATACCTGTTCACCCAGAAAGAGCTCAACATGCGCCAACGCCGATGGATAGAGCTGATGGCGGACTATGATATTGACCTTCAGTACCATCCTGGGAAGGTCAATGTCGTACCAGATGCTTTGAGTCGCCTCCCTGCAGTGATGACTCTCACATCACAATGGAGGCTTCGACACGAGATCCGAGCCATGGAGATGGATGTCATACTACCTGGAGTAACGTCTTCGTTGCTCAGCCTTCAGATCAAGTCCGGCCTGGTGGACAAGATCAAAGCTGCCCAAGCTGGAGACGAGAAGTTGCAGAAGATCAGAGATATGGTATTAGCAGGTCAGAGGCCGGAATTTAAGATCCATGAGGACGGATCTTTGAGATTCGGCAACCGCATCTGCGTACCATCTGGAGATGTCAGAGAAGCTTTATTGGAGGAAGCTCACAGTTCTCCATATTCCATTCATCCAGGAGGAACGAAGATGTATCAAAACTTGCGACAACACTACTGGTGGCATGGGATGAAGAGAAGCGTCGCACGCAGTGTGGCGAAGTGTATAGTGTGCCAACAGGTGAAGGCTGAACATCACCGGTCTGCCGGATTGTTGCAGCCTTTGCCCATCCCAGAATGGAAATGGCAACACATCACGATGGACTTCGTGACGGGACTGCCCAAGAGCACGAAACACAATGATGCTGTCTGGGTGATCGTTGATCGATTGACCAAGTCAGCACACTTCATTCCTTTCAGAGTGGGCCAGTCGACCGATGTGCTTGCCAAGAAGTACATGGAGGAGATAGTGAAGTTGCATGGTGTCCCTGTCAGCATTGTTTCGGACAGAGACACTCGATTCACGTCTCATTTTTGGAAGAGCTTGCAGGAGTGTCTGGGGACCCGATTAAGCTTCAGTACAGCTTATCATCCTCAGACTGATGGCCAATCAGAACGCACCATTCAGATCCTGGAGGACATGTTGCGTGCATGTATGTTGGACTTCAAGGGATCTTGGGAGGATCATCTACATCTAGTGGAGTTTGCATACAACAACAGTTATCAGGCCAGCATCGTTATGGCGCCTTTTGCAGTGCTATATGGCCGGAAGTGTCGTTCCCCCTTGAGCTGGGACGACGTTGGCGACCGAGAGCTCATCGGTCCGGATTTGATTATAGAAGCAGTTGAAGTAGTTCGGACCATCAGAGAGAAGCTACAGTTGGCGCAAGATCGATACAAGCATTGGGCAGATGCGAAGCGCCGACATTTGGAGTTCCAGCCTGGCGATCATGTATTTTTGAAGATCTCGCCGAATCGAGGGATGATTCGTTTTGGACGAAGAGGGAAGCTCAGCCCTCGATACATTGGTCCATTTGATGTCTTGGAGCGAGTAGGCGAGGTGGCCTATCGCCTTGCCTTGCCACCTGCATTGGAAGGAGTACATGAAGTTTTTCATGTCTCACAGCTTCGACGCTACGTGAGTGATCCTAGTCATATTGTGGATTACTCCGAGATTGCTGTTCGTCCGGATCTATCTTACGAACAACAACCAGTCAAAATCCTGGACCGACGACAAAAGATCCTCAAGAATCGAGTAATCAACCTTGTCAGGATAATGTGGCGTCACGACTCTCCTGGAGAATCTACTTGGGAACGAGAAGACGAGATGCGAGAACGCTACCCGTACCTATTTACCGAATCAGGTAATCCTACTAGTTACGAGATTAGTTACGAAAGCGGTCGTAATATTAATAGTAAGTATTCATAAATATCATCTCTTGCTTTCTTGATGCTATGATGTCACATTATATTATTTACAACCTGATTTAGTAGACCATTATTATCATTTATTTGCTTGAGCTTCTTCATAACAAAGTTATTAAAGAAATTCCGAGGACGGAATTATTTTAAGGAGGGTAGGATGTAACGACTCGAAATTTTTCAAAACTTTTAATTACAAATTTAATATATATTTTGTAATGGTTTGTCAGGAGTTTTAAATGATTTCAAAAAAATTCTATAAAAATATTTTGAAATACTAGACTTATTCTATTGTATTTCAGTATTTTCAGATTTCCTCAAATACCCAAAACATTCCTGTTAAAATTCACTTTCAAAAATTACCGTTTTGATTCGATGAATTTATTTTCTATTCAAACGTCTTCAAAACGTTTTCAAACTTCTGCAGTAACCTCCTATGACCACTTAGGACTCCCCACATTAATTTCATAATTTTCTGATAACATTTCAATAGAGAAACCGCAAACCCGCTTTCTAAACGTTTTGGCCAAAAACTAGTATCCCCGTAGTCCAAACCCTAAAACGGACTTCGTATTCGCCATCCTCGCGACGATACGATCCCGTGGGTATGTTTTCGTAATTTTTCGGACACATTTGCTAGTAGGGGCAAATTCGTAATTTCGTTACAAATTTTTACCACCATTTAATTACCCTAGCTATTTACCATAACCTAATTACTAACTACTTTAACCCCACATGATAAACACGTTTAGACACTTTCCAAAAATTTCTTAGGTTAGTCAAAAAGAATACCAACCGTATTAAAAATGTTGGGGTTAGTCAACAACCCCTAACCCCCTCATTAATTACAAATAGTAGGGTATTAACCCTATAAATACACCCCTAAGCCCGCTTAACCCATTAATTTTAAGTTAACGTTTGTTTTTAAAAATTTCACAGGCCGCTCCCTCATCTCCCTCGCGTTCTCTCCCTCTCTCTCACTCACGCTCTCTCTCTCCCTCCCTTTCCCTCCGGCGAACCGCCGCCGTTCCGCCTCCCAAGCCCCACGCCGTCGCCGGCCTTGCCCGCCGCCGACCCCGAGCGCCCACAGCAGCGTCGCCGCCGCCCAACGCCCGTAGCCCCCGGCCCAGCAGCCCGCCGCCTCTTCCGCCGCCCGTCGCCTCCTCCGGTGCCGCCGCTCGCCGTCCCGCCGCTGCCCCCGCTACGCCCCGCCTCCTCCGTCGCGAGCGCCGCCCCGAGCCCCCACCGGCGAACCCTCTCACCCGCCGTCGCTGCTGTGCGAGGATTACGTAAGTTTGCAATGGCAAACTTGTAAATATTGAATATTTCGTAAATTTCGTATTATTAATTAATTATTAAATAGGTATAATGGTTATAAATCCATAATTAATTATACAGGGGCCAGAAAAATGTGTGGATAACCCCAGAAAATCAGAAACGACATTTCGGAGCCATTGGCGCTGGTCTTACCTCGACCAGACGTCTACTTTTTCCAAAATGATTTTTCGAACCTAAAGATTAAATATGTACAAATCATTCTAAAAATCGTAACTCGCTGATTTTACGTACACAAATATGTGATAAAATTATATGTGACAATAGACTTCGAGAGGATCATTTTGACTACTTATTCATGTAATTCCGATTTGTATTACTCCCGTAAGAAATTACGGAAGATACATGTTCCTTAAGTTTTTCGGATTTTTAAGCTATTTCTAAGTTTCTAAAAATTATAATAAATTACAGAAGCTTCTGAAAATTCTCCCCTCTTGCAGTAAAATCTAAATAATTATTTTAGGTTTATATAAAAATTTTAAATATTTTTCGACACCGTTTTAACGAGTTTAAAAATCAAACTAACTTAATTGTTTAAATAGAAAAGGTCGTGTTTTTATTAATTAAGTATTTTGTGTTGCAGGTACGGACTCTGGTGTACTAGCCTCAGAGGAAGCACTAGATCCTCTTCCGGCTAACTACAACGGTATTAATTTTGGTAAGTCACGATAGTTTCTAACCTTAGAAATCTAGCCACTGTGCTCGTACGAACTTGTAGCACCACACTACCACGTGCTCGAAGCACGGAAACATACGCCACTTTTCTTGTGTTGGACTTGACTTGGAACATTTCATGGAACGATCATGTAAAGAACTTGTACTTGACACATCACCGGGTTTTGGGGTAACTCATAGTTTGCGAGAGTACGGGAGTGACTAGAGTTTGGTCTACCTGTCCTGTCGCCTGTGTTTCGGCGCCCTGTCCTGCTGCCTGCGTTTCGGCAAACCATACTGCTGCCTGGGTACCGGCATTCGTCTGGGTAGCACCCAGGCAAGAGACGAACTGAACGGTCACATATTGTACTCTCCGACTTGAGTCACGTAGTGTTAGCAGAGCTTGCACGGTTACTTCTTTACAGTCATGCACTTTACTTTCTGCACTTGTACAGACACTACACCGTACTTTACTTTACTTCTGCTTGTCATACTTGTACAGTACTTCTTTTCTTTGTTTAGAATCTTTGTGACTTACCTTCGGTTCCACTTGTGGCACCGACAGACGAAGATCTGGTTGAGGATATTGCTCCAGAGTACGAGGAGCCTGTGTACGACCCAGAGACCGCGGAGTTTTAGTTACTTTTCTGTTGGAGTGTGTATTGTACTATGTATTTCCGTTTCTGCATTTCCTTTCAGTATTTCCTTTCATGTATTGGTGTGAGAGAGTGATGGTTGTTGTTGTACTTTAATTTGGACTGTAATAATGTCTGTAAGCTGGTTTGAGTGTTGTTGGTACATCTCTGCGTTGTGACTATGCTGATTTCACTGGTAGACTGCGGAACCTGCAAATAAACCGAATAAGTAACGGGCCCCCGAGAGCGGGTCGTTACACTCCCTCACAAGAATCTCTCCCTCAACACCTTGAGCCCTAATTCCTCAAGAGAGATTCTCTCCATTGTGAGCTTCTCAAGCCAAGAGCTTGATTCAAGTCACCATACTCCACCCTGGGCTTCCATTGCTGGTCATCTTCTTGAAGCTAGGGTTTGGTGGCATCATCTTCCTCAAAATCCCTCCTTGCCCTAATTTGGTAAGATTTACTCAAGGCATAGGATTTTGTAGGTAAGTGTTCATTTCATTTCATTTCTTTGAATTGTTGTACACTCTCGGTTGTGAGAGTTTGTGTGATCCCAGGTTGTGAGATTCACGGACATCGATTGTAGGTCGATTGCACTTGTGGGGTTTCCGCAAGTGGGTTAGTGGAAATCTTGAGTTAGGGTTTCTAACTCAAGTATCCGGAGGGGATCCGGGTGGTTGGGACGTAGGATCACCGGGAACAAGTCGGGGAGACTTGGGTGGATCCGAACCCAGTAACATACTTTGTTTGCGTATGTTTTAATTCCTGTTGATTGTTGTTTAATTCCGCATTGTCGTTTGTTCATTGCACAATAGTTAGGAATAACTCTCTTAATTATTTTAAGTACTATTCACCCCCCCTCTAGTACGTGTGCAGTAGCTTAGCAGGGCACACCACGAACGTGTAAGGCACGCTTTTGTTAGGCCGTCAGAGCCGTAAATGTCAGGTGCGCTTTTGTCAGGCTGTCAGGCGGCGAAACAGTTGGGACTGCGATTGCTGTGTATGTGATTTGACATGGGTGTGACCCTAAGATTTCCACAAACGGCGCCAATTGTTGCGGGTCGAAATCTGCCCGACAATGTTATTTGTTTAGTGTGGAACCAAGGTCATTGTTGCAGGTTGAAATTCGCTTGACAATGTTATTTGTTTAGTGGCGCATCAAGAGCACGATGATTAACATGTGACGGGTGTTTGTAGAGGCTGTTTACAAGTAATAAGGGGATGTAGAGGCTGGGCGCGCTTCAGATGATGATCTCGGGATCAATTTTTCAAGGTCGCATCTTGAACGCCGCTCTTCTGGAGTTGTTCGTCGGTTGTTCGGAGCTTGGACGAGCGTTCCTGCACAAAGAGCGGCTCATCAGAAGGGCGGGGTTGGATGCCAACCCTTAGCCTCTCCGATGCTTAAATCAGAATTGGGGCTTAGAATACGGGTCTGACACGTAGGAGCTTAAGATAGGTCGACCTTACGTGGGCGAGCTTGAGTGGAAGAGCAAATATATGGAAGATATTTGCTCTCGTGTATGAAGTGTGAGTTTATGGTTTCGATCAACCAACATTCTTTGTTGAGGGTGGTAGAGGGGTATTTATAGCTAGGTAAGGCGGTTAGCTTCGGCTGAACTGACGCGCTGAGCTGGCATGTCAGACTGTCGAAGGTTCAACTGATGATGTCAGCGCCGAAAGTGTCAGGTGCGCTTTTGTCATGCTGTCAGAACCGAAAGTGTCAGACGCGCTTTTGTCAGGCTGTTAGGCGACGAAACAGCCAGGTGCGCTTTTGTCAGATGGCGAAACTGCTAGTGATGTTCTCGTTCGAGGATGTTTGTCGTACTCGATGGGCTTAGGTAACATCAACTTGCATCCAAGAGGTGGGGCCGATCATAGGTCGCTCGGACTCTCCTTGAGGGCACCGAGCTCGTCACCTAAGCTCGATGCCCCGAGCTCTCGATGGCTGACCCTTGTGTCTTGGTTAGGAGGGCGAACTTGGAGGATGATGAGCGACCATTTCGGCGAGTCTAGGGGCGACGGATGACCTTCCTGTTCGGCGAGGCGACCTTCTTGGACGATGAGAAAGCTTGTTGCTCGACCGGCGAGCTTGGAGGGTGTTGAGGCTACAAGGGGCGAGGTTCTTGATTTAAGTCCGCTCTCCTTCCATTCGTTGAGTGGACCGCTTCGCCTAAGTATTTTGTTTGCTTAGGTTTTTAACACCATTCCGATCTTTGGTCGTAACACATAGCATCTATTAAAAACTTATTAACTCATTTTAAAACAATCTAAAATGATTTTTTTTTAATAGCTAAAACTGCCTTAAATGCAAACATAATAAAAATCCAGGAAAAAAAACAAATTGGTGCGCACACAAAGACCAAACACCTCACCCACCTTATCCAACCCCACTTTGAGCATATGCTCACAATGGATTCCCCTCCCCATCCTCTCTCCTCTTCGTCAACATCTTCACCTGGATCGAGATCAGTTACATCTCAAAAAATGTCAATGGCTTCAGCTACTACAAGACCCACCTTCTCCTTCTTCCACCTCCACAGCCCTCGCCATCAATCCCCCAAACCACCATCCAAGCCCCTCCACCTCCCCTTGATCCACAAACCGCCCATCACCTCCTCTTTCAGCAAGAAGCCGCCCCATTTCATCATCGTTCCTCGCTCCGTCGACGTCTCTCAAGACGACAAGCCCCTCTCCCAAACAGACGACCAACAACCACTCACTCCAAACGACGAGCAACAGCAGGAGGAGGAGTCCCGGAACAAGTTCGACCCTCGGAGGCTGGAAGAGAAGTTTGCGGTCCTCAACACCGGAATCTACGAGTGCGGGTCGTGCGGGTACAGGTACGACGAGTCGGCGGGCGACCCGTCGTACCCGATACCCCCGGGGCTGCAGTTCGGGAAGCTGCCGGAGGACTGGAGGTGCCCCACGTGCGGCGCTGCGAAGAGCTTCTTCCAGAGTAAGAGCGTGGAGATCGCGGGGTTCGCGCAGAACCAGCAGTTTGGGCTGGGAGCCAACACCCTGACGTCTGGCCAGAAGGCCCTTCTCATTTACGGCAGCTTGCTCTTCGGCTTCGTCCTCTTTCTATCTGGCTATTTCTTGCAATGACATGACCAATGGCTTCCCCTTTAAGCATGTAAATGTTATCGTTATGGCTTTGGTTAACAGCATAGTTTATTCTCTCTTGCGCATTGTTTCATGGCTTAAAGCATGGAAACTAGTCTAGCTGACAGTTACCTTCCAAGTTTGAGCTTGAGGGTAATATTTGCATTCTCCAATGAAGAATTACAATGCCATTGATCCTGTAATATCATTGTGTGGCAAGTATACCAACCGACTGGCAAATTACAACAACATTCACTTCACAGCCTCCAGATATCTTAAGCGTCGAATGCCATGACTAGCACATAGGCCAATTGTTGGAGAAGAGTTGCATATATAGCAGAAGTCCTCTTGCCTTAGGCAGCCTTAGCAAATCCGATTCTGTTAGCAGCAATGTCGAACACGGGTGTGATACACACCCCATGAAGACATCTCCATTGATCCTCCACACAACCAACGCGTGCCGTAAGAACTCCAACCAATCTTAGCAAGGTTGGAGTATTCTACAATTAAACGCAAGATAAACAGCAGCGCAACATACGAAAGAGGGCCGTGTGGTGTAGGTAAATCAAATGCCGTAAGTCCGCTTCAACAGATAGCCCTGCCTTGTTCTTCTCCTAGCTTCAAAACATACTGTGGAGGGAAGTGTGAAAGTTGGCTCGATTGAGACGCTAGAGAAGTATTGGAGATGTGCAGATGAGCTATCTTGTGCAGAGCTTGCTCGCTTGTGCTCGGATCCCGTTTATATGACTCCACATAAGTCAGCTACATGGATGCCGATCTAATGGACCTTTACAGTGCAGATTCTTAGGTCGGAGGATCAACGGCTCATAGGTCGGCAACTCTGCAGTCCGAGCTTCGGACAGCTCGGCTCAGCTCTTCATCAGCTCGATCTTCAACATGGAGTTCGACAGCACAAAGGGGCTTACCATAGGATACAATTTCCTATTCGCATTAGAGTTCGGATTGGATTAGAATTCCGTTTAAGTTAGAGCTCTAGTCAAATAGGAATCCCTCGTCTATTAGAACATCTATTGTGCCCTAGGCTAAATAAGGGACGTTTACGCAAGTGTTTCTAAGGGGGGCATATTGAGAGAACTTTGAGCCGGCATTGTCGAGAGCCAACTTTGAGAGATTATGTTGTGATCGTTTGGAGAGATCTTAAGTGATTCTTCTTCATTGTAAAGAGAGAAGATTTGTATTTTGTTCTCTCCTTTCGTAATAAAGCTCATTGGTGTTCTCTTGACCGGTCGATGGCCTAAATTTACAATCTTTATATCGTTCTATTTGGTTGTTGCTTATTCTTCACCGCTGGATCCTCTGACTGTCCGTTGTCCGCTAACACGCAACAAACTGGTATCGGAGCGGTATGGTTTCGGAGATCAACATAGGAGGCGAAGATGAGCAACGGTAGCGATGACAGTCCTTCGAAGGCGTCGAATTCTAGAGGGCACGCACCATCAGCTCAGAATATCGTGTCTACATGAAGTTCAAAATTGAGAAGTTTGATGGAAAGATCGACTTCGGTGTGTGGAGAAGCGAGGTCTCGAATGTCTTGAACCAACTTGGTCAAGATATGCATTTGACCAGAAGCCACTGAGCTTGTCAGATTTGGAGTGGAGAACTCTGAATCGAAATGCATATGAGACGATCTGACTGTATTTGATGAATGAGAAGAAATACCCGTTCATGGAGGAAACAAATGCTAGGATGTTTTGGAAGGAGCTCGATGACAAATATATGAAGAAGAATATCCAAAACTGACTGCATTTGAATAAGAAGCTTTTCGGATTGAAACTTTAGAGGGGTGTTTCTATCGAGAAACATCTCGACTACTACAACAAGCTTCTAAATGACCTAAGAAACGTTAATGTGAATATAGACGAAGAAGATAAAGCGATGATTCTCCTCAATTCTCTACCCAATGATTACAAACATTTGGTATTAGTTCTTACTTACTGTAAGGACTCGATCACATTTAAAGAGGTGTCCAATGCTCTTATGAGTTCAGAAGGAACGACGAGGACACTAGGATCTGAGCTAACGACGCTCTTGCCTCGGTAAGAGGTTGGAGTAATGATATGGGTGAAGCTAGGAATGGGTATTTCCGATCCAAGTACAGGGACAAGAGTAGAGGCCCATTTCGCAAGGACTTAGCAAAGGACCAGCGTGCTTTATGCAAAGAAAGAGGATACTGGGTCAGAGATTGTCCGAAGACAAAGAAGAAGAACGACGATGCAACCAACTTCGTCAAAGGCGTTGAGGTCGAAGAGTGGCTATTAGTTGGTGCTTTAGATGGTGTGACATCAGATAGCTGGGTGCTCGACTCAGGATGCTCCTTTCATATGATGCCACATAGAGAGTACTTTACGATCTTCTATGAAGGTGGTAACTGTACATTCCTACAGGGCGATGACCAAGCTTGCAACACAGCAAGCATCGTGACAGTTCAGATGAAGATGGACGATGCTGTTACACGAGACATCGATGAGGTACTCTATGTTCCCGACCTAAAGTATGATCTCATATCGTTAGGTTCACTCGAAGTCAAGGGTTGTTAAGTGATAATGGAGAATGGAGCTCTGAGGGTGACCCGAGGAGCTATGATCGTGATGAAGTGAAGGCGTAAAGGAAACCTCTACTATTTAGTTGGTTCGGTCGTAATTGACACAGTAACAGTGATCCGTGAGGCAGACCGAGACGACTCTTTACTTTTACACATGCGTCTTGGTCATGTTAGAGAGAAAGCTTTACAGAAGCTTATCGAAAGAGATCGCCTAAGAGGAGCCAAGACTAGAAAGATAGAATTCTGTGAACATTGTGTCTTCGAGAAACAAACATGTGCTTCTTTTGGAACGGCCATCCATAATATGAAGGGATCACTTGATTATGTTCACACCGATGTATGGGGAACAACTAGATCGACCTCATTGGGATGTAAACACTACTTCATATCATTCATTGATGATTTCTCACGCATGGTTTGTGTGTTTTCTCTGAAGTCTACAGACCAGGTTTTGAGTAAGTTCATAGAGCAGAAGATGTTGGTCGAGACTCATACATGACAGAAAGTCAGGCGAATCTGAAGTGACAATGGTGGAGAGTATAACACGGGCCCTTTCCAAAAGTTCTACACAAAGGAAGAGAATCAGAGACGCTTCACTGTCATTGGTATGCTGCAATAGAATGGTGTAGCTGAGAGAATGAATCTGACTTTGCAGGAGAAAGTCCAATGTATAATATCTACTACTGACCTATCGAAAGAGTTTTGGGCGGAAGCCCCGGTGTACGTGACCAACTTGGTCAATTGGCTACAGTTTGCTACATTGGATGAACGACCTCCTTTGGAGGTCTTGTCATGAAAGCTAGTTCCCAACTACGAGTCTATCTGTATATGGGGCTATCCAAGCTACTATGTTGTGAAGGAGGACAAGCTCGACGTTTAAGCCAAAGAAGCCATCTTCTTGGGCTTTAGCGATGGTGTCAAAGGATACAAGCTGTAGCGTTCGAGACAAAAGAAAGTGATTGTGAGCAGAGACGTAACTTTTGATGAGTCAAGACTATTGAAGGAGGAGCCTGAACCAATGGGGGAGCCCAAAGAAACACAGACGAAGCATGTCTACATGGAGGTGTCTAAGGTTCCAGAAAGCTCAGCTACTGACTCTAGCCGACCTTTACCAGAGATTGCAGACGAAGTACTCCTGATAGATGCTGGTGATGTTGGTGGTTCAAGCTCGGATGGTGGAGATAGCTCGTCTCCATAGATTGCACAGCAGAAGGATTCCATTACAGCTACAAGACCAAGGTGTGACATACGCAGACCTGTGTCATGCCCCGCTCCCCAGAATACCCAGCATTTAAATTTTTTTCCAAGTATCCGAAAGAGTGAGGGTGATGAGAGAGGAAGAGAGAGAGAGAGAGAGAGAGAGAGAGAGAGAGAGAGAAGAAACTGAATATGCAGGCCACTGCGCACATGCTGGGATAATACAAGTGCAGCTTCATTATAATATCAAACAACTCATAAATAACATAAAACAACAATAACATATTTATATAACAACTTTCATTTACATACATAGTCCAAGTGCACCAGTACACATACACTGCCACTTTCCACCTCCCAAGACAACCATGGCACACTACACAGCTACAGCTCACACCAAGTTCTACTCCTGAGACCCACTCGAAGTCATCACCAACCATGCTACCCCTGCTACCTGAAAAAATAGGGAGGGGCACGTCAATGCGTGGCCCAGTAGGAACCAACTTGGATTTGAAACACCGTGTTAAGGTTATCAATACACAAAGCAAGGCAAGAGACATACGACAAGTAAACTAAGTAATATAGCGAACGGTAAATAACCAAGAAAGAGGATCATACCTGCGGTCCAATGTCGAGTGACTGCAAGAAAAGGGTTAGCACGAGTAATAAAGTAAGTGGTCAAATGATTCGGAGTGATATTTGCATATTTAACCCCCCTATTTAGCCCTATTTTGTGCTCATGTGATGTTTAATTGGTCGCTAATACGTTCGTATAACGTACACCATCATTTATTAGAGATATCACCTTATTTGAGCATAAAACAGCAATTAACGGAGTATTTCTGCACTTCTTATATTTTTCCTAGCTTGGTCTCAATCTCACGATTCCAACGACTATTTATTTGTATTTTTCTGAGTTCTGTGCTAATTATTGTGTATTTTTGAATGCAGAATACCAATAAATTAGAGAAATACGCGAGAAATACACGAGGAAATACGGAAATATGCACGTACGTGTACGGCTCTGCCGGCGTGGGACACATGGCAGCATCATACGCACTCCCGCTCAATCCAACGGTGCGAGATCTTGGCCGACGCGGCGTTTTGGTGAGCGTTCAATTTCGATCGAACGGCGCACAGCCCGCTCTCACGAATGCAGATGAAATGCCAGAGCAGGACACGTGGCGTCTCTATAGCAGATCCCGCCTTTCAATCGACGGTGCAGATCGATTCGAGGCCGCGCGAAATCAACAGGCGACGCGGCGCAATCCTGTCCACTGAGTGATGATCCAACGGCCACTACTTACCCCGCTCGAACTCGAAGAGCGCGATCATTTCTAGGCGACGTGGCCGCTTGTAATCCGTTCATCGCCAATCCAACGGACAGAATCATCCTAATCGTAATGAAGCAGAGCGCCAAATCAAGGGACACGAGGCATATTATTGGCCGTTGATCCTTCATCCAACGGCGCGGAACAAGATCGAAGCGGATTCGGAGATCCGAAGAGCGCTGCGCGAATCCTAAAGCACACGCGGCGCTCTCACATTCAATCCCGCTTTTATGGACGGCCGACATTTGCTCCGACAACGGGTATGGGTTTGAGCGTGATTTTGAGCGGGTTTTGAACCCGTTAACCCCATTAAACCCGCAATGTTAGTATATAAGGTATTCTTAGGGTTTTTGCTTGGTATTCTGGGCGTATTGGAAGCTCTAGGAGCCGATTTCTCCAGGGAAAAATTCTGTAAAATTCCAGAGGGTATTCTTCTTATTTCCAGAGAGTTTTGGTGTCTATATTGGAGATTTGGTGAAAATTTCTTAAACTTATACCCCGTATTTGGTGCTTTTCTATTGTATTTTGCTATTAGAATGATGTATTTTGCTATGAAACTTGATTTTTCTCGCACCATGAGTAGCTAAATTCTTATTGCGCATGGTATGGTGTAGTTAGGGGATATGATTTGTGTTCGTTTGGTTGAATATTCGTTGTGCTAAATTGTTAACGTTGATAAAGTTATAGTCTTTGTTATTAAATCTTCTCTTCATTTTCCAAAAGAACGTGTTAGAGTAGATGATCATCCCACAAGGATGAGTTTTGATTTCCCCAAAAGGGACTTTCATATCGTATTTAAAAGACTAAAACTTTGCAACGATCTTATTGAATTTTGTGCTTGAACCCCCAAAAGTGTATTTTCCGATGAATTGCTCCCAAAAGGAGAATTCATTGAGTTATATTGGGTATTTTCCGGTGAATTTATCTCAAAAAAGAGAATTCATTGTGTTATATTCGGCAACCAAATTAATACGACTCATGGACCCTAATGAACCCATACCATGTGCATACTTTTAATCGATATTTTCATACACGACTTTTCTTTGTTCGCATTGTTCACCGCGATCAAACCCATTAAAATCATCGTCACCAAAAGTGGTTAACTTCTTTTCGTTGGATTTCTATTTGATTTAAGCTGTGGTTGCAACAGATTTTCTCCTGAGGATTCGACATCTGGACTCCCAGATTATATTATTTGTACGGACTCTTGCGCTTGAGAGAAGCACTATTTTGGGCCTACCATCATACCATCATTATTTAAAAGGAAGGTATTAATGCCACAAGTGTAACTCAATATACGTCATCACAAGCATAGCAGATAAGGACAAAGGAAGTGATGTAAGCAGAAGAAGTAACATGCAAGACTCTTATTTTATTATTGAATTAATTGGAAACTTGGGTAAAATGCGTGATACCAGGACATGGACTTCACCCCAAATTTGGGGTGAATATAGCACACGACGCAGTGGACACGGGCACTGTACGCCGGGCCTCTCAGCTCTCCCGTCCCTGGCAGGAGTGAGGCCTCCCATAATAGCACAATCTCAGTATGTCCCCTTCACTCACGGTAAAGGCGAGTGGGAATAAATATCACATATCACATTATCATTTCCCCCAACTTCTCAGTCCAGGCCTCATATCCACAATTTACTCAAATTTTCCCTTAAACCCGGGTTTTGCTAACTCACCCTCCTTAGAGAGGATTGAGTCAATCAAGAATTTCATTTTATCATATTAGTAATGAAGGAATTATGTTGCATGGTATCATATTCCACACTCACACCAACATTGGTCATGCACCGTAGTGTCATGCCATCCACGTAGTCACATCATATATCAACATGGGACATGCACCCAAGTGTCATGCCCTACATCATAGCCATATCAGTTCATTATTCATCACATATGAAACCATGCTCTCCATGACTCCATCATTACCAATTCACAATATAATTCATGATTCAAGTGTTTACAAGCTCATTTTTCATGTTTCTCACTTCCATGTCACAGAGGCATTTTCATAAACACGTGGTGAGCGTGACGTATATGTTTATAATCACATTAGCAAATCAATTGACAAAACATATCAGTAGTCTATCTTCCATGTAAAAATAATAGTCATGTACCATAGAGATTGGAATATCAACAATACACAATTTATCACACCACTTATCTATTCAGCTTGCAGGAAATATACATGCAGTCATATAAGATGGCTGATATCACCCAATTATAGTCAGAGTTTAACAAAACTTACTAAATAAAAATTGTAGATATGTTAGTCTTGGATTCATAGATAAAATTTCATGCAAAAATATTAAGTATGTGATTTATGGTGAATTATTTGGTGAAGTCTGTCAAATCTGTTTTTCAGACAGATTTCAGGGTCTGTAAAAATTGCTGTTTTGGGCATGTTTTAGCCGGAATTTAGAAAAATATGCATTGCAATGAAATTGTAGAAAAACTTGTTAACTTTCCAACGAGACCAAAAACATAAAATTCCATTATGTGTACAGGTACTGAGGTCAATTTTACTAAACTGTGTCCAGACTGAAGATCAAACAGACATGCTGTAAAGTTGGAATTTTTTCTCCTAATTTCTGAATTGAACATATATCAAAATTTATATTATTTTGGGGTATAACTTCAATATCTACAAGTATATAATTTTTTCGAAACATAATTTGAGCTACAGCAACTAGAATCAAAGCAACAACAGACATCAGCATTTCAGAATTTCAAAAGAGATGATTTTGCTAAGAATTTCAAAGGGAAATTTGTGAAATTAAGCCATGACACATAAATTTGAATATCCCTATCACATATTGAATAAAAACATGCTATAAAAACATGATCACAAGAACCAATTAATGGAGTTCCAAGTCCAAGTAGATTCATACCTCCAAAACTTGGTTTTTCCTCCTCTCTTCCTCCTCCTTTCTTCTCCACCTTCTTCTCTCTTGCAATCTACTTGAGATCTGGGGAGCCAGAACCTAGCCCGATCTATGCCGACTTGGAGTGGGTCTGACCACCCCAAGAAGGATCTACACTAAAGCGACTAATTAAAATCTACACTTGAAAACGCTTAACCACATACCCGGAATCTTGGCCCTGGAGCAGGCAAGATGTACCGCACCGTCTTGAGAAGCTCCTCGTAGCCGAGCCGCGTTGACCCGATCTCCCTGAGCCGCCTCGCACCCTCGCACCGATCCGCCCGAGCCGCTTTCGCCTCCGAGCCAATCACACGCGGTAGAAAGTTTCACTTGAGAAGAACCCGCGTCTTAGACGTCCGGATCAGATCCAAACCCCCTTCGTAGTCGTGCTAGGACTACTCCGGAGAATAGGAAAATAGAGAGAGAGAGAGAGAGAGAGAGAGATTAGTCGCGGATCGAGCTTGCTCTAAAAATCTGGAGCTACCCGATCGTTGACTGGTGTGTGTTTTTCAACGAGGAGAGTGCACCCCTATTTATATAGGGAGTGAGCACTCAACTTCTCGTTGCGGGCAATGTGGGACAATCCCCATGAAGAGAAAAAAACAAATTAAGTCATTTGGCTTAATTTCAACTTTAAAGTTAGCCTTTCACAAAGTCAAACTTTAACGAATTAATTCTCCTCACATACTAAACTTCAGACACCAAACAAGCTATCAATCAGAAAAGCTTGGAATGGTGAACGCGTAGGAACTGACGGTGACGAATTTCGACTTCGTTTGACCCCTCAAACAATTGCTCAAAGTTTAGCAATTTACACAAAATTCGTAGCCGTCATTAGGGTTTTCAAAAACCCTAAATTGACTTAAGTTGCGGGCGCGCCCGGTAGACTTAGCGGGCGCGCCCGCCCAAGGGGGCAAGGGCGGGCTGCCCGCCCGTTGCTGCAGCGGGCGGGCGCCCGCTGCCGCAGCGGGCTGGGCCCGCTGCGTGCAGCGGGCGCTGGCCCGCTGTGCAGCGGGCGCTGGCCCGCTGTGCAGCGGGCCACGCCCGCTGATGCAGCGGGCGCCCGCCCGCTGCACACAGCGGGCCACGCCCGCTGCTGCAGCGGGACACGCCCGCTGTGCAACGGGCGTGCGCCCGTTGCAGCCAGCGGGCGTTGCCCGTTTGCCTTTGCACATGGGCCTTTTGGCCCAGTGGGTCTAACCCACTTCCCCTTGAACTCTTTCTGCGTTTCTGGGCTCGTTTGAGCTCCGATTTGGACGCAGTTTGAACCTGTGTTTAAACCGGGACGATCCCGTCATCCAGGTAACCCTTTTCAACAAGTTTGTTCCTACAAAATTCGTCGTAACTAATTTACAACACGTTTAGTTAAAGTTAGCATCTTATGCAACGTTGTGCCCTTATTGCTAATGCGACTAACTTTCACAACTCAACTTGTGAATATCATCAAATGATATTTCTCTCTATTCTGTATTCCTATTACTAAGACACGAATACTACTCGGTGTGAGACCCTACAGCCTGACCTTACTACAGGTTGGGGCTCGAAACCCCTAGACGACGGTCACTACGAGCAGTAGCTGTCGTCCCTGTTTCAGAGTCATCATAACGTGATCGACCCTTTGACAAAAGTGTCATAGGGTTTGCATTGGCTGTGTCAGTGATGAATTCCGTTAGCTAAAATCCCTTCGTCAAGACTGTGTTATTGTTGGCCTAGGGTATGGTTTACTGTCAACCCTATCAGACAACATTGGTCAGTATACGGCGGTCTTTATTGTATACGCGTTGTACTACTTGCAACGCACCCCGGCCGAGGATTAACATAAAGACCGTACTGAGCCTATAACACTAACTTCCCTTTAATGGAAGTGACGAATCCCATCTTAGTCACTTACTCACCTAGAGAGTTTCTGGTGCAACCCAACCTAAGATCTTTCATCAGGACTGGTCCTCGAAGCTAGATCATGGGTCTAAGCTATACCGTCCGCTCACAGGTTTGTACAGATGACTTCAGGTCTTAAGGATCAACTAACCTATCATCACACTAGAGTTATTAAAGACAGATCATTAAAGTTAACCATTTAATAACTCTGACTTGGTCGTTCAGTGAACTCATTCTCCAATGAGCACATGTGTCTCGTCTCCGACTTCACCAAGTCGAATGACTATGAGATCATCATTACCCGAAGGTAAGACTAAGACACAGTGATCTATCCGATGTGTCGATATCCAGTTCTCGATACATCTACGATCACGAACCGTTTTAGACTTACGTTTCTATTCGGTCACTTACTTAGTCATAATCGAGATCTCATTTAGATATGTAAGGACCTAACTATAAGTCTATGGATATTATCTAAGTATATTAATACAAATGATTTTATACTTAGAATAATACGTACCATATACGGTATGAACAAGACGTATAATCAAGATAAATTGCCTTATGGGCATATATCTTCCTACACTTGAGATACTTGATTTTTGGATGAAAGAATTAGGGTTTTGAGTTGAAGAGGATAGAGAAAAGGGGGAGGGATGGCCGGCCTTAGCATGGGGGAGAGAGAGGAGAGAAGATAGAAAGGAAAAGGGGAAGGAATGGTTTAGAAATGGGAAGAAACTTCCCTTAAAAATATCCACCTAGAACCCTCTCTTAGGATAAGCATGCAACACATTAAATGACCAAAATACCATCTTAACTTTCCACTAATTACAAGTGTGCTATTACTTTATGCACACTCCACATTAGTATGTACACACAGCATCCTTGGTCCAAATAACCATTTTACCCCTCACCTTTCTAAAAATTTACGGGGGTTGCTATTGACCCCTAACCCCTTTTCACACTAGCATGGCTCCCCCCTACACACAACCATGCACACCTACGCATGCATACACGCATCACACACACGCGCCCAATACATACGAGTTGTATAATACACACGACATCATTCGCACTTCTCCTACATTCACATTTCGCATTCTCTTCTCTTAGCCACGTATTACGGCCCAATACCCCTAGCACTATGTTACATACATCGATATCTACTTTTATTCCATGCCTACCCTTATATCGTAAGTGGAAATACCACGTGTGTTCAGTAGAATACACGTATAGCTCAAAATAGGGCATGACAACCTGCACGATACACTGAGATTGTCTCATTCGCTTCTCCCGTTGTAAGTATTGACATATCCACTTCTTTCAGAGATGTAGTGTGGGATCCTGTGGATAGCAGACAACACTAGAAGGGGGTTGAATAAGGTTGTCAACTAATATAAACTTTTTCGAGTAATTAAGAAACCTTCTACGAGTTGCCTAAGTCTCAAATCGAGTTGCCTTAATTTGTACTTAATCAACAATAATGATAAGGTTGAATATAAGATGTAGCAGAAATAAATTAAAAGATTCAGGCGATAAATATTAAGTTGGAGATAGAAAGATATCACAGCGCAAACACAATGAATTTTATCCTGGTTCGGCCCAACTTTGGCCCATGTCCAGTCCCCAACTCCCTTCGAGATTTAATTCACTATTGCAACAAGCTATACAATCACCTAACTTCCCTCGCTAGGAATTTCTAGTACCTAGTTACAACCAACTACGATTTCCACGCACACACACAAGTATCTCTTATAAACACGGGAATTACAACACCAAGTCTTCTCCAAAGACTTTCACAAAAGATAAGAATTTAGTACAAGATTTCATATAGCCAATGTATATATTGTGAAGTGTGGATTAAGAAAATCTGAAATTCTTGATTAAATAAATGATATAAATAACGAACAATTTGATCGAAACGTTGTCTTGAAAATTGATCTTCAAAAATTGAGCACTTGGGCTTTTACAGATCAAATAATCAAGAATTTTAACCTTTGAAAAAGAGTAAGATTTTAAATCACAAAGATTAAAATAATAGACTTGCAATTTGAATCTAAAAAGGAAAGATATTAGCTTGGAGACCAAATAGACAAGGGTTATTGAAAGGCTAAAAAGGAAACTGAACTAGATATTGAAGAATTAGCACAAAAGAAATAAAACCAGTCGCATTTGAATAAGATGAAGAGCAAAATTGAACTTAGAGCACTTTTGAGCATAATAGAGATTTCTTTGATAATGAAAATGGTGTGTTAAAACTTCCGAAATCCATCCAATTTATAGACAAATAGTTGTCCAAATTCTGCTCAAAATAGCTTGAAATTATCTCCAAAAGTCAACTACAACGGCTAGCAAAAATCAATGCAGATTTCCAAATCTGGCTTTAGTTGACCTAGATAGTCTACTATTATATCAAATAGTCGGCTAGTATTTTGCCAGCGAGTTTTGTGAAAATACCTGACAAAAGTAGACAGCTATCAGACTATAGTAGTCGATTATTATGGGATACTAGAGATTTTATACTTAAAAATACTTCAAAAATAATTTATAAAAATTATATTTGAGAAATATATTAAGTAATATTTTTAAAAATGATTTTTTAATGAATTTTTCATGTGTGTGTAAAATATACTTTGGCTTTTCACATTCTAAGTATTTACTCACACAAACACACATCTAGCTCTTCATTCTTCTTTCTTGATCTTAAGCCAACTTCTCTTATTCTTCAAATCATCATTTGATTTACAATCCAAAGCATTCGTATACCTCAATTTGTGGATTTCTTGATCATTGTGGCTCGATGTCTTTCAATTTGCTTCACACCGACTATGTTCTGCATATCTACAAAATAATCTATATACACTTGAAATAAAATCGTTAGTCCACATATCACTTGTGCACATCATCAAAATCCATTGGGGTGTGTCTAATATCTCAACACTCTTCCTTTTTTTGATGTTGACAACAAATGATATAAAATATTAAAAATAATATGAAATAATAAAATTACTTACGCTCCCCCTGCAGAGATGCATGATTGCTATAGAGAGGTTACTCCTCCCTCTACATCAAAGCTACTTAGCAATAAGATTTAATACACATGATTTTCATATTATTTCCAATTCAAGTGTTTCAAGTATTATTTTATATGGGTATTGTGAGATTTTCTTTCTTTCTTCTCTTTCTCCCCCTTTGTCACATCAAAAAAAATTTATACCAAGTGTATTTTATAACAAGAATACCAAGTGTATACATAAGAAGTGACAATGGTATGATACCAAAAAACAAATTGTAGCACAATATTGAATGTCTCAATATCTCTTCGATAAATGCATAAGAGAAGCTTTGTAATATGGTTAACAAACATATTAGACAACTAGAGCATAAGAAACATATTATAGCAACCAACATGATCAAATCATTTGCAAATATTACAAACCATCTCATAGGTTCCAAAACAAAATATTGCATAAGTTTCTCACATAAAAGTACAAAATTTGTGAGAAATTAACGATTGAAGCAAATTAATACAAACCATCATAAAGATAATATTGTTCAAAGTTAACATAAGCAAGACATGAAGCTATCCACGTCGAATCTCCTCCCTGAGCTTCTCGAGCTCCTCTTTGACTTCACCAATGACGACATCGGTGATGGCATGCCAGTTCTTCATAGTCTTCTTGAGGCACATCATCCCTTATGCTACTCATGTGATCATTAGCTTGAACCTCCATTTTCTCAAGCCTAGCAATAATGGCTTTTTGGAATGAAAGCATATACGATGGGATGTCCTCTGAGAATGAAGATTCGCCTTCCTTCATAGGCTGCTTCTCATCGGCTTCTTCTTCCTCTTCTTCTTCTCCTACTTTTCCTTCTCCTTCTCCTTCTCCTTCATCACATTCACCTTCTTCTTCTTCACCCTCTTCTCCATAGCCCATGTCCATTCTAAGGGCCATTCTATTGAGAACTCCTGAATCAAATAAAGTCATAGGTTCAATGGAATGGGTTCACTCTCAATGTTAATGCCGATGGAGACGATATAGTTGAGATAATATCCGTGATGGAGTGGGGAAGTGTGGTTCACAGAAACTGAGCTATGGATAATGTTGTTGAAGATAATCTGAGACCAATTTACTCTAATATTGGCTAACATGGCATAGACACATTTAGCTTGGTTAAAAGAAAGTATTGCTCTACTTCCTCCTTTTTGATTGATATTATATGAGAGAATGTTTGTGAGAATTCATGCATTAGAAGTGAGGTAGCGGGTGGGTAGACTAGCCTGGTAGAATATTCCTTTCTTGTACATAAACTTAAGGACATCTTTGTCTGTCATCTCAATTTCACGGAGAAGTGCCCCCGTGCTTAGTATGCCAAGTCTCAGACCTAAGTATTCAATATTAAGATTGATAGAGGAATCAACGATTTTGGTTGAGATTCTAGATTCTCCGGTGGTGTTGGATGTGTTTACGGTCACATTGGAGTAAAATAGGTTAATCAACCTAGGCAAACACCTACATTTGTTGCGGTAGGAGAATAGGTCCGTTAAGCCTTGATATTTGAAGATGATATGAATCCCATAATTTTCAAGATCACTAATTTTGACAAAGCACTCTTGGAGGATAGTCCTATGTGAATTGATGTCAAAAGTAGAGATAAGATCGGGTTTGATGAGGTAGGGAAGAATGAGTTCCTTCTCTGAATGGGGTTGGGATGAGGATTCTTCCATCCTCTTCTTCTTAATAGAAGTGCCTCTAACTATGGCTCTAGAAAGTGTGAAGCAATTCTAAGAAGATGAAATATTGATGAGTTATAAATATACCTAGGATGAAGATGGTTCTTCCTTGGGAATATCCTCACAACAAGCCTTGATCAACTTGAAATATCTCAAAGTTTTCAATTTTAAAGAGGATGAGAGAGCTATAGTCGGCTATGAGGGTAAAAGATGAGAAATGTGTTAAAACTAGGGTTTTACTCTAGCTCTAGTGAATCATAGTCTTAGGATGATAATCAATGGTTTAGATCTCTCATCCTTAATGGGTATAAGCGAAAACATAGCAAAACCCCAATAAGAAGTCCCAAAGCCCGAAATCTCAAACCCAACAGTCGGTTGTCTCTAAATACCAATAATCACCCAGATAGGCGGCTATCTGACAAGATAGGCGGCTATCTGGTAGCTTGGTCAAAGACTGTTTTATATCTTATTTAATATCATGCCAAACTAATTCATATTAGCATATAATCATTTAAAATATAATTCTACTGCAGGCAAGTAATTTTCAGTATATTTACCTTATTTAAAATAATTTACTTACTATTATCTCCTTTTGCATTCTCTTCAATTTCGTATCCAGACGAATTTTGAGAGAGACACTTTTACTATTCCCCGGATACGTTGATACCTGAAAACGAATAAAATTTAAGTACCCTTTTCTTTTAGGTCCAGGGGTTAAATGAGATTAAATCTCATTTTAATGGAAGCCAAACCCAATACGGTTTAGTACTTCTGGCACAAATGTATGTATAGTTTGTGTTGAAATGAATATTATACAAAAATTCATTTACATACCTTTGCTTTGCTCATGCCATTTTTTGGAATCCACATTCTGATATACATGTGTTTCAAGTGAAAATTCATAGTAGGCTTTTCTATATGCTTAGGGTTGGATTTTTCATTACCTAAGCCATTCTTATTTCCTGAAGATTTCTACTTATCAATAATATCATCCAATTTTCTCATTTCCTTGTTAAATCTCTCCACTGTCTTAAATAAATCATCAAATTTTCTTTTCGTGGTGGCTACTTTATCGTCAAGGTTATTTATCCTAGTTTTCATTTCGTTTATCTCTTCGAAAAGGGATTTGTTTTTATTGATCAAATATTCATTTTCTTTTTCAAGTTCTTCCTTTTTCTTTGTGCAAATCTTAAATTCATGTTCACTTTGTGGTGCTCTCTAATAAGATTTTCATGAACATTACTTAATTTCTTATATGCACCCTTATAGTCAAATTCATAATCACAATCTTCATCATCGTTATCATCACTATTGCTAAGTAGGTCGTCCTCACTATAGTAATGCGAAGATGGTTTAGAGTTATTTACCTTTGATGACATTGACGCCATAAAGCACATGTGCGCCCGTTCTCCTCTTGATTATTCCTCGTCGGTTGATGTCGATGATTCATCGGAGCTTGATACGTCACTTTGATCAAAGGCTGCAAAAGCCTTTTTCTTTGACTTTGCATGCTTTCTTTCCGTTTTCCTCCGTCTTCTATCTTTCTCCTTCTCTTTGCCTTTACCTTGGTCGTGATTTTTCTCCAAGGGGCAATCTCTTCGTACGTGTCCTGGTTTATTACATCCAAAGCAGATAATATCGTTAGTAGAACGAAATCTATGTTTTACGAACTTACCTTGGAGGAAATTTTTGAATCTCTTAATTGTGAAAGCAATTTCTCTTTCAACTCCTTCGGAGTATTCTGAATCTGAGCTTTCTTCATTCGATCTAAACACCAAGTTCTTCGTTTTTAGCTTTTCCTTAATTTTCTTATCCTTCTCCATCTCTATCTCATAAGCTATGAGATTTCCATTAGCTCTTCTAGAATGATAGTCTTCATGTTGTGTGCTTCTCGAATGGCGGTGGTCTTTCCTTTCCATTCTGGCCCGAGTGATCAAATGATCTTCAGTACCTGATCATATTCAGAAATCCTCTTGCCTAATCCCGCAAGCTCATTGGTAATGTTAGTAAAATGAGTATTAACTTCGCTGATACTCTCTCCTTCTTCCATCTTAAAACTTTCAAACTTAGAATGCAACATATTAATTCTGGATTCTTTTACCTTCTCCGTCCCTTCATGACTTACCTCGAGAGTATGCCATATTTGGTGTGCGGTCTCACATTGAGAGACACGGTTGAACTCATTTCCTGTAACTGCACAAAATAAAGCATTCATTGCTTTTGCATTTAGATTACCTCTCTTCTTTTCGTTCACTGACCCCTTTCCGGTGTCTGCCTCGGTTGGTGCTTTGTACGGATCTTTGGTGATCGTCCATTTGTCAATGTCTAAAGATTGTAGATGTGTCTTCATACGGATCTTCCAACTGGCATAGTTGGTTCCATTGAACAAAGGTGGTCGCATAGTGTTGAGTCCTTCGGAGTGATGAGATGTTGATGCCATCGCCTTAACTTAGCTCCGATACCAAGTGTGGGATCCTGTGGATGTTAGAAAATACTAAAGGGGGGTTGAATAGGGTTGTCAACTAATATAAACTTTTTCGAGTAATTAACTTTCAACGAGTTGCCTAAGTCTCAAATCGAGTTGCCTCAATTTGTATTTCATCAACAATAATGATAACCTAGAATATAAGATGCAGCTGAAATAAAAATATTCAAGCGGATAAATAATAAGTTAGAGAGAGAAGGATATCACAACGCAAACACATAGAATTTTATCTGATTCGGCCCAACCTTGGCCTAATCCAATCCCTGACTCCCTTCGGGGTTTAATTCACTATAGCAACAAGCTATACAATCACCTAGCTTCCCTCGCTAGGAATTTCCAGTACATATGTACAACCAGCTAGGATTTCCATGCACACAAGTTTCTCTTATAAACATGGGAATTACAACACCAAGTCTTCTCCAAAGACTTTCACAAAAGATAAGAATTTAGTACAAGATTTCCAATAGCCAATGTATATATTGTGAAGTGTGGCTTAAGAAAATCTGAAACTCTTGATCAAATAAATGATATAAATAACGCACACTTTGATCGAAAAGTTGTCTTGAAAATTGATCTACAGAAATTGAGCACTTGGGCTTTTAGAGATCAAATAATCAAGAATTTTAATTTTTGAAAAAGATGAAGAATTTAAATCACAAATATTTAAATAATAGACTTGCAATTTGAATCTAAAGAAATCTATTTGCTTGGAGATCAAATAGACAAGTGCTATTGACAGGCTAAAATGAAACTGAAATAGATCTTAAAGAATTAGCACAAAAGAAATAAAATCAGTAGCATTTGAATAAGATGAAAAGCAAAATTGAACTTAGAGCACTTTTGAGCACAATAAAGATTTCTTTGATAATAAAAAATTTTGTGTTAAAACTTCTGAAATCCCTCCTATTAATAGAGAAATAGTAGCCAAAATTCTGCTCAAAAATAGCTTGAAATCAGCTCCAAAAGTCAACTACAACAGCAAGTTAACGTCCAGCAAAAATCAAGACAGATTTTCAAATCTGGCTGTAGTTGACCCAGATAGTCAGCTATCCCTCCCAGATAGTCGGCTAGTATATCAAATATCTGGCTATTATTTTGACAGAGACTTTTGTGAAAATCCCTGACAAAAGTAGTCGACTATCAAACTATTGTAGTTGGCTATTATGGGATACTGGAGATTTTATACTTAAAAATACTTCAAAAATAATTTATAAAAATTATATTTGAGAAATATATTAAGTAATATATTTTAAAATGATTTTTCAATGCATTTTGCATGTGAGTGTAAAATATACTTTGGCTTTTCACATTCCAAGTATTTACTCACACAAACACACATCTAGCTCTTCATTCTTCTTTCTTGATCTTAAGCCAACTTCTCTTGTTCTTCAAATCTTTATTTGATTTACGATGCAAAGCCTTCATATACTTCAATTTGTGGCTTTCTTGATCGTTGTGGCTCGATGTCTTTTAATTTGCTTCATAACAACGTTGCTCTCCATATCTACAAAATAATCTATATACACTTGAAATAAAATCGATAGTCCACATATCATTGTGCACATCATCAAAATCCACTGGGGTGTCTCAATATCCCAACATGTAGAACATTCTGAAGGCCCTGACAAGTGGAGGAAAGTGATGGATGAGGAGATAAAATCTTTGATGAAGAATGAAACATGGGATTTGGTGGAGCTTCCTAAAGGCAAGAAGGCAATATGGTGTAAGTGGGTATACACCACGAAGGACATGTTGGATCTGGATCTAAGCCTAGAGGCGGGGGTGAATAGGCTTACAAAAATTCTCGCGCAATCTACGAGAAATCACACGCAGTTAAAATCACAGGCATGGTAAATAATAGACAATCACAGATGCAAAGTAGATTTACACTGGTTCAATCGCACCCACGACCTACGTCCAGCCCCAAAAACAAATACTATATTAGACATGTTACCTAGTACAGCCTGTAGCTAGAGCACCCACTCTACACTCACCTGGCTTTCAGTACCTGCACTCACCAGAGTGCTCAACAAATCTAATCCTAGCAAATGCTCTCTCTTGGCTAGTCCCAACTAGCCAAGTCCCACTTGTCTAGCACCCACCAGACAAGACCCCAAAAGTATCACAAATACGATAAAATTTCCCCTACAGAGATCGTTACACTACTACACACAAATAATAATAATAGAGTTTAGAGAATCGCAGTGTATAGGTGTAGTCGTCTCTGTCAATCGACACGGGCTAGCTCTCGTCTCGTCTGGCAAGATGTTGTAGGATCCTGACAAATCAAGGACGTTAGGATCGAATAATAAAGTCGAGACTTACGCTTACGTACGCGGCACCGTAATCTCGGAACTTCGCCCTCGGATTCGCCACAACGGTCGATACTTCGTCACGGAGGATCGAAGCAGAGTTTCACCGCCTAAATCTCTAACTAGAAGAGGATTTTAATGGAAGGGAGAAGAAGAACATAAGATGCCTTATGCAAACTTATGGCATGGAAAGTGTGGTATGAATGCCTTACCCTTGGGTCCTATTTATAGGCTTTAGGGGTGGTTATTGTAGGAAATAACCAATTATAAGCTTATTAGCCTATATTAGCACATTCATTTATCCTCTTCTTCATTCACTTATCAAGTGCCTTTATGCACTTATAAAGTGACTTTTTCCACTTATCGAGTGGTCCTTTTCACACGAGAAAAGGTTCCCTTCGTGCATGCTTTCGTGCACGTGACATCTGAGGTCTGTATACCCTCATACATCCCCTCATGGGTGTATTCATGTCGTCCATATCCAACATCTCCACTCACACTTGAGGGGATTGTAAGGAAACATCTTTTCCTTTATCTCTTCTGTTTGTCATACCGAGAAATAGGCCGTGTGACCGGTATGCGCATAGAGTCCGCTGTTGTGCACTTGTTAGAGATACACAACACTCCTCGAGGTACAAAGTTGAGTAGATCAACGCATGCTTTACCCTAGATTATTTCTTCACATTTCTTATACTTTATATTCAACAATTGAATCCCATCTGGATTACAATTGGCTGGCCAGCTTTGAATCTCTAAAGTCCAAATGTGAATATGAAATTAATCTTCCTCTTCTTGCGATCCTTTTGATCTTGACTTGACTTGCTTTTCTAACATGCCCCGCCGGACCGAATTAACCATAGTCCATAAGCAACATGCTATGATAGCAATCACCCAGTCAAATCTTAAGGAACCAATTAGAGTCCATAAGGGTAACGAGTTAAGACCCATGTAGTCTTTGGGTCTCACATAATAGTAAACACAATTACTATTCTAACCCAATGGTCAATATGCATACGTAGTATGAATACGTATTACAACATCACTCCTTTCTCAGGGAGCGTATGTCTTAATGATGTTGTAAGGATGATAACCAGACACCACAATGTCTGACTTTGAGTCCCTTTTACTACTCAAATAATCTTCTGGACTCACATACCGCATAAGACAGATAGGATTTCAAAATCCTCTTAGATCTTTTGAAAACATCCATATGATGCAGATCTTTCATACGACCATTTTGTTTAAGTCATGACTCTAAATCGTCCGTCTGACGATTTTGACTTTAAACAGGTCTCATCTTTATTTTACCCGTCTGATAAAATAAAGGCGGTTGCTCATGTGAGAAAGCCAACCTTAATCTGTCCGACATACTAAAATTCAGCTGAGATTTCAAAAATGCACACAAACATTTCTTAAGAAATTCATATGCAATGTTGAAAAGAACTTTATTCTTTTATTAAATTTGATCATTTACAGACATGGGAATTTACATTGGTATAACTCAGCTCTTACACAATCCTTGGGATGATAAGTGTTTGTAAAACACATCTCTGGGGATCGCCTTCGTAAGCGGATCCGCTATCATCTCATGCGTAGATATGTACCTTATGTCCACCTTCTTGGTCTTATCATAGTCTTTTGCAAATTTGTAGTGGATATCAATGTGTTTGGTCTTACAATGGAATTTAGGATCTTTGACATAGGCTATAGATGCTTGACTGTCGCTGTGTATAGGTACATCACTTGAGTCACTTGCATTAATTAGCCTGTCTAAGAACTTCCTAAGCCAAACAGCCTCTTGGACTGCCATGCTAAATGCTACAAACTCGGCTTCCATAGTTGAAAGTGTGATGCAGGATTGTTTCTTGCTACTCCAGGATATTGCACCAGATCCGAGTAGAAAAACATATCATGAGGTCGATCGTCGCTCATCGAGATCACCCGCCCAATCAGCATCAGTGTAGCCTTCGAGCCTCAAGGCATCTCCTTGATAGCATAAAGCATAGTCTGCAGTTCCTTTGATATACCGCAATATCCTCTTAACCGCTTTCGAGTGTACTTGCCCTGGGTTGGATTGGTAAAGACTTACCATTCCAACGGTAAAACAGATGTACGGTCTTGTACACATCATAGCGTACATAAGACTACCTACTGCACTGGAATATGGAACTTTTTCCATAATATCCTTTTCCTTTTGGTTCTTTGGACATGATTTCAGACATAAATTGTCGCACTTGCTTATAGGAGTATCAATGGACTTGCAGTCATGCATATTAAACCGTTCTAGAACCTTCTTTATATAAGTCGCTTGTGAAAGAGAAAGAAGTTTCTTCGAACGATTCCTTGAAATCTTAACACCAAGGATATATGCGGCTTCTCCCATGTCTTTCATCTCAAAAACTGATGAAAGCCAAGCCTTGATATCCATCACAAAGCCCTTGTCATTTCCGGCTATTAAAATGGCATCTACATATAGAGACATAATAACGTACTTGCTATTAATCATCTTGATATATACGCAGTTATCTTCATCAAGCATGGAAAAACCATTTGATAAGACACCTTCTTGAAATCGTATATACCATTGCCTCGAATATTGTTTAAGACCATATATGGATTTACGAAGTTTACAAACCCTATGTTCGTTTCCTTCTTTTACAAACCCTGTTGGTTGTTCCATATAGATCTCCTCGTCCAATTCTCCATTGAGAAAGGCAGTCTTTACATCCATCTGATGTAATTCTAGGTCTAAGCAAGCTACCATTGCCAGAATTAGGCGAATCGAGGTAAAACGGACAACAGGTGAGAAGGTCTCTTCGTAGTCTATCCCTTCCTGTTGCGTAAAACCTTTCGCGACAAGGCGAGCTTTATATCTGTCAATAGAGCCATCAGCCTTATGCTTGATCTTGAGAACCCATTTGTTCCCAATAGCTCTACGTCCTCTGGGTAAGTCAACTAAGTCCCAGACTTGGTTAACTTTCATGGATTCCAACTCTTCCTTCATTGCTTCCATCCATTTGTCTTTCGTAGGGCATGATACGGCCTGCTTGAAAGTAGCAGGCTCGTCATCATCTTGTAGTAAAGTCATAAAGGTTTGCGGAAATTCATCCTCAAATCTTAGAGGAGCCAACCTTGTATGACTACTACGTCGTATTTGAGATTCTTCAAGTCCTTGTTGACTCGAATTTAGATCAATTCTAATATCACTCCCACTTGGAATGTCGTTAGAAATGCTCCCACTTGGATCATTATTCCCGTATGGAATAGGATTAGTGTCATTCGTATCATCCATTGGTGAAGTTTGAAACGTATTTTCTTCTTCACCAAGAATTCTCCCACTCGAATGAGGTAATCCTTCTTGATCATTAATCTCAAATAGAGATAAGTCCTGACTTATCTCGCCCTGTCTTGGAAACTCGTTTTCCAAGAAAGTGACATCCCTCGACTCAAACTCAATTAGACCTCCATTGTCTTCCTGACTAACGAAAACATAACCTTTGGAGTTTTCTGCGTATCGTATAAAGATACATTTCCTTCCCCGTGGCCCAAGTTTGCCATACTTATGGGAGGAAATATGTGCGTAGGATGCACATCCCCAAGGTTTCAAAATGTCTAAGTCAGGAGACCTTTGGTTCCACAACTCATAAGGAGTGGAGCTAACTGATTTCGAGGGTACGCGGTTCAAGATGAAAGCGGCCGTCAATAATGCATCACCCCAAAAGGTGATTGGCAAGTTAGCTTGCGCCATCATTGAACGGACCATTTCCATTAAAGTCCTATTTCTCCTTTCAGCAACACCATTTTGTTGAGGAGTATAAGGCATAGTTACCTGATGTACTATGCCTTTTTCATCACAAAGTTCCTTAAAACTTGTTGATTGATATTCACCGCCCCTATCGGTTCGCAAGACCTTAATCTTGCGATCTAATTGATTCTCCACTAAACTCATATAGTTTTTAAAGCAGGTTAATGCTTCACTTTTGTGGGATATCAAATAGATATGTCTGAATCGGGTGAAATCATCAATAAAAGTGATGAAATAGGACTTCCCACGCCTTGTCTTGACATTCATCGGACCACATATATCCGAATGGATGAGCTGTAATGGAACCTCGGCCCTTGTGCCGGTTCCAAACGGCTTGCGACAAGATTTCCCTACAAGGCAATGTTCGCAGGTCGACATTTCAACCTTTGAAACATTGGATAGAAGGCCACGTTTGGCAAGTCTATCCATTCGTGTTGGTCCAATGTGACCAAGCCTTGCATGCCAACAAATTATATCAGACTCATAAGTCGATGAATTTGCAACAAGGAAATTTTCATTACAATATGAAGAGTCATACATTGTATTTAATACAATAAATCCTTTAAATACATACCCAGTACCAATTAAGGAATTATTACAACACAAGTCCATTTTACAATCATGAAAAAACCAGCTATAACCAAGACCTATTAACACGACCACAGATGTTATATTCCTTCGAATATCTGGAGCGAAGAGAACATCATGAAGTAGGAGAGTGCGGCCGTTGTCCAAGACTAGCTTGCAAGTCCCAACGCCTTTCACTTCAACACGTGTGTTGTTTCCTACATAGATCCACTTCGTTCCTTGGGGTATCCGGTGATACTCCACGAAGGACCGTCTGTCCCTTGCTATGTGGTCGATGGCACCTGAATCAATTATCCAAAATGGATTAGATTCCACAAGAAATATTGAACTAGAAACACATATGTAACTAGTATATTTACAAGTTACCTCGTCGCCTCCACTCGTACACGAACGAGCATAGTGACCGAGCTTGTTGCACTTGAAGCACTTGATCCTCTTCAAGTCTTTCTTCTTGTGCCATTTCTTGTGCCCACCCTTATGTTTGGGTTTCTTGGTAGACTCAGGTTGCTTATTACGTTCATTAATAGACTTCGAACGATCTTTCCGTTTCTTTCCCCCGTGTGAGGAACTAGCAACCATGTGCACTTCTGCACTAGGCTTGGCAGCCGCAAGCCGCTCTTCCTCTAATTCGAGGTGCTTGGAAACATCGCTGAAGGTCTTGATGTTCTCATTGTGAGTGAGATGCATCTTCATTTGGTCCCACCCATTTGGTAGGGAACGTATGACTGCTTGGATTTGTTGCTCATCAGTGAGCACATGACCCGCATCCTTTAACTCTGAGATAAGATTCGCCATATGTCGCAGATGTTTCCCCATGGAATGATCTGGACGTTTCTTGTATGAATCAAATCTTATAGTTAAGGCGCGAAGTTTGGATACCGATGTGCCACCAAACTTCTCCTCTAGCTTGGACCATATGTCCATGGCTAGGTCATGCTCTCGGAAGATGCGCATTATGTCATCGGCCATACTGCTCAATAACGTAATGCGGGCTATCTTATTCTTCCGAGACCAAGCATCAAAAGCTTCCTTGTCTCGTCTGTGTTGGGCCGTAGTGCCCAACTCGGGTTCAATCATTACGTTCTTTAGAGTTTCGAGCACTTCTTGCTCCTCTAGAACGTATTGTATCTTGATAGACCATAGTTTGTAATTATCGCCGTTGAGTTTTTCACCTCTGTTTAACTCAGCGACGATATTCTTTGAAGCGGAAGACATTTTACTTTTAAAATGCTGCAAAAGACACAAAACCGAAGGTTTGATCAAAAACATTGCATTGAAAATTCTTAAAATATAATTCCCATTTGAAATGATAATAGAATATCCCATTTGGATAGTTCTAATTTCAACTCCCACTTGGAATGATATTTATAATTTGATAAGTTACTTTCGAAAAATATTGAAGATGTTACTTTAGAATCGGAAAGGTCACTATGTTTCCAATCACCATCTAGAGTAACTTTCAATATTTCCCCATCACTTTATCAAATAAAAGTACTCTTATAGTACTTTGCAGCGGAAAAGCGTTTTTGAAAACGTATTTTTCAAAACGTATGAAAAACGTATTTTTCAAAAATTGTATATTTCAACCTAGTACCCTTATGATACTATTGAAATATTCGGCACTTCCTGGCCAATTGTCGGGAATGAGCCGTAGCCATGCCAAGGCTGAATTCCCCTTGAGGGGATTTTTCTGCAAGCCATTGTTGCCGGCTCCCGTATGGATCCAGGCGCTTCCCCCCGTATGGGAGAATTTCGCCGCAGACGACTGTCGTTGGCCCCGTATGGGCTAGTTGGCATGTTCGTGTTCGACCAAGGCCTTTTGCCGAATTGGTCGACCAAAACTCCCGGATTGGTCGACCAATACCAATGGTCTGAAACCCCTTCCCGGCCAGGGCCTCTGCCCTGGCCGAGGCCGGCCAGGGCCGGCCAGGGCCTGGCCACTGCCGGGGGCCGGCCAGGCCCTGGCAGTGGCCAGGGCGCCGGCCCTGGCCACTGCCGGGGCCGGCCCCTGGCCTTGGCCGAGGCCGGCCAGGGCCCCTTGGCCCTGGCCTGGCCTCGGCCAGGCCTGGCCTTGGCCATGGCCGGCCCTGGCCGGGTCATGGCCATTTGGCCATGGCCGGCCATGGCCCATATGGCCATGGCCGGCCACCCCCTTATATGGGGCTGCCGCACACCCCGCCGGAGGGGCGGCCGTGGTGGTTATTGGCCGTAGCCAACCCCCTCCGCATGGGGAGGGGGGTGCATTGCCTTCATAGCCCATTTGGCCATGGTGATCAAGCACCAAAAAGTCATCTTCCCCGATGGGAATAACTACCATCTTCTTCCTCGATGAAGCACCCGTTCGTCGATGAAGCACCCGTTCGTCGAGAAAGTAGTTATTCTCTAATGGCCGTGTGCCAAAAATGAAAAATAACATACTTTAAAGTTCGTAAACTACACGCTCCACATGAAGAGAGTTCACATTCCCTATGAATGGAGACTCGGCATCCATGAAGAGTGCGAGCTTGACGATATGAACGGTCGGTTCTTCCCGTCACGGAGAGTTCCTGCCATATCCGTAATGACAGAAGACCCTAACGTGAAAAGAACAACAGCTGCGTTCTCTCCGTCACGAAGCGTTCCTACCATATCCATAATGGTAGGATACCCATTCGTGAAAAAGGCAATGCCTCGTTCATCGGTTCGACGGGGCGGCGGTTTTGACCGGGGCGAACCCGTATTGCTCTGATACTAATGTAGGATCCTGACAAAACAAGGACGTTAGGATCGAATAATAAAGTCGAGACTTACGCTTGCGTACGCGGCACCGTAATCTCGGAACTTCGCCCTCGGATTCGCCACAACGGTCGATACTTCGTCACGGAGGATCGAAGCAGAGTTTCACCGCCTAAATCTCTAACTAGAAGAGGATTTTAATGGAAGGGAGAAGAAGAACATAAGATGCCTTATGCAAACTTATGGCATGGAAAGTGTGGTATGAATGCCTTACCCTTGGGTCCTATTTATAGGCTTTAGGGGTGGTTATTGTAGGAAATAACCAATTATAAGCTTATTAGCCTATATTAGCACATTCATTTATCCTCTTCTTCATTCACTTATCAAGTGCCTTTATGCACTTATAAAGTGACTTTTTCCACTTATCGAGTGGCTTTTTCCACTTATCGAGTGGTCCTTTTCACACGAGAAAAGGTTCCCTTCGTGCATGCTTTCGTGCACGCGACATCTGAGGTCCGTATACCCTCATACATCCCCTCATGGGTGTATTCATGTCGTCCATATCTAACAGATGTAGATGTCTCGTCACGTCTGCAACTCAAGTTGCGTTGATTTTCCCTTGGTAGATGCTCTCGGCCCCTTTGTCAGTGCGTGCGGCTTTGCACTCTAGATGGCACTATGGTGTTGTAGCTGTCACGTCCCGTTCCCCAGAATACCTGGCATCTAAATTTTTTTCCCAAGTATCCAGAAGAGTGAGGGTGATGAGAGAGGAAAAGAAAAAGAAATGAGAAACTGAACAAGTAGGCCACTGCGCACATGCTCGGATAGTACAAGTGAAGCTCCACAATGATATCAATGCAACCTCATAAATAACATAGATCTACAACATCGTATCATATGTATAACAACTCCCATTAATTTACATAGTCCAGGTACACCACTACATATACACCATCACTCTCACCTTCCAAGACAATCATGTCACACCACAACTACAGCTCACACCAAGTGTTACCCCTTAAACCCGACTACAAGTTACCTCCAACAATGATACCCCTGCTACCTGAAAAATAAGGAGGAGCACATCAATGTGTGTCCCAGTAGTAACCAACTTGGAATTGGAACACCATTTTAAGTTTATTAATCCTCAAGGCATGGCAGGGAAAATAAGACATGTAACCGAATATATATGGAAAGTAAATAATAGAGTAAGAGGATCATACCTGCGGTCCAATGTCGAGTTACTGCAAGAAAAGGGGTTAGCACGAATAGTAATACAAATATTTATACAACCACATACACAAATACACATACAAGGTACAAACATATAGGTATACATACAACACTCAACACTCAACACTCAACACGCATACATTGCATATATGTAACACATCACGCACAATGGATATAATGATGCATAATGATGCACATGATGCAACATGAGATGCAATGCAATGCAATGGGATCCCATGAATGTGCCGGCGTGCAAGTGCATCGTGATCTACTCCGTTCTCAATCTGTGGCAACTACCAATGGAGTCAAGAGGTGCCTACACGGTCACAGCCCACAGCGGATCCCCCCGCTTCCTACTGTGGCCCCCGCTCCATGTAGTGCCATCCGTGTCCTAAAACATTGCTCATTCACATCATTTCTCATATTATAATTATATACATGCCCGTTACGCATGTTTCTCAACTTTTGTTTCATTGAGGCATTTCAGCGAACACATGGCAGGCGTAATTCATATCAAGGAAGCACAATATAATTTACATGTGCCAAGGGCATAAATATTCCTTCCCCCACACAATCATAATAATCACAATTAATGAATAAGAACAACACTTAATTAATTCAGCTTGCTGAAATTGCAGGAAGTGACAATACATGGGTATATAACATCAGTTTACATTGAGAATTTGGCACAATGTCCAAAATGAAAATTATAGATATACTAGTCCTGGAGGCAAAAATACAATTTCAGACAAATATATTAAGTATATGATTTATATCGAATTATTTGGTAAAGTATGTCAAATCTGTTTTTCAGACAGATTTCAGGGTCTGTATTGTAATCCAATTTTGGTCATGTTGGAGCCAGAAATTCGACACATAAGCACTCTGATGAATTTTTAGAAAAACTTGTTAATTTTTCAACAAGACCAAGACCAAAAAATTTTATTGTGTGTGCAAGTGTCTAAGCCAATTTTACTAACCTGTGTCAACACTGAAAATCAAACAGACATGTTGTAAAGATGGATTTATTGCTCCCAAATTCTGAGTTGAATATATATCAAAATTTATATGATTTTGGGGTAGAACTTCAATATCTACAAGTTCATATTTTTTCGAGACCTAATTCATGCTACAGTAACCATAATCAAGGCAAAATCAGACATACAGATTTCAGAATTTCAAAAGGAGATGACTTTGCTAAGAATTTCAAAGGGAAATTGTGAAATTGAGCCATATCATGTACAAATTGACTATCCTCATCACATATTGGATAAAACATGATATAAAAACAAAATAACAAAAATTAATTGAATGGAATTCCAACTCCAAGAGATTCCTACCTCAAATGTTTGATTTCCTCCTCTTTTCCTCTTCATTTCTTCTCCATCTTCTTCCCACTTGAAACCACTTGTGCTTCTTAATTTTTGGTGTGCTAAATTAGGGGTTTTCATTTGGAAAATAAGGGGGAAAGAAGGAAGAGAGTGGCCGGCCCTATAGGGGAAAAAGAGGGGAAAAGAAAAATGAAAGAAAGAAAAGAAAAGAGTAGAAAGGTTAAGAAGAGAGTAGAATTTCCTAAGAAAATATCTCCACCTAACTTTATCTTAAAGATAAGCATGCAACACATTAAATGACTAAAATACCCTCTTACCTTCCCACTAATTATAAGTGTGCCATTACTTTATGCACACACAATTTTAGGATGTACGCACAGCAGCTTTAGTCAAAAAGACCGTTTTGCCCCTCGCCTTTCTAAAAATTTACGGGGGTTGTCATTGACCCCTAACCCCTTTCACACTAGCATGGCTCTCCCTACACACATCCACGTACAACCATGCATGCGTACATGCATCACACACACGTCTAGTACATTCCTGCTGTTTACACCCACAACGTCATTCGCACTTCTCCCGCATTCACATTTCACATTTCCTACCCTTAGCCACGTATTACGGCCCAATCCCTCTTGCACTACGTCACATACATCGATATCTACGCTTATTTCATGCCTACCCATGCTCCGTAAGTAGAAATACCACGTGTGTTCAGTAGAATACACGTATAGTGCAAAATGGGGCATGGCAGTAGCAAACTCAGCTTGATGGCCCATGGGAGTCAACGTCCCAACAACTCCAAAATGAGGTCAGTGATTTGGTCAGCATTAAGTACTTGGCACTGTTTGGTGGGGACACAATTAGTGTGAGGAGTAATGGCTCTACAATGTGCTAGCAACCCAAATAGCACTAGAAATTATTTAGTCACTTTCACCTACACACAATAATAGAAAGTGAGGCTTCTTTTAATATTTTAATAAAACTAACCTCTCTACGTCTTCTGTTATTTGTTTTCTATTTGAACTTCATCAAGGTTCCTTCAAAGTACAGCACTCTTTATTGCAACATGGTGATCGTTTAGGTATTTGTCTTGTTCAGCACATGGGATGTTGCTAGTCTTTTAAAAGTAAAGGCCAGCACCCTTCTTTTTCTCCCTCAATTAATCTCCACTCAACCTTCCCGCCGTCTTTCAACATGTACTCTCTTATCTCCAACTAATGCATGGCCAACGTTCTGCATTCATTTTCATTCACCTGCACACAACAAGAAACAACCTATATTTAATCAACTTAAAACCAAGAAATAAAATAACCTGATGCTTTGAGAAACAAAGCTTTGCTTTAATGGTCGACCCCCTTGCACATGTGTGGCAGTCGACTTGTCCCCTTGGTCGGCAGGGCCTCAGGCGCTTGGATGGGCAACGGTCGGCAGCTTCGGTCGGCAGCAGCTTCAGATGCAGCGGTCGGTAAGGGCTGCGGCTAAGAGTGGCATCGGTCGGCAGCACTTGGTTGGCCCGGTGCTGTAGCGGGTCGGTAAGGGGTAGCGACTAGCTGCTTGGTGCGGCTTCTCCTGGGTCGACAAGTCCCTAGGTACGGCAATGAAGTTGGTCTCCTTTTGTTAATGCAGCACCCTTCTTCTCCCCTCCAATGTATCTCCATGCAAAGGGTGATGATGATGAGAGCTTCAAAGCTTACAGCAATGGAGATGATGGCTATGATAGGCTCACGGCAAGGAGATGGCAAGGTGATGCTTTTTGGCTTTGGGAATTGCTTGCCATGGGGTTTTCATGGAGATGCTGATTTTGCAGACTTAGTTGAAGCCCGAGAAGATGAAGGGTTATGGGCTAGCTAGGGTTTTTCAATAGGGTGCGGTAATAAGGGAGGTTTTGCAAAGGAGTCGACAGTAAGGAGAATCCTAGCCCTAGGATTTGCAGCATGGAGCTTGGCATGAGATGATCCAAGGGCTAATGCAACTTGGCTAGGAGAGCTTGGCTAGGGCAAGTCAAGTTGGACCAAGTCGTATGTGGCAATAAGTCTCACTTGGAATCCCTATGGTTTTGGAGTATGAATTGAAGTGGGATTTGGGTTTGGTTTGCATTGACTTGAATATGAATGTTGTAGTAGATTTGAACTCCATCTCATCCCACATTTGACCAATTCTAAATTGCAATGAGCATAACAATATTCCATTGAATAGACCAAGTCAACTATTTGAAGATTTACATGATCGCCACTCCTGTAACACACTTAGCATACACATTAAAGACTTCAAATGTGTTTTTCTTCATCAAACTAGAATCCTAGATCGTTGCTTCCAACAATCTCCCTCTTTTGATGATGACAACCCAATACAAGATTTGCAATACAAGTATGTGTGTAACGGTCGGTATTTCTAGGCGTGTTAATTATTGTGTGCCCGTATCTCATTTTGGTCGTCGGGATGTTTTTGTGTGCGAGTCCTATTTCTACGCGTCGATGCGAGCGCGTCTCGGATTTTTAATTTTTACCATGGCATGATTAATTAATATTAACCCTAATTAATTATCCTAACTAATTTTAAGTTAACCTAACCTACCAGATTGAATCCCACCGAATAGGCAGGTGAGATCCAACCGTGCCTTCAATCCATTCCCCCACCTCCAGCTCTCCCTTCCATCAAGCTGTTCCCCCCTACTTCACTGTTTTAACAGCAGCAAACATCAACGGCAAGCCACAACATCAGAATCTCTCCATCTCTATGCAAGTCCTCCCCCTCTCCGATCAGAAATTCCAATCCCAATCAACCAGCAAACAAATCCACCACCATCAGCTTCCCAAATCCTCCACCAATTTCAGATCAACCCAAATCATAACCCACAAATTTCAGTAAACAAACCAAATCCTCAAATCAACCCAAACCAAATTCTTCAAATCAAAAATCTAGAAGCTTGAGGGATAAGCTCAAAACTGAAATTTGAAATAGAGGAACTCAGATCTTCCCCATTCCTCCATCCCGTGCTTCCCCTCGCCTGGGAATCACCGCACCAGCCTTGCGCGCACCATCGCCGGAGCTCCGATCGCCGGCTGTGCTCCTTGCGCGCACCTCCAGCTCCGACAGGCCTACAGCGTCGCCCCAGCACCGTGAAGCGCACGCCTACACCGCCAGACTGCCGGGAACCGCCTGCAGACCCGCCGACGGCTGCCCTCTCCTCTCCCTGCGTGCGTGCGTGGCCTTCCCCCTCCCTTGCGTAAGTATCTCCAGCTGCCAACACTAAATAAAAAAAGAAAGGAATAAAGAGTGACAGACTAAGAGAGAAAGAGATAGAGAGTGACAGAGAGAGGTGGAGAGATATTAACATGTTAGTTATTATTTTAACTCATAGTCGAAGTTAGTACTAGTAAGTGTACAGTAGGTAGTGATATTGAATGTAATGTTAACCATATAATTAATTTATAATAGGGTCAGTAGGTTGTTAGTATTAATTTAAAAGTTAAGTTGTTAGTGTTAGTTAATTTCAGCATGTTAATAATTGATGTTAGGTTAATAATATTAGTATAAAATAAGGCATACCATGTTAGTATAAATGTTAGTTATTAATATCATGATGTTCTGTTGATAGGTTAACTAGCATTAGTTCAATAATATTAGCCTTATCAAACAGTAAGTTAAAAGCAGGTTAAGTTCATTATTATTGTAATTGGTTGAGAATTCGTTAGCTTAATGTGATATTTAATGACATAGATACGTCGCGTCCCTTCCTACCATTGCTCGGACAACCAAAACTGTCCCAGTCAGGTAAGTGTGCATTTTTTCCACGTTTCAAATACCGTTTCATACAAAAATGCATGTTTACCTTTTATCTTAAGGTAAGAATTTGCGTGCGTGCGTGTGGACACCTTAATAATTAAAATGAACATATTTTGTGAATCGCAATGTTTCTGGACATGTATGGATATTTTGAACTGTTGAAACTCATAGAACATTGCATGCCGTTGGCTACCAGTTGTTACATGCCGTTGGCTACCAGTTGTTACATGCCGTTGGCTCGTGGACATACATGCCGTTGGCTCATAGTTGGCTATTCTCGTCGTTCACATGTAACTAGTCTGGCTCGTGTTCCAGTAGGGTCACATGTGACTAGTCTGGCTCGTGTTCCAGTATATGACGGTTTAACATCCTGGCTCGTGGTCCAGGAAGTACACGTGGGAGGGGTTGGGTTCCCGGGCACTAGCCGGTAGTAAACGGGTCGCCTTTGGGAGCACTTGAAGGTGGATTCACTTACTAGCCGTCTAACGAAGGGGGCCTTAGTCACGGACTTGCACACACTTAAACAATTGGAAAAGAAAGTTGACTTACAGAACTATTGTTACATTATTTAACTGCCACGTTTCATTTTCATAATAGAAATGCATGCTAGTGTGAATTCTTATAACTGTTTTAAACTGCCATATATATATAACATGTTATATATATCTTGCCAAGGGTTCTCTTCTAACCATGTCTTGCAGGACCCTTACTGACATACATTCTATGTTATTTGAATGTTTGTTATATTTAAGGTTACGAGACAGGATACCAGGAGGACAAGCTGCTGGATCAGAGTGATCCATTAGACCAGGACATGGACCCTTGCTGACATACATTCTATGTTATTTGAATGTTTGTTATATTTAAGGTTACGAGACAGGATACCATGAGGACAAGCTGCTGGATCAGAGTGATCCATTAGACCAGGATTCTGCTGATCTTGAAGTCCTCCCTACCGGGGACTAGTTGCTGATTTTCACCGCTGCTGTTATTTCTTTTCAGCGCTGTTGTTTGTAGGATGTGTACCCATTTTATCTTGTAACGATATCGTTGTAGGCCATGCTTGGGGCCCTTTTTATTATTGTGTACTCTATTTGGATGTTGGATTTTATTTTCATAGTATCTTTGTTTCCCTGAATTGTATGCAAGATCCTGCAAAAGGTGTTATTCATAGATGCTTATTGGGTTCGAGCTTCATCGCTCCAGCCCATGCGGACCCGCTCGCGTCCTCGCTCCCAAGTATAATGGGAAGCGGTGCATGACAATGCGTGTGTGAAGTGTGATGGAGGATGTATGCATCAAAGAAAACAATTGGATGCAACATACTAGCATGTAATAATGATGTGCAAACATACACGCATGCTTTCCCTTTTTTGATGCTCCCCCTTGAACATATATTCTATACTCACAAATACTGAATACCACATTAAGCACAAGTACCAAATACAACTAATACCAAATATATTCAATATTCACAAATACCGAATACCACATTAAGCACAAGTACCAAATACAAATAATACCAAATCTTCCCAATTTTTCTCCCCCTTTGTTATCATCAAAAGCGTACTCATGAAGTCCAATAAATACCACATGCAAAAATAGAATATTATAATTTACAACTAGCACTCTCATGTCATTATTCATAAAGTAAGCAATCCAAGTTCAATGAAGATTACAATTTAGACTTCAACACCATAGAGTAGATGTGATAATAAAAACGTTGAAGTACAAAGGGAGATTCAATCAAGAACATCATCCAAAACCAAACCACATTCTCCAATTAACATGAATATCACCTAGGATTGATTTTTTCCACCTTATTAAAAATGAGTTCAAGGTACCAAACCCCAAAACATAGCCTATAAGGACTCTTAGATGAGGGGTTGGCATTGCTTGACGAGTGAAATACACCAACGCTAAAGATTGTTGAGTATTGATTCCCCGGATTTGGTTTTGATGATGAACAAACATAAATATCGTGAACTAACTCTTTGTGAGCGCAGTTATGGAGATCGTCGTCAAAATTCTACGTACATCAAAAGCGACGTCTCAAGACTTCTCAAAGCACGTGATCGTGTGCCTGAAGCTTCGTTGAAGCTCTAGGAGCATTATTGAAGTCAAGAGATTCGGATTGAAGCTTTGAAGACGGTTCGTCTAGTTTATTTTATAGTCTTCTAGTTTTTTTTCGTAGAATGTTAAGCCTTGAGTGGTACTTACATTATAGTCTTCATAACGCTCATATCTTAGAGCTAGGATTATCTTAGAAGCCCATAGAAACTTTCCCGAAGCTTTACGTTTCATTTCGCGGCTTCTTGTGCTTCTTAGTTGGTTCAAGAAGAAGAACCAACCGACTAGATTGTCATCTAGTCGGTTAAGAATACTTCTTGAACCGACTAGATTTCCTTGCTCAATTCAGCCTAGGCACTGTTGACCAATTAGTCGGTCCAAGAAGTTTCACCGACCGACTAGTTGTCAAACTAGTCGGTTGGGAATCCTTCTTAGACCGACTAGTTATACTTTCATTTTTTCAGCCTAGCATCTGTTGACTAGTTAGTCGGTCCAAGAACATCCATCGACCGACTAGTTATGAAACTAGTCGGTTGGAATTTGTTCTTAGACCGACTAGTTCTCCTAGTGATCAGCCTTTTGAATTTCAACTACTTAATCGGTCAAAGAACACTCACCGACCGACTAGTTGTCAAACTAGTCGGTTGGAAAGTCTTCTTAGACCGACTAGTTCTATCTCCTGAATTCTCTATCTTGGCTGTCAACCATCTAGTCGGTCCAAGAAGAATCACCGACCGACTAGTTGCAAAACTAATCGGTCAGTGATCCTTCTTAGACCGATTAGACTGCTTCAGAAATAGATCCGTTGGGCATTTAATGCTACGAATTTTTCTTCTCTCTTCTCTCTATACTATTTATACTTGATGAGCTTATTGTTAGCATTCAAGGCTACCATTATTGAGTTTTAGAGAATCAAAGAGAAGCATTCAACTCCATTTCTAAAGCTATCTCTTTCTCACAAGAATCTCTCCAAACTCCCTGAGCCCTAATTCCCTCAAGAGAGATTCTCTTCATTGTGAGCCACTCAAGCCAAGAGCTTGATTCAAAGTCACCAACTCCATCCTAGCCTTCGATCGCTGTTCATCTTGGTGGTGCTAGGGTTTGGTGACATTCTCTCCTTCAAAATCTTCCTTGCCTTAAAATCAGTAAGTTTACTCAAGGCATAGGATTTTGTTGGTAAGTGTTTTATTGTTTCATTTACTTTGCTATTAAGTTTATATCTCGGTTGTGAGAGAAGATCGTGATCCCGGGTTGTGGGAGTCACGTTTTCATTTGTGTATGATTTGATCTTGTAGAGGTTTTCTACAAGAATTTCATAGTGCAAACTTGGGTTAGAGGATTCTAACGCAAGTAGCCGGAGGGGATCCGGGTGTCTGGGATGTAGGATCACCGGAAACAAGTCGGGGAGACTTGGGTGGATCCGAACCCGTTACATCGCTTGTTTGCATTGTCTTTTATTGTTGTCAATATTTTCATTCCGCATTGTTGGTTGTGTTTGCACAATAATTAGAAATAATTATATTGATTATTTTAAAGTACTATTCACCCCCCTTTAGTACTTGTGCAGTAGCTATCAGGGCATTACATGTGGTATCAGAGCCAAGTTCATAGCTATGTCTACCAATGACAACAAGAACGTTCGTCCACCTTCAGACTATAGCACTTTCAAGAACCGTGAAGGAGCTTCTTCTGTGATGGAAGGACACTCCTCAACTAGGCCTCCTTACTTCAACGGTGCCAATTATGGGTACTGAAAATGCCGGATGGAAACGTTCCTCCAGAGCACTTCACTAAGGAGAGCTATGTTGACGGAGTATGTCGAGCCCGTCGAACAAGACTTCGCTAAGTGGACTACCGCGGAGGTCGCCGCGGAGGTAAACAATGCCAAGGCAATGAATGCCTTACAATGTGCGTTGGAGCCCGAAGACTTCAACAAGATATGCACATGTAAGAGTGCATTTCAAATCTGGAACTCACTCCTCATCTTGCATGAAGGAACGAGTAGGGTAAGAGACTCCAAACTCACTGTTGTAAATAAAGAATTCGAATTATTTCGCATGCAACAGGGTGAGAAGATGAAGGAGTACTATGCTCTCTACGTTGACATTACCAATGAGTTGGAGGCTCTTGGAAAGACTTACACCCAAAAGGAGAAAGTCTCAAAGATTATTGACAGACTTCCTTCTTGTTGGGAAAAGCATACCTTCGCCATCGAGGAAGGTAACGATATGAATAAGTATACTATCGTACAACTAATGGGTACCTTGATGTCCTATGAGGTACGCAAGGACATTAAAATAAAGATGCAGGACAAGATGAAGTCGTACTTGAAGCAAGACGAGCCGAAGAAAAAGGCGATTGCGTTCAAGGCCGCTCCATCTACATCTACCGATGATGAAGAATCGGAAGACGAGTTGGACTTAGAATCCATTGCCCTTATGACAAAGAAGTTCAACCGATTCTTTCAAAAATGTAATTTCAAGAACAAATCTAAATTTAGTTCTACTAACGCCTCCGCTCCTTTGTGTTTTAAATGCAACAAGCCAGGACACATCAAAGCGGATTGTCCTCAAAACAAACAAAAGGAGAAATGAAAGGCGCCAAAGTTCGACAAGTCTCGAAAGTACAAGAAAGGGTACAAGAAAGGGCTTGTCGGCACATTCACCGACTCCGACGAGGACTCCTCAAGCGGAGAGTCGGATGATGAACAAGTGGAGCAAGAACACATGTGCTTCATGGCAAGAGAGGAACATGATCAAGAGACATCTTCCGATGAAAGCGAGGATGAAGGCGAAGAGGTAACTATGGATGAACTTAGATTAGCTAACGAATAAATTTGGTCTAAGTATTCTAAATTGGTAAATAGATATACTAAGATTAAAGATGAGCTAACTAGTCTTCAAACCTCACCTAAGCCTATCATCATCATCAACAACACCGTTGTTGAAGGCTTGAGAAATGAGATTGTAAATCTCAAATCTCAACTTGAGCATGTTCATATTGAGGATTCGAATGAACACGAGATAGCAGAGTGGATTTCTCGAAACTCAACTTTGAATATTGAGAATGAGAATCTCAAGTCTCGTGTTTGTGAACTCACTACACAAGTGTCCACTTTGGATGCTACTATACTTTCTCTCACCGAGAAGTATGAGTCCACATTAGGCCGAATTGATAAATTCAACAAAGGCAAGGACCATTTGGATAATATCCCAAATGACTTACTTCCGGCCAATCATCGTATTGGCTTGGGGTATAGAAAGGAAAATTCATCCAAATCTTCCACCACCTTTGTAAGGCCAACTTCCGATGCCTCAACTAGTGGGAGTAAACACCCCATGGGTAGTTCATCTACCAATGGTGCTTCCACTAGGTACACACCCCTGTTTGGAAAGAAACCCACTTTGGGTGGACCTCCAAAGAAGGGTCATGCATTTATGTACACCAATACTATGCCACGTAGGAACACACCTCCTACTCCACATGTTCACACGTATGATGATTTCTATGCTCCACGTCCACGAGCACGTGCACACCAAGTGAGACACACTCACGCACGTGTTCCTCCACATGCATATGTTCAACCACATCACTACTTTATGAATGATTACCATCATGCACCATATCATATGTCGCCACCACTATTTCATCATGTGCCATATGCTTATCCACGTCATGCATTCCCTAGGCCACTTCCTCGTAGGCCACATGCATCACATAGACATAAACCACATGTGCATGCTCCCAATAGGAATAGGGCTCCCAAGACATTCACTATTTGGGGCCCGAAGGACACAAGCATGCATGAAAAACAAGCATACATTAATTCTTATTTCATGAATGTAGTGCATAATGATGATTATATTGGGAAGTCTAAGTCCACTTGGACTTGGCTTCCAAAGGTCTAATCTCTTGGACCCAATGACCTTGGGTACCATGATACGATATTGTTTATCGTCAGGTACTCAAGAAAAAGAAACGGAGTAACAAATCCAAATTTAGCTCCAAGGATGGGTGGATACTCGATAGCTGGTGTTCAAAACACATGACGGGTGAAGCTCAATTGCTCTCCGGAGTTGTCACGCCCCGCTTCCCTAAAATGGAGGCGAGACGTGAAAAGGTCCGCACGAGAGTGGAGCTGTGAAGCCCCAAACCCGATAAGCGTCAATAAACATAAGCAGGTCCCTGTAACCACAAACAGAACAACAATAATAACACAAGGAGAGACAGAAATAAAATCTCATATCTCATAATTTGTCCAACATGAAAATTTAGTTCAACATCCAGAAAAGCCACCAGGCTAAAAGAAAGAGTCTAAAGGCCCAGAACAAGGCCAACAAAAGGAACAACGTAACAAAGTATAGGTGCTACGCACCGACAACAAAACAACAGTCTAAACAAAAAGAGAAGCACAACGAGGACACTAGGACTGGTCCCCAGTGTCCACGTACTCCTCGCCAAACACAGGCTCGGGCTCGGCGTCAGCAAACACCTCGTCCTCAACAATGTACTCAGGCTCAGGCTCTAACATGTGTCACCCAAAAGAGTAAAGGGCACATGTCAGCAAGTCTAAAAGACTTGGGCAAGGAAACTGAAAGTAAGGCAACTAACAACCTAGCAGTTATAGTATGCATGACATGGAAGTTATAACATGAGTGCACAAGCAAGACATGGTGAAACAATAAGTACAAGAGAACAATTATCGGGACAAGTCAAGAGTAGCCAAGCTACTAACAATCTCAATCATTTCACTAATCACATTTCAAGTTGTTTGTAGATGTTTACGCCTTACAGCTGAACGGTTTGGCATTCACGCTGATTGGCCGCTTAACACTATCCCAGAACCCAGAGTTTACGCCTTACAACTGCAGTTGCTGATCGGGCAGACTCCCAGTTGAATGGCCGCTTAACTCTTACCCCAATACCCACACGTAGACGAGCCAGGGTCCCTGCACACGAGCTCAGTAAATGAGCCAGGGTTGCCCCGCACAGGAGCTCGCATTCTAGTTCACGACTCATAAGCATTTGGCGTAGGGGTGCACCTAGCCGGAAACAAGTAGTTCAGGCATTGGCTATCAACCAACACATGGCCCGCTTCTGGAACACGAGCCAGGAAACACAAGTATTGTAGCGAAGCTACGCAATCACGGAAACACTTAAAGAATGCAATGACATGACAATTAATTTGCGTACCGTTAATGGAAATTAAACATGACATGGTAAATGTGCAACATGATAAATGTCGGATCTAGCTTCGTTGTCAAGCTAGTTCCTAAATTTGCGCCTAGGCGAGTATCATTTCGTCGCCTAGTCTCTTTTACGCCTACAACAAGCAAATGGCCTAAAACATGGCCCAAAACCCTAAGTGGCAAGTTTCACTTGCCTAGCACCGAGGATGACGATCAACGAGGGTTCGTCCCACGGACGCTAATCTACGGGGAAGTCGCTGTTATGGAGAAACCATCATCAAAACAACATTCATTTCATTAGGGTTTCACAAAAACACAACGGTCATGAAAACATTAAGAGGTCGATTATTACCGTATCGGAAGCGGAAGAATGATGCCGAGCAAGCACGGCAACGGAAGAAACGCTCCGGGGAACCTAGGGTTCAGATCTGGAAACGGATGGAGAAGTTTGGGGAAATAGGGTTTTGGGGGATTTTGGGGGATTTGATGAGATTCTGAGGAAGATGAGAGGTAGAATGTGTTAAGGGAGGGTTTGGATGATGGATTTTGGGCTTGGGATGAAGGAATAAGGGTTTGAGGTAGTAGAGGGCTCAATGGGGGAGAAATTAGGTTTAGAGTTGAAGAAGATGAAGAAGAAAACGTTTGGGAGGGGTTTAAATAGGAAGGGCTGGCGGCTGCCCAGAAATTAGGGTTTCGACACTGATTAGTCGGTCTGAGAACAACCACTGACCGACTAGTTTGGGAACTAGTCGGTCGGTTGACCAACGCAGACCGACTAAGTCCAAACAGTAACTCCTGTACAAAAATAGGATTTAGATTTAGTCGGTCAAAGAACAACTACTGACCGACTAGTTTCGAATCTAGTCGGTCGATGAACGTTCTTAGACCGACTAAGAATGAATAGTACTTGGTGTCAAAATGATCATAGGGCTAGTCGGTTAAAGAAGCATTGCCGACCGACTAGTTTGCAACCTAGTCGGTCAACCAACGTTCTTAGACCGACTAACGATAAACAGTAACTCCTGAGAAATTTACAAAGCCAACTAGTCGGTTCAGGAAGGTTTTCCGACCGACTGGATCGTCATCTAGTCGGTCGGTGACCCTTCTTACACCGGCTAATGAGCACCAAAAGTTCCGAAATGGAGCGTGAAGCTCCGGGATCGATTCCTAAGACTCCTAGGCTTGATCTAACAATAAGATATGACCGATATGAAGCCCGTCACGAATGACTTGCTCCAAAATCGACGATCCTAAGGAAGAAGCTAAGAAAACACGACGAAACGATCGAAAATGAAAGCTACGGAGAAGAAAACCACGCATAAGGAGAAAATCCACCAAAACATATAATATAATATAATAAATCCAGATACATGAAAACCAGTCGTTACATCCTCCCCAACTTAAGAAAAATTCCGTCCTCGGAATTTCCCAACACTCACGTGTCCGGGAACAAAAGTGGGAAACGCTCTCGCATCTCATCCTCATTCTCCCAAGTAGATTCTCCCGGCGAACCGTGTCGCCACATCACCCTCACAAGATTGACAACCTTGTTCCGAAGTGACTTCTGACGCCTGTCCAGAATCTACACTGGCTGCTGGTCATACGTCATATCAGGGCGAACGGTAATCTCCGAGAAATTCACAGCATGAGATGGATCGCTAATGTATCGACGAAGCTGCGACACATGGAAAACATTGTGAACTCTCTCCAAAGATGGCGGCAAGGCTAAGCGGTAGGCTACCTCGCCAAATTTCTCCAGAATGTCAAACGGTCCAATGTATCACGGGCTCAACTTCCCTCGCTTCCCAAAGCGAATCACACCACGATTCGGGGAAATCCTCAGAAACACATGTTCGCCCGGCTGAAACTCCAAAGGACGCCGTTTAGCATCAGCCCAATGCTTAAAACGGTCCTGAGCAATCCTCAACCTCTCCCGAATGTTCCTGACAATATCCACGGCCTCCACAATCATCTCAGGTCCCAACAGCTCACGATCACCAACGTCATCCCAACTCAATGGCGATCGACATTTCCTCCCATAAAGAGCGGCGAAAGGCGCCATGCCAATAGACGCCTGGAAGCTGTTGTTGTAAGAAAACTCCACCAGATGTAGATGGTCCTCCCACGAACCCTTGAAATCCAACATGCACGCCATCAGCATGTCCTCCAAGATCTGAATCGTCCTCTCGGACTGACCATCCGTCTGCGGATGGTACGCCGTGCTGAAACTCAGACGCGTACCCAAACTCTTCTGCAAACTCTGCCAGAACTGAGATGTGAACCTCGTGTCTCTGTCCGACACGATACTCACGGGGACTCCGTGAAGTCGCACGACCTCCTGCACGATTCACGTTACATCACTATCCAAACTAGGAAAAGGAAATAAAAACGGAGAGTAAAAGAATTTACCTCCATATATCTCCTTGCTAGCGCCTCAGTGGACTGTCCCACTCGGAATGGAATAAAGTGCGCAGATTTGGTTAATCGATCTACGATCACCCAAATCGCGTCATTCTGCTTCGGACTCCGAGGCAGTCCAGTCACGAAATCCATAATGATGTGTTGCCACTTCCACTCCGGAATCGGAAGCGGCTGTAGCAACCCGGCCGTACGCTGATGCTCCACCTTCACTTGTTGGCAAACCAAACACTTGGCTACACTCCGAGCCACACTCCTCTTCATGCCATGCCACCAATAGTTCAGACGAAGATCCTGGTACATCTTGGTGCCACCAGGATGCACAGAATACGGCGAACTGTGTGCCTCCACCATCAACTCCTCTCTAATATCCCCAGCTGGCACACACAACCTGGCCCCAAACCTCAGCGAGCCATCCTCATGAATCAAAAAGTCAGTCCGCAGACCGGCTTCCACCTGCTCCCGAATCTTCACCAGCTTCGGATCCTCAGCCTGGCCAGCCTTGATCCGATCCACAATCGTCGACTGTATCTGCATACACATCAACGAAGAAGCCTCCCCAGGAAGAACAATCTCCACACCAGACTCGTAAAAATCCTGCTGCAATCTCCATTGCGAGGTCAAAATCATCACCGCTGGAAGCCTACTCAGCGCATCAGGAACCACATTCACCTTGCCAGGGTGATACTGCAAATCAATCTCATAATCCGCCATGATCTCCAACCATCGAAGATGTCGCATGTTGAGCTCCTTCTGAGTAAAAATATACTTCAAGCTTTTGTGATCGGTGAAAATTTTCACTTTCTCACTCAGCAGGAAGTGCCTCCAAATCTTAAGAGCAAACACAACGACAGCCAAATCCAAATCATGCGTCGGGTAATTCTTCTCATGAACCTTGAGCTGACGAGAAGCATACGCCACAACATGCACGTGCTGATGCAACACACAACCTAGACCCTTGCCAGAAGCATCGTAAAAGATCTCAAATCCACCGCTGCGATCAGGCACAATAAGAATAGGGGCAGTCGTCAATCTCTCCCTCAGAACGCCAAAGGCATCCTCACAATCACCCGACCAAACAAAAGGTACATCCTTCCGCGTCAATCTGGTCATCGGCTCGGCAATACGGGAAAAGTCCTTAATGAAGCACCGATAATAACCAGTAAGTCCAAGGAAACTCCGGATCTCAGACGCTGACGACGGAACAGGCCACTCTCTGATGGCCCTAATCTTCTCGGGATCCACTGAAATACCATCTCCAGTCACCACATGCCCAAGAAAAGCAACTCTGTCCAGCCAAAACTCGCACTTCGAAAACTTAGCATACAAACGATGCTTCCTCAAAATCTCCAATACCGTCCTCAAGTGCGAGGCATGCTCCTCCTCCGACTTTGAATAGATCAGAATGTCGTCAATAAAGATAACGACAAACTTATCTAAAAAGTCATAGAAAATCAGGTTCATCATATTCATGAAAACTGCGGGTGCATTGGTTACACCGAAGGGCAGAACCACAAACTCGTAGTGTACATACTTCGTCCTGAACGCTGTCTTCAGAACATCTCCCTTCTTCACCTTCAACTGATGGTAACCACTCCTCAAATCCAATTTAGAAAACACCCTCGAACCTCCAAGCTGATCAAAAATATCATCGATGCGAGGCAACGGGTATTTATTCTTGATGGTCACCGCATTCAACTCCCGATAGTCCACGCACATGCGACGCGAACCATCCTTCTTCTTTACTAGCAGCACCGGTGCTCCCCACAGAGACACACTAGGGTTGATATAACCCTTCTGCAAAAGCTCATCCAGCTGCTTCCGCAATTCCTCCAACTCAGCGGGTGCCATACGATACGGCGCCTTCGAAATCAGCTGCGCTGCCGGAACAAGATCGATAGAAAATTCTAAAGCTCGATCAGGTGGCAAACCAGACATCTCCTCAGGGAAGACGTCATCGAAATCATGCACCACAGCTGGCCTCTCCAGCTCCATCTGCATAGCCACAACCTCCACCGGCCTGGCCCGAAACCTGACAGGACCAAGCGAGCTGCTACCACGGCTGAACTCAAATACTGGATGTCTGGGAATCTCGAACACCACCTTCTTCCTCCGACAGTCGATCGTAGCATAGAAGCTCGCAAGCCAATCCATCCCAAGAACTGCATCATAGTTGATGATGTCGTGGACAATGAAATCAGCGTAAAGCTCATGTCCACAGACCACCAACGAGCAAGAATTGCAACCAAGATGCACCGAGACCATGCCATTCCCTGTAACGATATTCCAACTCTTGAAAAGAGGGGACGTCGATAAGGAATGCTTCTCCACGAAGCTCCGAGAAATAATGCACATCGACGCACCAGAGTCAAAGAGGACTCGTGCAGGAAATGTGCACACCAAGACCACACCTAACAAGCAATTAACAATCAAACCCTAGTCTAGCAAACAATCATGTTCAAGCAAACAACACAATCTAACAATCAAAACCAGCTAGGAAAGTAACAGCTAGATTGAGGATTACCTGCGATAACCTCATCCACAGCCTCGCTCTCCACAGCGGTCATCAGAAAAGCCTGCCTCCTCGGTGGAATAGCCTGCTGAAAAGCCTGCCTCTGTGGAACAAGAGCTGCTCCACGTCCAGCAGGAACAGACGCTCACTGCTGCAACGGCTGTGCTGTAACAGGTGCCCTCCACAGCTGATTCGTATGCCGACAATCCTTCGTGACATGAGAAGCATCACCACAAACCAAACACTGGCCCAGAAACTTCCTACATAGATCCTTGATGTGGCCAGGCTTGCCGCAGAAATGGCAAGTCTTCTGAATAGGCCCTCCTGGCCTCTTGAACTGAGCTGGCTGATTAGGCTTGAAACCAGGCCTAACCACCGCCCTGGACTGCTCCAAAGGCCTCTTCCCAGCACCGAAAACATGTCCTCTCCTCTGACTCAGGTTCAGCTCCTGCCTCCTCGCAGCGACCAGAACCTTCTGATAAGAGTCCAGATCAGCGGAAGACACAAAACTCTGGAGCTCCAAAGCAAGTCCCTGCAGGAACCTCTGAGCCCTCTCATCAGCATCCTGCACCATCTTCGGTGCGAACCGACTCAGCCTAGTGAACTCTTGGTGGTATGATCGCTCCGGGACGTAACCCCAAAGAACGGTTGTAGTTTTACCGCAAGTGCACGGTGTAGCAGCGAGCGGGTTATCGAACACAGGGAGGACGAATGACCGTGCTTGTTCCGATCAACCTGGCTATTTAAGAAGAGGGAAATTTGCCTTTGGCGATCCTGTCACAATCGTCAGACAAAGTACGGAAATATCAAATCAAATAAAGAACGTCTAGGGAATGGGGAATTCCCGCTACTCACCGTCTTTCGTAAATGTGGTTCATCGGTATCAAAATCGCTAGAATAAGATTTTGGATGAACTAGTTGCAACTGAATGTAGAACCAAGCTCACGCTCTCGCGCTGTTGCCGGTCTATAGCTATCCTAGGCTCGGGTCCAATCTCTTGCAAACCCTAGCCTAGGGAGGCTAGCATTAGGATCAACATCATCGTTCAATCGCGCACCGAGCCCAATCTCTTGCAAACTCGGCCCACGACCTAGATTGGGATAGTTCCTACCCGTCCAATCTCTTACAAACGGGTATTGGCACGGAATTGGAACCGGAAACCCTAGTATCGGTCCAATCTCTTGCAAACCGATACTACGGAAATTCGATTCCAACCCAATTCGGATTTCTAGGGTTTCCTATCGAATTAGGATCCAATCTCTTGCAAATCCCAATCGATGTGAATTCCTACCCATCCGTAGTAAATTAATCCCAATCTAATCTCTAATAGCAATTCTAATGAAATTCCTACCAATTCATCACAATTATGAAATAGGGCTTGTAGGGTTCATCCCCACGCCCCAAGACGTGGCGACTACTCACAATTCATAACAAGATCACAAAAATAATCAATGAAATAAGCAATATAATTCATCACAATATTGAGATATGCAATAAAAATAGAATTTTTAGAGAAGAGAAAAGCAAACCAATGGAGTTCTTCAATTAATCCAACAAAAATCCAATTTTGTCTCCTCTCCAATCTCAAGAATAAAACTAAAAAGCTAATCTAAAAAGCTGCAAAAAATCTAAGAGAGAGGCTCCCAAAACTAGGGTAAAAACAGGGGTTAAATAGCCCCCAAAATCGTCCAAAAATTGTGACCAAAATACCCCTGCACAGCCTGTTTTCCGCAATTTTCGCTACAGGCAGCGCGTCGCACTCGGCCGAGTGACAAAAGTCGCTCAGCCGAGTGAAAACCCTGTAATTTTCCAGTAAGTCTCGATCTTCAGGGGTCTTCACTTCGGGGGCGGCTCGGCCGAGTGAGCTGTCGTCACTCGGTCGATGGCTTCATGGTACTCGGGCGGTCGGGATTATCCACTCGGTCGAGTGGGTCTTCAGAAGCTCAGGCAGCCGAAAAACAGTAACATGGCGATTTTTGAAGGGCTTCGTCTGGGCGCCACTCGGGCGGACGGGGTCTCGTCACTCGGCCGATGTGGTCTCCGTCGCTCGGCCGAGTGCACATATGAATCGTGTCTGATCTGGTCGGCCGAGCGGTGTCTCGCTGGTCGGCCGAGTGACTCCTTCACTCGGCCGAGTGGTACACAAAACATGCCCAATTTGCTTGTTTTGGCCTCCTCGTCGCTCCTGCGACGTCCGTTCTTCTTCCGCTCCTCTCCAACAGCAAAATACCCCTCGGGGAGGTCGTCGGTGACCGTCTGGAGTAAGTGCATCTCGAGATCACTCCAAATCGCTCCAAATCACCTGAAATGCGACAAAAACAACAAATCGTGAAAAGCATCGCAATATCGTCGATATATCGTGAAAAACATGATTCGGGCGATCTAAATGGCATGCAAACATGCGGGAAAAAGGTGTAAAATAAGAAGTGATCATGGTACAGGTCCACCGTCAAGCTCCCTTGCTTCAGATCAATAAAGCGCTGCAGCATCTCCTTCCTAGCAGCCTTCGAAAAGAACTCCTCATCAAACCTGGACTTAAAGGTAGCCCAAGCTATCGGCTCCACCAGCATCTTCTCTTCCACATCCCACCAGTTCCGAGCATTATCCTTGAGTTGCCTCTTCGCCAAATCAACCCATCCAGCCGGGGTGATCTTGGCCATCTTCAAGTTATCCTCTATGTTCCGAATCCACTCATCGGCAGCCAGAGGACCCTCAGACCCATCAAAATATGCGGGACCCAGCTCCCGAAATTGCTTCGCTCCCAGCTCGAAGCGAGGGACATCCGGAAGTGCCCGGGCAGCTCGAGCAAGTGGAGCATTCTGGACTTGCAGGAGCACGCCCTGCTGCACCTGCATCATCTGGAGCATCATCTGCATCATCTGCATCATCTCTCCATTGGTGGGTTCCCGCTCAGGCTCCTCATCATGAGGGGGCGCACCACTACCTCCACCACGGGTGAATCGCCTTCCTGCCATCTAATGACACAGAAAACGAAGCAGATTAGACTCATAGCTTATGACTCGGATGTCGAACTTAGTTTATTGGACATTCTAATATTATTATCGTCATTCCAATAATCGCAGTTACAGAAGAGGACATGCATGGGCCACCAACAAAACATGTCACGACCCCGCTTCCCTAAAATGGAGGCGAGACGTGAAAAGGTCCGCACAAGAGTGGAGCTGTGAAGCCCCAAACCCGATAAGCGTCAATAAACATAAGCAGGTCCATGTAACCACAAACAGAACAACAATAATAACACAAGGAGAGACAGAAATAAAATCTCATATCTCATAATTTGTCCAACATGAAAATTTAGTTCAACATCTAGAAATGCCACCAGGCTAAAAGAAAGAGTCTAAAGGCCCAGAACAAGGCCAACAAAAGGAACAACGTAACAAAGTATAGGTGCTACGCACCGACAACAAAACAGCAGTCTAAACAAAAAGAGAAGCACAACGAGGACACTAGGACTGGTCCCCAGTGTCCACGTACTCCTCGCCAAACACAGGCTCGGGCTCGGCGTCAGCAAACACCTCGTCCTCAACAATGTACTCAGGCTCAGGCTCTAACATGTGTCACCCAAAAGAGTAAAGGGCACATGTCAGCAAGTCTAAAAGACTTGGGCAAGGAAACTGAAAGTAAGGAAACTAACAACCTAGCAGTTATAGTATGCATGACATGGAAGTTATAACATGAGTGCACAAGCAAGACATGGTGAAACAATAAGTACAAGAGAACAATTATCGGGACAAGTCAAGAGTAGCCAAGCTACTAACAATCTCAATCATTTCACTAATCACATTTCAAGTTGTTTGTAGATGTTTACGCCTTACAGCTGAACGGTTTGGCATTCACGCTGATTGGCCGCTTAACACTACCCCAGAACCCAGAGTTTACGCTTTACAACTGCAGTTGCTGATCGGGCAGACTCCCAGTTGAATGGCCGCTTAACTCTTACCCCAATACCCACACGTAGACGAGCCAGGGTCCCTGCACACGAGCTCAGTAAATGAGCCAGGGTTGCCCCGCACAGGAGCTCGCATTCTAGTTCATGACTCATAAGCATTTGGCGTAGGGGTGCACCTAGCCGGAAACAAGTAGTTCAGGCATTGGCTATCAACCAACACATGGCCCGCTTCTGGAACACGAGCCAAGAAACACAAGTATTGTAGCGAAGCTACGCAATCACGGAAACACTTAAAGAATGCAATGACATGACAATTAATTTGCGTACCGTTAATGGAAATTAAACATGATATGGTAAATGTGCAACATGATAAATGTCGGATCTAGCTTCGTTGTCAAGCTAGTTCCTAAATTTGCGCCTAGGCGAGTATCATTTCGTCGCCTAGTCTCTTTTACGCCTACAACACGCAAATGGCCTAAAACATGGCCCAAACCCTAAGTGGCAAGTTTCACTTGCCTAGCACCGAGGATGACGATCAACGAGGGTTCGTCCCACGGACGCTAATCTACGGGGAAGTCGCTGTTATGGAGAAATCATCATCAAAACAACATTCATTTCATTAGGGTTTCACAAAAACACAACGGTCATGAAAACATTAAGAGGTCGATTATTACCGTATCAGAAGCGAAAGAATGATGCCGAGCAAGCACGGCAACGGAAGAAACGCTCCGGGGAACCTAGGGTTCAGATCTGGAAACGGATGGAGAAGTTTGGGGAAATATGGTTTTGGGGGATTTTGGGGGATTTGATGAGATTCCGAGGAAGATGAGAGGTAGAATGTGTTAAGGGAGGGTTTGGATGATGGATTTTGGGCTTGGGATGAAGGAATAAGGGTGTGAGGTAGTAGGGGGCTCAATAGGGGAGAAATTAGGTTTAGAGTTGAAGAAGATGAAGAAGAAAACGTTTGGGAGGGGTTTAAATAGGAAGGGCTGGCGGCTGCCCAGAAATTAGGGTTTCGACACTGATTAGTCGGTCTGAGAACAACCACTGACCGACTAGTTTGGGAACTAGTCGGTCGGTTGACCAACGCAGACCGACTAAGTCCAAACAGTAACTCCTGTACAAAAATAGGATTTAGATTTAGTCGGTCAAAGAACAACTACTGACCGACTAGTTTCGAATCTAGTCGGTCGATGAACGTTCTTAGACCGACTAAGAATGAATAGTACTTGGTGTCAAAATGATCATAGGGCTAGTCGGTTAAAGAAGCATTACCGACCGACTAGTTTGCAACCTAGTCTGTCAACCAACGTTCTTAGACCGACTAACAATAAACAGTAACTCCTGAGAAATTTACAAAGCCAACTAGTCGGTTCAGGAAGGTTTTCCGACCGACTGGATCATCATCTAGTCGGTCAGTGACCCTTCTTACACCGGCTAATGAGCACCAAAAGTTTCGAAATGGAGCGTGAAGCTCCAGGATCGATTCCTAAGACTCCTAGGCTTGATCTAACAATAAGATATGACCGATATGAAGCCCGTCACGAATGACTTGCTTCAAAATCGACGATCCTAAGGAAGAAGCTAAGAAAACACGACGAAACGATCGAAAATGAAAGCTACGGAGAAGAAAACCACGCATAAGGAGAAAATCCACCAAAACATATAATATAATATTATAAATCCAGATACATGAAAACCAGTCGTTACAGGAGTGGTGCCCATTGAGAATGGGAACCGATTAGTCTTTGGAGGCAACGAGAACGGAACCATCATTGGTGTTGGAAAAGTTGGTAACCCCTCTAAGCCACTTATAAGTGATGTTTACCTTGTTAAAGGCTTAAACCACAATCTCATTTCAATAAGCCAACTTTGTGACAAGGGTTACAAAGTTAGCTTTGCGAAAGGAATGTGTCATATTTTTAGTAAAGATAATAATAATTTGTTATTTTCTGGCACACGCCATAAGGATATCTATATCCTAGATCTTCCAAAATCACATGAACAATGTCTCATTGCCAACACAAGTGAACAACACTTATGACATCGACGTTTTGGTCATGTGAACTTTGGAACACTTTTCAAACTATCCAAGTCAAACTCTATAAAAGGATTTCCTAAGCTTACTTTTCAAAAGAAAAGCTTTTGTGACTCGTGTCAACGAGGCAAACTTTCGAAGTCGTCATTCAAACCTAAGAAAAGCATTTCATCTAAACGGCCTCTAGAGCTTTTACATCTAGATCTTTTTGGGCCAACTAGAGTTGCTTCATTAGGGAATGCTCGATATGGACTTGTCATCGTTGATGACTTTTCTAGATTTACTTGGGAATTTTCTTTAAGTAATAAAAATGATGCTTTTGAAAACTTCATAATATTTGTTAAGAAAGTACAAAATCTCATTGGAACCACCATTGTCACTATTCGTAGTGATCATGGAGGGGAATTTGAGAATGAGTCGTTCTCAAATTTTTGTGATGAAGCTGGTAATACACACACCTTTTCTTTCCCTCGTGCACCCCCTCAAAATGGTGTTGTTGAGAGAAAGAATAGGATGCTAGTGGAATGTGCTCGCACAATGCTTGATGATAGCCAACTTGGCCATCAATTTTAGGCAGAAGTGGTACAACCGCTTGCTATGTGTTTAATAGGATACTCTTGAGGACCGGCACCAAACAAACTTGTTATGAATTGTTGCTTAGTAGATTGCCTCAAGTTAAACATTTTAGAGTTTTTGGTGCAAAATGTTTTATTAAAAACACGTATGGGAGCTTGGACAAATTTGATCCAAGATCCGATGACGGGATATTTGTTGGATATTCCTCCGGTAGCAAAGCCTACCGGATATACAACAAAAGAACCTCAACGATCGAGGAATCTCTTCATGTTTCATTCAATGAAAATTTTGTCCCGTCTAGAATTATCAATGATGATGACTCCATGGAAGTTATATGTGATTCTATTGGCAATTCTAATTCTATTGATTCTATTGATACTAACCCTACTGTTGATTATTTTGAGAATGTTCCTAGTGATCAGTGAGTTCCCAAACGGCTTCATACAGTTCGTGACCATCCCCATGAGCAAGGCATTGGCAACATACTTGATAGTGTCAAGACGAGATCTCAAGTCAACTACTTCACTCATTGTGCCTTTGCCTCTTCAGTAGAGCCAAAGAATATTAACGAAGCATGCAAAGATAGTGCTTGGATCCTAGCCATGGAGGAGGAACTCATTCAGTTTGAGAGGAATGAGGTTTGGGGGCTAGTTCCATTGCCTTCGAAGAACCACACCGTTATATGAACGAAGTGGATTTTCAAGAATAAGACCGACGAGAACCAAAACGTCGTCCGGAACAAAGCTCGGTTAGTAGCTCAAGGTTACAGGCAAGAGGAAGATATAGAGTTCGAGGAATCTTTTGCACATGTAGCTAGATTAGAATCTATGAGGTTTTTATTATCATTTGCATGCCATAAAGATTTCAAACTCTTTCAAATGGATGTAAAAAGTGTGTTTTTAAACGGAGATGTCGTTGAGGAAGTTTATGTTTCTCAACCTCTGGGTTTTATAAATGAAAATTTTCCAAATCACGTTTTTAAACTTAAGAAAGCACTTTAAGGTTTGAGACAAGCTCCTAGAGCTTGGTATGACCGCCTAAAGAACTTTATTTTGGATTTGGGTTTTAAAATGGGTGAAGTTGATTCTACACTTTTTGTTAAGTATGCCAATCATGATATTATTTTAATTCAAATTTATGTTGATATCATTTTCGATGCTACTAACTTCACTCTTTGCGAAGAGTTTTCTAATGTCATGAAGGACCAATTTGAGATGAGCCACATGGGTGAGCTCAAATATTTCTTAGGTCTCCAAATTCGCTAAATGCACGATGGAATTCCAAACCAAGTACACGGTGGAGTTGCTAAAGCGATTTGGAATGGAGAATGCTTCTGGCAAGAAGACTCCAATGAGCACTACTACACATCTTGATAAAGATACGAGCGGCAAAGATGTAGACATTCGTCTATATCGAAGTTTGATAGGTAGTTTATTATATCTTACTGCCAGTAGGCCTGATATAATGTTCGCCGTATGTGTTTGTGCTCGGTATCAGTCACAACCTAAGGAATCACACTTAATAGCGGTTAAACATATTTTCCATTATTTAAGTTACACACTCGACTAAGGATTATTTTATCCAAAGTCTAGCACATATGAGTTAATCTCATATAGTGACGCAGATTAAGCTGGATGCAAATCCGACAGGAAGAGTACTAGTGACACTTGCCATTTTATAGGAAATTCTCTTGTCTCTTGGTTTTCCAAGAAGCAGAATTCTGTATCACTTTCAACCACCGAGGCGGAATATATTGTCACTGGTGCTGCGTGTGCTCAGGTTCTTTGGATGAGACACACTCTTAAAGACTTCGGTATAAACTGTGATACTTGCCCTATCATGGTGGACAACCAAAGTGCAATATGTCTCTTTAAGAATCCGGTACACCATTCTTGTTTCAAACACATAAATGTCTGTCACCATTTCCTAGATGATCATGTTGCTAAAAAGGACATTATTTTAGTGTACGTTGAAACCCAGAAGCAAATCGCCAATATTTTCACGAAACCACTCAAGGAAGACTCCTTTGTGCAGTTACGTCGAGAATTGGGGATTATGGGTGAATCCGAGATTTAGGATTCATATTTTCAACAATCTTGCATGATGATAATTTTTATATGCTCATGCTAGATTTGTTGGGATTTTCTGGATTTATAATTGGATTTTCAGAATTTATGCTAGATATGTTCATGCACGTCGTATTTAAGATTTTCTGGTATTTATGGGGTAGAATAAGAGTGTATGAGAGTATTTCGATGTCTCGGCCAAGTGTTCTTTGGAGAGAACTCAAAATTTCAAATTCTCAAATTTTTGGACTCTCTTAGTCGGTCCCAGTTCATTTACCGACCGACTAGTTTCAGTTCTAGTCAGTCAGTGATTGAACTCAGACCGACTAAATCATGCTCTTGTTTTTGACTATCAGTTACTGTTTGTAGTTAGTCGGTCCAAGCTCATTGGCCGACCGACTAGATTGTATTCTAGTCGGTCAGCGCTTTAACTGAGACCGACTAAATGCGTTAGGGCACTTTGATCTTTTCATTCTTTCAATCGACTTATATTGATTGTGCACCAATTAGATCTCACTCTAATTGGTGCGACTTCCCTCTCAAACCCCTCAAGCCCTTCGACTCCACTCCAGTCGATCCAGAGACCACCACTTCTTCTGCACAGCCAGCTGCTGTTGCTGATCCTGCCTCCGCCTCCTGAGCTTACGTTGGAGGTCTCTCCCATGTGCACTTGGATGATCTATTTTGTCGTGAGAGAGTAGGGTAGGACAGTTGGGTGGTTATGTATTTTTGATGTATTTTTGTATGTTTTGGTGATACATTTTGATGTATGTTCGTTTTGATGTCTGTTGAGACATGTGTTGTATGTTGTGCACCGATCTGATGATCGTTTATATTTGTGTTGGCGGATGTATACCTTTTGATGTATCATGTTTTATATATATATACATCGTGTTGCCATTTCCTTCAGTGTGCACATTATATATTTTTTTTCTCTGATGTTGATTTCGTCGCTCGACGATTATATTGATTAAATAGAATTGTTTCTATGAAAACATAGAATTGTTTTCCATGCACTAAATTCACTAAGAATATTGATATTGGAGAGTATGTTCCATAACTCAATACGTGAAATTGATTTGAGTTTTGATGATTTCATTTTTCGATTTTCGATTATGGTCTCGTTGGCACGCTTTGATTTTCTTCGTTATTTTACATTGGTATCATTTGGACCGTGGTCGTATTATTCGACTCTCGTGCTTTTATTTTAGCCATTGTTGTTGTCGTTGATCTCCTCCCGCTCTTTTTGCTAATGCCAAAGGGGGAGAGAATTAATAATGACGATGTGCTAAATGTTAATTTAAAGAAATTTACCATGAATCTAATTTGATATGTTAGATTCAGGGGGAGTTAAGATATAAAAATGGTTTAGATCCTAAATTTCAATAATTGGGTTCATATTTTATACTTTCCTCATCTACTTGATGCGTATGATTATTATTTAATACGGAATTAACGTGTCATCAATGCAGGGGGAGTAAGTAAATTTCATTTGACTCATTATTATTGATTATTATTTATGTTGGTTTGTCATCACCAAAAAGGGGGGAGAATGTTGAGTATTGATTCCCCGGATTTGGTTTTGATGATGAACAAACATAAATATCGTGAACTAACTCTTTGTGAGCGCAGTTATGGAGATCGTGCCAAAATTCTACGTACATCAAAAGCGACATCTCAAGACTTCTCAAAGTGCGTGATCATGTGCCTGAAGCTTCGTTGAAGCTCTAGAAGCATTATTGAAGTCAAGAGATTCGTATTGAAGCTTTGAAGACGATTCGTCTAGTTTATTTTATAGTCTTCTAGATTCTTTTCGTAGAATGTTAAGCCTTGAGTAGTGCTTACATTATAATCTTCATAATGCTCATATCTTAGAGCTAGGATTATCTTAGAAGCCCATAGAAACTTTCTCGAAGCTTTACGCTTCATTTTGCGGCTTCTTGTGCTTCTTAGTTGGTTCAAGAAGAAGAACCAACTGACTAGATTGTCATCTAGTCGGTTAAGAATCCTTCTTGAACCGACTAGATTTCCTTACTCAATTCAGCCTAGGCACTGTTGACCAATTAGTCGGTCCAAGAAGGTTCACCGACCGACTAGTTTTCAAACTAGTCGGTTGGGAATCCTTCTTAGACCGACTAGTTATACTTTCATTTTTTAGCCTAGCATTTGTTGATAGTTAGTCGGTCCATGAACATCCATCGACCGACTAGTTGTGAAACTAGTCGGTTGGAATTTGTTCTTAGACCGACTAGTACTCCTAGTGATCAGCCTCTTGAATTTCAACTACTTAGTCGGTCAAAGGACACTCACCGACCGCCTAGTTGTCAAACTAGTCGGTTGGAAAGTCTTCTTAGACCGACTAGTTCTATCTCCTGAATTCTTTATCTTGGATGTCAACCATCTAGTCGGTCCAAGAAGAATCACCGACCGACTAGTTGCAAAACTAATCGGTCAGTGATCCTTCTTAGACCGATTAGACTGCTTCAGAAATAGATCCGTTGGGCATTTAATGCTACGAATTTTTCTTCTCTCTTCTCTCTATACTATTTATACTTGATGAGCTTATTGTTAGCATTCAAGGCTGCCATTATTGAGTTTTAGAGAATCAAAGAGAAGCATTCAACTCCATTTCTAAAGCTATCTCTTTCTCACAAGAATCTCTCCAAACTCCTTGAGCCCTAATTCCCTCAAGAGAGATTCTCTTCATTGTGAGCCACTCAAGCCAAGAGCTTGATTCAAAGTCACCAACTCCATCCTAGCCTTCGATCGCTGTTCATCTTGGTGGTGCTAGGATTTGGTGACATTCTCTCCTTCAAAATCTTCCTTGCCTTAAAATCAGTAAGTTTACTCAAGGCATAAGATTTTGTTGGTAAGTGTTTTATTGTTTCATTTACTTTGCTATTAAGTTTATCTCTCGGTTGTGAGAGAAGATCGTGATCCCGGGTTGTGGGAGTCACGTTTTCATTTGTGTATGATTTGATCTTGTAGAGGTTTTCTACAATAATTTCATAGTGCAAACTTGGGTTAGAGGATTCTAACTCAAATAGCCGGATGGGATCCGGGTGTCTGGGACGTAGGATCACTGGGAACAAGTCGGGGAGACTTGGGTGGATCCGAACCCGTTACATCGCTTGTTTGCATTGACTTTTATTGTTGTCAATATTTTCATTCGCATTGTTGGTTGTGTTTGCACAATAATTAGGAATAATTATCTTGATTATTTTAAAGTACTATTCACCCCCCCTCTAGTACTTGTGCAGTAGCTATCAGGGCATTACAAAGATTACACATAAAGCATATGTTGGATACTCGTGGGTAGTGTACTTGCCATGAATTGTATCCATTTTTTATACATAGCAATATTTGTAATAATTTTTTTCATTTCAATACTATTGTGCTCAATTTTTATTCATGGCATTACACAGCATATCCCTTAGATAATTCAGGTGTAGAAATCAAATTATTCATTTCAAGAAACACGTCAAGGATACTAAATAAAGTCTAACATGCGCATGTAGCTATAACAATAATACGATGATTTCTACAAGGATATGAATGAACAAACAATAATACCATTTATAAGGATTCATAAGGAGGTATTCATTAAGCACCATTTTTTTTTCATTTTTGGTTTTTCATTTTTTTCATAATGAACTAAAGCAAACTAGAATCAATCAATCAAGCTCACAAGCGAAAAATAATTCAAGCATGCAAAAACAAAACATAAAGATGCTATGAAGGTACGCATTAAGTTCAAAGAATAAAATCCATACCTTCGCGTCATCATTTGAATAAGGAGTTAAAATAATGAAACTTTCAATTCATCGCTCCTCGCCAAATCTTCATCTCACCTACATGAAAGGTGTCATGCATGACCTTGGAATCCAACAAGGTCAACTAGTGTTAGTTATCAAAGTTTTAGGAACCCACACTTGTTTGAACTTTATGTTCGTGTTCCTAAACTTACAATAATAGGATGTGTGACCAAAACTATCACAAGTAAAGCACTTTGCATGCAAATTTTTGACAATAGAAGGCTCATTGTGGAATTTCTTAAAAATAGACTTTTTAGCAATTTTAGAACCGAATCCAAGTCCTCGTCTATTATTGCCATAATTGACTCTCTAAAATAGTATCCAACGATTGTTTTCCTATAGAGAATTTCTTAATGGATAATTCAAGACTAGAGACTTTGGATTTTAAAAACGAATTTTCGTCCACAAGCAAAGTACATTTACTTAAAAAAGCTTTCTTGTTTTCATCTTCCTTTTTTCAAACTCAATCATTTTTCTTTTAAAATCATTATTCAACATGCTGAATTTATCATTAAGCTCTCTAATCACAAAATCTTTTTCAGTTTCGAGTTTAATTAAATCTTGCTTAAACATGCTAATATCTCAATTACAAAAGAGGGCATATTTTGAATCTTTGTCCCTTGTGGCAATGTCTCATCGCCACATGGGACAATCCCTCCACCTCACCATCCACCTCACACCCCTACCCCCAAAAAACACCCAAAGAACACCCAAAAAAACACACATTCACCCAAAAAAGAACCCAAAAACATTGCCATTTTCGCCCCCCTCCATTAAATTGCACAATAGCCCTTCTTCCCCTTTTGCATTTTGGTCCTTTTTTCATGCGAATTTGCGTGTTTGGTCCCTTTTTACCCCCCGGCGCTGCCGACACGCATACCCACGCTTTTCGCTCCTTCCCGGTTTCGCGCGTGCACCGCTGCGTGTTCATGGGGGTTATGTTTGCTCCATGCACCAAGTGCACGGGTAATTTCTCGTCTCTATTACAAACAAGGGAGGTTTTTGAATCTTTGTGCCATGTGGCAATGTCACATCGCCACATGGGACAACCCCTCTACCCCACCTCACACCCCCACACCCAAAAAAACCAAAAGAACACCTAAAAACACACATTCACCCAAAAAAAGAACTCAAATACACACCCAAAACATTGCAATTTTCTCTCCCCCTCCCATTAAATTGCACAAAAAACCCATCTTCTTCCCCTTTTGCATTTTGGTCCTTTTTGCATGCAAATTTGCGTGTTTGGTCCCTTCCCCCTCCCCCCCGACGCTGCCGACACGCACACCCACGCTTTCCGCTCCTTCCCGGTTTTACGCGTGCACCGCTGCCGTGTTCGTGGGGGTTATTTTTGCTCCGTGCACCAAGTGCACGGGTAATTTCTAGTCGTTCAATGAGGAAGGACAAGAAAGACAAGTAGCTTTTTCATGCAACCTAGATTTTTCATTCTCCATCAAAGCAGTGGTAGAATTACAAGCAAGACGTTTTTCTTTTAAATCATTTGTTTCATGAAACATGTCACAATTTTCTTGTTGTAATTCACCATTAGACTTTTTATAACCTTCTAAAGCAGATTCTAGGTTCTCAATAACATCTTGCATATCATCAGTAATACATCGTTGCCTATCTAGTTCAATTTGCATTTCTTTACACAAATTTCTACTATCAACTCTATTGGTGCAAGATGTTACCTCATCCAATTCTCCCATCAAGCAGAGGAAGGTGAAAGCTACAACCTCCTCATCATCATCCTCAGCTTTGCTGTCCATGTCCCATGTTAGCATTTTGGCTTTTCCTTTTTTCTTTTGCAACTTGAGCGGTCTCTTGTTTGCACTGCTTCATATAATCTCCCCTCTTGTTGCATTTGAAACATATGACATGGTCAGTAGCAGTCTACTCAGAAGATTTTTAGCAGAATTAAATTTATTGGAACGATTAAACCTGTTTTGCATTTCTGCTCTTCCGTGAGGAGTTTTGATGAATTTCCTGAAATTTCTGACCATCAGCACCATCTCCTCCTCATCGTCTTCACTAGCTGTCAGGGCTAGTGGCTTTGGAGCTTTCTCCTTCTCCTCAATATTCTCGCTAGCGTCAACGTTCTACAACTCAAGCTCGTGGGACATTAAATTACCTATCAAGTCCTCCACCTTCATCTGAGATAGAAATTTTTCTTCTTGGATGGTGGTGACTTTAGGACTGAATGAGCTTGGCAACGCCCTTAAGATTTTCCTTACATGTTCAAGGCTGGAGTATGGATTACCGAGGGAGCTGGATTTATATACGATGTCTGTAAATCTCGCGAACATCTCCTTGACTGACTCAGATGGCAGCATGCGAGAACTCTCATATTCTGTACACCTCCAGTGTATGCCATATTTCCTGCGCAGTTAGACAATGTGAAATACAATTAAATTCAGATTTATCTAATGAATAAATAAGCGCATTCATAGATTTATTATTCAAGGAAAATCGTTTTTTATCATTGTCATCCCATTTATCTTCATGTTTAAACATTTCAGTATCTTGAATTTTAATCATGGGAGGACTATAGCCCTTTTCAACAATATTCCATATATTATAATCAACAGCAGCTAAGTAGATTTTCATTCTAGTTTTCCAATAAGCATAATCTACTCTATTAAATCTAGGGGGTCGTGATATGGACTGTCCTTCAGCAAAAGCATAATCAATGGAATACATGGCCAGTCTAGGCTAGATTCTATAACCTGCTCTGATACCACTTGTTGCATCTGGATCTAAGCCTAAAGAAGGGTGAATAGTCTTAAAAAAATTCTCACTCAATCCACGAGAAATCACACTCAGTTAAAATCACAGGCAGGGTAAATAATAGACAATCACAAATGCACATCAGATTTACCCTGGTTCGGTCGCACCCACGACCTACGTCCAGTCCCGAAAGCAAATACTATATTAGAAATGTTACCTAGTACAGCCTGTAGCTAGAGCACACACTCTACACTTATCTGGCTCTCAATACATGCACTCACTAGAGTGCTCAACAAATCTAATCCTAGCAAATACTCTCTCTTGGCTAGTCCCAACTAGCCAAGTCCCTCGTGTCTAGCATCCACCAGACAAGACCCCAAAAATATCACAAATACGGTAAAATTTTCCCTGCAGAGATCGCTACACTCCTACACACAAATAATAATAATAGAGTTTAGAGAATCTCAGTGTGTAGGTGTAGTCGTCACTGTCAATTGGCACGGGCCAACTCTCGTCTCGTCTGGCAAGATGTGATGTCTCGTCACGTCTGCAACTCAAGTTGCGTTGATTTCCTCTTGGTAGATGCTCTCGGCCCCTTTGTTAGTGCTTGCGGCTTTGTACTCTATATGGCACTATGGTGTTGTAGCAAACTCAGCTTGATGGCCCATGGGAGTCAACGTCCCAACAACTCCAAAATGAGGTCAGTGATTTGGTCAGCATCAAGTACTTGGCACTGTTTTGTGGGGACACAATCTGTGTGAGGAGTAATGGCTCTACAATGTGCTAGCAACCCAAATAGCAGTAGAAATTATTTAGTCACTTTCACCTGCACACAATAATGGAAAGTGAGGCTTCTTTTAATATATTAATAAAACTAACCTCTCTATGTCTTCTGTTGTTTGTTTTCTATTTGAACTTCATCGAGGTTCCTTCAAAGTACAGCACTCTTTATTGCAACATGGTGATCTTTTGGGTATTTGTCTTGTTCAGCACATGGGATGTTGCTAGTCTTTGAAAAGTAAAGGCCAGCACCCTTCTTTTTCTCCCTCAATTAATCTCCACTCAACCTTCCCTCTGTCTTTCAACATGTACTCTCTTATCTCCAACTAATGCATGGCCAACGTTCTGCATTCATTTTCGTTCACCTGCACACAACAAGAAACAACCTATATTTAATCAACTTAAAACCAAGAAATAACATAACATGATGCTTTGAAAAACAAAGCTTTGCTTTAATGGTCTGTCCCCTTGCACATGTGTGGCAGTCGACTTGTCCCCTTGGTCGGCAGGGCCTCAGGTGCTTGGATGGGCAACGATCGGCAACAGCTTCAGGTGCAGCGGTCGGTAAGGGCTGCTGCTAGGAGTAGCATCGGTCAGCATCACTTGGTTGGCTTGGTGCTGAAGCGGGTCGGCAAGGGGTAGCGACTAGCTGCTTGGTGTGATTCTCCTGGGTCGACAAACCCCCTAGGTGAGGCAATGAAGTTGGTCTCCTTTTGTTGATGCGGCACCCTTCTTCTCCCCTCCAATGTATCTCCATGCAAAGGGTGATGATAATGAGAGCTTCAAAGCTTGCGGCAATGGAGATGATTGCTATGATAGGCTCACGGCAAGGAGATGGCAAGATGATGCTTTTTGGCTTTGGGAATTGCTTGCCGTGGGGTTTTCATGGAGATGCTGATTTTGCCGACTTAGTTGAAGCCATAGAAGATGAAGGGTTATATATGGGCTATCTAGGGTTTAGCAATAGGATGTGGCAATAAGGGAGGTTTTGCAAAGGAGTCGGCAACAAGGAGAATCCTAGCCCTAGGATTTGTGGCATTGAGCTTGGCATGAGATGATCCAAGGGCTAATGCAACTGGGCTAGGAGAGCTTGGCTAGGGCAAGTCAAGTTGGACCAACTCCTATGCGGCAATAGGTCTCAATGGAATCCCTATGGTTTTGGAGTGTGAATTGAAGTGGGATTTGGGTTTGGTTTGCATTGACTTGAATATGAATGTTGTAATAGATTTGAACTCCATCTCATCCCATATTTGACCAATTCTAAATTGCAATGAGCATAGCAATATACCATTGAATAGACCAAGTCAACTATTTGACGATTTACATGATCGTCATTCCTGTAACACACTTAGCATACACGTTAAAGACTTCAAATGTGTTTGTAATCATCAAACTAGAATCCTAGACCGTTGCTTCCAACAAGACAAAGCCGAAGCTAGAGAAGTTCGCTACAAAGCTCGTCTTGTGGTAAACAGATATGCACAGAGAGAAGGCATTGACTACAATGAGGTCATCTCTCCAGTGGTGAAGTATTACTCTATTCGGATCATGTCGGCATTAGTTGCACAGCTCGACCTTGAGTTGGTACAACTTGCTATCAAGATGGTGTTCTTGCATGGCAAGCTCAAGGAGGAGATCTATATGCCTCAGCCCGATGGCTATGAGAGCAGTGATGGGCTTGCATGTAGACTGAAGAAGTCTGATGAATAATTATTTTGCACATCTTTAGTGGGAGTTATTCATGCATTACATCATATAAAATCCTACTTTCTATATCATTTCACTCTATTTCTGTTCATTTTAACTCTCGGGGTGTTTATGTGCATTTCAGGCTGAAAACAAGCTAATTGGAGCCATTTAGAGTCAATGAATGAAGAGAAGAAATGAAGCAAAGCAAACGAATCAAAAGGAGAAAATTTGAAGAGAATTAGGCCCCACACGACCGTGTGTGTTATCACACATGATCGTGTGCAAGAGTCCAACCCAAGAAAAAGATGAAATGAAGCACACAATCGTGGGTGCTATCACACACGACTGTGTGAAGGAGCTTGCAATGAAGACCCCTACAAGACCAGAGCATACGGTCGTGTAGGCTATGTGGAGACGCTGAAGAATAAAAGTCACACGAGCATTCATGCTCGACACGGTCATGTAATAGCAGAAACAAAGGCTTCTGATAATTATAGTTTTGTGGTTGTGTGGAGGAGACACACAACCATTTCATTCTGAAGCTACAATGAAGCCATCATGCTCAGTTGAGTTGACAAGACCGTGTCAATTGCTCGACACGTTCGTGTAGCGACTATCGAGTAGGGTTTCCACCCTACTCTGCTTGGGGTTTTAGGGTTGATATTTAAGGGTTTGTGCGCCTTTCTTGAGGGGGGCTTCTTTGTTCTTTCATTGTTCTACCACATATTTTAGTTTAGGAGTAGGAGTAGGAATAGATTAGATTTTGTTGGTTTTTCTCGGAATCAACTTGTACCATCGATGATCTTTTGGATTACAACTTTATGAGATAAGTATTTCTTTTTTTATTATGTTTTCTATATGTATATAGCATAATTTTCATGTAGTGCATGAGTTGAACCCTATTATGGATTGAATACAGATTGAATTGTTGTGTTTAGCTTTTGGATAATCAATTAGGGTTTTTCCTTGGATGATTTATTATCAATAAATATTGGCTTTCTCCCACGTGGATAATTAGATTAGCGTCCAACGACAGTTGGGGTTGATTTATGGTTTCTAATCCCCTTATTGATTTATGATATTTGTGTCGACAACGATAGTTGGACATAGATTAGAGCCTCTAGGCTATGACCTAACTTCTATCCCCGACAATGACGTGAATGAAGGTTTGGAATATGGTTGTGCGTCATGTACCTATCGTACGTCTATGACTAATGACAGTTGGCTTTGCCATACAATATGTAGTCCTATCATGCACTACGATAGTAGGGGGTAGGTGCCCACATCAGGTGCAACAACCTCGCCCTAGGATTTATTCAAATATTAGACGAAGGAGTTCATTTACATATTCAACCCATAGTAGAGGGCATACCTAGCCCTAGAGCTTTTCTTTCATCCTGTCTCTCCCTTTCACAAATATCCATGTAGCTAACCATAACCACAAATATCCATGTAGCTAACCATAACCTAGGATCGGCTAGTAGTCATTCAGATACCTCCCTGTATTCGACCCATAGGCTATGATGAAACCATGCGCTTGCGGTATAATTATAAAACTCACCCGATCAAAGTCTCTTTATGGGCTGAAGCAGTCACCTGGACAATGGTATAAGCATTTTGACCGCTTTATGACAAATGATCTAGGTTATGTACGAAGTCTCTATGATCATTGCATGTTCTTTCGGAGGCTAAATGATGGTTCATTCCTTTATCTTTTGCTTTATGTTGATGGTATGCTTATCGATTCATCAAATAAAGTGGAGATACAGTGACAGAAGTTAGAGCTGAGTTGCGCATTTGAAATGAAGGACTTAGTCAAAGCACGGAGGGTTCTTGGGATGGAGATCTCGAGAAATCTAAGTGGATGTATAGTTCATCTTTCACAAAGTCAATATTTGAAGTCTGTTGTACAGAGATTTGTTTGCGAAAATATGAAGTCCGTAGCTACTTTGCTTGCACATCACCTCAAGCTCTATGCTATGTATTTCCTGATGAACGAGGATGAGAAGAAGCTCATGGAGAGCATACTGTATGTGAATGTGGTAGGAGCCTTGATGTATGCTATAGTATGTACTCGACCTGATCTGTCACATGTAGTTAGAGTGGTGATCAGATACATGCACAATCCGGGAAAAGTATACTAACTAGCTATTCAATGGATACTTAAATACATCAATGACACCATTAACTTCGAATTGACATATTGCCAAAGTAATGGACGTTTGCAAGTTGTAGGCTATGTTCATTCTGACTTTGCAAGGGACTTGGATGGAAGGAGGTCAATGACAGGATACGTCTTTACCATGTCAGGAGCTCCAATTTATTGGTAGAGTATGTAAGGACCCTGGCTATGAGGAAAACACTGGACGGGGGGTTGAATAGTGTTTATAAAATTTAAACGATAGTTATACAAATTTAAATTCCTAACCAACAATTAATGCAGAATGTAAATAAACCCAACTTGAAACAATGCTAACACAAAGATGTTTCAAGGGTTTCGATTACCCAAGTCACCTCCCGACTTATTCCCGATAATCCTATATCCCTTCCACCCGGATACCACCAGATACTCAAGTTAGAACCCTAACTTGAGCTTTTCTTTTAAACCCACTTGTAGCAACCCTACAAGTGAAATCGAAACACAATAGATGTCATTGACTCCCACAACTTGGGAGCAAGCTAACCACTCTCACAAACCGAGAGTTAAACTAATATCAAAAGATATGAAATAATGAAATAGCAACACTTACAATCACCTATGCCTTGAAGTAGAACTAGAAGGAGAAAGTGTGTTGTGTGTTGAGGTCTCTTTTGAAAGAGAGAAAGCCATTTCTTGTGTCACTACCAATTGCCTAGAGGATATCACTTTGATTCTAGGTTGGAGAGCAAGAGAGAATGAGATTGGAATTCTTGGGCTTTTGGATTTGAGAGCTTTGAAAAACTAGAAGTTGAAAGCTGGGGGGTTTTCAGGAGTTGATCAAAAAGATGAGTTAACCCCTCAATGGAACAGTAGAATCTCTCTTTATAGGTTCCCCAAAAACCCCAAACAGAATCCCCAAAAACCCCTTTGAAATCCATAGAGAAAAGCCAATGGATAGAATTTACACAGTCGACAGTCGATTGTTGAAGAAAACACAGTCGACAGCTACATTGTATCAGAGGGTAAGTGAGAATTCAAACGGTAAGTTACCACGTAGGACAGTCAACTAATGAAGAGAAGACAGGCGCCTGTAAAACTAACAGTCGACTGTAAATCCTTCTACAGTTGACTGGCCACAATATGGGTAAGCTGAGAAACCTCAGAAAGTTTAGGGAAGACACGACAGGGGACTGATGTGAAACACACAAGCGCCTGTGCCATGGGCAGGCGACTATGAAACCAACATCAGTCGAATGTCACTAAAACTTGAAACTTACCAGAGAGCAAAGTCTGTAGAGGAATCATAAACAGACGACTGTTGAAGCATTGACAGTCAACTGTGCCTTAGACAGTCGACTGCCAATTCAACATCAGTCGACTGACCAAATGAAAAAGAAAGTGACCTTTGGGCTGAAGAGCGACAGTCGACTGATTATCAAATCATAGGCGACTGTGGATTGGACAGGCGCTTGTATTTTGTACAGTAGTCGCCTGATAGATGTTAAAGCTAAAAGGCCCAAAAATCAATTGATAAAGTATGTGCATAACAGGTCACTGTAGAACAAATCACAGTCGACTGTTTTGAGACAGGCGCCTGTAAATCGTTCAGCAGTCGCCTGTTGAAATCCCAAAATACACATGCTTGAGAAATGTGAAATAGAGTCTAAGGAAATGTGATCTAATGATTTCCTAGGACAGAAATGAAGATGTGTGTATGTGTGCTCCAATATAGTTCTACTTCTAAGCTACATATTAGAAGAGAATAAAAAGTTTACATTTTGTAGAACTCTCTCTTCTATCCAAGGTAAGAGCTTGAAGTCTTCTAGGAGCTTCAATCACCATCTTTAATCATCCAATCCACTTTTCATGCGTTCATTGATCTTTGAGTGACATCCATTGCTAATTGATCTTCATGATATACTTATGCAATAGATTAACTGCAAATAGGGGATTAGTCACAAGTACTTATGTTTGCTCTTAATTAACACCAAGTAGGGAGAAGTCCAATACTCAGCATTCTCACCCTTCTTGATGATGACAAACAAACATAAATAAATAATATATATAATTGTGCTTAATAAAAACTTATTGCCCCTACATAAATGCCAATCAAGTTAGTCAATGTAAACAGGGGATCTATAGATCAATTGAAGCGAGCATGTAAGATATGTATGAATAACATGATTTTCTTTAAATCTTGAAATCTAGGATTTTATAATCTAAGTTCATTATATCTTACTCCCCCTGAATCTAAGGCAACTTCAATCTTAGATTCAAGTTTAGAATTAGAATTTACTTAGCACATAATTATGATATGTTTATTTCTCTCCCCCTATGGCATTATCCAAAAGTGGGAGTAGAATAACAACAACAATAGTGCTAAATAATTACTAAAACAATTATGGGAGTCTAAAGATAGGATGTATATCAAATGTGATGCCAACATATAATCAGAGAAAATAATAATCACGAAGTTGCATCTCATTGATATATACACCAAAAACTCATAAACACAAGAAATCGTAGTTGACTAAAGGAACGAGAATCCAATATCAACATTTCAAAACAAATGATAAAAACGTCTCACATCACATCATGTATATAATATAGCATACAAAGAGAGACAATTTCACAATGTTCACATAATCAATCATAAAAAAATTAAGACACAGTGTGAAGCAGCCTATGATAAAGGAAAAGCATTGTCATATATATATATATATATATATATATATATATATATATATATATATATATAATATATATAGTGATCTTCGGTTGCGAAAAATCCCGTGCGAAAACTTTTTTTTATTTTTTTGAAATTTTTTTTTTCAAAAATTCTTTTTTTGATGTTTAATCCATACAAATATATACCCCAGGGAAAATAATGGGTGAACCCGTTGGGCATTAGAGCACCCATCCACCCATTACAAATTTAACGGTCTCAAAACGTGCGAATTTGATGAAATGGCTTGATCGAAGGCCAAATGACATTATTTCTCAACCATTATTTTTTGAGGGGGGTATAACAACATATAATGAGGGTGGAAAAAAGAATTTTTGAAAAAAAAAATTTCAAAAAAAAGATAAAAACATTTTCGCACGGTGCGAAATGTTCTCATTTGAAAATTTTCCTATATATATATATATATATATATATATATATATATATAAAATCAAAAGCTACAAAGAGTACAAAATACAACATCAACTCCATGTACATCAAAAGTATGATCATCATACATACAACATCATCCATCAGTGAGTAACTCTCTGATGAAGTCAAAAACATATCAGGAGAACAAGGGACTAACTCCTAATACTATAACAGCATCCAGAGCCCAGAGGTACATACTGCCAAAAAATACACATACACAAACCATAACAAAAAGCAATCCTATGGTGAGTAGAGGTAGAGTAGCATCAGTCAATCTGAATGACAGAGGAGTCCGAAGGGTGACCAGAGCGATGGAACACCAGTCTGGAAGAGCGACGCGTAGGACACACGCGAGCCTTCTGCTTTGATGACGAAGCACAAGCAGCAGTAGGGATCTCCACATGATCAGTCACAGAAGGCTGACCAACGAGAGTAGTAACATGCACAGAGGGTAGAACATCAGTAGATGAAGGCTGGGTGAACTCAGCAGTAGGTGCCTGAGTAACAACATGAGGATGAGGGACATCAGAATGGGGAGCACCTCGGAAGGAGGGAACAGAGCCTAGAGGGCGGATGGAACCGGAAAGCCGTGATACTGAAACGAATTATAGTTCAGCTCAACAAGGAGGGAAAGCTTCTGATCCATGTCCGAAACTTTCGTTTCAAGTGAAGAAACTCGCTCATTCAGCTGAACGAGGAGAGCGTCATTCGATGGAGCTGAAAGTGGAGGAGAGAATGGCTTGGCAACAAGTAGAGGAGAGGGTTCAACCTCAATAGCTGAAGGAAGAGGATCAGCGACTGAAATCCCCAGATACTCTTCAAAGGACGGCAAGGATGGCGGGCTCTAAGAGCGGGGTAAGGAAGGAGAACCTAGTTTCCTCAATGGTTCCATAATGACAGATCGACAGAAAATAGGGCACAAACGAACGAAAACGGAGAGATATATCTAATCCACGATGATCGATGGGGAAGGAGAGACCCAAACTCGTAATCGAGTGATCAGGAAGAGAGTTCGATGGGTTGGATCTTCGAAATGACGAGGGAGACGAAGAATGGTTGGAGTTCGAAGGAGGAAGTCGAGTGAAGTCGAACGGATGAGAGAGAAATAATCGACGGCCTCGTGAATATAAGATATGATCAAATGAATCTAGGTCGTTGGATTGTCAGATCGACGGCTCAGATCAAGTTTACGAACCGCCACAGACGGGGAGAGTCGACTGATGTGAAATCGTCAGTCGACTGGCTGAAAAGATAGAGATCGGCTTGGGTTGACAGACAGTCGCCTATTAAGTAACTCACAGTCGCATGTCGGAGAGACAGTCGAATGTAACTTATGCAACAGTCGTCTGACAGAGAATCAAGAAATATGTTGATAAAAACAGAGACATCTCAAGATTAGAACAGTCGCCTAATAACCAACTTGCTGTCGCCTGTCGCAGAGATAGTCGACTGGAAAATGTTCAGAGTAGCCTGTGCAAAGAATTCAGTCTGCAGTAAGAAAAATTGAGTTGGGCCGGCAACTTTCGAAGAAATGACGGTCCTCTATCCTGGTCCAAAAATGCACAGAGAGTCTGAAATCCAGAGGATTTAAACAACTCACCCTAGGACCTATACTCTAACACAATTCTAATCAATAAATCAATATCAAAATATTATAGATTAACGTATAAATCACGTAAATTAATCTAAACAATCGAAATCATCAAAATCTCAAATACATTTCTTCAAAAAAAAATATGAGAAACATATAGCATATCAAAACAAGAGAAGTAAAATGATGATATGAGTTCAAGCATGATATAACATGAAAGTATGAACTCCTATAATTCAAATTCACACATAATCCATAACTCGCCACGCAACCTCACAAATAAATCATCTGTAAGAGGTTTAGTGAAGATGTCGGCGATTTGTTTTTGGATTTCAATGTACTCTAAGATGTCCTTCTCAGCTACATGATCATTAGTAATGTGGTGTCTTATATCTATGTGTTTAGTACGGTAGTGATGTACCGGATTCTTGGAAAGACAAATTGCACTTTGGTTATCAACCATGATAGTGCAAGTATCACAATTGACACCATAGTCTTTAAGTGTGTGTCTCATCCAAAGAACTTGTGCACATGCAAGACCCGCGGCAATATATTCTGCTTCAGTCGTGGATAATGATACCGAGTTATGTTTCTTGGAAAACCAAGAAACTAGGGAATTTCCTAGAAAATGGCAAGTGTCACTAGTACTCTTCCTATCGGATTTGCATCCGGCAAAGTCAGCATCACTATATAAGATTAGCTCATATGTGAAAGACTTAGCGTAAAGTAACCTATAATCTAGTGAATGTTGAGCTAACGAAAAATTCGTTTAATCGCAATCAAGTGTGGCTCTTTAGGTCTAGCTTGATATCCAGCCCAAAGACATATGGAGAACATAATATCGGGCCTACTAGCGATTAAGTAAAGCAAGCTACCGATCATACCTCGATATAGACGAACGTCTACATCTTTTTGGTTATCATCCTTGTCACGCCCCGCTTCCCTTGTACGGGAGCGAGAACGTGAGCGGGTCCGCTTGTGCTTAAAGCAAAGAAGGTGTACTTTTTTTTTCTTTTTTCTTCCTTCCTTGACTTAAACACAATAAGCGTATTTGAACAAGCAGGTCCCTGCACTCGAATTTCTCAGAAACAGCACAAATATTTATTACAAATTTTATTCCAGTGTTTTTAAAGCGAAGCACACAAAGCGACTTAGGCCTAGCATGGCCGTACAATTTGCCGAAAGCCAACACACCTGAAAATAGCAAATACAACTAAATAGATAAAGACTGCAACAAAGTTCTAGTCTTCAGCAGGGAGGATCTCAGCGTCCTCGTAACTCTGATCAGCGGGGTCCACTTCTAAGGTAGGATCCTCAAAAGCGGGGTCTGCAAAGTAATCAGTCTCTGAACCTAACATATATTTCACAAATACATGAAATATATGTCAGCGAGGAGCTCGGCAAGATATTTAAAGTAAAAGAATTAAGAACAGCTTGCAAAGGGACAAAAAGGCGTTAGTACACATTTATAAATAATAAGTGCAGAAAGGAAAGTATTAACATATTTAAATTTTGCAGTTCAAAAGTAAAGCAGTTGCATGTTTATTGAATATTTTATTTATCGTGCTCGTGATAAGTCCCTGTCCGGGTTGGTAGTATGTACTTGATGCACCCTATCATCGGGGGTTTACCGTGATGCCTTCTTGCTTGCCTCCATTGGTGTGGTTATGGAGGGAGCCGTAAGGTGGTCAAGCTACATTTATCAACCCTACTACTAAGGACCAACCCCACCCAAGTGTCATAACCAGTCACCGACTAGTTTCCTTTCTCCATCTGTAATCGATGGGTTCTCGTTGTATTTCGAGGGTTGTGTCCTACCCTCTGTCCCGTTTTGATTCAATTAAAAAATATACAGAGAAAGTTGCATGAAAAGTCCACTATAGTCAGCTCCAACAGATAAAATATGAGCGTAATAAAATGATGATTGTGTTAGTTTTTAGCAGTTGTCTCAAATTCAAATACAATAAATACTTGCCTTGGTGTGGGTGTCTAGGTGGTGGTGACGTGCGGCACGTTTTATCTGCGTCAAATAGGCTAGTGATATCAGTCTAATGGTCAACATCCAGTGAAAATAATTTAACGGCTCGCTAAAATTAACCATTCACTTGATTTGCTATTATAACGGAATTCGTTAACAACTTAACTAGTGGTAGTTTAGTTATTAATAGCTAACTCAACTTGATTAACGAACTTAACATGATATTTAGTTAACACTAATTTGACTTAGCTACCTGTCTAATAATCTTAACTTAATAAACTTATTAGTTGTTAACCTATGTAAATTATTTACTAACTTACCTGTCACTTCTATAATAGTAACTTTACTAGACTACATAGTAAAACTTTATACAGAATAACTTATAGATGTTTATAATAATAACTTAATAGTTAATAATAATAATAATAATAATAATAATAATAATAAAGTTAATAACTTACTTATACTTATTACTTCCCCCTCCCTTCTCTGTCGTTCTCCCCTCTCCCTTCTCTGTTCTTTCTCTTCCTTTTTTTTTGGTTGTTGCGCAGGGGAGATCGGCTAAGGGCGGACGGCGGCTCGGGTCACGGCGCAGCGGCTTCGGGCGGAAGGGCGGCGCAGGCGGGCTTGGGGGCGGCGGATCGGGCTCCGGCGGTGCAGATCGGCGGCGGCGTCGTCGTCTAGGTGGCGGGCGGCGCGGATCGGAAGAGGGAGCTTCCCGAGGTGGCTGCGGCGAGTACGGATACGGCAACGCACAGATCTGAGGGGATGGCGGCTTCCAGGTGGTGACTTCGCGCGACGAGGGAGAGATCTGGAGTTAATTTGGGGAGTTGATCTTTGTGATTTTGTGGTTTCAGATTTGGGGTTTGATTTGGTGCTTTGTTTGATTTGGGGTTGGGTTGATGAAATTGGGGTTCTGATTTTTTTTTGGTGAACTCGTTTGGGAATCTGATTTGGTGAAATTGATTTGCTGAAGGGTTTTCATGCTGGAGAGGGTGGGTTTTGATTTCTGATGTGGGAGTGACGATGGTGGTGGTGTTTGGTGTCGACGGTTTCTGGTTTGGGTTGTGGAAGATGAATTTTTTGTTTTGGAAAAATTGTTCTTGGTTTGAGAAATCCGATGTAGGATTTGGATTGATGAAAACAGAATTCGGGATATGTTAGGTTTCTTGCAGGAGGTGAATACGGTGGGTTGCCTTAAGAAGAAGTATGCAGAACTCAACTTTCCAAATTGTCAAAGGAAATTAATTAAGTTAGGTTTAGAATTAGTCAAAGGTTTAATAAATATTTAGTCGTTCATCTTAATTAAGTTAGGTAAGAAACTTTGAAAAATAGGTGAGATGTTTTGAAACGGAGCTCCCACGTTTTCACGTGGCTGACTCATTTTATTTTAATATTAAATTATTGTTTCATTATTAAATTTTATAGGAATGTCTTCGAAAAATAACGAAAAATGGCCCCGCGTTCGTATGGTCGCGACGATCACTAATACGAGGTTTAGTTTCTGATTTGAGTTACGAACAAAAATATAAAAATCATTTACTCTGATTGAATCCGTCTTGTTACGGAAATACATGGACGATGAAATCTGGCCGTTACAATCTACCCTCCTTATAAAAATTCCGTCCTCGGAATTTGGACAAAACGACCTAGTAAACTAGGTTGTAACTAGCATGAAATATATAAGGTGATATCATAGCATTCAAGAAAACAAGAGATTACGGTTAAGAATACTTACTATTGACTTCACCTTACTAGCCGAATAAATAAGGGTAACGTTCTTGCATATCGTCTTCCCGCTCCCATGTAGATTCTCCAGGTGAGTCGTGACGCCACATCACTCTCACGAGGTTAACGACTCTATTCCTAAGAGTCTTCTGACGTCGATCCAGAATCTGTACTGGCTGCTGCTCATAGGTAAGATCTGGTCGCATTGTGATTTCTGAGTGGTCAACTACATGGGCAGGATCATTGATATAACGACGCAGCTGGGAGACATGAAACACATCATGCACTCCCTCCAGTGAAGGTGGTAACGCCAGACGATAGGCTACTTCTCCAACTCGTTCCAATATATCGAAGGGTCCAATGAATCTCGGACTGAGCTTTCCTCTTCTACCAAATCTTATCAATCCCCGGTTAGGAGATATCTTCAAGAATACATGATCTCCAGGTTGAAACTCTAAATGACGACGCTTCACGTCAGCCCAGTGCTTGTATCGGTCCTGTGCAATGCGAAGTTTGTCTCTGATGGTTCGTACTACGTCGACGGCTTCTATGATCATTTCAGGACCCAAAATTTCTCGATCGCCAATGTCATCCCAGCTCAAAGGGGACATTTTCTCCCATAAAGTGCTGCAAATGGGGCCATGCCAATGCTGGCTTGGTAGCTATTATTGTAGGCAAACTCTACCAGGTGTAGATGATCTTCCCACGAGCCTTTGAAATCCAGCATACAAGCTCGTAACATGTCTTCCAATATCTGTATGGTACGCTCTGATTGGCCATCCGTCTGCGGGTGATACGCAGTGCTGAAACTAAGACTGGTACCCAAATTGGATTGCAGACTCTTCCAAAATTGAGATGTAAATCTAGTGTCCCGGTCAGAGACAATGCTCACTGGAACTCCATGCAATCGAACAATCTCCTGCACGATTATCGATCACATCACAACGTATACTAGAAAGAAGTTTTTAAAGGTATAGGATAATTTATTACCTCCATGTACTTCTTAGCAAGTATTTCTGTAGATTGTCCCACTCGGAAAGGTATGAAATGTGCTGATTTGGTTAATCGGTCGACGATCACCCAAATCGCATCATTCTGCTTAGTACTCCGAGGTAGTCCAGTCACGAAATCCATAGTGATGTGCTGCCACTTCCATTCTGGAATAGGCAGAGGCTAAAGCAATCCAGCAGTGCGATGATGTTCAGCCTTCACCTGCTGACACACAAGGCACTTAGCTACACTGCGAGCTATGCTCCTCTTCATACCATGCCACCAAAAATTCAGACGAAGATCCTTGTACATCTTGGTGCCACCAGGATGAATAGAGTATGGAGAGCTATGTGCTTCATTCATGAGCTCTTCTTGGATATCGCCTGAAGGCATGCAAATTCTGCTGCCATATCTCAAAGATCCGTCTTCATGGATAAGATAATCCGTTCGAAGACCTGCTTCCACTTGCGCTTTGATCTTCTGTAAATTTGCATCTCCAGACTGAGCAGCTTTAATCCGATCCATGATAGTAGAATGGATTTGCATATTCATCCATGTTGCCAAAGTCCCGGGCAAAATAACTTCAATCTCCAACTCTCTCATTGCTTGCTGAAGTCTCCATTGAGCTGTGAGAGTCATAATTGCTGGTAATCGACTCAATGCATCTGGTACCACATTCACCTTTCCCGGATGATATTGAAGATCAATATCATAATCAGCCATAAGTTCTAACCATCTACGTTGCCTCATATTGAGCTCCTTCTGGGTGAAGATGTACTTCAAACTTTTGTGGTCGGTGAAGATCTTGACTTGCTCGCCCAATAGAAAATGTCTCCAAATCTTTAGAGCAAATATAACTGCAGCTAACTCCAGATCATGAGTTGGATAATTCTTCTCATGAGTCTTCAGTTGTCGGGAAGCATATGCTACAACATGACCATGTTGATGTAGTACACATCCGAGACCCTTGCCAGATGCGTCACAATACACTTCAAATCCTCTAGTCCTGTCTGGTATTGCCAGAACTGGTGCAGTTGTCAGCTTCGCCTTCAATTCTTCAAATGCTTTCTCACATGCCTCGGACCAGATGAACTTGATATCTTTCCTCGTCAGACGAGTCATAGGCTCAGTAATCTTTGAAAAGTCCTTGATGAATCGACGGTAATAACCCGCCAATCCTAGGAAACTTCTGATATCTGATGCTGATCTTGGAGTCGGCCAATTCCTGACTGATGTAACTTTCTCCGGGTCGACAGAGATACCGTCACCAGATACCACATGCCCGAGGAATGCAATTCGGTCTAGCCAAAATTCACACTTGCTGTACTTGGCATATAACCGATGATGTCGCAAAGTCTGCAATACAATCCGCAGATGCTTTGCATGCTCTTCTTCATTCTTTGAGTAGACCAAAATGTCGTCGATGAAGATCACAATGAACTTATCCAAGAACTCATAGAAAATCAAGTTCATTAGATTCATGAATACTGCTGGGGCATTAGTCACACCGAATGGCATGACTACGAATTCGTAATGCCCATACTTGGTCCGGAATGCCGTCTTCGGGATATCTTTACTTCTGACCTTCACTTGATGATAAGCACTTCGAAGATCCAGTTTCGAGAATACTCGCGATCCGCCGAGTTGATCGAAGATGTCGTCAATGCGCGGAAGCGGGTACTTGTTCTTTATAGTTACCTTATTCAGTTCTCGGTAATCCACACACATCCTTCTTGATCCATCCTTCTTCTTGACCAAAAGAACCGGTGCACCCCAAGGAGATACGCTGGGATGTATCAATCCCTTCTGCAATAGGTCATCGAGTTGTTTTCGAAGTTCTTCCAGTTCAGCAGGAGCCATGCGATAAGGTGCTTTTGAAATTGGTTGAGTGTTCGGCAGAAGGTCGATGGTGAATTCCAAAGCTCGATCAGGTGGTAATCCTGAAATATCTTCAGGGAATACATCCTCAAAATCTCGAACCACTCTAGGCTTCTCGGGTTCGACTAACATTGATGTAATGATCATTTCGTTCGGCTTGGCCCGAAACTTGATAGGTCCAAGTGAACGGTCTCCGATTGCGAATTCAAACACCGGATGATCAGGGATTTCGAACACTACCTTCTTTTTGTGACAATCGATGGTAGCATAGAAATTTCCTAACCATTCCATGCCGAATATTGCATCGAAGTTTGGCATGTCGACTATCATAAAATCTGCAAACAACTCGTGTCCACAGATCACTATAGGGCAAGATCGACAGCCACTAGAAGTTTTAACTACTCCACTCCCGGTAGTGATGTTCCAGCTATTTGGTAGACGGTCAATACGAATAGAATGCTTCTCTACAAATCCTCAGGATATGAAGCAGTGAGAGGCTCCAGAATCAAATAGGGATATAGCCGGATGAGAGGCTACTAAGATAACACCTAGAATGTAGGGAAACACCTTAGCTAAGGGCAAATAAATCAAACACACATATATAAACATATCATAAGCATATAAAAAGAATAGTTTAGGTAATACCTGAGATCACTTGTTCATCAGTCTCGGCCTCAGCGGCAGTCATGGTAAATGCCTGTCGCTTCGGCTGGTTCTGCCTCGCCTGATCATAAGCTTTCTGCTGTGGAACCAGAGGTGGTCCACGCTGATTTGGTCCAGGAGCTCCATGCTGAACAGGTCCAGAAGGTCCAGCAGTCATTGGATTATTGGTGCGGCGAGGGCAGTCCCTGGCGGCATGTGCAGATGATCCGCATATCAGGCATTGGTTCAGCAGCTCTCTGCAGTCCTTCTTGAGATGTCCAGTCCGCTTGCAGTGAAAGCAGACCATCTGAGGTCGATTATTGACAGGAGCAGCAGGCCTCTTGAATTGAACAGTCTGAGTAGGCCTGAAATTGCCCCTGGGTGGCTCCGGTGGACGTCTGCTTCCTCCGATCTGAAGCGCCTTCTTACGCTTCTGAACACGCTCAAAATCCCTGGCAGCGTCCAACACTCCCTGAAGTGTGGTTGGGTTCGTCGCAGACATCGAACCCTGAATATCCAGGTCCAGCCCCTGGAGAAATTGATTCGCGCAGTCTTCGGGATCCTCCACCAGATGTGGAGCAAATCGACTGAGCATAGAGAATTCCGCCTCGTATTCATCAACCGTCCGGTTGTCTTGCTTCAGATTGACAAAGCGTTGATGCAGTTCCCTCTTAGCTGCTCGAGGAAAATATTGAGCGTTGAAACGCTCTCGAAACATGGCCCAGTTGATGGGCTTAACCAGACGGGCTTCTTCTCTGTCCCACCAGTTTCGTGCATTGCCCGTCAGTTGCTTCTTGGCGACTTCAACCCATCCAGCTTGATCAATACGGGAAAGACTCAGATCGTCTTCCGTACTGCGGGCCCATTCTTCAGCTGCTATTGGCCCTTCTGTTCCCGAGAAGCTCTTCGGGTTCAGCTCCCGAAATTGCTTGGCTCCGGGTGTAGCTTGAGGAGGAGGCGGTGGTGCCGGTGGCGCAGCTTGTCGTCCTTCCTGAATCAGCTGCTGCTGGATCTCCAGCATGCCTCTCATAACACCCAGGAGTTCGTTGAAGTCGGGATTACCGTTCCCATTGACTCCATTCCCATTGCGAGTGTTATGCCTTCCTGCCATGCTGTAAATAGAAAAGGTAAACATTTGTGTACAACTTTATTTAAACGAGCTGGTTAGTAATAATATCAATACTGTTTCTGAAATGTCTCGCAGAGTGCACGACCTGCATGGGCCACCACTAAAACCTGTCACGCCCCGCTTCCCTTGTACGGGAGCGAGAACGTGAGTGGGTCCGCTTGTGCTTAAAGCAAAGAAGGTGTACTTTTTTTTTCTTTTTTCTTCCTTCCTTGACTTAAACACAATAAGCGTATTTGAACAAGCAGGTCCCTGCACGCGAATTTCTCAGAAACAGCACAAATATTTATTACAAATTTTATTCCAGCGTTTTTTTTAAAGCGAAGCACACAAAGCGACTTAGGCCTAGCATGGCCGTACAATTTGCCGAAAGCCAACACACCTGAAAATAGCAAATACAACTAAATAGATAAAGACTGCAACAAAGTTCTAGTCTTCAGCAGGGAGGATCTCAGCGTCCTCGTAACTCTGATCAGCGGGGTCCACTTCTAAGGTAGGATCCTCAAAAGCGGGGTCTGCAAAGTAATCAGTCTCTGAACCTAACATATATTTCACAAATACATGAAATATATGTCAGCGAGGAGCTCGGCAAGATATTTAAAGTAAAAGAATTAAGAACAGCTTGCAAAGGGACAAAAAGGCGTTAGTACACATTTATAAATAATAAGTGCAGAAAGGAAAGTATTAACATATTTAAATTTTGCAGTTCAAAAGTAAAGCAGTTGCATGTTTATTGAATATTTTATTTATCGTGCTCGTGATAAGTCCCTGTCCGGGTTGGTAGTATGTACTTGATGCACCCTATCATCGGGGGTTTACCGTGATGCCTTCTTGCTTGCCTCCATTGGTGTGGTTATGGAGGGAGCCGTAAGGTGGTCAAGCTACATTTATCAACCCTACTACTAAGGACCAACCCCACCCAAGTGTCATAACCAGTCACCGACTAGTTTCCTTTCTCCATCTGTAATCGATGGGTTCTCGTTGTATTTCGAGGGTTGTGTCCTACCCTCTGTCCCGTTTTGATTCAATTAAAAAATATACAGAGAAAGTTGCATGAAAAGTCCACTTTAGTCAGCTCCAACAGATAAAATATGAGCGTAATAAAATGATGATTGTGTTAGTTTTTAGCAGTTGTCTCAAATTCAAATACAATAAATACTTGCCTTGGTGTGGGTGTCTAGGTGGTGGTGACGTGCGGCACGTTTTATCTGCGTCAAATAGGCTAGTGATATCAGTCTAATGGTCAACATCCAGTGAAAATAATTTAACGGCTCGCTAAAATTAACCATTCACTTGATTTGCTATTATAACGGAATTCGTTAACAACTTAACTAGTGGTAGTTTAGTTATTAATAGCTAACTCAACTTGATTAACGAACTTAACATGATATTTAGTTAACACTAATTTGACTTAGCTACCTGTCTAATAATCTTAACTTAATAAACTTATTAGTTGTTAACCTATGTAAATTATTTACTAACTTACCTGTCACTTCTATAATAGTAACTTTACTAGACTACATAGTAAAACTTTATACAGAATAACTTATAGATGTTTATAATAATAACTTAATAGTTAATAATAATAATAATAATAATAATAATAATAAAGTTAATAACTTACTTATACTTATTACTTCCCCCTCCCTTCTCTGTCGTTCTCCCCTCTCCCTTCTCTGTTCTTTCTCTTCCTTTTTTTTTGGTTGTTGCGCAGGGGAGATCGGCTAAGGGCGGACGGCGGCTCGGGTCACGGCGCAGCGGCTTCGGGCGGAAGGGCGGCGCAGGCGGGCTTGGGGGCGGCGGATCGGGCTCCGGCGGTGCAGATCGGCGTCGTCGTCATCGTCTAGGTGGCGGGCGGCGCGGATCGGAAGAGGGAGCTTCCCGAGGTGGCTGCGGCGAGTACGGATACGGCAACGCACAGATTTGAGGGGATGGCGGCTTCCAGGTGGTGACTTCGCGCGACGAGTGAGAGATCTGGAGTTAATTTGGGGAGTTGATCTTTGTGATTTTGTGGTTTCAGATTTGGGGTTTGATTTGGTGCTTTGTTTGATTTGGGGTTGGGTTGATGAAATTGGGGTTCTGATTTTTTTTTGGTGAACTCGTTTGGGAATCTGATTTGGTGAAATTGATTTGCTGAAGGGTTTTCTTGCTGGAGAGGGTGGGTTTTGATTTCTGATGTGGGAGTGACGATGGTGGTGGTGTTTGGTGTCGACGGTTTCTGGTTTGGGTTGTGGAAGATGAATTTTTTGTTTTGGAAAATTTGTTCTTGGTTTGAGAAATCCGATGTATGATTTGGATTGATGAAAACAGAATTCGGGATATGTTAGGTTTATTGCAGGAGGTGAATACGGTGGGTTGCCTTAAGAAGAAGTATGCAGAACTCAACTTTCCAAATTGTCAAAGGAAATTAATTAAGTTAGGTTTAGAATTAGTAAAAGGTTTAATAAATATTTAGTCGTTCATCTTAATTAAGTTAGGTAAGAAACTTTGAAAAATAGGTGAGATGTTTTGAAACGGAGCTCCCACGTTTTCACGTGGCTGACTCATTTTATTTTAATATTAAATTATTGTTTCATTATTAAATTTTATAGGAATGTCTTCGAAAAATAACGAAAAATGGCCCCGCGTTCGTATGGTCGCGACGATCACTAATACGAAGTTTAGTTTCTGATTTGAGTTACGAACAAAAATATAAAAATCATTTACTCCGATTGAATCCGTCTTGTTACGGAAATACATGGACGATGAAATCTGGCCGTTACAATCCTTGTGTAGATGGGTTGTCGTACTCATGGAAGTCCTTTTACTAGAAGACAATTCCATCCCAAATCGCTTGATAAGCTCCCAGGCGTACTTTGTTTGATGTATGAAAGTTCCATCCTGTATTTGTCGAATTTGTAGTCCAACAAAGTAGTTGAGCTCACCCATATGGCTCATTTTGAATTCATCCTTCATAGACTTAGAAATTTCTTGGCAAAGATTAAAGTTAGTAGAACTAAATATTATATCGTCTACATAAACTTGAATTAACAGGATGTCATTTTCATAATCTTTAATGAAAAGAGTTGAATCAACTTCACCCATTTTAAAACCTAAATCCAAAAGAAAGGTTTTGATTCGATCATACCAAGCTCTTGGAGCTTGCCTCAACCTATGTAATGCTTTCTTAAGTTTGAAAACATGGTTTGGAAATTTTTCATGAATGAAACCGGGTGGTTGAGAAACACAAACTTCTTCATTAACAATACCATTTTACAATTTACTTTTAAAATCCATTTAAAATAAATTAAAATTTTTATGGGATGTAAAAGATAAAAGCAATCTAATAGCTTCTAATCTAGCTACGGGGGCAAATGATTCTTCGAAATCAATACCTTCCTCTTGTCGATAGCCTTGAGCTACTAACCTTACTTTATTCCTTGTGATGACCTCCTTCTCATCTGTCTTGTTCTTAAAAATCCACTTGGTCCCAATCACTTGGTGACCACTTGGAAGAGAAACGAGCTCCCAAACTTCATTTCTCTCAAATTGCATGAGCTCTTCTTCCATTGCAACTATCCAAGAGCTATCTTCACACGCTTCTTGGATGTTCTTTGGCTCAATGGTAGATACAAATACACAGTGAGAGAATTCATCAATTCTAGACCTCATTCATACACCCACACCAATATCTCCAATAATTTGGTCACGGGGGGTGGTTACGAACGGTTGGATAAGCTTTGGGAATCCCTGCATCAATTGGAACATCTTCAACAATTTCATTAGTATTGTTAGTCTCAATAATAGAATCATTAATTTTAACATTATTAATGGAATTACATAAAACATCTACACTATCATCAACAACATGAGGAAGATCAAAATCTTCATAAAATGATACGTGTAGTGATTCCTCGATAGTTAAAGAGGTTTTGTTGTATATCCGATAGGCTTTGCTACGTGTGGAATATCCAACAAAAATTCCTTCATCGGATCTTGGCTCAAATTTATCCAAGTTACCAAAAGTGTTCTTTATAAAATATTTTGATCCAAAAACACGAAAATATTTAACTTGCATCCTTTTATCATAAAATAACTCAAAACAAGTTTTGTTCGTTCGGGGTCTCACTAGGATCCTATTAAGCACATAACATGTTGTGTTCACTGCCCCCGCCCAAAATTGTAGTCCAAGATGACTATCATGGAGCATGGTACGGGCACACTCTATCAATGTCATATCCTTTCTCTCTACAACACCATTTTGTCGTGGTGCTCGCTAAAAAGAAAAATTGTGAGTAATCTCGTTGTCATCACAAAACTTGGTGAAAGATTCATTCTCAAATTCTACTCCATGATCACTACGAATGGTGATAATGGTGGATCCTAAGAAATTTTGAATTTTCTTTGCAAATATAATAAACTCTTCAAAAGCTTCACTCTTATTAGTTAAAAATGAAACCCAAGTAAATCTAGAGAAGTCGTCAACGACAACTAATCCATAATGAGCATTCCTTAAAGAGGCGGTTCTAGTTGGCCCAAATAAATCAAGATGAAGTAATTCTAGGGGTCTCTTAAAAGTTATGCCTTCTTTACATTTGAAAGATGATTTACTTAGTTTACCTCTTTGACAAGAATCACAAAAGTTTTACTTACTAAAAACAATTTTCGGAAAACATTTTATTATATCATGCTTAGCTAACTTATATAAGTGCTTAAAATGAACATGACCAAAACGGCGATGCCATAATAGTTGTTTATTTGAATTAGAAACTAAGCAATGGTATATGGTTTTAGGCAAACTCAAATAATAAATGTTTTTATGCCTAATATCGGTAAATAGAATATGTGAATCAATATCTACAATTTTACACATACCCTCTCCAAAGTTAACCATGTAGCACTTGTCACAAAGTTGACTAATGGAGATAAGGTCATGGCATAAATCACTAACTAAATAGACATTTGTAATAAGTGGGTTGGAAGGATTACCGACTTTGCCTACTCCAATGATGGTTCCCTTTTGATTACCTCCAAAAGTGACTGTTGCACCATCCTTAATACTAATCACTTCGGAGAGCAAAGTGGGAACTCACGTCATGTGTTTGGAGCAACCGCTATCGAGTATCCATCCTTTCTTTTTAGAGCCAATACGACTTTTATTGCTCTCTTTATATTTCTTCAGTACCTACATAATAAACCATAAGCTCATGGTACACAAGCTTTGTTGGGTCCAAGGGGATTAGCCCTTTGGAAGCCAAGTCCAAGTGGACTTTCGCTTCCTAACATAATTACAACTATTTATTACATCACTAAAATAGGAGTCAACATAAGTATTCCTATCAATTATGCTAGTGTTCTTAGGACCCCAAATTGTGTATGTTTTGGGTGTCCATTTCCTAGTTGCATGCACATTTGATTGAGTTCTATGTGGTGTATGCTTCCTAAGAGCATGAGTTCTAACATATGAAGATGGAGGTGGATAAGCATTGGACATTGTCATGCCCCATTCTCCCAAATACCCTGGTTTTCAAGATTTCTAGGGCAAATGGAATATAGGTGTTTAACAGGCCGCAGTATTGTACCAAGCGTAAAATTTAATTTTATTACAAGCAGGCCACTGCACATGCTGGGACAATACAAACAGAAGGAAAAGAAAACCATCAATGCTCCATTCACAACCGTTAAAAATACCATCTGTCACAGAGTCATATACAAGTATAAAGTACAACTGAGATACCACACAACATCTGAGCAAAATACAAGTACAACTAAAGTATATGCCAAGTACAACACAGAGACAACTCTCTATAACATATGGATATAAGAAAGTCCCCAAACAAAAGTACACCAAAAAGGGACAACTCACACTCGCTAATCTAATCCTAGGTGTCTGAAGGGCGAGAGTCTCCTACATGGGGAAGCTCCCTCGGCTCTGGCTCAGCTCCCGCCTGTTCTGGTCCTGAAAGACAACATGGACACATCACATCGTGCCCAGTAGGAAACCCAACTAGAAAGGAACACCTTTAACTTTTGGTTTGTTGTTATTATTATTATTTTAATGGTCTAATAGAACTTCTAAGCAACCGTACGACTACAGTAATATAAAAGAGGAAAAGCAAGCAATATTTTCATGATTTAATTAATTTGAAAATCTGGACACCACGCTGTATATCAGGGACTGGAACTCACATCGGGTGGGTGGCTATCAACTACCCCGCCAGTGGTACACGAGCACTGATGAATTTTAACAGGGCCTCTCGAACTCTGCCCACTCCCTCTTATGGGAGTGCAGGCGAGATAAAATCAACTCACGTCATCTCACGGTGCTTTGCCCTGTGTGCATCACATATCACCTCAACTCCTCATAAGTCCAGTCCTGATACGTACATACTATTCAGGTCTCCCCCACCCCTTCCTATGATACTTACCCACATTAGAGTGGAACAAGTTATCCCATGACATTTCAATTACAAGTTGGCTTCGTTGGAAATTTCGACCACATAGCGACAACACATTCAGCAAAACAGAAAAATACAAAAAGTATCTTAATAATGGCTAGTATTATCACATTTCTGTATGAATTTGCCGAAACTCATAAAATGAAAGTTGTAGCTATACTAGTTAGGGTATCAGATATCGAATATCAAAAATTCAGGAGTTGCATGCTATTTATATAGACATGTACTGTAAAACTTAGCAGATCTGTCCAGATTCAGAAAATTTGACATAACTTCAACAATAAATTTATCCCTATTGCATGCAGAATTTGATAATTTTACCCGAAGCATAAATTGTAGTTCTTGAAGTGTAGTTGCTCAAAAAATCTAAATTTGCAGGATTTGGATGTCTACAGTGTCAGTTATTGCCATTTCAGTGAGGTGGTGCAAAATCTGGCAGATTCTGTTACTTCAGATACAACAGCAGTTTTGAGCTAATTGCAGTTCGAATTTGGAAAATTTTACAACATGAAAATTGTAGATAACCAACTGATTCATTCAGCATAATGCTTTCAGAATTTAACTCAGTCTATAGAATGATATATGCATGAAAACATTCACAGCAAAATTTTGATTTTAAAATCGGCACTAACTTATCATGAAGTTCATTAAATTAGTGTGTAAACTATTGCATAAGTAGTAATTGCAGGTATTAATGTTGAATTATAGGCCTAAATGAGTCCATCTCTAATTAGAATTCTACCTCAATGAAGATTTCCTCTTCTTTTTCCTTCTCTTCTTCTCCTCTTCCTTCTTCTCTTCTTCTTCTTTCTTCTTCTCTTCTTTCTTTCTCTGTTTGTTTTTTTGGCTAGAGAGTTCGGTGGCTGGTGTGAGGATTAAAAAAGAAAGAAATAGAAATACAATGAAGAAAGAAAGACGTAGAAAGAGATGGAAGTTTTGAGAAGTTTGACTTTTCTGTATGCACACACCTTTTCTTTACACACATCCATCTCTAAAATATCTCCTCTCTAGAAGCATCCCTCACACTCACCACTAATATGATGACATTGAAGCTACTAACACAACTACCCCTCAACTTGTGTATAAAATTACTTCCCAATCCATCACATACACATCATACTTAGAATCAACCAGTGGTACATACATGTACAAGTAACTGAACATACATAGGTATCAATCTGTACACAGATATATAAGGATCTGTACACACATATACTCTGCATTGTATATACATATATATTGCATTATACACGGATATATAAGGATATGTACACACATATACATTGCACTGTATATACATATATATTGCACTGTACACAGATATAAAAGGATCTGTACATACATATACACTGCACTGTATATACATACTAGTCATAACTCGTGCATGCAGGCACGGTTCATTTAAGATTTTCACTCAAAAATTTTGTTCTACCCAAAAATTATTTCTCCCTCCAAAATTTAAACAAACAAAAATGTAGCTTCGGTGCGGGTGCCCTTGTGTATGGTTCATTTAAGATATCTCCTCAAAATCTTTATTCTCCCCAAGAATTATTTCTCCCGCCAAAATTTAAACAAACAAAAATTTAGCGGACACCTTCGGCGTGGGCGCAGTGGCGCTAGTCACCGCACACATTTTGCTAACCAAAGTGCATTAGCGTAGAACAACAAATTCAGCACCGCAACTTTGGCCCGGGCAGTGCCGCTAGTCACCGCACACATTTTGCTAATCAAAGTGCATTAGCGTAGAACAACAAACCTCGGGGTATTTTCGGTGACTGTTTTAAATTAAATTTTTTATGCTAGTTTGTTGTTCCGCTGATTACGCGGAGGAACAAAAAACCTTAGGGTATTTTTCGATCATGTTTCTTCACAATTTTTTCCAAGACACTTTTAATTTCAAAGTTTTGGTTCTCAAGACTCTTCCCCCCAAATTTAATCTCCACAATCTTTCCAAATACACTTTTAATTTCAAAGTTTTGTTTCCCAAGACACTCCCCCCCCCATTTAAGTTTTTCCATTAAAATTTTCACAAAATCCAATCTCAACCATTGATTTACCAGATCAAATCTCAGTCACTCTTTATCTTGTCTTAGTCAGCCCTAAAATTCAAAAAAGCTGGCAAATGTATAATGACTAGTCATGAACCGTGTCCGCGGACACGGTTCATTTAAGATTTCCCCCGCGAAATCTTTGTTCCCCGAAAAATTATTTCCACAACCAAAATTTAACAGAACAATAAATTAGCATAAAAATATTTAGCGGCACAGACACCTTCAGCACGGAACAACAAATTCGGCATCAAATAACAAATTTGGCGCCCGCACCTTCGGCATGGAACAACAAATTCGACGTCAAACAACAAATTTGGCGTAAAAAATTTAGCGGGCGCCTTCGGCACGGAACAACAAAGCTCAGGGTATTTTTACGCTAATTTGTTGTTCCGCTAAATTGTTTTACGCTAAATTTTTTATTTTGTTTAATTTAATGGATCATGCTTCTTCCCAATCTTTACCAATGCACATTTAATTTCAAAGTTTAGGTTCCCAATGCACTTTGCCCCCAAATTTAATCTCCACAATCTTTCCCAGGGCACTTCTAATTTCAAAGTTTAGGTTCCCAATGCACTTTCTCCCTAAATTTAATCTACACAATCTTTCCCAAGTCACTTCTAATTTCAAAGTTATGGTTTCCAAGACATTTTTCCGACCAAAATTTAAGTTTTTCCCACTAAAATTTTCACAAAATCCAATCGCAACCATTGATTTCCAAAGATCAAATCCCAGCCACTCTTTATATTGTCCTAGTCGGCCTTAAAATTTAAAAAACATTGTCAAATGTATAATTATATACCGCACTGTACACAGATATATAAGAATCTGTACACACATATACACTGCACTGTATATACATATATACTGCAGTGTACACAAATATATAAGGATCTGTACACACATATACACTGCACTGTATATACATATATACTGCATTGTACACCTTACTGTGTTTTAAGGGGGTTACATCCTACCCTCCTTAAATCGAAAGAAGAAGAAGAGAAGACGGAAGAGGAGAAGACGAAGAGAAGGAAAAAGAAGAGGAAATCATCATTGAGGTAGGATTCTAATTAGAGAGTGACTCTTTTAGGCCTATAACTCAACATTAATACCTGCAGTTACTATTTATGCAATAGTGTACACACTAATTTGATGAACTTCATGCTAAGTTAGTGCAAATTTTAAAATCAGAATTTTGTTGTGAATGTTTTCATGCATATATCATTCTGTAGACTGAGTTAAATTCTGAAAACATTATGCTGAATGAATCAATTGGTTATCTACAATTTTCATGTTGCAAATTTTTCCAAATCCGAACTGCAATTAGCTCAAAACTGATGTTGTTTCTGAAGGAACAGAATCTGCCAGATTTTGCACCACCTCACTGAAATGGCAATAGCTGACATTGTAGACATCCAAATCCTGCAAATTTAGCCTTTTTGAGCAATTACACTTCAAGAACTACAATTTATGCTTCGGGTAAAATTATCAAATTCTGCCTGTAATAGGGATAAATTTATTGTTAAAGTTATGTCAAATTTTCTGAATCTGGACAGATCTGCTAAGTTTTACGGTACATGTCTCTATAAACAGCACACAACTCCTGAATTTTTTATATTCGATATCTGATACCCTAACTAGTATAACTACAACTTTTATTTTATGAGTTCGACAAATCCATAAAGAAATGTGATGATAGTAGCCATTATTAGGATAGTTTGTGTGTTTTTCTGTTTTGCTGAATGTGTTGTCGTTATGTGGTCGATATTTCCAACGAAGCCAACTTGTAATTGAAATGTCCTGGGATAACTTGTTCCACTCTAATGTGGGTAAGTATCATATGAATGGGTGGGGGAGACCTGAATAGTACGTACGTATCAGGACTGGACTTATGAGGAGTTGAGGTGATATGTGATGCACACAGGGCAAAGCACCGTGAGATGACGTGCGTTGATTTTATCTCGCCTGCACTCCCATAAGAGGGAGTGGGCAGAGTTCGAGAGGCCCTGTTAAAATTCATCAGTGCTCGTGTACCACTGGCGGGGTAGTTGATAGCCACCCACCCGATGTGAGTTCCAGTCCCTGATATACAGCGTGGTGTCCAGATTTTCAAATTAATTAAATCATGAAAATATTGCTTGCTTTTCCTCTTTTATATTACTGTAGTCGTACGGTTGCTTAGAAGTTCTATTAAACCATTAAAATAATAACAATAATAATAATAACAAACCAAAAGTTAAAGGTGTTCCTTTCTAGTTGGGTTTCCTACTGGGCACGATGTGACGTATCCATATTGTCTTTCAGGACCAGAACAGGCAGGAGCTGAGCCAGAGCCAAGGGAGCTTCCCCATGTAGGAGACTCTCGCCCTGCAAACACCTAGGATTAGATTAGCGAGTGTGAGTTGTCCCGTTTTGGTGTACTTTTGTTTGGGGACTTTTTTATGTCCATATGTTATAGAGAGTTGTCCTTTGTGTTGTACTTGGCAGATGCTTTAGTTGTACTTGTATTTTGCTCAGATGTTGTGTGGTATCTCAGTTGTACTTCGTACTAGTATATGACTCTGTGACAAATAGTACTTTTAACTGTTGTGAATGGAGCATTGGTGGTTTTCTTTTCCTTCTGTTTGTGTTGTCCCAGCATGTGCAGCGGCCTGCTTGTAATAAAATTAAATTTTACGCTTGGTATAATATCGGGGCCTGTTAAACACCCATCTTCCATTTGCCCTAGAAATCTTGAAAACCTGGGTATTTGGGAGAATGGGGCGTGACAGACATATATGGGTTGTATACAAACTTCGGAGCATGCATGTTATATGCAACATATGGAGCATGCATAACATGAGGTGGATGAGCATACATGGAAGAATGATGCGTATGAACATATGAACGTGTAGGGGCACGTGCATGAGTATTTCTCCAGTGTGGGTTTACACGTGTCCATGGGTGTGGAGCATAAAAAATGTCATTAATGTCCACATGTGAAATAGGATATTTCCTACGTGAATGAGAGTTTGTGTACATATATGCATGACCTTTCTTTTGGTTTCTACCATTAGTGGGTTTCTTGCCAAAAGGAAGAGATTGTGAAGTGGTGGCCTTCTTGGCAGGTTTGCTACAAATAGTGTTATTGACGCCACTTATAGATGCACCGGAGGATGGCCTCACAAAATCTACAGTCACACTACTATAGGAGGTGCAAGATTTGGATGCATTTGCTTCCACATAACCAAGTCCAACACGATGTGTGGCCAGAAATTGGTTTGCAAGCAATTCATCGAATTGCCCTTTCCCTTTGTTAAATCTCATAGCTTGGGAGGACATGAGCTCATATTTCTCCTTAAGAGAAGAAATATTGGTATCCAAGATGGACACACATGTTTTGAGCTCGTGCACTTGGGTTTTAAGAGAATCATTCTTAATACCCAATTGTGTGTTATGTAAAGTTAGATCAATACTATCTTTAGGATAAGTTTGATCTAGTTGAGATTTGAGGGAATTCACATCACTTCTCAAGTTGTCATTTTGAGAAAGCAAAATGGATTTCTCAAGTGTAAGTGTATCAACAATGGTGTCATTGTTGATAATGCATGGCTTGGATGATTTGCTAATATTAGATTTCTTTAAAATAGTATATCTAAGCATAAGAGATTGATACTTAGAAAATAATTCTTGGGTAGCTAGGCCAGGCCCATTGACGGGCGCGGACAAACCCTTCCGTACCGGCAGGCCATACCCCATGATCGATCGGGGGGCGCGGCCGGGCCGGACAACCCCCGATCGGGACGGCCCGCCCGATTCCCACGAACCGCGGCGCCTAGAGTAACACAGCCTAGGATAAGGACACAACTGACACATACGTCACCCGACCGCCTGACAAAGCACCCCCTGGCGGCTGACCCGTCCGACGATTATTGCTTTCGGCCCTGACATCCCGACAAAAGCACCCCTTGGCCGTTGCGCCGCCTGACAGAAGCGGGTCAGGAACTCCTGTTCCCGACGTCCTCGTCCGAAGCTTCCGCTGACACCCGAGCCAGCAAAGCACGCCTAGTCATCACCCATCAGGTATAAATACCCCCTCTCCTCCTACGGAGAGGAGGTTGGAAAATTCTCTCTCATCTTCTATTATTCACACACGAGAGCAAAGGTCCTCCATATCTTTGTTCTCCCACCTATAGCTCGTCACGCGAGGCGGACACACAGTTAGTCCGGCCGGCGTGTCTAGCCCCCCTTTTAAGCCCTTTTACTGACTTAGGCATCGGAGGGGCTAAGGGTTGAACCCCAACCCCGCCCTTCTGACGAGTTGTTCGTGCTGCAGGAGAGCTCACCCCTAGACCAAAGTCAGTGTCAGCCCCCCGCCGTCCAACCTTCCTCAGCTACGTCCGGCGAGATACGACCCCGTGAGCACCACCGGCAACGGATCCAACCTCTTCACCCCACCAATCACTTGTAAAACAGCTTACCTACACCTTCTTCTCCACATAACCATCGTGCCCTTGGTTCCCCATAATATAAATTCATTGTACGCGAGTTCCACCTCGTAACACTAAGCATAAGAGATTGATACTTAGAAAATAATTCTCTGTTAGTAATACGAAGTTCATCCATAGTTACCTCGGGTTCATCAATGTGACTACCACTCTCTTCGGAGAGTGGATCTTCTCGTGCCATGAAACACAAATGGGCACTCTCACCCTTTTCATCCTCGGATTCACTTGAGGAATCTCCGCTTGAATCATCGAACGTCCCAACAAATCCTTTCTTCTTATCCTTCTTGTATTTGTCGGATTTGTGGTATTTTGGAGCTTCACTTTTCTTTGTTTATAAGCATTGGGCAATCCTTCTTGATGTGCCCTGGTGTAACGCCCCGCTTCCCAAAAGACACCGGAAGCGAGGGCGTTACGCGGTCCGCTTGAACTGGAGCAGTGAAGCTCGAGTTCAATAAGCGTTTGTGATAAAAACACAGAAGACGTTCTAGCATTTGCGTATCAGAACAATCATAACATTCAAAATAAAAGCCACATCCAGATATATATATATATAAGGCGTACACGAAATTACAAGACAAGCCACATCAGGGTTAAAGAAATTACAACAGAGCACTAATCCTACTACAAGGTACAGAAACCAAAACTCAAAGTAGTGACAGAAGGGACTCTAGTCTTCAGTAGAAAGTGGCTCGGCATCTATGACGAACTCTGGCTCTCTAAGTCAAGTGTCTCGAGAGAATCCTCCTAGTGCTCAAACTCGAGATCTGACATACATCCAAAAACATGAATGTATGTCAGTAAGGTCTGCAAGAAAAGATTAGCATCCCAAGGCAAGATATACAAATGATATGAATTTAAGAAGCATTTAATAACTTAAAGAAACGACTGCAACAATTAACATTTAACAACTTTATAGAAACAGAAACGAGCATTCCTAACATGCAGTTCTAGATGGTTGCAAGATTAAAATTGGGATTTTCTCTGAGTTCATTAGCATGACAATATATCCAAGAGACCAAAGTTAGCGTTGCAAGTTTTCATGACAAGAGTTAGTATTCTAATCTAGGGTTCACGCCTGTAGGTCGTGATGAGAAGGTCGTGATGAGAAGGTCGTTCCTCTCACAGGGGCTTACCGTGATTGACGCTAACCCACCGCATACGGGTGGTGCTCTTGAGGAGAGCACCTTTCATACGCCTAATGGCCGCTCAACCCTAACCCCACCCAAAAGTTTGCCGGAACACGAGCCGGCCTAGTCGACTCACACGACATCACGAATTCACGATTCCGCCTTTGAGGCGCACGATTTTCGCGATGTCAAAACTTGTTACTCATTTTTCAAACTTACAGAAATTTAACGTTATCAATGTTAATCTGTTATTACAACATTTCTAATAAGCAGGAGTGGGTTGAAACAATTTATACAATAATTTAAAAGATGTTTGCACATGGGTTTCCGTTGAAACTAATACAGAAACAAATTTTCTTCCTAGTTATTTAAAATTAAAAACATAACGTGTGATATGCCGTTGGATCACAAATTTCGTCCAGGTTATCATGACATCATTTTCATGCGTCGTTTCACGTCTATTTTTTTGAGTTATTCAGCAATACATAAAGATAGCGCAAAAGTGACGAAACTTCAAAAATTCATATCTAATTGTATACTTGCCTGTTTTTGACGTTCCTGGTGTCGTCGGGTCCGTACGGAAGGCGTGAACGTTTTCTGCGTTATCGGATTTCGATATTAGGTTGATTGAAAATAACTTATTACACAAATTAACATATCAATACTAATAACTAAAAATTACATGTTTCAATAACCTGTTACTCTAGTTTCCTATATGTATTATCAGAAGCCTAATTTAGTGGTTAGGTTGTGAATCTAATTTGATAGGAAAATAGTTGCTGGGAGTAAAACATTGTGATATCTTAACATGCATTTATATACCTATAGGAATTTGTAATGAAAGAAAATAACACTTCTTGTTTCTGAAGTCCAGTTCAATAACTAAAAAGAAATTGCAGTTCTCCTATGATTTAAGGAATCGCTGTTCATTATAAAAAGATACCCTAACAACCAATCCTAAACCATGATGAAATGAGTACTAGAAAAACCAATACACGTACTGACACAGTGGTAGGAGAAACACAGTTTCAAACCAAAACTATCACTAACAATACTAGCAAGACTGTAAACCACTAGTTAACCATAGGATCCTGTTTACATTTATAAGCTAATTATCAACAACTTATCACTAACTAATTTAACAGTTAAAATAAACATAACTCTAACTAAAGTACAACCCTAACTAAAGTAGCTACTAACAACATATAAACCAACCTCTTTGAGCTTTTATCATCTGTCGTTAGACGTTGATGGAGGAGCGGGGAGAACGCCGGCGGGGTGGACGGAGGAGAGGTCGTAATCTGGGCTGATGTAGCGCGCGAGGGAGACACCGGGCAACGTTTCAGGGGGTGGTGGCTGTGCAGTGCGAGGGGGAGGCCGCGAGGACGTCGGTTGCCGATGATCTGGGGACTCCGTGCGTGACTGGCGCGAGGGAGGAGATCTGGGCATGGGGGCAACGTTTGCATGGAGTTGTGCGCTTGGATCTCGGAGAGGAGGGTCGCGCCGACGTGAAGGGGTCACTGCGACAAGGAGAACGCCGTGCGATGGGTGCTGGGAGAGGCTGCACGCGGCTAGGGGTGTGCGAAGCTGCAGTTGCGAGTGCCCGGTGTTGTGTGGGTTGCTGAATGTGCGGAGGGAAAGCTTGGCGGCGTTTCGTGCGAGGGGGAGGCTGGTAGGGGCCTGCGCGTTTGGGTGTATGGGAGGAGGCGCTGCGTTGCGTGCGGGGGAAAGGAGAAGCTGCTGCTCTTTCGCGTGGCCAAAATAGAGGGTAGAGGGCGGCGGCCGGTTGAAGGGTTAGATGAAAACTTAGTGTTTATAATATAAGGAAAATAATGTGTGAGGGGAAAATGTGTACAGCACCCGTGAAAGAGCCCAGGCTTCCTATTAAATAAAAAAAATAGCACTATGGTTTCTATTAAGATGGGGGCCTAGTGTTGCACGTGAGGAGTTGGCCTAGGTTTATGTTATACATTTTATATATTTTTTGTAAAGGAGGAAGGGCAGTTGCTAGAGATAACCTTAGGTCATTAAAGAAATAGTAGAGTGATGGTTGTAGGCAACACGTGAGCATGTATTAGGTCTTTAGGGGTTTTTTTAGGCTAGTAGTAGCCTGGGTTCGGCCATGGTCAAAAATGGCTAGATGTTACAATAAGTAGGCTTGGTTATATTAGGAGAGGATTTGAATTGCTATTAAAAGTATTGAAATTAAATGAGTTTTAATCAAGAGAAATAAGGGCCCATTAATTAGGTTTAAGTGGGTTTTAATAGGTCTAACAAAGAAAGCTTTTCAAACGTTTAAAAAGTTTTAAATTTCGAATTTGAATTTTGAATCAAAAAAAATCAAAACAATCTTTAAGAATAGACTTTTTAAAATAATTCACTAGAAAGGATAAGAATAATAATAATAAGTTTTGAAAAGATTAGAAATGGGTACGGGTTCGGGTTCGTTACGACTTAACTACGGATACGAAGAAGGATAAACACACGGAGGAAAAACGGATAAAACGCATCGTGAAAACTGGTCGTTACATCCTACCCACCTTAAAAACGATTCCGTCCTCGGGATCTTACCAGCTAAGACACGGGGAAAACGTAAGGGTAACTCTCGTATCTCCTCTTCCAATGCATACACACCATAAATAAGCATCACGCCATAACCAAATAGTATCTACTATTACTAATATCAATACCAATAATTTTACTACTGAGAATACTGATCAACGTCAATGCTAATAGTAGTAACAATACACATACACACATTACTAATTACGTATTAACATACCATGTTTACTATAATATCACCTTACAAATACAATCCAACCGATATTATACTCGGGCCTATAATAACACGCTACTACACAACCACATCAGTTTACTAGCAGTAAGTGTGACATCACCATGCACACTCATAATCTATAACAATATAGTATTACATGTCGCTTAAACATACCGCTAGTAAAAATACAACCATTCTTAGTCAATTAACACTTCAATCGTACAGCCACTTTTACATACCGCATATTACCATATACACACATAATATTACAAATCACTACACGTATATACATGCACGTAATACATTACACCACACACAGATTTATACAAGCCTTACTCCTAGCACTAGGGTCATCGTAATCTGCCCACCTTAGGATCAAGTCCGTCCCCTGACTTCCTTAAATAGGCCGACGTAGGGGTGGGGGACTTAGACACTAAAGTCGCTCTATCCCGGACACACGTACATTATAATGAAACCATATACATCCAAATACATACACTTAATCATATAGCACACACTTTCAAATTTCCACACATATATCAATTTTACATACATATACATACCCACACTACCACACTATTATCTCGTATCTATATAGGTCACATATACACTCGCCGGTACACAAAGCCATGGTAATTTGTATAGGGCTAGCATACTATTTCATACATTCACATATACGTAGTCACAAACATACGGCTATGCATACCTCCTGGTATACACGTGCTCACACATCATCTCGTAGGGGTAATACAATATTATAATCCTACTATACGTACAACACACTTATTCACACAATATACATATATACACCTATAGCTAATCACATACATATATACACACGAGCACACGCCAGACATACTAACATATAGATCGCATAATGAACCTGCACACATAACCATACTTACACTCATTTATCATTTACATGCACCACAACACCACAATCAAAGCCAAAGATTTCCCTAAGGAATGATAAGTTCTAAAGTGACAACTAAGCAAGTGTAGGATTCAGAGTTGAATGATGTGACGAACTAATGTTGTGGTGGACGGTTCCGGAGGTGGTATGGTTAGGAGAGTAGTTTGGTTGGGTGGCATAAAATATTTAAGAATAATTAAATAGTTAAGAAGATAATGATATGTGTAAGATAATAACATCATAAAATAGTGATCATATGGAATAAGTTAGAATGTAAAATGTGATTAGTCCAATAATGAGTGAAAAGTAAATGGGCCTAGCGATGCAGTGCTTCTTTCACAAATGGAAAATAGGTTTGTAAAAAGAAATTTTTTTTTCTTAAAATATTGGAAGACAATGATTATAAAACTGACACACAGGACTTTGAAGTTCTATTTAACTTAGGAAAGTATTTTAAAAGTATATATCAATGACCGTTTCGAAATACATCAGTAAGAAAAGGGAGGTGACATTTGGACAAGTGAATTAGAAATAAAGTTTTAAAAGTCCATTGCATGAGGAGAATAGAGTAGTTATGTGAAATAGAAGTGTGAAAGATATATGTTAGAAAATCGTTGTAAGTAAAAAGAGTTTCATGATCAAGGCTGGGTTTAAGTCGACTTAAGTGTAGAAAATCTAAGTAAAGGTTTTCGAAAGGTTTTTAAACTTAGCAAAGAATTCAATAAAAGAAATATCGAAAATACTTTTTTAAAAGACCATAGATCTGCAATGGGGAGGTCCAAGGTTAAAGCTGGCGGATCTGAAGAGTTTATGTGAATCGAGGACAAGAATCAGGTTCGACGATCGAAACGTAAGTACGACTAAGAAGTAATTCCGTGAATACGCTACAATGGCTTTCTATGATCACTAACATGGAAGGGTACTGATTAAAGAAATAATAAAATCAGGGGAGAAATAATCATTGAGTCGACCAAGGTCTAGCACTAGGGTTCATCAACGAACTAGACTGCGATAGGAAAACCGAGGTAAGGGTTCGTTAGGGATCTAGATCGAGATCCTATCTATAGATTTGGAACACCTAATGCTTTGAAGTCTACTCCTAGCAGGCGTCTCAGGTTCGACTGGCTTGGCGACGATCGCTACGTTCGGTTGGGCCCTAGATCCGATAAATCCAAGCGAACGACTAACGAATTCAAAGGTCTAAAAAGGTCAGAGCTGGATAATCAATCGATAGGGTGACTCCGAAGATGATAATTCTAAGCCATGGCAAGGGTGTCTAACTAAAGATCACGAGCGTCTAACTAACACTTCCGATTATCCTGATATTGGTTTCCTATCGTGCCAAGACAAGGCATTCGGGTAATTTGTGTACGAACTAATTCTGGATGTTTTGGCTAATGAAAAGTGCTCTCATTGCTCTGAATTTCACAGTTTGCAAGACCTGCATGGGCCACCACTAAAACCTGTAACGCCCCGCTTCCCAAAAGACACCGGAAGTGAGGGTGTTACGCGGTCCGCTTGAACTGGAGCAGTGAAGCTCGAGTTCAATAAGCGTCTGTGATAAAAACACAGAAGAGGTTCTTGCATTTGCGTATCAGAACAATCAGAACATTCAAAATAAAAGCCACATCCAGATATATATATATAAGGCGTACACGAAATTACAAGACAAGCCACAGCAGGGCTAAAGAAATTACAACAGAGCACTAATCCTACTACAAGGTACAGAAACCAAAACTCAAAGTAGTGACGGAAGGGACTCTAGTCTTCAGTAGAAAGTGGCTCGGCATCTATGACGAACTCTGGCTCTCTAAGTCAAGTGTCTCGAGAGAATCCTCCTAGTGCTCAAACTCGAGATCTGACATACATCCAAAAACATGAATGTATGTCAGCAAGGTCTGCAAGAAAAGATTAGCATCCCAAGGCAAGATATACAAATGATATGAATTTAAGAAGCATTTAATAACTTAAAGAAACGACTGCAACAATTAACATTTAACAACTTTATAGAAACAGAAACGAGCATTCCTAACATGCAGTTCTAGACGGTTGCAAGATTAAAGTTGGGATTTTCTCTGAGTTCATTAGCATGACAATATATCCAAGAGACCAAAGTTAGCGTTGCAAGTTTTCATGACAAGAGTTAGTATTCTAATCTAGGGTTCACGCCTGTAGGTCGTGATGAGAAGGTCGTTCCTCTCACGGGGGCTTACCGTGATTGACGCTAACCCACCGCATGCGGGTGGTGCTCTTGAGGAGAGCACCTTTCATACGCCTAGTGGTCGCTCAACCCTAACCCCACCCAAAAGTTTACCGGAACACGAGCCGGCCTAGTCGACTCACACGACATCACGAATTCACGATTCCGCCTTTGAGGCGCACGATTTTCGCGATGTCAAAACTTGTTACTCATTTTTCAAACTTACAGAAATTTAACGTTATCAATGTTAATCTGTTATTACAACATTTCTAATAAGCAGGAGTGGGTTGAAACAATTTATACAATAATTTAAAAGATGTTTGCACATGGGTTTCCGTTGAAACTAATACAGAAACAAATTTTCTTCCAAGTTATTTAAAATTAAAAACATAACGTGTGATATGCCGTTGGATCACAAATTTCGTCCAGGTTATCATGGCATCGTTTTCATGCGTCGTTTCACGTCTATTTTTTGAGTTATTCAGCAATACATAAAGATAGCGCAAAAGTGACGAAACTTCGAAAATTCATATCTAATTGTATACTTGTCTGTTTTTGACGTTCCTGGTGTCGTCGGGTCCGTACGGAAGGCGCGAACGTTTTCTGCGTTATCAGATTTCGATATTAGGTTGATTGAAAATAACTTATTACACAAATTAACATATCAATACTAATAACTAAAAATTACATGTTTCAATAACCTGTTACTCTAGTTTCCTATATGTATTATCAGAAGCCTAATTTAGTGGTTAGGTTGTGAATCTAATTTGATAGGAAAATAGTTGCTGGGAGTAAAACATTGTGATATCTTAACATGCATTTATATACCTATAGGAATTTGTAATGAAAGAAAATAACACTTCTTGTTTCTGAAGTCCAGTTCAATAACTAAAAAGAAATTGCAGTTCTCCTATGATTTAAGGAATCGCTGTTCATTATAAAAAGATACCCTAACAACCAATCCTAAACCATGATGAAATGAGTACTAGAAAAACCAATACACGTACTGACACAGTGGTAGGAGAAACACAGTTTCAAACCAAAACTATCACTAACAATACTAGCAAGACTGTAAACCACTAGTTAACCATAGGATCCTATTTACATTTATAAGCTAATTATCAACAACTTATCACTAACTAATTTAACAGTTAAAATAAACATAACTCTAACTAAAGTACAACCCTAACTAAAGTAGCTACTAACAACATATAAACCAACCTCTTTGACCTTTTATCATCTGTCGTTAGACGTTGATGGAGGAGCGGGGAGAACGCCGGCGGGGTGGACGGAGGAGAGGTCGTAATCTGGGCTGACGTAGCGCGCGAGGGAGAACGCCGGCGGGGTGGACGGAGGAGAGGTCGTAATCTGGGCTGACGTAGCGCCGGGCAATGTTTCAGGGGGGTGGTGGCTGTGCAGTGCGAGGGGGAGACCGCGAGGACGTCGGTTGCCGGTGATCTGGGGACTCCGTGCGTGACTGGTGCGAGGGAGGAGATCTGGGCATGGGGGCAACGTTTGCATGGAGTTGTGCGCTTGGATCTCGGAGAGGAGGGTCGCGCCGACGTGAAGGGGTCACTGTGACGAGGAGAACGCCGTGCGATGGGTGCTGGGAGAGGCTGCACGCGGCTAGGGGTGTGCGAAGCTGCAGTTGCGAGTGCCCGGTGTTGTGTGGGTTGCTGAACGTGCGGAGGGAAAGCTTGGCGGCGTTTCGTGCGAGGGGGAGGCTGGTAGGGGCCTGCGCGTTTGCGTGTATGGGAGGAGGCGCTGCGTTGCGTGCGGGGGAAAGGAGAAGCTGCTGCTCTTTCGCGTGGCCAAAATAGAGGGTAGAGGGCGGCGGCCGGTTGAAGGGTTAGATGAAAACTTAGGGTTTATAATATAAGGAAAATAATGTGGGAGGGGAAAATGCGTACAACACCCGTGAAAGAGCCCAGGCTTCCTATTAAATAAAAAAAATAGCACTATGGTTTCTATTAAGAGGGGGCCTAGTGTTGCACGTGAGGAGTTGGCCTAGGTTTATGTTATATATTTTATATTTTTTTGTAAAGGATGAAGGGCAGTTGCTAAAGATAACCTTAGGTCATTAAAGAAATAGTAGAGTGATGGTTGTAGGCAACACGTGAGCATGTATTAAGTCTTTAGGGGTTTTTTTAGGCTAGTAGTAGCCTGGGTTCGGTCATGGTCAAAAATTGCTAGATGTTACAATAAGTAGGCTTGGTTATATTAGGAGAGGATTTGAATTGCTATTAAAAGTATTGAAATTAAATGAGTTTTAATCAAGAGAAATAAGGGCCCATTAATTAGGTTTAAGTGGGTTTTAATAGGTCTAACAAAGAAAGCTTTTCAAACGTTTAAAAAGTTTTAAATTTCGAATTTGAATTTTGAATCAAAAAAAAAATCAAAACAATCTTTAAGAATAGACTTTTTAAAATAATTCACTAGAAAGGATAAGAATAATAATAATAAGTTTTGAAAAGATTAGAAATGGGTACGGGTTCGGGTTCGTTACGACTTAACTACGGATACGAAGAAGGATAAACACACTGAGGAAAAACGGATAAAACGCATCGTGAAAACTGGTCGTTACACCTGGCTTTTTACACTTAAAGTAAAGAGATAAAGTATTGTTAGTGAAATCAAATTTATTTTTGGAAGGAAATTTACCTTTACGAAAGAAGCGTTGGAACTTCTTCGCCATTTGTGCCATTTCTTTCAAGTCCATTTCGTTCTCTGATTCTTCACTATCGTAGGATGAAGAAGTAGCATTGAATGCTAACGCTTTCTTCTTGGTCTCCGTTGGGTTCATCATTGCTCTAATCTTCAGTCGGTTCTCCCTTCTTACTTTGTAAGACATGAGAGTACCGATGAGATTTACCAAAGTGTAGTTCTTCATGTCATTGACCTCCTCAATGGCGATTGCTCTTCTTTCCCATTTCGAGGTCATTCCCATGATTATCTTTCTCACCTTTTCTTGTTGGGTGTAGACTTGTCCAAGAGATTCAAGCTCATTGTGACGTCGGTGAAACGTCAGTACATTGTTGTAATGCTCTCATTATCCTGCATATGAAACATATCGAAGTTTTGTATTGCAACATATAATTTAGACAACTTTACCTTGTTCGTTCCCTCGTGGGTAACGACTAGATGGTTTCATATTTGATATGCACTCTTACATGTGCATATCTTATTGAACTCATCTGGATCCAATGCATAATGAAGAGCATTCATTGCATTGGCGTTGTTAACTTTGGCGGACTTCTCAGAGGGAGTCCTTTGTCAAAATCCTCTTCGAAGGGTACAACGTATTCCTTGTGGGGGGGTTCTCCAAAGAGAAGCACTCCTAAGAAACGTCTCCATCCGGTATTTCCAATAGCCGAAATTCATGCCATTGAAATAGGGAGGACAAACCATTGATTGTCCTTCGAAGACTGTAGACGCACCATCACGGTTGTGATTGTTGTACGAAGTCAGTGGAGGAACGTTGTTATTGTTGGATGTCATAGCTATAAACCAACGCTCTGATACCAATGTGGAATGTAAATAAATCCAAATTAAAACAATGCTAACACAAAGATGTTTCAAGGGTTTGGATTACCCAAGTCAACTCCCGACTTGTTCGTGGTAATCCTACGTCCCTTCCACCCGGATACTACCGGATACTCAGGTTAGAACCCTAACTTGAGGTTTCCTTTAAACCCACTTGTAGCAACCCTACAAGTGAAATCAAAACACAGTCGATGTCCTTGACTCCCACAACTTGGGAGCAAGCTAACCACTCTCACAAACCGAGAGTTAAACTAATATCGCAAGATATAAAATAATGAAATAGCAACACTTACAATCACCTATGCCTTGAAGTAGAACTTGAAGGAGCAAGTGTGTTATGTGTTAGGTCTCTTTTGAAAGAGAGAAAAGCTCTTTCTGTTGTCACTACCAATTGCCTAGAGGATATCACTTTGGTTCTAGGTTAGAGAGCAAGAGAGAATAAGATTGGAATTCTTTGGCTTTTGGATTTTTGAGCTTTGAAAAACTAGAAGTTGAAAGCTAGGGGTTTTCAAGAGTTGATCAAGAAGATGAGTTAACCCCTCAATGGAACAGTAGAGGCTCTCCTTACAGGTTCCCCAAAACCCCCAAACAGAATCCCCAAAAACCCCTGTGAAATCCGTGGAGAAAAAGCCAACGAATAGAATTTACACAGTCGACAATCGACTGTTGAAGAAAACACAGTCGAGAGATGCACTGTTTCAGAGGGCATGTGAGAATTCAAACTGTAACTTACCACGTAGGACAGTCAACTGATGAAGAGAAGACATGCACTTGTAAAACTAACAGGCGAATGTAAATCCTTCTACAGGCGACTGGCTGCAATATGGGTTAGATGAGAAACCTCAGACAGTTTAGGGAAGACACGACAGGCGACTGATGCGGAACACACAGGCACCTGTGCCATGTGTAGGTGATTCGGATTCAATATTACATATTTAACCCCCCATTTATCCCTATTTTGTGCTCGTATGATGCTATATTGTTCTCTAATACGTGCGTATTTTATATATCATCATTTATTAGAAAATTCACCTTGTTTGAGCATAAAAAAGTAATTAATGGAGTATTTCTGCACTATTTATATTTTTCCTAGCTTCATCTCGATCTCACAATTCCAACAACTATTTATTTGTATTTTTCTGATATCTGTGCTAATTACTGTGAATTTTTGAATGCAGAATAACAATTTAATGAAGAAATACACACAAAATACGTCAACATCCAATCGGAGGCCGACACGTGGCGTTTCATGGACGGTCGATTCCAGATCGAACGTCGATTAGCTGAAGACTTAGCGGGGCGACGTGGCCCGATCGTAGCCCCGGATCGAAGATCCAACGGTCCACAAGCGTTCAGCGAGGCGAGCGACGCGGCGAAATACTGACCGTGCGATCAAGATCGGACGGACATGAATCACTCTGCAATTTGAAAGAGCAGCGGGCGAAAACAGGGACACGTGGCTTAGTGTGAGCCGTTGATATCAGATCGGACGGCGCAGATCAAATACGAATTCGAATCACGTTCGAATTCGCGGGCGATGACGCGGCTCAATTCAAATCAAATAGAAATCCAACGAAAAGAAACTAACCAATGATCTGGGAGTCCGTACAAGTCAATTCAGATCAAATACGAATCTGAGAGATTATATTACTTGTACGGACTCCCAGATCATTGGTTAGTTTCTTTTCGTTGGATTTCTATTTGATTTGAATTGAGCCGCATCATCGCCCGCGAATTCGAACACGATTCGAATTCTTATTTGATCTGCGCCGTCCAATCTGATATCAACGGCTCACACTAAGGCACGTGTCCCTATTTTTCGCCCGCTGCTCTTTCAAATTGCGAAGTGATTCGTGTCCGTCCGATCTTGATCGCACGGTCAGTATTTCACCGCGTCGCTCGCCTCGCTGAACGCTTGTGGACCGTTGGATCTTCGATCCGCGACTACGATCGGGCCACGTCGCCCCGCTAAGTCTTCAGCTAATCGACGTTTGATCTGGAATCGACCGTCCACGAAACGCCACGTGTCGGCCTCCGATTGGATGTTGACGTATTTTGTGTGTATTTCTTCATTAAATTGTTATTCTGCATTCAAAAATTCACAGTAATTAGCACAGATATCAGAAAAATACAAATAAATAGTCGTTGGAATCGTGAGATCGAGACGAAGCTAGGAAAAATATAAATAGTGCAGAAATACTCCATTAATTACTGTTTTATGCTCAAACAAGGTGAATCCTCTAATAAATGATGATATATAAAATACGCACGTATTAGAGAACAATATAGCATCATACGAGCACAAAATAGGGCTAAATGGAGGGTTAAATATGTAATATTGAACCCGAATCACACCCCCCAACTAGCGATTTGCTAGTCTCTAGCAAAAAGAGCGATTGATACGGATGATTAATAAAACAATAGATTCTATCAATTGCTTATGGCATGGCTCAAAAATACGCATTCCAACATGATCTTGACCATCAATATATACATCCATGAACAAAATCAATCACATGATATTTTCTCTAATTTAGTATGAATAAATAACATGCAAGCCTCGTTTTGCACAAGCGAAAGTATAACACGTCGTTATATTCTAGTCTTCTCATTTCCAAGGAATTGGCCTATCAAAATAATTATTCAAGACATGGGTATTGAAGTTGCTTAGTATATTCACCATTTCTTTTCTTTTATTAGTTCTGTGTAACGCGCATCAAGCAACATTCGCACAAAAATGTATAACTTGGATCGCTCCATCAAATGAGTGAGGTTCCGGTCAATGGCTCCCAAATCAGACGATAATATGGCATTAGGCCAAAAAGGACCCCTCGGACTGTACTACTCGAGCCAACCAAGTTATTTATTAGTGACATACTTATACATTCATTTTTATTCATTCATTCATTTTTTTCTTCTTTTCTTTTCTTTCTTCTTTTTGTAAGCAACTCAATACCCATCAATATGAATATAAACATTAATGCCAATGGCCAAATTCCTCTTCAACTTGAAGACTATTCTTATAAATCGTGTATACTTAAGCTTTTTCATCACATTAGCATGCATGAAATAAATTCAAACTATTTCGAGATATTAATCATGGAAATTGAAAATTTTCTTGAATAGTATATTAACGGTAATTCCATGAAGAGAAAAAGAATTAACTCAAGCCATAAACAATTTTTAGAACACAATCAATGTATAATCATCCGCATTAGTGGCATATGAAGGATTTTAAAAAAGATGAGATTTGGTGATTTATTCTTATCTTAACCTTATTTTTGAAAAAAAATCCTAAGGTCTCATACAGTAGGCGACTGTGAAACCAACATCAGTCGACTGTCACTAAAACTTGAAACTTTCCAGAGAGTAGAGTCTACATAGGAATCATAGACAGATGATTGTTGAAGCATTGGCATTCGACTGTGCCTTGGACAGGCGACTGTCAGTTCAACATCAGTTGACTGACCAAATGAAAAAGAAAGTGACCTTTGGGCTGAAGAGAGACATGCGACTGATTAACAAATCACAGGTGAATGTAGCTTAGACAGGCGCATATATTTTGTACATCAGTCACCTGATAGATGTTAAAGCTAAAAGGCCCAAAAATCAATTGATAAAGTATGTGCATAACAGGCGACTGTAGAACAGATCACAGTCGACTATTTTGAGACAGGCGTCTGTAAGTCGTTCAGTAGTCGCCTGTAGAAATCCCAAAGTGCACATGCTTGAGAAATGTGAAATGGAGTCTACGGAAATGTGATCCAATGATTTCCTAGAACAGAAATTAAGATGTGTGTGCTCTAACATAGTTCTACTTATAAGCTACATACTAGAAGAGAATAAAAAGATTACATTTTGTAGAACTCTCTCTTCTATCCAAGGTATGAGCTTGAAATCTTCTAGGAGCTTCAATCACCATCTTTAATCATCCAATCCACTTTTCATGTGTTCATTGATCTTTTAGTGACATTTATTACTAATTGATCTTCATGATATGCTTATGCAATGGATTAACTGAAAATAGGGGATTGGTTACAAGTATTTATGTTTGCTCATCATTAACACCAAGTAGGGAGAAGTCCAATACTCAACAGAGTATACTTCAGTCTACAGTGGCCCTGTATACTACAGAGGCTGAATACATGGCATTGACTGAAGTAGTGAAAGCGACGATATGGCTTTTGGGCTTGATGGATGATCTGGGAGTTTACCAAAAGAGGTATAATCTTCATTGTGATAGCCAAAGTGTAGTGAACTTAGCTAAGAATCAGGTCTTACATGCACGTACCAAGCATATCGATGTGAGCTACCACTTTGTCCAAGACTAGGTGGGAGAAGAAGACGATGACATCAATTTGCTGAAGATCATAACAGATGACAATCATGCGGACATGTTGACTAAGTATGTTTCTGTAGTTAAATTTAAGTACTGCTTGGACTTGCTCAATGTTGTTCCGAGATGATGTTAATGGCGGCCCCAGTTGGGGGCATTGAGGCTCGGTAGAGCCAGGATAGCCTCGATGGGGGCATTGAGCTCTTCGGAGCAAATTGAAGGGAACACCAGGTGACTTTACAAAGGTGGTGCATTAAAGGTCGACTATGTGACGAAGGTCTAAATTTCGCCATGGTGGATATTTGTGAAAGTTGGCTCGATTGAGGCGCTGAAGAAGTATTGGAGATGTGCAAACGAGCTATCTTGTGCAAAGCTAGCTCGCTTGTTCTTGGATCCCAAATATCTAACTCTGCACAAGTCAGATACGTGGATGCCGAGCTAATGGACTTCTACAGTGCATTTTCAAGTCGTAGGATCAGCGGCTCATAGGTTGGCAACTCTTCAGTCTGAGCTTTGGACAGCCCGGCTCGGCACTTTTTCAGCTTGGTCTTCAGCGTGTAGTTCGACAGTACGGATGGGCCGACCATATGATAAAATGTCCTATTTGCAGTAGAGTTGTGATTGGATTATAATTCTATTTGAGTCAGAGTTCTAGTCAAATATGAATCCCTCTTCTATTAGAACACATATTTGTAAGGACCGTCTTTCCCTTGCAATACTAACAACAAACTCTAGAAGGGGGTTAATAGAGTAATGGCAATAAATTGTGCAATTAAAATTTAACTTGCAAATGCGGAATAATAAGTGCAAGAGGAATTAATCAACACAATCAATCCAAACGCAAACACAAGATTTTACCCTGTTTTCCCAAACTTGGGTATGTCTAGCCACACCAATATCCACTATAATTCTCACACAAGAAGTGAATACAATCTCACACAGAGATACCTCACACAGAGGATTTTGGATTCTCACACAGAGAAATCTTTGCTCTCACACAGAGAGACTCAAACTCTCACAAAGAAAGATCTCAACCAACTCTCACACAGAAGGTTATACTCTCACATAGAGAGTAACTAGCTCTCAAACAGAGAGCTAGGATATCATTAAAAACACAAAGTAAAACAAATACTCTTACATATGCCTTGAGATGAACTTACTTGTTAATGAATGCAAGGAATGGAAGAGATCTCCAAGTGATGAGATGAGCTTGAAATGCACTTGGATGATTTTCCTTGAGCTTGACTTCAATGCATGAAGAGGAATGATAACTCTAAGAGGGAAATTAGAGAGTTTAAGAGTGGCTTAATCAATCTCTAATGATTTGCAATAGTGACCAAGTAATTCTAATGAATTCAGCCCGCTCATATATATAGGAAGCCCAAATAAACCCTCAAACCCAAGTAAAAAAGCCGAATCAGAAAATCTGCAACAGCTAGATTTTGGCAGTTTACGGCACAAACAGCCGATTGATGAACAAGTCACAGTCGACTGGTCAACGGATATAAAAATCCCAACGGCTATAATCTGAGCCATGACATGCTGCAGAAGACTACACATGTGCATATACAAGGTGCATGCACCAGAATATCCTTCAGCAGGCGACTGTCACATGGGACGGAAAGGAGCTAAGAAAATGCAAATTTCGCACTAGTGCCTTTAGACGATAGATGACCAATTCACAGGCGACTGTTATTTGACAGGCGGCTGTAAATACATCATCAGTCGACTGACTTGCAAGATGGGTTGAAACCCAAAAATTGCAAGTTACGCACTTTGGCACACAGACGACTGGAGAACAAATTTCAAGCGCCTGATGGAATACAGGCGACTATAAAATGAATATCAATCGTCTGTCTCCAATAGCTCAAGATATAGGCAATAAATATTTGAATTGAGCTCTGCACTACAGTCGACTGTAGAAGGCTGGCCAGGCGCCTGGAATCACGTAATCGCATGTCCTTCCTTCAGCAGTCGCTTGTTAGAGAGCCAGAGACTACAATTGAGTCATTTGGCATGATGAACATATTGGGTTGGATTCTATGATAATCCTAAGGCTCATTAAGATGGTTATATGCAGACCATCTATCAAGGCATTACATTAAACCTAGACTCAAAAAGAGAAAAGAAATAAATGAAATATTACATGGATTACTTGCTTCCCTTAGAGTCTATGGCTTCAATTCTTGAAACCTTGATGCTCCCCATCATCTCTAAGCTTTGGCACCCCTTAAGTCCAAGCTTTGGCATTGCTCCTCTTGATGTCCATCCTTGCACCAAGCTATTAGTCTCCAAATCATGCTATTCTTCATTTTATAAACATGAGACTAAAACATGACAGACATTAGCAACAACATAATGTTGTGATCATCATCAAAATAATATTGGTATGAAACATCAATACCTAACAATCTTCCCCTTTTTGCTGATGACACACATTATGTAAAACATAAAGAAAATAAAACACAATGCTAATGAGCTCCACCTACTTATATGCACCAATTGTAAAATGAGATAAACCAATTATAAATACTCATTATACCAATTGAAATAATAAGAAACACTGTTGACATATAATAGGCATGGATCACATAACTCAATCTCTCATATGTATATCTCTCTCCCATAGAAGATATGATTTACATAATCATATCTCTCTCTAAATGCATATGTATGATATACATGATTTACATAATGCATATCTCTCTCTCCCTTGTCATTGTCAAAAAAGGTGGACATCAAACATATCCCCTTGTCATTCTAATAAAAGATGCGACAATAAGTAAGAGATAAAGAGATGTATGATACCAAATACAAAAATTTAGCGGGTATCAATCACTATCCCATGCTCCCTGTAGAGCATAGAAATGGTCAAATTTTTTGACTTCTAGGATTTAATACCAATTGTAAAGAAAGAGATAAAAGATCTTTAACAATTGAGATAATACCAATTGTAGAAAAAAATCTTGTAAGATAATCCGCTTTACCAATTGTAAATAATACTTGGAGCCATGAGCCTAAAGTGCATCAAAGCATAGATATGGAAAAATCAATCACATTGATACACATGACATTGCCAAAAGAAAATATAACATGAAACATGTTGGCATTATCAATGGGTTAAGATCAAAACCATAATAACTAATTGTAAATAATGATCTTAATCAAAACCCAAAATGAGAGTTAAAATATGTTTTAAAATATTTTAAACATATTAACCATATTAACTCCCTCATTGTCATAACATTATTCAAACATTGCATGTATGACAATGTATTCCCCAAGGTCCCCATTTTCATGATAAATAAAGTTGAAAACATTTTCAAAATCATGAAACATCACACAAACAATGGGTATGCTAAGAAGAAACATTAAGCATAATACCCATGCAATATGCATATGTGTGAGAGACCTAAACATTAGGGAACCAAACCCAAGAAGTGTTTGATTTCCTAATGTAATCACATGAGGTGATCATATCCCTAACTAATGAGTTGATGTAACTACCCCTCTCTTGCACACTACACCTAGTGGGAATCCAAAGACTCAAGGATTTCCTGGGCAAGGGTTTTGCCTTTGCAAGAGGGATGGATGTGGCATGCTTAGGTGTAGAAAATAGTTTCTTGACATGCACAGAATGAGTATTTTGCTTCTTAGCAAAAATGAAGAATTTTCATTCTTTCCAATCACCTTGTGATTTACATGCTTCTTGTTGGTGTTGTTGTTATACAAGAAAGCACGGTGATTCTTCTTAGGTGCATTAGCAATATTTCTTGTATTTGCACCATTGGAAGAATTAGAGGTGGTTATATCCCAAACCTCCTCTATGGTTTGTCGGATGTTGTTTTTCAAGGAAATCGTGGAGTGAATCCCTAGAATAAAAAAAGCTTATGAGCTTTTGGGATTCCTCTTCGCATTTCAATGTAAATTGTTGAATGCGAATTTCTAAGCTAAGCTTTTGAGCTACTAAATTATCATTGAGTATGCTCAATTCCTTAAGTTGAGAGAGAAGTGTGTCTCTCTCACTAGTGTCACAAATATGCATGTCATTATTGTTTACACTAGAAGATTCAAGTTCATCCACCCTACTCATAGCATTTTTAAATTTAGCTTTCAATTTAGCATATGAGTCGATGCACTTACTTGCCCCATTGGAGACCACGTTGTAGCAGTATTCGAGCTCCTCGTAGGATAGCTTTGGCTCCTCCTCTACTTCCTCATCACTTTCCTCCTTGCTTGAGCTTGACGAAGACTCTTCCCCTTAGTCATGAAGCACATTTCTTCGTTGGGATTGAGCCATGCCTCCACCTCTACATCGATTAAACTTGAGGAGATTGATGAAGAATCATCAAAAGCCGCGAAGCACATGTGAGCTCGCTCCTTGTCATCCTCTTCTTCATCACTTGATGTGTCCACATCGAAGTCATCAAAAGTGCCGACAAGTCCATTCTTTTGGTTCTTGAACTTGGACTTGCCTTTCCAATGCTTCTTCTCTTTACCCTTATAAGTCTCTTTGGTGGGTTTGGAAGGGCATTCGGTAGAGCGATAACCTTTACCACTACAATTGTAACAAGTAGGAATCTTGTTAGACTTAGAGGTAAACTTTGAAAAAGATTTATCTTGCTTGCCCATGAGGAATGCACTTAGTTGCTTGGCAAGCTCCATGATTTCATCACCCCTAGAGTCATCATCTCCATCTTCTTCACTCGAGGCTTCTTGATGAAATTTCTTCCTCCACTTGATTGGTTCCTTCTTGGCATGGAATGCAACCCCATTTTGCTTCTCCGGCTTCTCGGGCTTGGTTGGTTGAATCTCATTTTTGTGTTGAAGCTTCACTTCGTATGCCATGGGATTTCCAATGCACTCCTCAACGGTATATTTAGACATGTCGTTAGACTCCAAAATCTCGTTGGCCTTTGACTTCCATTTGGGTGTAAGAGAGTCAATGATCTTCTCCACTCTATCCTCCTGGGAAATCACCTCCATAAGTCCTTCCAAAGCATTCACGATGTCTGTGAACCTTGTGAACATTTCTGAGATGCTTTCTCCTTCCTGCATCTTAAACATTTCATATTTAGATCTAAACACACTTTGTTTAGATTTCTTTACCTTGAACGTCCCTTCATAAGTAATCTCCAATATATGACAAATTTCGTTGGCTGATTTGCATATAGAGATGCGGTTGAAAGCATTTGGAGTGAGGGCGCAATGGAATGCATTCATAGCCCTCACATTGAATTTGATAGAGTCCTTCTCTGCCTTTGTCCTTGAGACCATGTGTGTGGTAGGCTTCTCAAAGGGCGACTCCGTGATGTCCCAAAGGTCTTAACCCTCCAAGTAGATCATCATCCTGATCTTCCAACTAGGGTAGTTGGTTCCGTTGAAGAGCGGGGGTCGAACGGTAGATAGACCTTCTTCATGAGGCATTGATGAAGCATTGAATGCCATCATTGTTGTATGCTTCAACCTCACTCTGATACCAATTGTAAGGACCATCTTTCCCTTGCAATACTAACAACAAACTCTAGAAGGGGGTGAATAGAGTAATGACAATAAATTGTGCAATTAAAATTTAACTTGCAAATGCGGAATAATAAGTGCAAGAGGAAGTAATCAACACAATCAATCCAAAAGCAAACATAATATTTTTCCATAGTTCTCCAAACTTGGGTACGTCCAACCACACCAATATCCACTATAATTCTCACATTGGAAGTGAATACATTCTCACACAGAGATACGTCACACAAAGGATTTTGGATTCTCACACAGAAAAATCCTTGCTCTCACACAGAAATACTTATGCTCTCACACAGAGTGACTCAAATTTTCACAAAGAGAGATCTCAACCAACCCTCACACAGATGGTTATACTCTACATAGAGATTAACTAGCTCTTACACAGAAAGCTAGGGTATCAATTAAAATACAAAGTAAAACAAATACTCTGACTTATGCCTTGAGATGAACTTACTCATTAATAAATGCAAGGTATGGAAGAGATCTCCAAGTGATAAGATGAGCTTGAAATGCACTTGGATGATTTTCCTTGAGCTTGACTTCAATGCATGAAGAGGAATGATAGCTCTAAGAGGGAAATGAGAGAGTTTGAGAGTGGCTTAATCAATCTCTAATTATTTGCAATAGTGACCAAGTAATTCTAATGAACTCAGCCCTCATATATATATATATATATATATATATATATATATATATATATATATATATATATATATATATATATGATCTTCGGTTGCGAAAAAAGGGGTTTTCGCACGGTGCGAAAACATTTTTTTTATTTTTTTGAAATTTTTTTTTCAAAAATTCTTTTTTTGATGTTTAATCCATACAAATATATACCCCAGGGAAAATAATGGGTGAACCCGTTGGGCATTAGAGCACACATCCACCCGTTACAAATTTAACGGTCTCAAAACGTGCGAATTTGATGAAATGCCTTGATCGAAGGCCAAATGACATTATTTCTCAATGATTATTTTTTGAGGGGGGTATAACAACATATAATGAGGGTGGAAAAAAGAATTTTTGAAAAAAAAAATTTCAAAAAAAAACTAAAAACATTTTCGCACGGTGCGAAATGTTCTCATTTGAAAATTTTCCTCTATATATATATATATATATATATATACACATATATATATGAAGCCTAAATAAACCCTCAAATCCAAGTAAAAAGGCCAAATCAGAAAATCTGCAATGGCTAGATTTTGGCAGTTTACGGCAAGCAGTCGACTGATGAACAAGTGACAATCGACTGGTCAACGGCTATAATCTGAGCCAGGACAGGCGACTGTAGAAGACTGCACAGGCATCCGTACAAGGTGCATGCGCCTGAATATCCTTCAGCAGGCGGCTGTCACATGAGATAGAAAGGAGCCAAGAAAATGCAACTTTTGTACTAGTGCCTTCAGACGATAAATGACCATTTCACAGGTGACTGTTATTTGACAGGCGACTGTAAATACATCATCAGTCGACTAACTTGCAAGATGGGTTGAAACCCAGAAACTGCAAGTTACGCACTTTGGCACACAAACGACTGGAGAACAAATCCCAGGTGCCTGATGGAATACATGCGACTGTAAAATGAACGGCAGTCGTCTGTCTCCAATAGCTCAAGATAGAGTCAATAAATATTTGAATTGAGCTGTGCACTACAGCCGACTGTAGAAGGCTGGCCAGGCGCCTGGAATCACCTATTCGCATGTCCTTCCTTCAGCAGTCGCCTGTTGGAGAGCCAGAGTCTCCAATTAACTCATTTGGCATGATGAACCTATTGGGTTGGCTTCTATGATAATCCTAAGGCTCACTAAGATGGTTATATGCATATGCATGAATGAGTAGACCATCTATCAAGGCATTACATTAAACCTAGACTCAAAAAGAGAAAAGAAATAAATAAAATATTACATGGATTACATTGCTTCCCTTAGAGTATATGGTTTCAATCCTTGATACCTTGATGCTCCCCATCATCTATAAGCGTTGGCACCCATTGAGTCCAAGCTTTGGCATTGCTCCTTTTGATGTCCATCCTTACACCAAGATATTAGTCTCCAAATCATGCTATTCTTCATTTTATAAACATGAGACTAAAACATGACAGACATTAGCAACAACATAATGTTGTGATCATCATCAAAATAATATTGATATGAAACACCAATACCTAACAATATTGTGCCTTGAGCTATATAAGGGGCGTTTAGGATAGGGTTTCTAAGTGGAACATATCGAGAGAACTTTGACCCGCCATTGTTAAGAACCAACTTTGAGACATTGTGTTTAGAGCTTTTGAAGAGATCTTGAGTGCTTCTTCTTTGTTGTGAAGAGAGAAGATTTGTATTTTTTTTTCTCTCCTTTCGTAATAAAGTTCATTATTGTTCACTTAGCCGACCGATGGCCTAAAGTTACAATCTTCATAGTGCTCTATTTGATTGTTGCTTATTCTTCACCGACGGATCCTCCGACTGTCCGTTGACGTGCAATAGGAGGTGGGGAGGTTGAGTTCAAGAACAACAAGAAAACATTTTCGTAGTTATAGGTAGCACATCCAAGATTTGGTAAGGTGGGTTGCTTAGTTTAAACCCATGACCAATGGACAAAAATATGAATTGTAGCCTCATTTTTTTATCCGCAAGTATGTCCTATAGAATGATGAAAGAGAGCAGCAAACTCTACCAGCCTAATTACAGTAAAGATGGATCTTGTAGGAAAAAATCCATGTTACACGATAACACCAAGCCAATGATGATGATACAAAATGCAACATGCGTGCGTAAGTCACATAAACATAAATGGCAATTGTATATAAAGGTAATTCATGATGGAAATTGAGGCTATTATCAAATGTGAAACCGTGGCAGCAAAATGCACTACAACAAAACTAGTTATTTACAACTTTTATCTGACAACATTTCTATTTTGGTAGTTGTAATAAATGTTTACCACAACTTTTTTGTTGTTGAAAGTTGTAAAAAATAGTTATTACAACTTTTTTCGTAAATAGTTGTAAATGTTAATTTTGTCAACACAACTTTTTTTTCCATGAAAGTTGTAAAAAATGGTTATTACAACTTTTTTCGTGGATAGTTGTAAAAAATGGTTATTACAACTTTTTTTAATAAATAGTTGTAAATGACACCACAACTTTTTTTCCATAATCATTGTAAAAAATGTTTGTTACAACTTTTTTCCGTAATTGTTGTAAAAACGATTATGAAAAAATATATAAAACAGTATTCGTGATAGTTGTAAAATATATATAGTGCAGTATTCGGCTGCGAATAGGATTCGCTTGCAGCCCGTGCAAATGAGCCTCCGTCAGTCTGATTAGATCAGATGGCCACATCCCAAATCAAAACGCGGGCGCACTCTCCTCCATTCTATCTGATCGCACGGCCATCGTGACCCACAAACACTCTCTCTTAGCAGCATCCAGCCCTGTGACCTCTCTCTCTCTCTCTCTCGCGAACACTCTGGCGATTCCGTCGATCTCCTTCCCTCCCGCCTCTGATTTATTTTACGGATCCGTTGTCAGCTACATCTAGCCCTCTTGGGTTTCTCCTTCGCCTCTAATTCCTCTCTCGCAGCACCGCTATCCCACTGCGGATCGTTTGATTTGGGTCTTTAGGGTTACGGATCTTGCTTTCCTCCAACTGAGCGTGAACCTGAGTAATTTTCCGAGGGTAATCCTTCGTTTTCTCGCTCTAGCTTCAATTTTACTGTTTCCTTTTCAGAAATTTCTAGGGTTTGCAGTGCGGTAAGTATTATCTAATGCTTTGACTGTATTCAGTAGGAATGGGTTTCCATTTCAATTGTAAATGGAGTTTCTGGAGTATATGGAGTATATGGGCATATAATTGTAGCTCCATATACAATTGTAAATGGACGTCTTGTACATACTGTGTGTTATCATCGCCCTTTGAAACCGATACCAATCCTCGACTATTACATATGGTGTGTTTAGTGTAATTAAAAGAATATTCAGGAAAAATTATGCGGTGACAATGTTATTCTGAGATAGCACAATCCTGCCTACCTTAGTTTGTGAATTTCAATTGTAATATTGAGATTGCGTATACTGTGGGAGAGTTAAAGAATCAGGCTATTACCTTGATCAGTGTCAGTCCGGTGGTTTTCTGTAATATCTGAACATCAGTAATTTGTTTATTTAGCTTATAGAGTTGTTCATTGCATGTTGCATGTTGAGATAAACTTTATAATGGCGAGCTTTGATAATTTTGGATATGTCTATTATTACTCTTGCCTTCATGATGTTCTAACTCTTATTTTTATGTTTTTTTGCTAGGGAGATACGACAGTGCCCTGGATAGACTCTGGACCAAGAAGAGAGCTGAAGTCTGACAGTAACAGTCGTGCTTTCCGTTCTCTATGGACTCTCAGTCTTCATATGAATTGAAATCTATAGTACTTGATTGTTTGTTTAATGCGGATGGATTGAAAAAATGAATCCCATTAGAGATTGCTGGAAGCGTTTAGTTTAATCTCTAGTAATGTTTTTGGTGTTGAGGTGCATCTAAGACTATAACTTATGATTACAACTGTTTTGTCTATGTTGCTTTATCATTTATGAGTATATTGATGTAGAATTATGAGTATATTTGCATACATACATCAAAGTATAAGCTGAATGCTGCATCTTCATGTAGAATTTTCTAACATGTTTCAGGCAAGTTGTTTCTAACAGGAGGGTTCGCCCGCGTTTTGATTTGGGATGTGGACGTCTGATCTCATCAGATGGACGGTAGTACAAATTCCCTATCATTATGTTACTGTAAGATGGAATGGAAAATTTCTGAACCTAAACAAAAAGCTTATTGTTGATTCTTTAAACGACTATAACAAAAGGGAACGAATGTAGAAAAGTTTGTTTAAAGTCTAAATGAGACTTCTTGAGCCACAGTTGTGCTCCAGAACATGGAAGCAGTTTGATGCATGGCTTAGTAGATAATACTAGTGGTTTCCAATGATAAAATTGGGCAAGCATTGTATGCGGAAAGATGAATTTTTAGTGAACTATTATAATGTGTATCTATGGTATTGTGCATAATCAAAGAAAGTACATTTATCTCAAAGTTTGTTTTAAAAAAGTTTATATGTACTTGCACTATTTTTTTTATCTATTGCAGTCGTCTCAATTCACATTTTTATCAAACTATTGTCACTAGTATTAGTGTGTGCTATGCACATGCAATATGAAATTGGAATTGCTAAAAACTTCATTTTAAAGGTAGAATTTGTTTTTATTGAGTTAAGTTCCATACCTATTTTTGATATTATATTGTTGCTTGTATATAAAACATAATGATGTGGATCCAGTTTCAATTTGGATTGAAATTAGTGTTTAAGTCTTTTAGAATTTGTTTTTATGGTCGTTTATTTTCAGAATTTGTTATTTGTCTTTTTAGAGTTTTTATGGAAGCTGCGCCTTTGTTAAATAAGCACAAAAAGTTTCTACGATACTTATTATCCAGGTCAAGAATACAATGTCCAAATTGTCTTTTGGTTTATATTTTGGATGCAACACATCTAATTAAATGCTATTTGAGCTAAGGATTTCTTGTAATTACAGGACCATCTCCATGATGGACCACTCTTAAGTTTGTCTGCTAGATATTCACATACGTCGGTATGGGAAGTCCACAATTTCCAGGTCCACAATACTGGCCGACTTGGGATAAGATTTAGTTGTTGTGCTTTATTTCTGTAACAAGACAATGAATTTTTGACCAAGATTTGGTTGTCGTGCATTACTCATGGGTTAGATGATGCCTACTATCAAGTCCAGTATGCAGATTTTTTTTATGCTTGCTGCCACAAATACTTTTGGGAGTTATCCTCGAATGGGTACCTATTGGGTACATCAAGATCCTAATATTTGTTTGGTTAGCTCGTAAACCAAAGAGTTCAATTTGCATTGTAATCTTAAAGAGTCATATGTCTTTAGTCTTCCTGAGAGCTGATCACTTATACTGCAAAAAACATGTTTTCAGGTTTACTGTTCCAAGAACATTATTTATATTCTTCTGCCTTTCTAAGATGATTCATATGTTTTTTCTGCAGAGAAATTTGCTCATTGGAGTAGCTGTTTGCACGCGCAGCTGGAGGTCGAGAGGGCTATGGGACCGAGTCTTTGTCTTGAGTAGCCTGTCAGGATTAGTGCTCTGTTCTTCAAACTATTTATTTTCTATATATTTATTCAAGCTGGAATAGTTGATCATGGTTTTGAGATTGACATTTCAAGGATTGCAATATTATTTGCATGACATTCATTCCTAGTTACTGAAGGTTTACAATGGCAGTTTGTATTGTTCCTGTCTTGATTTATTAGTTTTCATAATGAGTATTTGGTGTTATTGGTTAATCACCATGTGTCATAATTTGATTGTTCTGCTAATTAACTGCCTACTGTTGAGAAATAGATTGGAAGAAGTGTGTAAACTAATCTCTAAAATCAAGAGTAGCCATGGCTCTCTATATATTCATTCACCTTTGAAGTCCAAGTGACTCCCCACTAAGTTAGTGGGGAGTAAATGGTGAGATGATGAGGGGAGGGAGGCCAAAAGCCTCTCTCAACTCACAACACTCCCCCTCATCTCTCCATTACCTTGGTTTAAGCATATGAATACTTCAGGATTCAGTATGCTAATTGGGTGGATACTTCTGGATCCAGAGCCACTGTGGTTGCCTCGTTAAAACCTTAGCTGTGGAAAACCCAGTGGGAAAAACCAGCAGCTTAAGGGAAAAGAGTACAACTATTGAGGGACTCCCCCTGATCTGTACAAGCTTCAGGCTTGCAGATTTCCTATGTATCTATACAATCATCTCCTATTTGTCTATACATCCATCATGTTCTGAAAGCAAATACAATCATCACTCATTTATACAAGTTTCACTCATCTAGCGGCTATTGGAAAGTAGTGGCGCTCTGGAGTGGAATACTCTTCGAAGTTGGTAGACGACTCCACTAAAGTATTCTTTGAATCCGTCTTCTGTGTGCCTGCAAGGTACTGCTGGACCTGGCTGAGCGTTTAAAATACTTGCTTCTTGGATGATGAGCTTCTCAGAAGATGTAGACATTGGAGGATGATGTGTAGATATTTGGGAGGTGGACGGCCTTTTGTGTTTTAGTCATCGCGATGATATTTAAACCTGCATATGCGATATATATTCCATGACCCTTGGAAGTTACGCAGAAGCAGCTTATCCTTGGTCTAGTGGTGCTCTCCAGGGCAACACTATATCTGGTTAACAACTTTGCTACAGACGTTATATCAAAGACACGTGCAGTTGGCCAGATAAAGAAGTGTAACAAGTACACTAGAGCTAGGCTCTTCAGGAGAGCTAGGCTCTTCGGGACCTAGGATGTCCTCCCCCTCTTCCAGTTACTGAAAGGTGTCATAAATAAGCATCCATTTTTAATAGGATGCAAGTGGACATCATTCTTCATAAACTCCAGGTGTATGAAGGATATTAAAGGGTTCCACCACTAAGGTGTTAAATATATAAGCCGAGATAATACCTTGTTATACATAGGTTTTTCATTTCCAAGGTATGCTTAAAGTTATCTGATGTCTAAATGGTCTCTGCAGGAGATCCTATCAGCTTTAAGTCGACCACATATACGGGGAATATCACAAATTCTGTCAACGATCTTTCGAAAAAGATACCCAGGCAGAATTTTGCTTAAGATCAACTAATGATCTTTGTAGCCTTTATGGAGAAGACGTTTTTACGTCTCTCTTTCATCTCTGGGGGTAGAGTATACCCTTCTGGAAGTTTTATATAGATCTCTATATCTATATTGCCGTATATATATGCAGTCACAACGTCCATGAGCTGCATGTATTGGTTTTTTCAGAGAAGTGTAGGCGTAGTAGGAAAATGATCACATTTCCTTCATTTCAATGTCTTTATGAAATCCGAATTATATTCCACAGGTATTTACACAATCAGGTGTATGGACTACTGGTCCAAAGACTTTGCTTTTCAAGAGTGAGTCCAGCTCTACTCTTATTGCCTCGTCCCACTTTGGCCATTCTATGCGTTTACGCTATAGAAAAGTGGGTAGACGTCATCGTCGTATTCAGCGACGTGAACGACAATAGCGAAAGCAAAACCGTCGTCGACGACTGTGCTATATCTATCCAGTACCTCTCCAGTACGTACGTAAAATAATGATGTTTCTCCTGTTGTTTCCTCTGCAGGGGAAATTAGGAGGGGAGAGGTTGCTGGTCTGAGCTCAGCATCCTGTGGTTCGATCATTTTGATATATCCAGGAATCTTCCTCTTTTGAGGAATTTTATATTGTGAACCTGGCAGGCGTCCTCTTTTCAATTGAGGTAAAGCCAATTCTGCTGCCAGTGGATTGCATCCATCTTTGGGAATGTCAATCCTAGCTGGCGTGTTGGCAACAGGGACGTGTGAACGAACAATCTTCTGGTTGTCCGCAAATTTATCCGTCAATTGATTTACTTTAGTCTGAATGTGAAGGATCTTCTGGATCTCAACTTCACACAGAAAAAGTATGCGGATCATAACGAGATGAGTACTTGTATGTCCCATGATATGGTCTCAGAAGCTTCAGGCTTCCTTAGACTGCGTGCCTATTTCAATGAGATTTTGCTCATTAAATTCACATTTATCAAGACTTGGTGGTAAACCATAAGCAAGCAGCATCAGCAATAAGATATGGCAACAAGCGGGCCGTATCGTGATAAGCGATGCGGAATGCAGTGTGATGGTCCCTAAACATCAATAGGCAACTACGATTTTACAATGGACGTGAAATCCATTGGAGTATCTTTACCAGAGACTCTGCTAACCCATTATGAGTTTGAACATGCTGCAGGATGTTTAATTTCAATGTCAGTTGCCTGTCAGAAGTCTTGAATGATTTGTGTAGGAAATTCACCCACAATATAAGCTTTTTAGAAAGCTAGGTTGCGAGTGAATATAAAGGCACACAAAAGACCATCTAGTAGATGCATATATCAGTACAGTAATAAAGTACCGAAAATGGGCCACTTGCGGGGTGAATAGGCCCGTAAAGGTCACCATGTATTCTCTCAATGAAGCCAGGAGACTCTAATCCCACTTTCAGGAGGGAAGGTCTCTCTATTAGTTTTCCTTTATGACAAATGGTGACAAGGAAACTCAACCTTTTGAAGAATCTTCAGGTTCTCCAATGGATTCATTTAATGATGCGTCCATCATTGCTGATCCAGGATGACCAAGTCCATTTTGCCAGAGTTAAAAACTATGGCAATGAAAGGCACTTCTGGTGCTCAGTCAAGTTGGCTTTCTATAGGATGAATATCTGTAATTATAGGGGCCCGACGGGGGTCAATGAAATCGTAAGTAGATGGGCTTCTGGCCATCCTCTTGACGATTTATATATTGATATTCAATATTTATTATCCACAGTGTTCAAGTTATGTTCGTTTAAACGAAATATACTTGAAAATTGGAAATTTCCTATATGTTTAAGGGGAGAAGTTTGCATCTTATAGTCTCGTTGTGTGTGGGAGCAATATCAATGCTACACCAGTGCAACGAGGCACTGTCCACGATATTCCATACTTCATCTATAATTAAAACGAAATTTTATTTAAGTCAATGAAAAAAGACTTTCAAAATAAAAGTTCGTACTTAAGCAAATTAAAGACGAAGCAATATTGAATTTTAAATGCATAGATAAAAGATGAAGCTTAATCGAGCAGGTCGTCGTTCTTGAAGTCTTTTGCAGTAAACATCTTCGGCGGCTGAACAGCCACCAAGTTTGTTTCGGGCAGAGACTTCTGGCTCGCCTGATACAGTTCCTGGGGGTGGCGAGGAGTGCGGCAGTTTCTGGACCAATGTCCAGTCATGCCACATCGATGGCATTTATCCTCTCAATTCTTCTTAGGAAGTGACACTTGGTCAGTGTTCTTTTGCTTCCATGTGAAGTTTCTCTTTCCCTTATTGTTGTTGTTAGAAAGGGGTGATGTTCCTCGTCCATTCTTCATCACAGCTTTTCCTTTGTTATTTTTAGCCGTCCGTTTGTTTTTCCACTTCTGGGGAGAAACGTGGTGGGCTTCAGGGATAGGTGAAGTGTCAGCTCGATGTAAATTATGAGTGGCGAGCAGTAAATCTTGATTCTGCTCTGCCCTAAGTAGGCATGATATCAGCTCAGAGAATTTCGTGAAGTTGCGTTCACGATACTACTGCATGAGGATTGCATCTTTCTCGTGAAACGAGGTAAATGTCTTTTCCAACATGTGTTGCTCTGTCACTTCTTCACCGCATAACTTCAGGCGTAAGGTGATGTTATGAAGTGCAGAATTATACTCAGCGACGGACTTATAGTCCTGAAGCCTGAGGTTTTCCCACTCATAACTGGCACGCGGTAATATAACATCAATTTGATGTTTATACCGTGCCTCCAGCGCTGTCTACAGTTCCTATGGGTCCTCTACTGTTAAGTATTCGGCCTTTAAGGTCCGATTTATGTTTCCTAATGTAGATTATGACTTTCGCCTTATCTACATCGGAGACAGTGGTAGGAGTGCTGCTGCTAGATGTAGTAGAAGCATCAGCCACTGCTGGGGCCGATGAAGGAGCAAAAATGGAGCCAAGGAGGGCCATCGAACGCAAGTGGAACTTCAGGTCCACTCGCCAACTCAGGTAATTTTTCCCTGCAGAATCAAGGATCTCGAAATCGACGCTGGCCAATTTTGCCATTTATTTATGCAATTTAAAACAAGCATGAATTAATTAAAATTGAAATTCATGCATAAAAAATAAAATAAGTAAAATATGGGGATCGGCCAGATACCCAAGGAAATACAAAGTCCAAAGTCCGAATATACAATCCATAAAGAACCCCAAACGTAGTCAGCGCCAAGGTTACTCTATGGTCGTCGAGGAAGCTAGAGACGACGAGCTGGTGACGAACGATAACATCTGAGTCCTATCCTATCTTCACATTTGATGATTCCTATCATGAATGAGCCTATCTTGACTTTGTCTTGTCCTAGGTATCGTTTGATTGCAATCGTTCCTATCTTAAACTTTTTTTTTCAGTTCAGCAGTTTCATACCTCTACATGAATACAATTTGGAAACCCAGAATGGGTCCCTATATTTTCCAATTTTCGTCTTCGTCTTCATTTGTCGGTACACCGGTCTTTGGCATTAATACATTTAATCATCACTTACAAATTCTCTCAAAAAGAAAATAAAATTGCAAGGAATTTAAAGGGTATCAAACTGGCCGATCCCAAAAATCACATTTTAGCTTATATAAACATCCACGCAGTTTATAATATGCTACAGGCACAAAAGAAACAACCACGCATGTATATAACGCAGGCATATATAATATGGAAAAATAGACTATAAAATATAATAATCTCTCGGACCACGGGGAGACGTCATACACCGTTAGGTTAGTTTACTAACGGCAGAGCGGTCTCAGGATCCTTAAGATGATTATATTTTGAAAAGTTTTAATATTCCATAAATTAATAATAATGCAAGAGTGATATTTAACATAATTTTAGCAATTTGACAAACTGGGCGTCATGCCCAAAACTAGAAATTAAAATAAATTAATATTTTGATTGGGGCTGCAGGCCCATAAGTAAAATATTAATCATTTTAATAAGCAATTTTATTAACTAGGCTTCTGGCCCCAAAGGAAAAAAATAACAAAATTAATATATTATTAATATTTGGGCTGCAGGCCCATTTGCAAAAATTTAATTAACATATTAATTTTGCAATTGGGTTAACTGGGCTTCTGGCCCAATTTAGAAGTCAAAATTAATTATTAATATGAATGGGGCTGCTGGCCCATGAAACTAATTATCATTGTTATAAACTGGGCTTCAGGCCCAAATTAGAACACAAAATTAATTATTATTCTAATATAGGATGTAGGCCCATAAGCAAAATGAAAATCATTTTAATTAGCAATTTAAATTATCTGGGCTTCTGGCCCAAATAACCAGACAAAAATAGTTAATTTTATGTAGTAGGCTTCAGGCCTAAATTAGAAGATAAAATGAATTATTGATCTAAATGGGGCTGCGGGCCCATAAAACTTATTATCATTTTTATAAACTAGGCTTCTGGCCCAATAAACAACCCAATTAATTTGTTTAGTAAGAATTGGGCTGCAGGCCCAAATGTTTAAAAAAAATTAATTGAAAAGAAGCCTTCAAACAAATTTTTAAGGGAATTTGAAAGGTCCCTCAGACCCTGAATAACAGAATGTGACTCCTCATCTCCTTTTTATCTACGAAAATCTAAACCCCCCTACGATTTGAGCAACGGAAGGCCCCCAAGGGGGGGGGGGGGCGACGGCTCAGGCCCCCAACGCCGACAGGGCAAGGGGCATTGGGAGGAGCCCCCCAGACAAGGGGGTTAGCGGAGATGAGCCCCCCCGGGGGGGTCCGGAGCCCCCGACAGAGGGGGCGACGCTATGGTTGCAAAAGTGCGTTAATATAAGGCTCCCCCCATGTCCAACATAAATTGATGTTCAACGCCGCGTCCAGATAACCACATTTACAGCCAACATAAACTGTGCATCACTATTACTTATTTCTCATAATTAGAAACCACGTATAAATAAGTAAACTGATAATAAGTAATGATCAGTATAACATAAAGTGCTGATAAGAAATGTGATCTTGGTGGTTGTAAACAATATAAATAAGTAATCATCAGTTTACAACCACGTTACGCGGGGGGGCTTCGATTTCCCGCGGCCAGACAACCATCAAGATAAGGCTCCCCTTCCGTGGGGTTGCGACAATTAGGAGGAGGGGGGAAATGGAATTGTGCGTGGATCCCCTTCAGGGGGGGAAAATGGGAGATATTAATTTGTTCTAATTTGATATGTTGATTTGAGTAATACAATCAACATATATATGTAATAATCAATATCTACGGGATTAGAATGTTACCTCTAGATCAATGATCTAGGGAAGAACAAATAAAATCCGTAGATAGAAAAATATAATCCCCGCTCCCACTATACCGCGAAGGTAATCAACCGATCGTCGTCGCACCAATAGTTGCAATAGCTTTGCCGCAACTACAAGATTCCTTCGCAAGAAAGAGAAATTTGTGGGGAAGAAATTTTATGGCTCAACTTTTTTTAGAGCGAAGTGCTGATAACGTGTTGAGAAATAGATTGGAAGAAGTGTGTAAACTAATCTCTAAAATCAAGAGTAGCCATGGCATAAGCCATGGCTCTCTATATATTCATTCACCTTTGAAGTCCAAGTGACTCCCCACTAAGTTAGTGGGGAGTAAATGGTGAGATGATGAGGGGAGGGAGGCCAAAAGCCTCTCTCAACTCACAACACCTACTAAATTTTTTTACTTTACAGGTAATTTCCAGTTCCCACTTTTTTGCAAAGAAGAAAGCTCTAATCGAGCTCTAGAATTACATATTGCTTAGCTTCACTTATGACTATCCAGACATAAGCTTTACAATTTAACTATAGCTCCCAGATAAACATATTACTTAGCAATATCATGCTGCCTTAAAGATGTACTAGTTTAAATTTCTACAGCATATTTATCAACATCATGCTTCATGTCAGGTTTAGATTGGATTTTGGAAATTTTCTCACAAAACCTGGTTCAATCTTCCATCCTAAGGATGTTGAAAGGTGTATCTCCAAACTGCAGATAAGATAAGATTTGTTTCTGAACCTATAAATTAGTATATATATATAGGAATCATGCATTTTAAAAGTAACATTCACATTTTACTGGCATTCACGTGCACGCACGCATGCACACCCACACACCCACACCCACACACCCACCCACACACAAAACACCCCCCAAAAGGAACTGCAGATAAGAAATATACAAGGCTGTTATCTATTCTGTATCCTTATCAGCTGCACCATTAATAGTGTGCATAATTTATATCGCAATACATGATGGGAGGAATAAAATTTATTTCCTTTAACATATAAATCTTTATATGCTCTGAAATGATCCAATTTTTAAAAAATTTCTAAAAGAAAAAAATTCTAAATGCATGTTACTTAGCAGTGAGAAATTGTTTAATTACCTCGACTAAGATAAACTATTGAAAGGAAACAGTGCCAATAATTTACAAAAGCTGATATCAAAATTGTTCATGATCAGAAGAGCATTAAAAAGAATGTTAAAAATTAGGTCAAGGTTATTAATGGAAAAGATCGACGTATCTATTTGTATCTTCATTCGAAAATAAAGATTTATATATGCGTTGCAACATGTGTTGTTTGAAAAGAAAACTGGATTAGTACAAGAAGTTCTCCAATAACAGTGGATAATTCATGATACCGAATTAAGCTTGTTTATGGGTGTTTTCTCACCACAGCTCGTTGACCGCCAGATGAGTGGTCAACGTGGTCAAGGGGACGGTTTGGGGGTCCCTTGGGTTCACCGAGCCCGCTTGTACTCGACGTGGAAGAGCTGAGGGGAAGCCTCGGCTCGGTAAGTCGCGCTCGGCCTCGGTCGTATCCGCGTCGAGGGGTAGCCTCGGCGCGTTGCGAGTGGGTTGGTGCTTGATCGGTCGTATCCGCGACGAGGGGTAGCCTCGACGCGTTGTGAGTGGGTTGGTGCTTGATCGGTCGCCCTCCTGGCGACTGCGACGGTGATGGTCGACCAACGCTGAGGGGTAGCCTCAGCGCCTCGGATGTCTTCTTCCTGGACAGATGAAGAAACTCGTCAGGGAGGCCGGACCTAGGTTCCGGCCAAAGCCCCTCCGATGCTTAAGTCAGATCAGTATCTGAAAGGATACTCGGCGGGGGAGATCCGGCTTGTGAGGAAGCCGGAACGTCAACCCAGGCGGCGCGAGTTTTGAGGGAGGGGGGCAATGAAGTGGCGAAAGCCTAGGTCGTTGATGGAGTACCTCTGTGTGGGTTACCTGAGTTTCGATCCCCCTCTTCGTCGTCCTGGTCCTTCCCTTATAGGGTCCTCCCTGATTGCCCCACGTCCTGCCTCCTCTCACGTCCCCACGATCCGCCTCCGCCTCCTCCCGTTCGTGCGACGTGGTGAGGTGGCCCATTAACGGGTCGTTAATGGCCATCATGGGATCGCGGATTCAGGGGGGCGATTAATCCGGCCGAACGGGGGCCGGTCGGGTGTACCCGAGGGCGAGGTGGCCGGGTCTTCAGCTCCGTCCGTGGGCCTCCTTTGGGAGGGCCCGTCTTCTCTAGCGGGCTTCTCCTTTGAGGTCGGGCCGTGGGCCGTTGTGCTTCGGGCTCGTTGATATTAGTCGTAACAATTGCCCTCATCGCCCGGACCGTTCAGCTTCCGTCGTTTCGGTTCGGGTGATGTGACTCTTTTGTGACCCGATGGATGCGTCAGTCGAGGCACTGCCATTAAATGAATGTCATTATTGTCACTCCGTTTGAACTTTCGCTGGGGCAGTTTTCGAAGCATCGCCGCCGTTTTTGACGTCGCCACGTGCCTTCTCCTGACGGTTTGGATCCCACCGTTGCCCCCTATATATACGTTCCAATCCCTCTAGCTTCATCTCTTTCGCGCTCGTTCCCTTTTGTTCTTCGTTCTGCCAGCTTCTTCTTCCTGTCATCTGTCTTCTTTCCTGCTCTTACCAAGGTAAGTCCGCCATTCTTTAACTCGGGCTATGGCCAGGCTTAGGATAAGTGATACCCGTTCCGTCGGAACGGCTTCCGGTCCCGATCATGCCCCTTCCTCTAGGCCCAGAGTTCCGTCGCCGTCCCCGGACCCGGGGGTCCCGGGTAAAGGGAAAGGAAAGCTTTTTCCGGATCCCGTTGGGGACGATGTGGCCTCGTCCTCCACGAGATTAGGCATCCCTCCATCGATCCTCCTATCGTCATCCATGGCCCCTTTCTTAGTCACTAGGGAGATACGAGAGAGGTACCTATGTTATCCCTATGACGTTCATATTCCCTTTGGAGACAAGCGGATCTGCTTTCTGCGGAGTAACGAGGTCGGCGTATACGTCGAGATGTTCCATCTGGGGCTCCGTTTCCCCCTCCACCCTTTTATCATTCGATTTACCGACTCCTTGAAAGTTGCCCTGTGCCAGCTAACGCCATCCTCTGTCGCGGTGCTGACTGGGTTCATTATGCTTTGTATCATTCACAGCCTGGATCCGTCTCTCTCGCTTCTCTCTTATTTTTACCGGATCCAGACGGTAGGACTCGGTTCTTGGGTGCATCTCTGAGCCCGTGTGGGGCGAGCGTGCCTGCTCGGTATACCCCCTTGGTCGGGTAACTGGGACTCTAGCTTTGTTTTTGTCGTCTTTCCCCGGGTCTCGGTTATCTTGACTAGTTGGGGGAGTTCGCAACAAACCGACAGGTCGGCAACTTTATCCGAGGCCGAGCGGGCCGCGACCCGTCTCATATCGTCACTTTCTCTCGAGGACAGGTCTGTCTGGCATCTGCTAGATGACCTTCTTCTGAAGTGCACTCTGTGGTCCCGTGGTTAGTTGTTTCCCCTCCCTCTGTTTAACCTCTAGCTCACCCTGATTTCTCTTTCTCTCGCAGACATGGCTGGCCGTGAGTTCACCCATGACGTCGACGAGCTTATTCGCTTGGGATCCCGCCGGGGCCGTGGAAGCTCTTCCGGACGGGTGCCTCGTCGCTCTGTGGATGAAGAGTTGCTCCGGTCCGAGCCTCCTTTGGGGCGGATTGAGGCCAAGTCACCCTCACGGGTTGCATCCGGTGCCCCGGAAGGGAAGTCTCTGGAGCCGACCCCCTCCCTGTTGAGGATCCCGGATCGACTCCTCGACCGTCCGTGAGCGGGAGTCGCAAGCGCTCCCCTCCGGAGATCGCTGCCCCCATCGGGAAGAAATCGCAGAAGAACGACGGGCGTGCCTCTTCCCCGACGCCTGCCGTCGCGCCGATGGATCCCGGCAGGGCGGTCGCGTCGACCGCCCCCCCCCCCCCCCGGCCACGCTGCTGATATTCTCTCGGCTGCCCCTTCGGTCTCGGGGGCCGTCTGCGTCTCGCCGAGCGCCTCAGCGGTCCTCGCTGATCCTCTCAAGGGTTCGGTTCCAGGTCTTGATTTGTCCTTGGTGGACCGACCGACGGCGGACGCCGTCCCTTCGGGGGACCGCTCCCTTTTGGAGTTATCCCCCGTGGACGTACTGTCGGATTCCCTGATCGGTCACCTCCAACAGGTTCGGGTTCCTGCCCCTTTCAGATGATCGTTTTGCCTTTCGGTCTTCCTCGGTATAATCCACCTCCCTTTTATCTACAGGCCACCGCGATGGCTCTCGAGGCGCAGCGTCAGGCGACCCAGTTGAGGAGCCTCGAGGATTCTCTAAGTCGGGAACGCGCCCGGGCCGGGGAGGCTGACGTAGCCCTTTAGGGTGCCCGCATGGAGGCTCGGCAGCAACGCTGTTGTGCTGACGAACTCGAGTCTCAAGTGCACGATCTCAAGCGGAAGCTTGAAGATGTTCATGACTTGAGCCAAGAAGCGGAGGAGAAGTTCCGGCAAGAGAGGAAGGATCTTTGGGGTCAGCTTGCCGAGCTGCGTCGGAGGCTCCGTTTTGCCGAGGAAGCCGAGAAGGGCGTCAACACGGTCATAAGGCCGAAAATTGCATCGGTCCTGAAGGAAGTCTTCGGGACTTACGAGGACCTTCTCACCCCTCGCATAGTGGAGGTCATCAGGGAGTCGTTTCGACAGTTCGTGGAGCTCGCTCGGGAGCCGATCCTCCCTCCTCCGGGACATGCCGATCCCCATGGCTCGGAGCAAGGCGAGGCACCAGATGACGCTATCTCTCGTGCTCCGGACCCCTGAAGCGCCTTCGTGTCCTGTCCCCTTTCTTGGGTGACAAATTTTGCTGTCACCAACGGTGCTGCGGACTCCTGGCGACACTGTCTCTTGCGCTCCGGACCCCTGTACAGCCCTTGTATCCCGTCTCCTTTATTGGGTGACAAATTTTGTTGTTAACTGATGTGCTCGTGAGGATGTTGTTGAGTGATATTAACTCATACCATTAATGAAAATGATTTCTTCTAGTTAGTTCTTCTTGTGTCGCGGGTCTCTTTTTTCGGATTGGCCTTTATTGTTCCTAGGCCGGACGGGCGTCATCGCCCTCGTCTTGGGGTGTTGTCCTGAGCTTGCCCGGCTCGGTGTGTCGTTCTTCGTCCGAGGAGTTGCCCCAGCATTAGGCGTGGGCGATCTGCTCAGTCTGCGGGGGTAGGTATCCCTCGGCTCAGGATTGGCAATCGTGTTCCTTGGGAGGGGGAGTCACCTCCTGCTTTATGAGCGGGCGGTCTGCTCAATCCGCGGGGGAAGGTTCCCCTTGGCTTATGACCAGAAGTCGTGCTCCTCGGCTAGGGGAGTTTCCCCCGATTTCGCACGCGGGCGCTTCGTTCAGTCCGCATAGGTGACCCCCCCGGCCCACGGCTGGGCGTTGCGGTCGTCGGATGGGAGAGTAGCCCCCAACCTTGCGAGCGAAAGATTCGCTTCGTCTGCGGGGGTGGGTATCCCTCAGTTTACGGTTGACGAAGAAGATTTGGTGGCGAGGGGATTCGCCTCCCGACTCTTCGGCCTACAAGAGAGGTTCGTTTGGTGGTGAGGAGAGTTGCCCCTCGGCTTATGGTCGATGAAGGAGATTCGTTCTGTGGTGAGGGGAGTCGCCTCCCGACTCTTCGGCCTACGTCCTACGAAAGAGGTTCGTTCGGTGGCGAGGGGAGTTGCCCCTCGGCTTTCGGCCGACGAAGGAGACTCGTTCGGTGGCGAGGGGAGTTACCCCTCGGCTTACGTCCTACGAAGGAGGTTCATTCGGTGGTGAGGGGAGTTGCCCCTCGGCTTGCAGCTGACGAAGGAGACTCGTTCGGTGGCGAGGGGAGTTATCCCTCGGCTTACGTCCTACAAAGAGGTTCGCTCGGTGGCGAGGGGAATTGCCCCTCGGCTTACGGCCGACGAAGGAGACTCGTTCGGTGGCGAGGGGAGCTACCCCTCGGCTTACGGCCGACAAAGGAGACTCGTTCGGTGGCGAGGGGAGTTGCCCCTCGGCTTACGGCCGACGAAGGAGACTCGTTCGGTGGCGAGGGGAGTTACCCCTCGGCTTACGTCCTACAAAAAAGGTTCGTTCGATGGCGAGGGGAGTTGCCCCTCGGCTTACAGCCGACGAAGGAGACTCGTTCGGTGGCGTGGGGAGTTACCCCTTGGCCACCGGAGGAGATTCGCTCGGTGGCGAGGGGGGGTTGCCCCTCGGCTTACAGCCGATGCGATTCAGGCTGGTCCATATCAGTCGGACCGCGGTTGTCTTGGTTGAGTCCTGCTATGCATCCTGAATCGTCTGCTCAAGATAGGTGACAAAGTTTGCATTGTATGCCTTCATTTCTGTGAGACAATACATTTGGAGTAATGAAAAAAGAAAAGGTGGTAAGACACGGGGGAGGTTCTGGCAGGGTAGCCCTCCTCTGGTGGATCGGTGGCTGTTTCTTTCTGTCTCCTCACTCGATGATCCGCGCAACTATCTGGACCGCGTTCACCCCTTTTCCCATGTCCTATTGTTTGGACGTTCCCTCTCCCGAGGCTGGGTCGTTGGCGGAGTTCTTTCGGTGCCCACGGCTCACAAGCTTCTCAATGTCTTTCTTTAGGTGCCAACAGTCGTCGATATCGTGGCCGTTGTCCGTGTGGTACTTACAGTATTTCTCTTCATCCCTCCCGCCTTTCCTCATTCTTCGGGGAGGTCGGCCCGCGTGTCCCTCCTTCTGGGCTTGAGCTAGGATCACGTCCGGGGCGTTGGTTATCGAGGAGTGCCGGAGCTCTTCCCTCCATGGTCTTCCTCTAGCCTTCTTCTCCGATCGATGCTCCTCCGTGCTGCGGTGCTCCTTCTCACCGCGCTTGGTCTCGCGTCTGATCTTTCCCTCATCCTCGGCCAAGGCCTCTTCTGTCAGCATGAAGCGTTCCGCTCGGGCCATAATTTCGGCGAGGTCCTTCGGCGGGTCGCTATGTAGCGACTTCTTCAAACCCCTGTGTCGAAGGCCTTTCTTCAGGGCCGCCTTCACAACCAGTTCGGGACAGCTATCCACGCTCAATCGCTCCACATTGAAGCGACGTATGAAGTGCCTCAGAGATTCGGCCGGTCCCTACACCACATTGAATAAATGTTCCGAATCAGGCTTTACCTGTCGCCCGGCCATAAATTGCTTGCAGAACAGCTGGGTGAGCTCGTCGAAGTTATCTATCGATCGACCAGGCAGGCTGCGGTACCAGGTCCAGGCGGCCCCCCGTAGGGTGGAGTAGAAGCCCCTGCAGAGCAGGGTGTCATCGGCTCCCTGGAACGCCATATCCGCCTCGTAGTCCATCACATGATCCGCGGGGTCGCTGACGCCGTTGTACTTCTCCAGAGTCGGCACCTTGAAGTTCGAGGGTATTCGTGCCTCAGTTATCCTCCAGGTCAGGGGGCATCGTTCTCCGCTGATGCACCCGGGTCGCTCCCCTTCGCCCGCCTCCTTGCCGTTCGACGGCAACGGGGGGCTGGTGGGAGCTTGACCTCCTCTTGAGTCTTCACCGGCTTGGGTGCTAGGCTTGTTCGGTGTGAACATTCTTTCCGGCTCTCCTGGTGGTGGGTTCACCGGCTGCCTCCACTCCGTTTAGATCGGACGCTCGTTGATCGTCGATCATCCCGCCTACGCTTGTTTGACCTCGGACGCGCGGATGAGGCCGTCTTGGAGAGGTCTCCCGTCTGCTCCGAGTCCTCCCCATTTCCCTCTCTGACTGAGGTGGGAGTGGGAGATCGTGCCGGGGAAGAGCCGGGCCTGGTGAACCTCCGTTCCATATTCCGCACTCTTTTTCCGTGGTCGGCGACCACGGCGGAGCGAAGGAGTCGACGTTCCCCTTCCTGGCGGTGAGCCCGTCTCTCCCCCCTTCGGGGGTGGGAGTGCTGCTGACGAGCTGTTGAATCGTTGCGGCTAAAGTTTGGATGTTGGTGTTGGTCTCCTGCGCATAGGCTCGGAGTTGTCCCTGTGTGGCCAGTATGGCGTCGTTGATTTCCCCGACAACGTGACCGTTCAGGTCCTCGACGGGGGAGTGGTATTTGCTCTCCTCTGGGATGGGTGGCATGCGCCCCAGGCCGTTGCCGACGGGTTCCATTTTGGTGGTTTGACGTGGGTGTTAGTCGGTTCCCACAGACGGTGCCAGATGTTTACGGGTGTTTTCTCACCACAGCTCGTTGACCGCCAGATGAGTGGTCAACATGGTCAAGGGGCCGGTTTGGGGGTCCCTTGGGTTCGCTGAGCCCGCTTGTACTCAGCGTGGAAGAGCTGAGGGGAAGCCTTGGCTCGGTAAGTCGCGCTCGGCCTCGGTCGTATCCGCATCGAGGGGTAGCCTCGGCGTGTTGCGAGTGGGTTGGTGCTTGATCGGTCGTATCCGCGACGAGGGGTAGCCTCGGCGCGTTGCGAGTGGGTTGGTGCTTGATCGGTCGCCCTCCTGGCGACTGCGACGGTGATGGTCGACCAACGCTGAGGGGTAGCCTCAGCGCCTCGGATGTCTTCTGTTACGACCTAAAGATCGTAGGAGCCCGACTCCCGCCCGGATCCACTAACATACCCCATTAACTCACCATTTCACATAAGGGCCGCCGCCCCGAAAATCCGGGGCATCATGGAGACAGGCGCGCCTTGCAGCGCTCCCCGAACCGGCCGAGGCGAACAACCGCAGCTGCCCGACCCGCCGGGGTAGCGCGCTTGGGGACGCTTGGGTAGCTAGGCCAGGCCTATTGGCGGGCGCGGCCGGGCCGGACAACCCCCGATCGGAACGGCCCGCCCGATTCCCGCGAACCGCGGCGCCTAGAGTGACACAGCCCGACCTTTAGTTCGTCGCTAACGACAAACAGCCTAGGATAAGGACACGACTGACACATACGTCACCCGACCGCCTGACAAAGCACCCCCGGCGGCTGACCCGTCCGACGGTTAGCGCTTTCGGCCCTGACATCCCGACAAAAGCACCCCTTGGCCGTTGCGCCGCCTGACAGAAGCAGGTCAGGAACTCCTGTTCCCAATGTCCTTGTCCGAAGCTTACGCTGACACCCGAGCCAGCTCAGCATGCCTAGTCATCACCCGTCAGGTATAAATACCCCCTCTCCTCTTACGGAGAGGAGGTTGAAGAATTCTCTCTCATTCTATTATTCACACACGAGAGCAAAGGTCTTCCATATCTTTACCTCCCACCTATAGCTCGTCACGCGCGGCGGACACACAGATAGTCCGACCGGCGTGTCCAGCCCCCCATTTTTAAGCCCTATTACTGACTTAGGCATCGGAGGGGCTAAGGGTTGAACCCCAACCCCGCCCTTCTGACGAGTTGTTCGTGCTGCAGGAGAGCTCGCCCATTGACCAAAGTCAGCGTCAGCCCCCTGCCGTCCAACCCTCCTCAGCTGCGTCCGGCGAGATACGATCCCGTGAGCACCACCGGCAACGGATCCAACCTCTTCACCCCACTAATCACTTGTAAAACAGCCTACCCGAACCTCCTTCTCCATATAACCACCGTGCCCTTGGTTCCCCTTAATATAAATTCATTGTACGCGAGTTCCACCTCGTAACAATTGGCGCCGTCTGTGGGAACGAAGGGTCACACCCATGTTAGACTCCATGCCGATCCCGCGGAACCCTGACCACGGCAAAGATCCCGTGGATCAGGAACCGCTCTCTCTACAAATCACCCCGGCGTCTGATCCCCTTCTGGGGGTGGGCACCGAAACTGAACATACTTCAGCCTACGCCGTCCTGAAGAGCTTCGAGGCCGTTACTTAGGCCAGGGGAGGCTATCAGACGGCTGGAACGGAGCCCCCGCCCAGCCCCTCAGAGCCCCAGAACGTGAGGCGGAACCTCCGCCTTCAGTTCGAGGAGGAGGGAGAGAACAGGGGGCTCGCTGAGGAGATTGCGGCCCAGCAAAGGCTCCTGGAGGAGGAGATGGAAGTTGCGCGGCGGTGGAGGCACCTGGGGGAGGCAGCCGCCACGCAAAGGCGTGTGGACGAAGCGGCCGAGGCCGCCCAAAGGGCCTACCATAAAGAAGAGGCCGCTCGCCGCCACCTCCGCCTCATCGTCGCGGAGCGCGAGAGGCTAAGGAGAGAGAACAGGAGCAACCGAGAAATCCTGGACGAGACGACGACGGGCCGGCGGCTCGGGGACGGGCGGGACCCGTTACTGAACAGGTCCCCACCCAGACGAGGCAGCCCGCATCGCCAGCACCACCCCTCCGATACCCTACACGAGGAAGCCGTTTGTCGACAACTACGCTTCCTCGCCGCCGAGCGCGAAAGGCTCCTCCGAGAGAATCAAGAACGGATGGAGGCCCGAGGAGAGCTGGCCGGGAGGCGCTGGTGCTGGGAGAACCGTAGCCCGCAACCCGTCGAATCCTCGGCCCGGGGAAGGAGCTACTCCTCGGGGACGGAGGACCGTCGGCGGCCGAGGCGTGACCGAAGTCAGACCCCCGAATGGCGGAGAGGGGATGTGCCGGATCGCCCTACCTATCCGGAGGAGGCCACGCCGCTTGCACAGTGGATCACGTCTGCCCCAAGGCCCGTAAGGTTCAAGCCCCCTCACTTGGCCACGTACAATGGGAGAGGCGACCCCCTCACGCACGTGCAACAATACCGGGGGGCGATGGAGGCGCAGGATGTGGACGAGGCGTTCCTATGCCGACATTTCTCCCAAAGCCTGAGGGACACCGCGCTGGATTGGTATTTTGGCCTGCCCGCGAGATCCATTGGGAGCTTTGGCGAGCTGTCCCACAAGTTCTTCCAAGAGTTCCGAGCCGGGCGGACGAAGAAGAAGCCCTTGGACTATCTCAGCACAATAATCCAAGGGGAAGGAGAGACGACGGGTAGATACCTCCGCCGCTTTCAGGAGGAAAGATGGGCGGTGGTGACATGTGGCGATGAGGTGCTTATGCTGGCCTTCAAGACGGGGTTGTGAACACGGAGCCTCCACAAATCCCTGCTCCGAGATCCGCCGACCGACTATGAAGCGTTGGTTGCAATGACGGAAAGGCACGCGTTGGCCGAAGAGACTCTAGGTGCAAAGGCCGTATTCCCCCCGGCGAAATCGTCCCAAGACGGACCCCGGCCACACCCTCGGCCGAGGCAGGAAGAGAGGGGCCGAGACCGTGATCAGATAGCCCGACCGCGGCGGGAGCCGCCCGAGCCTCGCCCACAAGATCGTCTTGGCCCGGTGCTCGAGCTCGCCCCGGCGCGGGGGCCCCCCGGAGTCATCCCAAGACAAGAAGGCCCCCTACAGGCGCCTTACACGCGACTCAATGCCCCCATGATGGAGGTGCTGGCCGCGGTGACAAGGGCCGGGTTATTGCTGGAGCCTCCCTGGGAGATGAGGACGGACCCGGCGAGGCGGGACCCCCGGAGATACTGCCGTTATCACCGGGACCACGGTCACGACTCCGACCGTTGTTACTCCCTTAAAAGAGAGATCGAGCGACTGATCCAGGCGGGTCACCTGGGGAACTTCGTCGCGGGAAGGCGGGCGGCAGCAGGAGAGAGAGCCCCCAGGAGGAGGGGGGACGGGAACCGCCGGCGAACCGCGGTAAGGAGGAGCCACGCCCCCTAAGGGCGGTCATGCGAATTGAGATGATAACTGGAGGGTCTTCCTCGGCGGGGCGGGCGCCCGCAATCCCGGGGGCCGGAGCCCGACAGGTGATGGTGGCGGCCGCTGGCCGCCGACCGAAGCGACGAAGGACACACCGACCCCCCATCACCTTTACCGAGGAGGACTGGCTGGGGGCATGGAGCCAGGACAATGACGCTCTCGTCATCGAGGCAAGGATCGGGGCGATAGACGTCGACCGGCTCCTGATTGACACTGGTAGCTCATGCGACATCCTGTTCCTGTCAACGGTCGAGAGGATGGGATGGGGGCGTGCAGACCTAGAGCCCTGTGTGGGCCCTGTTGCTGGCTTCACCGGCCATGCGATCCCCACTGAGGGAACGATCACCCTACCCATGACCCTGGGGGAAGAACCGAGGGTCGTGACCAAGGAAGCGCTTTTTGTCATCGTCGACGTCGCGTCGGCGTATAACGGAATCATAGGGCGTCCATATATGACAGCCATCAAGGCGCTCCCCAGCCTGCAACATCAGACGATGAAGTTCCGGACCCCGCGGGGGGTGGGACAGGTGCGGGGAGGACGGGAGGCGCCCGGAGACCACAACCAGGCGCCGTCCCTGCCTAGGAGCCCGAGGCGGTCCCTGACTGCTCTCATCCCTGACGAGAGGGAGGACTTCTGCGACCAGCGGCCGACCCCGGCAGAGGAAGTGGAGGAGGTCCCAGTGGCCTCGGACGAGGGAAGAACCGTCTCCATCGGGACAAAACTCCCGTCCGCGTTAAGGATGGCCCTCGTCGCCTTGCTCCGGGAAAACGCAGACATATTCGCATGGTCACCCGCCGACATGCCCAGGGTGGACCCGGCGGTAATCTCCCACAGGTTGAATGCAGACCCGGAAGCCCGACCTGTTCGACAGAAGAAGAGAAGTGCGGGGGGCGAAAAGAAGAGGGCGGCCGAGGAAGAAGTAGAGCGACTCCTCGAAGCCAAATTTGTTCGGCCGGTGGACTACCCCGACTGGCTCGCCAACGTCGTTCTGGTGAAGAAGCCCAGTGGGAAGTGGCGCATGTGCGTCGACTTCACCGACCTCAACAAGGTATGCCCGAAGGACAGCTTCCCTCTGCCCAGAATCGACCACTTGGTGGACCAGGCGTCCGGCTATGAGTTGTTGAGCTTTATGGACGCCTTCTCGGGGTACAACCAGATACCGATGGCGGAGGAAGATGAGGAGAAGACATCTTTTGTCACCGATAAAGGCACCTTCTGTTACACCAAGATGCCCTTCAGACTGAAGAACGCCGGGGCGACCTATCAACGAATGGTGGACCGAATATTCAGCCCTCAGGTGGGACGAAACTTGGAGGTCTACATCGACGACATGCTGGTAAAGAGCGGAAGGGCCCCCGACCACCTCGCCGACCTGCAGGAAACCTTCCAGAGGGTCCGTCGGTACAACCTGAGGCTAAACCCCGTGAAGTGTATCTTTGGCGTGCAATCGGGAAAATTCCCGGGCTTCATGATAACGAAGCAGGGAATCGAGGTGAACCCCGACAAGGTGACGGCCCTCATCGGTATGACGGAGCCCCGGACGATCCGGGACTTGCAGCGACTGAACGGCCGGATCGCTGCTTTAGGGCGATTCCTGTCGAAATCGGCGGAGAAATCGCTCCCTTTCTTCAGGGTCTTGCGCACAGCCTTGGGCGAAGCTAAAGACCAAAGGAAGGTGATCCCGTGGGATGACGACTGCGCGCGGGGCGTTCGCGGAGCTGAGAGCATACCTACAGAGCCCACCGCTCCTCGCACGGCCGGAGGAGGGCGAACCCCTGGGGTTGTACCTGGCGACCAACGAGGAGGCCGTTAGCTCCGTCCTGATCAAGGAGGAAGGAGGGGTGCAACGCCCCGTTTACTATGCCAGCCGGATCCTCCGGGAGGCATAGACTCGTTACAGCCCTATCGAGAAAGCCGCCTACTGCCTAATCACCACGGCCCGGAAGCTCCGACCCTACTTCCAGGCCCACCCCATAATCGTCCACACCGACATGCCCCTCGAAAAGAACCTGAAAAGGCTGGAGCGGTCGGGGAGGATGCTCAACTGGAGCGTCGAGCTCAGCAAGTTCGACATAACGTACAAAGCCCGGACGGCAATCAAGGGCCAAGCGCTGGCCGACTTCGTGGTGGAATGCACCACGGAAGTCCCGCCGGGGGACCGGACGGAGCTCCCATCGGCGACCACGTCCCCGCGGAGGATCGAGGTGGGTGAACCCTCAGCGCCCTCCCCGGCGACAGCGGGCGAATTATGGACCATCCACGTCGACGGCTCCGCAACAGGCTCCGGGACAGGAGCAGGTATAGTCATTCAGACCCCTAATGGATGTTCGTTGGAGTACGCCCTGCGCTTCAGTTTCCCGGCCACCAACAATGTCGCGGAATATGAAGTCGCGGTTAACGAGTTGAAGCTCGCTAGGGCGGTGGGGGCGACGAACGTGTTGCTCCTGAGTGACTCCCGCCTCGTCATCCAACAGATCCTGGGGGGCTTCGAAGCCCGAGAGGAAACAATGAAGCGATACCTGAATCGCATCCAGATCGAACTCCGTAAGTTCAAGAAAGCGGACGTCCAACACCTACCCCGCTCCAGCAACCTCCGGGCGGATGCCCTGTCTAAGTTGGCTTCCTCTTCGGCGGCCGAGATCGGGAAGGCAATCTACGTGGAAAGCCTGGTGACGCCAACCATCGACGAAGGAGAGCTGATGTGCGCGGACACGAGGACGTCATGGATGACCCCCATTATGAAGTACCTAAAGACGGGCGAGCTGCCCGAGGAACGGATGCTGGCAAAACAGGTGGAGAGGCGGGCCCTATCATTCGTACTTCTCGACAGAGTGTTGTACCGCCGCCGCCGTGCCAACTTCGACGTCCTGCCCTACCTGAAATGCTTGGGCCCGGAGCAGGCTGAGCAAGTCATCCGCGAGGTACATGAAGGCTTCTACGGAAACCACCATGGCGGGCGCACCATCGCCCACAAAGTAATGCGCCAAGGATACTACTGGCCGACGATGATCTGGGATGCGGTACAGTACATCAAGAAGTGCGAGGCATGCCAGAAGTTCTGCCGGCGGACGACTGCACCTCCAGCCAACCTGATGCCCATCTTGAGCCCGATCCCCTTCGCCAAGTGGGGGCTCGACATCCTGGGGCCGTTCTCAAAGGCCTCCGGGGGAAGAAAATATCTAGTCGTCGCCATGGACTACTTCACAAAATGGGTCGAGGCAGAGCCACTGGCGCGAATCACGTGGACGGACATGAAGGGCTTCATCTGGCAATCCATCATATGCCGCTTCGGGATTCCCCGCTCCATTGTCACGGATAATGGAAAGCAGTTCGATTGCGAGGGCTTCCGCGACTTCTGCTCGGGCTGGGGAATCAAACTCCAGTTCGCGTCAGTCGCCCACCCACAGTGCAACGGAATGGCGGAGGCCACGAATAAATGTATCTTGAACCCTATGAAGAAGAAAGTGGACGTCGCTCTGGGGGCTTGGGTCGACGAGCTGCCGGGAATCCTATGGTCTTATCATACCACCCACAAGGCCTCGACCGGGGAAAGCCCCTTCGTGCTGGCATACGGGTCAGAGGCGGTCGTTCCTGTGGAAATCGGCGAGGAAACACTCCGGCTAAAGCTCTTCGACGAAGAAATGAACGGAGAAGGACTCGGCCTCAGTCTTGAGTTAATAGATGATGTACGAGACCGGGCCCTGACCAGCCTCGTCAAACACAGCCAGAGGATGGCACGGTACTACGACTCCCGGGTGAAACCGCGGACATTCAGGATCGGCGATTTGGTCCTCCGAGATGCCACCTTCCGCCCCGAGACTGCAAAGCGGGGAAAGCTGGCCGCTAAATGGGAAGGGCCCTACACGATCATCGATATTATCGGGCCGGCCACATACATCCTGGCTACCCCCGAAGGGAGCGAACTGGCCCACCCTTGGAACGCGAAACATCTGCTAAAATTCTACCAATAGTTGTGAGTTTTCCCTTTCTTTACGCACAATATACACCTCTACTCGTTTTACGCAACATTGTTGTTCCTACACAAGTTTTGCAGTTCGCCAAAACTCCGAACCTCTGGGGCAGGGCCAACCCTAGCCACCCAAACCAGAGAAGGGCACGGGCCGGGCTACGCGCCCGCTCCCCCCCTCAAGACCTCTGGGGCAGGGCCAACCCTCGCCACCCAAACCAGAGAAGGGCACGGGCCGGGCTACGCGCCCGCTCCCCCCCCTCCAGACCTCTGGGGCATGGCCAACCCTAGCCACCCAAACCAGAGAAGGGCACGGGCCGGGCTACGCGCCCGCTCCCCCCCTCCAGACCTCTGGGGCAGGGCCAACCCTCGCCACCCAAACCAGAGAAGGGCACGGGCCGGGCTACGCGCCCGCTCCCCCCCTCCAGACCTCTGGGGCAGGGCCAACCCTAGCCACCCAAACCAGAGAAGGGCACGGGCCGGGCTACGCGCCCGCTCCCCCCCTCCAGACCTCTGGGGCAGGGCCAACCCTCGCCACCCAAACCAGAGAAGGGCACGGGCCGGGCTACGCGCCCGCTCCCCCCCTTCAGACCTCTGGGGCAGGGCCAACCCTCGCCACCCAAACCAGAGAAGGGCACGGGCCGGGCTACGCGCCCGCTCCCCCCCTCCAGACCTCTGGGGCAGGGCCAACCCTCGCCACCCAAACCAGAGAAGGGCACGGGCCGGGCTACGCGCCCGCTCCCCCCCTCAAGACCTCTGGGGCAGGGCCAACCCTAGCCACCCAAACCAGAGAAGGGCACGGGCCGGGCTACGCGCCCGCTCCCCCCCCTCAAGACCTCTGGGGCAGGGCCAACCCTCGCCACCCAAACCAGAGAAGGGCACGGGCCGGTCTACGCGCCCGTTCCCCCCCTCGAGACCTCTAGGGCAGGGCCAACCCTCGCCACCCAAACCAGAGAAGGGCTACGCGCCCGTTCCCCCACTCCAGACCCCTGGGGCAGGGTCCACCCTAGCCACCCAAACCGGAGGGGGCTACGCACCCGTGGCCCTCGAAAAATCAAAAGAAGACGGGCACACAAACCGGGACGAAATGGCGTCAGTTCCCGAGTAGGCGGCCCCGATGTGACTCGACGAAACGAAAGGACGCTCGAGAAACACGCCACCATTAATGATGCGCTCCAAAAGAGGACCCGTAAGAACCACCTGGCAAAGGCGGTTTCCTACGGGCATGAATTCGAGGAGCCCATTAATGGTGCCAACTCAGCGCAATAAATAAAGGGGAAACCGTCAGCGAGATCTCCCTATAAAGACGCCACTCCCCCTTTTGAAAGAAGGAGAAACCGTCAGCGAGATCTCCCTATAAAGACGCCACTCCCCCTTTTGAAAGAAGGAGAAACCGTAAGCGAGATCTCCCTATAAAGACGCCACTCCCCCTTCTGAAAGTAGGAGAACCGACAGACATGAAAAACCGCCATTTGATCCCCCCACCCACCGGGAAACGGGCCGAGATACACCGCCCTAACAAAAGAGAGGTCACCGGCCATCAATGGTTCCCGCCGCCCAAGGCGGCGGTTCCTACATCTCCAGCGCCACTAACAGGTTATTCCCCTTACAAACGGATCGCCAAAAGGTTATTTCCCTTACACAAGGAAAATCCACCTTTCACGGCTCCTGTTGGGGTTTTTGGCGGACCCCCAGAGCTCGGATCCGTATCCGTCCTAAGTCGGACGGACCACGGAGGCACAAAATGCAGCGGAAAAACAGAAATCTAATATTTCTACTCTAGCTAAACATTTTAGCTAGGCTCTGGGGAGCCAGAACCCAGCCCGATCTATGCCGACTTGGAGTGGGTCTGACCACTCCAAGAAGGATCTACACTAAGCGACTTATTAAAATCTACACTAAAATGCTTAACCACATACCCGGAATCTTGGCCCTGGAGCAGGCAAGATGTACCGCACCGTCTTGAGAAGCTCCTCGTAGCCGAGCCGCGTTGACTCGATCTCCCTGAGCCGCCTCGCACCCTCGCACCGATCCACCCGAGCCGCTTTCGCCTCCGAGCCGATCACACGCGGTAGAAAGTTTCACTTGAGAAGAAACCCGCGTCTTAGACGTCCGGATCAGATCCAAACCCCTTTCGTAGTCGTGCTAGGACTACTCCAGAGAATAGGAAATTAGAGAGAGAGATTTAGTCGTAGACCGAGCTTGCTCAATAATTTGGAGCTACCCGATCGTTGACTGGTGTGTGTTTTAACGAGGAGAGTGCACCCCTATTTATATAGGGAGTGAGCACTCAACATCTCGTTGCGGGCAATGTGGGACAATTCCCATGAAGAGAAAAAAAAACAATTAAGCCATTTGGCTTAATTTTAATTTTAAAGTTAGCCTTTCACAAAGTCAAACTTTAACGAATTAATTCTCCTCACATACTAAACTTTAGACACCAAACAAGCTATCAATCAGAAGAGCTTGGAATGGTGAACGCGTAGGAACTGACGGTGACGAATTTCGACTTCGTTTGACCCCTCAAACAATTGCTCAAAGTTTAGCAATTTCTCAAAATTCGTAGCCGTCATTAGGGTTATTCAAAAAAAACCCTAATTGACTTAAGTTGCGGGCGCGCCCGCTAGACTTAGCGGGCGCGCCCGCCCAAGGGGGGAAGGGCGGGCCACCCGCCCGCTGCAAGCAGCGGGCGGGCGCCCGCTGCAAGCAGCGGGCGGGCGCCCGCTGCAAGCAGCGGGCGGGCGCCCGCTGCACGCAGCGGGCGCTGGCCCGCTGCAAGCAGCGGGCTGCGCCCGCTGCACAAGCGGGCGCGGGCCCGCTGTGCAGCGGGCTGCGCCCGCTTGCAGCGGGCGCTGGCCCGCTGCGTGCAGCGGGCCGTGCCCGCTGCATCAGCGGGCGCTGGCCCGCTGTGCAGCGGGCCATGCCCGCTAATGCAGCGGGCGCCCGCCCGCTGCACACAGCGGGTCATGCCCGCTGCTGCAGCGGGCCGCGCCCGTTTTGCCCTTGCACATGGGCCTCTTGGCCCGGTGGGTCTAACCCACTTCCCCTTGAACTCTTTCTGCGTTTCTGGGCTCGTTTGAGCTCCGATTTGGACACGGTTTGAACCTGTGTTTAGACCGGGACGATCCCGTCATCCAGGTAACCCTTTCCAACAAGTTTGTTCCTACAAAATTCGTCGTAACTAATTTACAACACGTTTAGTTAACGTTAGCATCTAATGCAACGTTGTGTCCCTATTGCTATTGCGACTAACTTTCACAACTCAACTTGTGAATATCATCAAATGATATTTCTCTCTATTCTATATTCCTATTACTAAGACACGAGTACTACTCGGTGTGAGACCCTACAGCCTGACCTTACTACAGGTTGGGGCTCGAAACCCCTAGACGACGGTCACTACGAGCAGTAGCTGTCGTCCCTGTTTCAGAGTCATCATAACGTGATCGACCCTTTGACAAAAGTATCATAGGGTTTGCATTGGCTGTGTCAGTGATGAATTCCGTTAGATAAAATCCCTTCGTCAAGACTGTGTTTGATGTTGGCCTAGGGTATGGTTTACTGTCAACCCTATCAGACAACATTGGTCAGTATACAGCGGTCTTTATTGTATACACGTTGTACTACTTGCAACGTACCCCGGCCGAGGATTAACATAAAGACCGTACTGAGCCTATAACACTAACTTCCCTTTAATGGAAGTGACGAATCCCATCTTAGTCACTTACTCACCTAGAGAGCTTCTGGTGCAACCCAACCTAAGATCTTTCATCAGGACTGGTCCTCGAAGCTAGATCATGGGTCTAAGCTACACCGTCCGTTCACAGGTTTATACAGATGACTTCAGGTCTTAAGGATCAACTAACCTATCATCACCCTAGAGTTATTAAAGACAGATCATTAAAGTTAACCATTTAATAACTCTAACTTGGTCGTTCAGTGAACTCATTCTCCAATGAGCACCTGTGTCTCGTCTCCGACTTCAGCAAGTCGAATGACTATGAGATCATCATTACCCGAAGGTAAGACGAAGACACAGTGATCTATCCGATGTGTCGATATCCAGTTCTCGACACATCTATGATCACGAACCGTTTTAGACTTACGTTTCTATTCGGTCTCTTACTTACTCATAATCGAGATCTCATCTAGATATGTAAGGACCTAACTCTAAGTCTATGGATATTATCTAAGTATATTAATACAAGTGTTTTATACTTAGAATAATACGTACCATATACGGTATGAACAAGACGTATAATCAAGATAAATTGCCTTATGGGCACATATCTTCCTACAGCTCCGTCCGCCCTAAACGACGACGGGTCGGAGAGAGAATGGCATCCGTTCAAAGCCGGCTGGGCAGGCGAGAGCCCCAGCACTTGCCGGCCAGTACCTCCTCGTAGTCGACCTCCGGGCGAGGACATCGGAAAGGCTGCATCCCCGACGAGCCCAAACGGCGAGTCATGGCATGTCAGCCCACCCATACACAACCGGGCTCTGAACCCCACCCTCAAACCGAAGCAGCGAGGCGTGGGGCGGCGGGGGACGGCCCGATGCTCAAGAACCTCCCCAAGGAGCAAGCCTTAACAAGACGGCTTCCCTTCTCAGCGCCTCTACCGGACCGAGGAAAACCCTGTCCGCGAAAGGAGATGACGAAGCAACGGAGGGAAGGCGGCCCGATCGGCAAGATCCACCACCACCCCATCGGGCGAGGACAGCTCCTCTCAGATTTTTCGGAGAATACCATAGCGGGTAGCTATCCCCCGGCCACGTGCCGGGCGAGCAACTCGCTACCCCCGCCTAACTGGCGTAGGCCTTCTAGGAAGCCTACGTCCGCAGCTCGAACCCCGCGATACTACGATTGGAAACCAGCCCCCCCTCCCTGAAAGTCACCGACACAGGGAGAGAGGTACACGGGGGCCCGCCCTGCGTAACAGGTTCGGCCCGAGATCAAATCACGATAGGACGGCGGGTCTCACCCCGCACCCCTTCGCCGACTCCCCGCCCCGCCCAAAGGCAACACAAGCCGACAACATCCCCTTCCCCCAGACCTCGCGATCTCGGACACGGGAATGTTGGGGGCATAATTAGGAATTGTGTAACTCCAGCAAGAAGCCAAGTCACGTGACCCGGAACGGACCGGTCACAAGACAGAGGCCGCGAAATAGGCGCCCAGTCCAGACAGAGCAGCCGCCCTGTCCCGTCAAAGCAGCGCCACGATGCGACTCAACGCAACGAAAGGACGCTTGGACTACACGCCATCAGCAACAACACGCCCCCCGAGAGGCCAGAGTGCCAGATACCGCAGACAGAGTAGCAGCCCTGTCCCGTCAAAGCAGCGCCACGATGCGACTCAACGCAATGAAAGGACGCTTGGACTACACGCCATCAGCAACAACACGCCCCCCGAGAGGCCAGAGTGCCAGATACCGCCAGGGAAAAGCGATTCCCAAAGCGCGGGATTCCGCGGAGCCCATTAACGGAACTAATCCCCTGCATTACCCAAGAAAACCCCTTCCACAGAATCTCGCTATAAATACCCCCCCCAGAGGTCAGGGTAAAGGAGGAAGAGAGACGTAGGGGATTCCCCTCCCCTCACTCCGGGCATAAAACGGCCCTAAACGCCCCACCGAGCTACGAAAAAAGCCGACAGCCACCGACGGACCTCACTTCCCCCGACGATGGGCGTCACAGCCCCGCCACCTCCGACAGGATATTCCCCTTACACGCGGAAGGCCCCGCCCGCCAGCTTGCCTCCTGCTTGTTACTGTATCAAAAGGCAGGTCCAGATGGCCGTCCGCGTGCCGCTACACCCCAATTAACGCCGTCACCTTCGGCGATCCCCACAGGGTGTCGGGGGGAAACCCCCCCAACTGCTCTCCCAGCGGCGCCGCCACCGCCACCTCGTCCTCGGCCTCCCTGGGGTTCCCCCTTGGTGCACGGGGTCCCCGGCAAGGCCGAACGACCCTCCAGCACGACGACAGCGAGGCAGAGCGCGAGGAAGCGATGAAAGGGAAAGGAAGAGGGTCCCCTCCTACGACCGAGGGTCCCCCCCCGAAGGCTAAACCCTCACGACATAAGGGAAGACCGCCCCGACGTGGGGATCTGCTCCTCCCGACGGAGCGAACAACAAACGAGGATAACCCTCCGTCCCAACCACCGGTTGACCCACATCTTCTAATAATATTGTAATATCACCTAGACCTCCGATAAAGATTGGTGTATAATATTCCCCCTTTCGGACTCCTCCCCCTAAGCCCAAGCGCACATCAGCGGAAGGGTTCACCGGGCACGGCCCGGCTGAAGTTCCGCGAAAACTACAAGCGCGTCCGATGAACGCCTCTCAACAAGAACCCTAGCGTTCTCAAAAAGTCGAGCTCCCCCTAAATCCGACCCAATAACAACCAACAACGGCACCTAGTTAGGGGACACCGCCCCGCTTGGCTCACACTCCGGAAGAGACCTCGCGATCCCGCTATAGCGGGACACACCCCGCAGGACCAGCATCCCCCCTAAGCTTGAATCCAAGCCCGGGTAACGTTAAAAGATAGTGTCGCGGTAGCGTTACGCCATCCGAGACGAACCGGGCTTCCGCCTCGCACTCGAATGCCGGGGGCAATTGTTACGACCTAAAGATCGTAGGAGCCCGACTCCCGCCCGGATCCGCTAACATACCCCATTAACTCACCATTTCACATAAGGGCCGCCGCCCCGAAAATCCGGGGCATCATGGAGACAGGCGCGCCTTGCAGCGCTCCCCGAACCGGCCGAGGCGAACAACCGCAGCCGCCCGACCCGCCGGGGTAGCGCGCTTGTGGACGCTTGGGTAGCTAGGCCAGGCCTATTGGCGGGTGCGGCCGGGCCGGACAACCCCCGATCGGAACGGCCCGTCCGATTCCCGCGAACCGCGGCGCCTAGAGTGACACAGCCCGACCTTTAGTTCGTCGCTAACGACAAACAGCCTAGGATAAGGACACGACTGACACATACGTCACCCGACCGCCTGACAAAGCACCCCCAGGCGGCTGACCCGTCCGATGGTTAGCGCTTTCGGCCCTGACATCCCGACAAAAGCACCCCTTGGCCGTTGCGCCGCCTGACAGAAGCAGGTCAGGAACTCCTGTTCCCGATGTCCTTGTCCGAAGCTTACGCTGACACCCGAGCCAGCTCAGCATGCCTAGTCATCACCCGTCAGGTATAAATACCCCCTCCTCTTACGGAGAGGAGGTTGAAGAATTCTCTCTCATTCTATTATTCACACACGAGAGCAAAGGTCTTCCATATCTTTGCTCTCCCACCTATAGCTCGTCACGCGCGGCGGACACACAGATAGTCCGACCGGCGTGTCCAGCCCCCCATTTTTAAGCCCTATTACTGACTTAGGCATTGGAGGGGCTAAGGGTTGAACCCCAACCCCGCCCTTCTGACGAGTTGTTCGTGCTGCAGGAGAGCTCGCCCATGACCAAAGTCAGCGTCAGCCCCCTGCCGTCCAACCCTCCTCAGCTGCGTCCGGCGAGATACGATCCCGTGAGCACCACCGGCAACGGATCCAACCTCTTCACCCCACTAATCACTTGTAAAACATCCTACCCGAACCTCCTTCTCCATATAGCCACCGTGCCCTTGGTTCCCCTTAATATAAATTCATTGTACGCGAGTTCCACCTCGTAACATCTTCTTCCTGGACAGATGAAGAAACTCGTCAGGGAGGCCGGACCTAGGTTCCGGCCAAAGCCCCTCCGATGCTTAAGTCAGATCAGGATCTGAAAGGATACTCGGCGGGGGAGATCCGGCTTGTGAGGAAGCAGGAACGTCAACCCAGGCGGCGCGAGTTTTAAGGGATGTGGGCAATGAAGTGGCGAAAGCCTAGGTCGTTGATGGAGTACCTCTGTGTTTGTTACCTGAGTTTCGATCCCCCTCTTTGTCGTCCTGGTCCTTCCCTTATAGGGTCCTCCCTGATTGCCCCACGTCCTGCCTCCTCTCACGTCCCCACGATCCGCCTCCGCCTCCTCCCGTTCACGCGACGTGGTGAGGTGGCCCATTAACGGGTCGTTAATGGCCATCATGGGATCGCGGATTCAGGGGGGCGGTTAATCCAGTCGAACGGGGGCTGGTCGGGTGTACCCGAGGGCGAGGTGGACGGGTCTTCCGCTCCGTCCGTGGGCCTCCTTTGGGAGGGCCCGTCTTCTCTAGCGGGCTTCTCCTTTGAGGTCGGGCCGTGGGCCGTTGTGCTTCGGGCTCGTTGATATTAGTCGTAACAAAGCTGATAGCCGATAAAACCTCCTAGTTCCTAAGCTCTCTATAGCAGGCATAAAGTGCAGAAATAGTTCCTAAATTGTAAAGAAAATATGTCCAAGATTTCAAACAAAGTAGCTTAAATCAAACAGCATTAAATATTCCAATACAATGAGTAATGGCTGCAAGAACAAGATAAACCAATGCTGGAATGTAATCATTTAACCACGATGAATAACACATAAAAATTACAACCAAAATTGATCTACAAAATTAATAATGACCAATTAAACATTTATGACTAAAGTGATGGAATTCAGTTTCGCTAAATCTAACAGTATTCACACATGAAACAAACTTTTGTGCAGCATGACTGAAAATCCAAGTAAATTTGACACCAAAAACTCATATAAGGACTACCGTGCATTCTCTTGATAAAGCACTTAAATTCGGAACTGTGTTTGCCTATAAGATCAGGACCAAGCCTCATGTAAGTGAAAGCAGATAAGTAGCAGGGGAGAACATTATTGTAGACATCCCTTTTATAGCAGGGGAGAACATTCTCACCAGCCACAGGTATATCATCCATACCATGCAACCTTCGCCACATGAAAAATTAGATTTATGGGTTTGTTCAACATTTTAAGTTCTGTTCATTCAAGTGCATATCAATCCTTTCATATCACGTACTACAGTGTTTCAATAGCTCCACACACACACACACACACACACACACACACACACACACACACACAACCACCACAAAAAAGTAGCACACCCATAAACATGAGGTGGAAACTCACACTGCCACAAAAAGTAGCACACACCATAAACATGAGTTGGAAACTCACACATATAACACACAAGCTAAAAATTAACAAAAATGGAAGGAAAATCAGATTCAGAACTCGGTGAGTGTGCTACTTACAAAGTCAGACGAGTGGAGTGACCTCAAGTGGTTGGGATGTTGACAGGAAACTGAGGCGGGGCTAAGAGCACATCTGCAGGACACTTGAGTGAACACCATCAGCCATGGCATAGCCAGCACCAAGTAAGAGAATGACATCCCTTGGAAACTTCTTTCAATTGTTCCAGTCCATAAGCTTTTCTTCCTCTTGTTTTTGTTTGGGATTACAACAGCAACGTCATCATAATCACATGCACAAATGTTTTTTTGTTACAATGTTCCGTATCTTTTACAATTTTATTTAGTAGGGTTTTGTTATCCATGGGAGAGTGGATGCTACATTAACAGTTTCATCACCCACAAATGAGGTAGAGATACCAATCCTAGGAGTCCTATTATGCTTATTGTCATTCATAAAACTACAAGTGACTGAGCATGCATCAAAAAAGAAAGTTTTGATAAGCGAGCGATGACATACTACTTTCCAATGTTTTCTGTTTTCTGATCAAATTGTTTGAATTTTTGCTTTTTTGTGCAGGAATTGATGGCCGATTGCCAAACTCCATCAACAATCACTTGCGTTTGGCCGTCACCATACAACAACTGAAAGAGGAATGATTTCATAGCAGTATAAAAAGTTTTCTGCTGATGGTAGTAGGTGTTTTACTCTCGATTATGTTGAACTTTTGGCAAGTTTAATAACAGATATTGTATCACCTTGAAATGGTGGAAGTTAATGTTCACCTTGTATTGGAGGAAGTTAATGTTCTACACATTCTAATTTATGAACAAAGAGTTAGACGTATTTGTCTATGTTATTATGTGTGTGTTCATCAGGATGTGTACAACTACTACAGGAAGATTTGGAATAGCTTACATCACGTATTTTTTTTAATTTTGTACCTTTTTCGCAACGTTTTATAAAATTTGTAATAAATGTTAGACAACGTTTTATAAAAGTTGTAATAGAGTTTTAAGAAACAATTAAAACCAGTTGTAATAGAAGTTTACACAACCTTTTATAAACCTTGTAATAGAAGTTTACACAACTTTTAAAGAAAGTTGTACTATTGCTTTACACAACTTTTTATAAACGTTGTAATAAAAGTTTAGACAAAGTTTATTAAAAGTTGTAATGTCTATTTACACAACTTTTTATAAACGTTGTAATAGAAGTTTACACAACGTTTAAAAAAAGTTGTAATATACATCTATTGCAACGTTTGCTTACAACATGCAGAAAAAGTGGTCTAATGAGCCGACCCTATTACAACTTCGCATATTACAACGTTTGTTAAAAAGTTGTCTGACCCCTATTACAACCTGTTTTAGAAGTTGTCAAAGACCATTTTTGTTGTAGTGATGAAACCAACCATAGAATCAATTATCACAGTTCAAATTATGCAAGCAATTCTTCTGAGGCGAGGCTAAAATTTTTATCGCCAATCATGAACGAAATATCTGGCATGCTTGCAAGATTGTTGCAGTCAACCACTGATTCTCCTGAGGGGGCTTGGCAGGTGTTCAAATAGATGCAACACGAGAGTTCGATAATATCATTTAAGCACTCCATTAAGTTTCACAAATATTATATAATATAATTTAAGTTCCCATATGAAATATTCGTGTTGATCTTGAAGACTAACCACCCAGATCTTAAGGACTGATTATCATAGATTCCGGTATGCTTCTGCATTTATATTTTAGCAAATTCTCATTGATTTAATATAAATATTTCATGTTATTTGGTGATGGTTTTTGCCATAGATAATTTTGATTATCTCCAACAATGATATGTTCAATGAATTTGATCACATTGATGGTTTTACTTTGTGTTTGATTTCTGATGACAATGTTGCTGGTGACCTTCCTAAGATCTTTGTTTGACTATACCTTCATGCTAGTGGTGCCATTGCAGCTAAATTTCCGTATCATACGCTACCTAATCCACTAATGTTGGCCATCATTAACTGCTTCATTTTAGCAATCTCTTTCTCATTTATATTTTCAATCCTCTGAATACTTGTAGAGGCTTTTCACAAGATTCCTAAAGCTAGATGGCATTGAAAAGAAAGGTTGTGCTTGTAGGATCGGTTTTTGTTCTTTTCCTTTGTTCTTTGAGTAATTTATATGGTTAGTAACTACCATATTTTGGTATTCATTGTTGTTTGGAAATACTGCTTTTTACCTTATCAAGATTTGAGGCAATCATATTTGTTTCAGTAAATACGTTCTTCAGGCCCTTGAACCCACTTGGATTACATATAGACAAATAGAATCATGGCGAAGAGCAACTACATGATATACTCATTGTGCCATTACTCTTGTTCGTTTAAAAATGCAATTTAAGGAACGACATGGGGAGTAATAAGGCATAAATTGATACAGACTTCTCAACATTTGGAAACTTCAATTTCATTAACAGCTACGTAGGAATTCATTTTGACATACAACCTTTATCTCAAGTTCTGGATTGAAATAATCAATCGACGCAAATCATTCATGGATGAAAATTAAGTTATTTAGCTTCAGAAGGATTACCGGGTAAACTAGTTAGATTCAAATACGAGATATCCACACGAGATATTATATACGTATTTGTCCAATTGACATGTCTGAATGAATCAATGTTGGACTTATTGGATTCGTAGCTACTAATATAAGGATTGGTGATTGAGGAACCATAAAGAGCCGTTTTATGAAATATTTGTGAGATCACACCCCATATTAGTATATTACTACTATCAAATGCCAAATGGTCCCCAAGAATAAACAACACTGAAAATTAGACAAATGTTAAAAATCCAATCTCTATGGTAGAAATCATAGGTCATATATATATATTAGAATTAGCTATTAGAAAGGGATGAATACCAAGGGTGTCACGCCCTGCTTCTCATAAACGGAAGGCGAGTCGTGATGAGGTCCACTCAGACTTTGGAGCTGTGAGGCTACAAGTCTGATAAGCCTCTGAAACAAAACACTTCCAATAACCAGGTCCTTGCAAACACGAAGTGAAACAAAGATAATAATAATTTAAAGCAGAAATAAAAATCCACCAAAAACATCCAGATTATTCCAAACATTCAGAGACAAGTCGTAAAGGAAGGTACAAGAGTCTGAAAAGAGGCCTAAAGCATGGCTGACATATTACATAACATCAACATGAAAAGAGAGGTGCTACGCACCGATAGCCTGACAACGACTAAGCAGAAAGCAACAACAACGAGAAAGAGCTCTAGGACTGGTCTCCAGTGTCCTCGAACTCAACACCTGCAACTTGTTCGTTCTCGGCTACGGTCTCTGGCTTACAACCTAACATGTCACGCCCAAAAGAGAAAAGGGGCACATGTAAGCAAAGTCTCCAAGGAGACTTTGTGCAAGGAAGCTAAAAGAAAGGGAAAACAGCCTAGCAGTTCTAAAATATGTGATGACATGGCAGTTTAAGGCATGGATGCAACAAGTAAGAAGTGAAACAAGTATAACAAGGCAATGGTATCACATGGATTTACAAGACAAGTAAGCACTTCATGCACAGAGTTTACGCCTTTTAGCTGGAGCGGCTGTACGGGCCAACTCCTAAGCTCAAGTGATCGCTTAACCCTACCCCTCCACGTGTAATCGGGCATTGGCTTTTGACCAACACATGTAGCCCGCTTCTGGTTCACGAGCCAGGAAGTGTATTTGGCTTAGGGTTGTGCCTGCAACGCAGGTGCCTAGCCTCAACAAGGAAGTACAAGTAGCGTGTGCTACGAAAGCAAGCATTCAAGCATGGAATGACATATTAGGATGCATGGCATGGCAAGAGTATAAATAAAGTGCGTACAGATATGGAAATTAAATGTGACAGGCATGGCAAAGTACAAATAAAATGCATACAGATATGGAAATTAAACGTGACAGGCATGGCAGAGTACAAATAAAATGCATACAGTTATGGAAATTAAACGTGACAGGCAAAACGTATGAATGGCATGGCAGGGTGTCAGAGCTAGCTTCGTTGTCAAGCTAGATCTTGAAATTGCGTTTAGGTGACTATCATTTCGTCGCCTAGTCTCTTTTACGCTAAAAACGAGGGATGGCCTAAAACATGGCCTAAAACACAAGTTGGCAAGTTTCACTTGCCTGAAATACGTGCTGGTATCACAATTCTCAAAGTCCAATCACAGATTCACAAACGTCCAGAGCTCCCACACTCAGTCCAACAATCAGCCTACAGTCCCGTATTATTAAGTTGGATTAGTGAGTTACAAAGCAGTAAAAATAATTGTTTTTAATCTTGAATTAACATGCGATAGTTGGGGTTCCTACAGTTAGAAATATACCCTCACACGACGTGAGAGCTACACTGACGTCGGGTAGTGACGTCAGGGGTTGGATTAACAGAAGTGTACGACGATCCATTGCATGGCAGCGATCAGCGTCAAAGGCAGACGATAGCGATAACGAACGGCGATCAGCTGGGTGGCGGCACGATCACTGAACAGCAACACTGAGGGGGAGGACAGCCGTGCGATGATCTACGATCTACGGGACAACCGTGTGGATCTAGACGGCCGTCGAGGGGATGCACGGTAGTGGCGCAGCGAACTAGGAAGGGAAACGACAGATTTAGAGAGGGGAAAAGGGTGATTGGGGCTTACGGCAAGATGGGAGAGATGGGATGCGGCCCAGCAATGGTAATCGGCAGTTTATTCTTGGTATGGGTACTGATCTTGCGGCGATGACAGATTGAGGGCGATTGGGATCAAGGTTTGTGCGTCTGGCTAGTGCTTCGACCTGGGTCTGATGTGCGTAAGGGGGCGGCCATGGAGTTACGATCTGTTGAAGTGGAAAGATGATGGCCGGAGTATATAGAAGGGCGGCAGATGTGTAGGGTGGATGCGGCAAGGGCAAGGGGAGATCGGATGGCCATGTGTTTCTAAGGTGCTGGGCGGTTGATTGGGGGGTTGACGGCGGCCGGATGCTCGGATGGTGGCGCTAGGGTTCAAGTGGCCGGAGTTATATGGATGGAAGGGGCTGTGCTGGGCGAAAACACGGGGAGGCCGCGGCCCAGGTGGTTGTTGGGCGGCTTGTGGTAGGCACCGGCGATCTGGAAGGCGGTGCGGGCTGAGGGTGACCGACGGCCAGGCGGTCGTCGCGAGTACAAGAGTAGGGGCGCCAGCATGAATGGTTGATCAGCGTGGAGTGCTGCTGCTGGGAGGAGGAGGTCGGGTTTTATGGGCCGGAGAAGATGGTTGCGGGCTGCTCTTGGGGGGTGTTTGCGTGGATGATATGTGAGATTTTCCGGCGGAGAGAAGGCCGGAGGACCGCCGGAGAGGGATGGGAAAATGGTGGCCGTGAGTGGGGGCATGGGTTCCTTGTTTGCTGGCGGATGCTAGAAGATGAAGCCCTAGGTGTTTCGGAAATTAGATGATGGGTAGTTAGTTTGCTATATAGGTTTACAAGTGGGGTACAATTAGGGGCTAGGAGAGAGAGGATTTGAGGGGAATGGAGTGTAATTGGTGTGACAAATAGCTAGGAATACAATCCACATGGGAAACATATGATGACATAGGAATTAGATTAAATTAGAGTTAGGATTTGAATTAATTAGGCTAGGTGTAGGTTGAAAGTGATTAGGCTGACAGATCGGTTAAACGGGGTCCGATAAATTAATAAAAATACCGGGACGACCGTGTCGACGAGAGAATCGGGGCTACGATGATTGGTCACTGGCTAGGGTGACAGAAAATGGAACTAAAAAATAAATAGGTCAAACGACGAAGGCGAGAGCTACGACACCTCTTCAAACAACGTTATTTTGTGGGGGAACGACCCGTGAAATGACGTTTCAAAATAATTCCACAAGTAAACACTCTTTCAGAGGGTCACAACGGCATATCACATCATGCGTTTCGAACGAAAGATAAGGCTAAGAAAAATACGCGAACTTCAAGGAAAATACGCATACAAAGGATACGGGGTCCAAAGTCGACTGTAATCCCAAGTTGGGCACACATCGGGGGTTGGCTTGCTAAGGATGCAACCAAGGTGCTATGGCCCTATTGACTCAACAACACGACTCACACACAAAGCAACAAAACCAATCAAGTACCCGAAATTGCTATACGCACAGCCGTATTACGAATAGTGAGTACCAGCCGTTACAAAGGGTATCTACAATGATGGTGGATACCAAGGGCCTTTAGTGCCCATTCATAACACTTCCTCTTATCCATCCATCTTTGTAAACTCGTTATATGAATACTCCATGATTCATAGTGCTTATAAGTATTATAAGGGATGGATACTTCTAAGTCCTGAATTAGAGAGCATAACTCTTTTTAATTTCCATTGTTCTGTGGATATCACTAGAGGTAGATACTTCTGGATCCAGAGCTAATGAGGTTGCCTCGTTAAAACCTTTGGCTATGGAAAACCCAGCGGAAAAAACCATAGCTAAGGGAAAGGAGTACAACTCTACATTTAACTCCCTCTGATCTGTACAAGCTTCAGGCTTACAGATCTCATAAGCATCTATACATCAATCTAATCTACAACATTCTGATAGAAAACAATACAAAATACAAGCTTCACTCATCTATACAAGTGTAACTCATACATGGCAGTTACTGAATCCAATGAAGCTCATCTGAAGAAATGTGCTCTGTCTAATCGCCTTTGATGTAGCCTTCTCAAGGATGAGCTAGGAAAGTGGCATGGTCTGCAGACTGGGTAGATAGCTCCATGTCTCTAGTCTCTGACTCAGTCGTCACTGTGTCTGCGAGGTACTTCACTGCGTAGCTATGCATACTCTTGATTTACTTCTTAGATGATGAGCTTCTCGGAATGGTATGATGATGTTGACTTAGTTGCATGCTTTGCAGATTTCCAAGACGTGGCATGTCCTACGATGTGGTCATCGCGATGATTTATTACCTGCATATGCAAATACATTTAACATGGAGGATGGTCCTTTATAATATTGACCCTTAGAGGTAGCGCAGAAGTTGCGTAGCTCCGGTCCAGTGGTGCGCTGCAGGCACTGCACTGTATCTGGCTAACATATTTACTGCCAACACTATAAAGAGAGCGTGCAGTTGGCCAGAAAAAAAGTGTACCAGAGACACTCAAGTAAGATACTTCAGGACCTAGGATATCATTTCCCTCTTCCAGTGAACAGAAGAGGTCTATATGTACATCCATAAAAAGTGTAAAATAAGGAGTGATCAACCAATAGTTGTATTTAGTGGATTACAATTGTTCATATTTCTTCATCAACTTCGGGTGTATGAAGTTAAATATTAAATGATTTTCATCTGCTGGATGTTATTTTCATCAACTTCAGATGTTATTTTCAGCTGTCGAATGTTATTTTCATCTTTTGTATGATCATCTTCTGGATGATGTTGTCATCTGTTGGATGATAGTTTCATCTGTAAATGATAGTTTTATCCTCTGGATGAGAGTTTCATCTTCTGAATGATGTGTTCATCTTCTGGATGCTGAGTCTGTAAGCAAAGATTTTTGCCTAGGCCTTTCATATCATATTTGATAGTTAGGCTTAAACAAATAGTTCGGATTTCTCTTCAGGAGATCCGATGAGATTTGACTCATTTAAAGATATAATCTCAAATCAGTTTATTTTCTCTGTTAAAGATGCAAAGACAACCAATAGTGGAGTCCTTATTTTGATCATGAACTTTCTTGGTTGTATTATATATATTTCATAGAAGAGACGTCTCAAAGTCTATTCAGGCAAGTACGGCAATTAGGAATAAATCCATAAGGTTATGCTGTCACAACATCCATAGCAGCAAAAACCAAATTTTCCTTTGCCAATCGCAGGAATTTCACAAACATAACCAAGGAGCATGATGCATCAGTTTTATTTCATAAGTGAGTCAATCTCATCATACTTGCTTCCTGGTTTCAGCGAATGAAACTATAAGCTATAGCATATCGCTTATAGCATATGATTTTATGTATTTATTATTTGTGTTTATTCAATACTCATTATACCCACAGGTTTGATATCGGGACTTCAGGTCCAAACACTTCACATTTCATAAGTAAGTCCAGCTCAACTTATTATTGCCTAATTCTACATTTTTGGCCAATCTACGTTTGCTTCAGGAAACGGAGTGTGGAACGATATTTATAATTATCATTTAAACGGCTAAATGAAATATGAGTAATTGTCTACAAGTGTGTTTTTTTATCCAAACACCTTCTCATGTACGTACATTATTCAATACTATTTCAATTTATTCCAGATTTATCTCTTCTAGAGGTTCTGGAAAGAGAGAGGATATGGAAATGAGCTCACTTTCCTATGTTGGTATTGTTTAAAGGTCTCCAGAAGTTTTTCTCTCTTTGGAGCCTCGTGGTATGTCCTCTCATTCATTTATGATATCCACTTTTGCTACTGGCGGATTGCATCCATTATTTTTGGTATGTCAATGCTAGCTGGATTTTTAGTAGCAGGAATGTGTGACTTTGACAATATTCGGATTGTAAGTAAATATGTCCGAAAACTATTTAATAGTTTCATAAGTGTGGATCTTCAGTATCTCATCACGATTCATGATATTGAAATGGTCAACTGAGCTTCAAGCTCAGGGTTGATGGTAATATCCATATTGGACCTAATACTGTGAATTTAAAGAGTTCTGAATGTGAAGGATCTTCAGGATCCAATCTTTACTATCGATTCTTTATAATGACCCCATTAGGGCACAATCTATGAGATATGCTCTAAATGCTTCCTCCGTTTAGAGTGCTCAGAATCTATTTATCCGGGGTAATTACTTCCGATAAATAGTTCTAAGATGGCATTCTGATGGTTTATAGTGGTGATGGACACATCCTTGCACAATATATAAGATGTGCTTTAAACGCTTCCCCCGTTAGGGGTTCTCAGAAACTGTTTATATGGGGTGATCAGGCCCAGATAAATAGGTTCTGAGGAAGCGTTTTGATGGTCTACAATGTAATTGCATGTCCCCTTACAGTCACCGGCAATTGGATTTGTAACGGATGAGTAATCGTTTAAATCATTTTAACGATGTATTCATAAAACCATTTTTAGGTATGAACACAAACTCCAGGGGTGTTCACCTTTATTCTACTTGCAAATTAATGTTGATTTCCCAGTATTATCCAATGTTCCCGCCATTTAGTAATGTGACCTATATGCTGTGAAAAAGATGGACTAGGGTTGGATAATAGGTTTAATTATGGCCATTTTTAGAGAATATACGGATGAGTATACGAAGGTATTCCCCGAAAACACATAAACTTTGAAAAACTATAATTAGTTGCCATAACATAATTAATAGGAGTATGTTTTTAAACTTATTAATATTTGTATGCTTTTTATAAACTCGTTTTGTTTATATGCATTCGACTACTGCAAAATTTTATGCTTTATTCTTAGCATATGTCAACCAATTATAGATTGATTCTCAACAACGAAATGATTTTTCTAAAACACACGTTAAACACGGTTAGAAATCTAGAATGTGCAAAGTGGCCAAAAAAGAGAAAAAGGGCAAAAAGCTTAGTTTACTATGCAACGAAGGCTTGGCGGATGGGCCCAATCAAGTATTTTAAGGTCTGTTCGCATATCAATTCCTGTTGGGAGTTGCTATGCGCACATACCATTTTACTCAGATTCCGATTATTTACAAGTTTACTATTGAAAATTGCTCACTGTATACAACATTTCGAAAATAGCAAAAATACCGATTGTACGTGGTGAGTAAAAACCCACGGTTGCCGCAGTTTTGCTTAGCGCGTACAACCGCTATCGCGGAGACGATGCGCTCACAACCGCTTCTTCGTGCACCCACCGTTTTGCTCGCGCGCATAACCGCGTACTCGCGAAGAAGGCGGAGTCACAAGCACAACTGTTTCTTCCCACACCCACAGTTTTACGTGCGCGCACAACCGCTTACTCGCGAAGAAGGTGGAGTCGCGTGCACAACCGCCGACATTATCATCCGGATGAGATCAGATTTATGAGGATCGGAGTCAGGGTTTCTGATCGCTCGAATTGGAGTTAATTAGAGTTAGGGTTTTGTGGGGAATAGAGGATATTGAGATGGAAGATTAACGACGAAAAATTGGCAGAGATCGGAGGCAGAGATTGGAGTTTGGGTTTCTGAAACCTTATTAACTTGGTCGTATATGTAGGCCCCCTTTTGTTCGATCGCGATCATCCTCTGCTCCATTATTTGGAGCAGCTGAGCGAGCGATTTTGATCAGAAGGTTGATCGCCGTGAGCTTTCAAACATATTTGCTTGATTGAATCAAAAATTCACGTGAGCTCCGGCGGTTTGAGCTTGCTGGTCCCAAACCAAACTTCAAACCGGCGATTCCTTTTGAGCTCGACGGTCTTCGACGAAGATGAGAGGGTTGTGCGCGTCTTAATTCCCCCAAAACAAATTGGCGGGTGTGCGCATCTTCTTCCCCAAAACAAATCGTCAGCGATTTTGCTCTGCGCGAAACTGCTACCGTATGCAAAGATAGACACAATATAAATTTTAAATGTCAAACTTATTGATAGTAGTCGTAAGCAAAACGGTATGTGCGCGTAGCACTTCCCATTCCCGTATAGTAATGGGGTGAGTGTAACGCAAGTTTTTTTTGGTAAGTAAGAAACATTTGTAGTTGTGTAAAGCAAGTTGGTACGTGTAAAGCGTGTAAAGCAAGTTGGTACGCGGGTGTGTGCTCCCATTTGTAGTTGTCGGAGGGTATCAAAAGTTAAAAACCCCTGAATCGCCCTCCAAAACCTCAAATTATGTTTCTTAGCGCGATTCGTCCACAGAGAGAGAGAGAGATAGAGAGCGAGAGAGAGAATGGAGGAACTCGACGATTGGGGATTAAGCGCAGAGGATCTCGATTTCTTAGAGAGAGACGCAATTAACAAGCTCTCCCAGAAGAAAATCTCTCCTGCAATCGCCTCTTGTTCTTCGGCTGCCGTCCCGCCTCAACCGGTCATTTCGAAGAACCCCCCTTCGAGAAATTTCGAACCGTCGCCGTCGACGACGATCTCTGCAGATTCTTGCTACGGCAGGGTAAAAGATCAGACACATCTCTTAAGAAGTGTTAATGTGTTGTTTGTTCTGTGTGTGGAGCGTTCAAGGTTTTAAATATTGGGGCAATGTTTTAGGTTTTTTAGTTATTTTGTGGAGAATTTGATTTTAAGGCTTAGTTTCAGTAATTTATCACGGGAAGGCTCTCTTGTGCATCTTCTCTCTCTTACAGTGGTTTTAAATTTCAAATTTTGGTGCTTGATGTTTACAGACCATTCTTGCGAAAAAGTTCCCCCTTTTACAAAAAAATTGATTGTGGTACTTATAACCGTTGGAAAACATTGTGTGCAACTTTGCATCGAGGGTGGTGTTTCATGTGATCATGCAGAAACTCTCCATTTTTTTATGGAGAGCCTTACTCACTGACATCACTTCATATTTATTTTGTTTTTTCTCTTTTTAAAATAAATGTCTCTGTTAGTGCAGCAGCTGATGCGTGAAAATGTGTTATTTTTAAACAAATATTTGTTCTTCTCTAGAATATCATCTGTTCTGCAAAATTTCCTCTGTGTTTATGCTGCTAAATCAATTTGTTCCATCTGAACAAGGTGGAGGGTGATTCTCCTTCAAGATTGCATGCATCCATAGAAAATGGTATGCCCATCCCTTTTTTTAAGCTCAGTTTTATGTTTCCATTTGACGCATGTCATATGACGTGTTCCAAGAATTTGATCACATTGATGGTTTTACTTCGTGTTTGATTTCTAGATGGCAATAGTGCTGGTGACCTTCCTAAGATCTCTGTCCGACTATACCTTCATGCTAGTGGTGCCATTGCAGCTAAATTTCCATATCATCTGGTACCTAATCAACTAATGTTGGCCATCATTAACTGCTTCATTTTAGCAATCTCTTTCTCATGTATATTTTCAATCCTCTAGATACTTGTAGAGGCTTTTCACAAGATTCCTAACGCTAGATGGCATGGAAAAGAAAGGTTGCGCTTGTAGGATCGGATTTTGTTCTTTTCATTTGTTCTTTGAGTAATTTATATGTTTAGTAACTACCATATTTTGGTATCCATTGTTGTTTGTAATGCAATTCTCAGGGTGTGGATGTTTCCAGTCGCCTCCTTGGCAATAGCAGAAGAGGTGCTAAGTGGGGTGAATGGTGTAGCTGTTGAGGTAAAATATCATGTATTTTTAGAATTTTCCTACCTAAAAATCAATTTTGATATCCTTATACTTATTTGTAAGTTTTATTTAAATTACGTGAAATATAAATGCAACAAGAAGCAGGAGGTCATTTCTAGACGTTGCCTATACTATAAATTTTCCAATTTTCTGTCCTGTTATATGACATTTTTTTTTTCCTTTCCCCCTTTGTAATTGGTGTTTTGTCCCTAATTCTCTGTCATTGACTCATTGAGGGCTCAATTCTATCAGGTCCAGAAGCTAGACCCTCTGGTTTTCCGTGCCCTTACCACCGCTAGTGTTGTTCCTGATCTTAGGGGTGAGTGCATGATCTTATAATTAGTAGTCACTTCATTCTATTTGTAATTTAATTTAAATGTTTCCACTGCGTAGCTATCTAGTTGATTGGGTGACTTGGGTCTTTAAAGATGTTTCTTTTACTTCAATATCCATTTATGTTATGGTGCAAATTCAAGGAACACGAATAGAAAACTCTACATTGTAGAATCTGGTTGAGCAACCGAGTACATGATGTTTCTCTCCAAGTTATATAAGATATCTATCATATGATTACTTTATTTGCAATTCATGTTGCTTGACTATGGCGTTATACCTATGAGATTAAAGAATAATCTTAATGATAATATATCCCATATACATTTTGAGATACAATTTCTATATGGATAATAAAACATGTAACACGGTGGCACATGTATGTAACACCAAATAGCACACATGATCTATAAAACCCTTAAACAGAATGACACAGCTGGCCAATTTCAGGTCACCAAAAACATTTAACTTCTATAATTTTTTAGATGTGATGAATAATAGACACTTAGTGAATCAAAACCTCATCCCGTTAAAGGAAAACAAAGTAAATGCAAAATCGGAAACAATACGAAGCTTTTAGCTTTGATTTAATTATTTTATCTTTTGCATCTCTCTGCAATTCTTCCCATTTCTTATTATTATGACGATGTAACAATCAACTGAAGTAGAAACATACATATATAATATTCTCCTTTGTGTATTTTATTTGGTACATGATCATGGGGCGTAAACATATGTTTGATGCTGACTGTCAGTGCATAACGTAGTTTAGTTCTTTACTCTACTATCAGCTTGCTTACTAACTTCCTAGTGTTCTGAGAAGCTCTGTATGATAGGATGCCAAGCTATATTGAATCGAAACTTCTGCCCTTCCAGCGAGAAGGAGTTAGGTATGATGCATGCTATTTGAAGTTTGTTTAAGTTGTATTTACAATGGAATTGATAACCTGATATATTATATGTGCTCTTTAACTTGAGCAACATAAATATTTTTTTCTCCCTAGCAGTCGTTCATTTGCCCCATATGACATTGACCTGGTGCACAGTTTAGTTGTTTTTGTAGCCAGTATTTCATTTTAGCTTCTGTTAGGATCATGCACACTCATCTAATAATGCTAAAGTCCCCATGCTGGAAGACTTGTATCTGTTCATCTGCATATACTTAGTGCATGTATTGAAAGAGCTGACTCCACTTGTCATTGTTCAGTGTGGATAAACGCAGATAAAAGACATAAATAGTGGATGCTTAACATCTTTAACCTGTGTGGATTCTTATGTTATTAATCCCAGACCCATGAACAGGGTAACCTGTTAACAGGCTACCAGCTACTGTGACTTTATGCTTGGTTTGCTTTAAGATTTATAGACTCATCTTACGAAACTGCATATACATCACAAATGTCATAATAACAGCAACTATATGCGTTCATTTGTGTAGTCATAAACTTTAATACCTGGTTTTAAGTATTAACTTACAATATTATCTTGTTAGGTTTATGTTGCAACACGGAGGACGAGCCCTTTTAGCTGATGAGATGGGACTGGGAAAGACATTACAGGCATATATTTGTACCCACAACATAAGCTCTTAATTTTTTAACTGTTGAATTACAAGCATTTTTGCAAGATCATATTGTCAAGTATGGACTTCCTTTAATGCTATGGCTAGATGCATTTGTCATTAGGTCAATTTGAACTAAGCATTAATGGATGACAATTTATGATGCACAAATAGTGTTTGTATTATTTTGATTTGTCTATCAAGAAATTCTAACTACATTCCTTAGTTTTTCCTGACCTAGTTCTGAAAAAATTGCATTCCTTGTTAATGGTAAGTTGGACCAGCATTTGCTTTAATTTGGTTTCTTTTTCAGACGTGGGTAAAAGTTCTTTTCATTGTAGTGCAGATTTGCAAATGAAATCGACATAACTGTGATCATTGATGTAAGAGTTCTGGTTCTAGCCTCTATTGATAATGACATGTAGGGTGTGTGTTAGGGACCTATCCCATACTAGGCCCATAACACTGGGCTCACACCCCATTTGTTAAGTATTATTGAGCATAATACTTAAACTATTTCTTTTTCTTTTGCGACTGGCATGTTTTTTGCTTATAGTTAAGCCCCTTTTTAAACAAGAACTTTTAAAAGTGCTTCTTTTGGATGGGCTTTTAGAGAACTTAGCTATTTTGTTATTCTTAAATTTTAAATTCTTATTAATAAAAATTAACATTTCAAATATTTAATTTGGTTAAAAATCTATGTGGGAGAGAGGGCATTTAGATAATATTTATAAGATAGAGAATCAGAGGATGAAACTGAAATTTTCTGTTAGAAAGAGGATTGATTGAGGTGTCATGCAGAGAAAGAATTGGAGAGAAGAGGAGAGTGGGATTTTGTCGTTTGGGTTGAGAAGCCAGAAACTTTGGCCTCTAAAAAGATGGCTGTTTATCTTGTGCTTATCTTAATTGTCTTTTTTCTCTTGCATCAATTACCAACCATACAATTTTTCTAAAGAAAGAGCACATATTGCTTAAAAAGGATGTAAAAGCACTTCTTATAAGCAAGGTCAAACACAGCCACAATAAATTTTGTCTTCTAAACTAGTGTTCATCTTCTAGAATCTGAATTTTGTTCTTTTTATTTCGCTTATTGTCTTTTTGATCTATGTAGGCGATTGCTTTTGCTGCATGCATTCGTGACTCCTGGCCTGTTCTTGTTATCACCCCTTCTTCATTGCGTTTACATTGGGCTTCTGTAAGTCCTTATGATTGCCACCATATTTTTTCTCCTGATAGGCCTCCATGCAGAGTTTATGTCATGTTAATGTGCACATATTCAATTTGCCGCTGTCGGTTTCTTTCTTTCCTTCTTTCATTTATTTATTTGTTTATTTTTTGTTTTCATTTGGCAGATGATCCAGCAGTGGCTTAACATTCCTTCGGAAGATATCTTGGCATGTACTCGTATCACCTTATTAAAGCTTTGTTTTTTCCGAATCCGTAACCTGTAATCTCAGGATCATATATATGTATATCATGTTATACATAGGTGCATGAGATGTGAACACCATTTGACTGCTTTGTTCATTTTTGACATGTGATGGCGGTGCTAAATTTAATTTAAATTTTCAATTCTACTCGTCCAAATCATTATTCAAGATAATTTATCTTGTTTTGATGGGCTTTATTTCTACCGTATTCGATTAGGATTGATTTTTTTCCCCGACAGCATTCTATGTTTGTTAGATTTGCATGACAATATTGTACATGGATAACTTGGTAGTATTTTTCTCATCGTCAGTGCCAAAATCTATAATATTTCAGATACTAGGCTATTGCTAGCTTACACATGTATATCATTCTACATAATAATGACATTGGACGATGCTGTATGGCTTGAATCCTTGTCAGTTATTCTTTGTAAATGCTTGCTGGAAATTTGGAAGCTTTCTTTTTCTACATTCATAGTTTCTCTTGTAATTTGGGCCGCTTTATGGTTTACTCAAGAATCAAACTTAAAAATCTGAAAATTTCTGTATCAGCTTAAATGACACTTGGCATAAATATTTTTTATTGGTCACTTCTATGAGGCATTTGACATGAACACAACTGACATGAACACAATGAATCTAAAACGTGAATTTAGCCAGTAGTATTGTCTGAATTGTCTTTTTTTTCTCACTGTATTGGGGAAAATGACTTTTTGTTTGTTTAACTTAATTTAAGATTAGTGTAAATGTTAAATTTCCATATGTTTACTGAATCTTGTTTTTTCATGTTTCTATTGAGTAGATTAGTGTGACATTACTTGCACTTGGATTTTAATGTTATTATTTGGTAGACCAGCCCTCTCATGTATAGTAGCTTAACGCTTCATTATGAAAACACAAGGAAATATACATCTCTACATGAGTAATTTAAACACAAGAAATGCTTAAAAGGGCCCTAAAAGCATTTAGAGGAGACAATAGGATTATTGAAGGTTGAGAGATGGTAGGAAGCGATCAATTTATATCCCAATATTTATAACAGTATCTAAGGATGGTTATATGCAGTGTGTTACTATTAGAGGGAGCCAATTGGATCAGTGGTTGGAGCTCTTACTTCCAATGTGGATGCTGAGACTTTGAGTACTGGTGAATGCGTGCCTTCGGTACTTTTTTCAAAAAAATGTGTGTTGCTGTTTTTTAAATAAAATATTTAACAGCTGCATAACGTTTTTCTTCCACTCATAATCAGCAGCTGTTCCCCACATGCACTCAATCCACATCCAAATCTCCAGAAACATTAGGAACGAAGTTTCATTTTGGTTCTCTGGTCTCCTTTTCACTCTTTCTTGCTTAGAAAAGTTTTGTTGTCTTAGTTCCAGTCTTTATTCGCTTGCACTTCTTAATACCTGGCAACTTACCTACCCATGGCAAACCATTCATTGTATAGAAATTTCTCGGTTTGGATTTTAGCTCAGTCTCAGGGGGTTGATGTCTAGCTGACACTGGTCTTGGAAGTTTGTTTAATTTTTGGCGGAACGTTCTTGCTATGAAGTTGAACTCCAGATCAGAAGGGATTCGCTGATCGATGAAAAATTCTCTATTATTACATACTATTTTGCGGTTTATAATTTCCACATGAAACAACTTTTGAAATTTTGATGAGCTTAGTTACAAATGTGTTTAGAATATACTTCTATTTGACCAGTAACTGATCATATTGCTGAACCATGTGACATGTTGATTTGTTAACAACTGGAAACATGTGTCTTGAAGGGAAGTTAGTACATTACATCAGAGTTTCGGGTCCCGTGATCTGCAATATTCTTGTTGATTGCCATTGTTCAACCTATAACGGCGTTCCACGTGAGACCAATGTTTGATAGTTTGTTATGTTAATCCTTTATTTTCTTTTTTTTTCACCATGCCAGATACAAGAGGCTGTCAATGGGCCGATCAAAAGCCTTAAATTAGCAAAATCTTCTCTTTAGTCTTTAACAATGGATAATGCAGGTCTATATGCTGTATTAATTTGGATTCTTAGTATGCTTGAGGATTCAAATTTGGTAGTTTGATTAGAGCCTATGCTTTAATGAGAAATGCAGACATTTATTGTACATATCCCATTCTCATTTTATGCCATGAACGCTTGCATGGAAGTGCACCATATTATTATAGTAATTATGGAGTGTTTTATGTCCAGGTGCTTTTATCTGCTTCAGGAGGATCAAACAGGGGAGGTTTTACCATAATACGCTCAAACATAAAGACATCTGTTAGATTTGATGGTGTATTCAACATAGTCTCTTACGATGCGATGCTTAAATTCCAAAACATTCTTATGGCTTCTAACTTTAAGGTAACAAGTAACTCACTTCCCTTAAAAGTGCTTACCGCATACTCCTTTCAACTTGGTTACATTCTGTATCATTCATTTTTGTGCATTGGAATTTTTCTAATTCGCTATTTGTGCATGCACGCTCTCTCGCAGCCCCCTCAGGGAACACGTGCGCGCACACACATGCGCACACGCAAACATCCCAATCTTTTTGGCAGTACCTGCAAGCAACTCCCTTCATTAAAATACAATGTTGTGGGATACTGAATCTGTTTAATTCTAACTTCATACACCCTTCATGGTGCCTACAAATCAAAAGTGAGATAGTGTGAATCCCCCCCCCCCCCCCCCCCAAAAAAAAAAAAAAAAAAAAATAAAAAACAAAACAAAACAAAAAAAAAAATCTTATGTGCGTAAGTGATTGAAGAAACCGGACAACTGAAAATTAGAAACTTAGGTAGATCTATTGGTTTAGGGCATATAAATTGAGAACCTAAGCCATCGATCATGATCTAAGCACTTCCAACATCCGGGATGCGATTTTTGATTGGGTTTGAAACATTTTAGACATAAATCTTAACAATTTCAGCTGCCAATTTCATTGTCACCTCGTGCACATCCAAATTATCCAATAAAGCTCAAACATATTTGGCTTTCCCCAATTTTACACATTGTAGCTCAAGATTAGTTGAGTGTATTTGCAATCTGAATGTGAAGATTTGAATCCATGTTGTTTCTAAAGGAGTTGATGGATCATGATGTGTGCTGCTCTCTATGCGCGCATGTGCGTCCTTTTTAGTCCCAATTACTGGTTACTTATATCTTTTCTTTCTCCACTGTCCATTTAGATTGTAATTGCTGACGAGTCACATTTTTTGAAGAATGCTCAAGCTAAAAGAACAAGTTCTTCCATCCCCGTTATTCAGGTTTGGCATCCCTTTACATTTAATATAATATATCCAATTATGAATATTTTTAGAATTGAGGTTAACCAAGAATATCTTATGCTGATTCTCTTTATACTGGAAGTCGGCTAAGAATATCTTTTCTTCATTGTATTAATATCGGCAGTTGGGATGAATGGGTGGAGAGTAGTTTTGCTGTTGGATTATTCCTTTTTTTTTTGTTTGTTTGTTTTTTGCCGGGGGGTACATGTCAAACTTGTTCTATATCTCTCAGAGTTTGCACTAGAACTTTCCTGTAAATTTCATTTGCTTTATCCATTTTGGAGGGGCTAAACAAATTTTTCTGGGGCCTAGACTGGGGGCTCGATGGAAACTAATTTGAGTAAACAGTCATTTAGTGTAGCCCATTTTGGAGGAGCTAAACCAAAATTTTCAGGGGTTTGACCTATAAGCGGGTGACTATATGGGAAGTAATTGGCTAAATGTCTTCCCCAAAAATCAGGGCAAAGTGGGTTACATCTCATTTATGATCTCTTCATATTCATGGCCATGGAAAAATATAGAACTGGAAGGCAATCCGGATAAGAACACTCCTGTCTGAGCTCTGTTGTCTGTTGTGATATGGTTGTGTGCATTAGCCACATATGGAACTTATTCATGTATAGTTCCGCATCAGAATAGCTTCGGATGGAGCAGATAGGTGAAATCCTTTAATAGCAACTAGTGCAATAATAATAGTCAAAGAAATTTTCCTTTAAGTAATATGTGCAGTAATGCAATTGTTTTCAACATACTAAATAAAGATTGCTTGGTCTACACTGTTGGCATATTGCTTTTGGCGAATGTGGTGTCTGACATGGTTTCATTTTATCTGGTTTCAGGTCTTGACTTTAGACTTTTAACTAAATATATTGGTGATTTAAATATGTTTATTTACCAGATTCATTTTGCCTTTCCATGAAAATCATTTTCTGGAGCCCCTGTGGCCGAACGTCCAAGCGTGTGTTGAGATTATATACATTGTTGGCCTACGACACAACTTATCGCCTTAAGCTGTTGGGTGATATAGTTATCTAATACCACTGAGTTAGCTCGAGTCAGGTTCGCACTAATATAGTTTATTGATACTGCCCTACACTTTTTTAATGTTAATACGTGAATAGCAGTAGGTTTAGTTAGGCATGCATCGCGTACATGATAATACCATTCATGTGCAATAACAGCTTGATGGTATTACATAGAAGGGGGGTTGTTACTCAGTTAGTTATATTACAAAGGTTAACACCTTTAATTGTTTAGATCTTTATACCATTCATGTGCAATAAAAACTTGATGATATTACAGAGAAGGGGGTTTGTTACTCAGTTAGTTATATTACAAAGGTTAATACCTTCAATTGTTTAGATCTTTATTGTTAATGGTTCTATCGTCATTGCATTAATGGAAATTGCATTAATGGAATGACAGATATGGAGGATTATTTTCTTCTAAAGTTTACTGATTTAGAAACATTTTCTAAACCAAACTTCGAGACATAATATGTTTATCTTGCTACCGCAGGATGTTTTTCTGTAACTCACAGTGCTATCCAGTCACCCTTCACACTTCACGGAATGGAGAGCACTTTTATGTGATTTTTAACTTTTATAGCTCTTAATAATTACAGAAAGCTCCGTATGCAGTTCTACTGAGTGGAACCCCTGCTCTGTCCCGGCCTATCGAGTTGTACAAACAGGTCAATGCTATTCTTTATAGTAAGGCTATTTCTTCTATAATTTATGTAGTTTGTGAATGCTGTATCTCTGGAAATTTTATCTACATCGATGATTGCAGCTTGAGGCATTGTATCCTGACGTGTACAAAAATGTTCATGACTATGGTAACAGATATTGCAAAGGTGTAAGTGATTACTAACATTCTGACCTTGTTGTAAAATATGCAATGTGATTCTTTTAATTTAATTTTGAGATATGCAATATCACATACAAGAAGTATAATTTTTCAGGGTGTTTTTGGATTGTATCAAGGCGCAAGCAATCACGACGAATTGCACAGCTTGATGAAAGCTACAGTGATGATTCGTAGGCTGAAGAAAGACGTTCTTACAGAGCTACCTGTAAAACGCAGACAGCAGGTAACGTTTGTATCATTGTATTCTTATGTAGCATGGATACTTCAAAGGAGACGTTCTGTATGGATACAGCTTCTGTATTGGGGTAGTCCAATGCTTTATGGATACATATCGGATGCTCTTTTGACGTTTCCTGAAATTTGTAATGTATCCTAGACATATCAGAGACATATTTAGATGTTTCGTTGACTTGTAAGTTAAAAATTTATCTGATGCTTAAGTGAACGGTTTAAAGTTCTATTAGTTGTTGTACATTGCAATTAAATATTAAAGTTCCATTATTCACACTTCAATGTTGCCACTTATCATCTTAAGGTGGGCCTCATTTTGCTAGTATGTATGCCTGAATTTGGACTGCACTGTGGACACAATAATCATTGGATCACATTATTGATTCATTATTAAAGTCTTTTTTTCTGTTTGGCAAAAATATCTGAAGAATTTTTGTCAGGGCATTTCGTACTCTAAGAGTTTTAATGCATTTTGTATTGCTAAGAGCTAAATGAAAGTCAAAATTCCATCAATCTAGCTTAGTGGTTGTATAATGACATGGGTGGAAGCAGGAATGGATGTGGAGAAGAAAATCGGGAATTTGATTAACTTTTTAGGTCTTGCACCTTGGAAATTTAACGATCACCAAGTCATGTAATGCCCTGCTAAGCTACTGCACATGTACTAGAGGGGGGTGATAATACTTTAAAATAATTAAGAGGATAATTCCTAAATATCTTGTAAACTCTACCAATTAATGCGGAAATGCGGAAATATAAATAATGACAACAAAGAAACAATCGCAAACACACGATGTTAATGGGTTTGGATCCACCCAAGTCTCCCCGACTTGTTGCCGGTGATCCTACGTCCCAACCACCCGGATCCCCTCCGGATACTTGAGTTAGAAACCCTAACTCAAGATTTGCACTATGAAATACTTGTGAAAAACCTTCACAAAGTCAAATCATACACACAGAAAATTATGACTCCCACAACCCGGGATCACAAACAAACTCTTACAACCGAGAGTGAAACACTTGTAATTACAAAGTAAATTGAAATAGAAGTTCTTACCACAAAATACCTATGCCTTGAGTAAACTTACACATTAGGGCAAAACGGATTTTGGGGAAGATGAAGAGACACCAAACCCTAGCTCCAAGTAGATGACCAGCAATGGAGTCCTAGGTGGATGTTGGTGACCTTGGATCAAGCACTTGGCTTGGAAGGCTCACAATCAATGAATCTCTCTTTTGAAATAAGAGTGAGGGAGAGATTCTTGAATGGAATAAGAGAGCTTTGAATGAGGAATGAATGCTTTCTCTTTGATATCTAAACTTCTCTTAATATCAGCCTTGAGTGCAATGAATGCAGCACACCAAGTATTTATAGGTTAGAGGAAAGAGAGAGAGAAAAACGTTTTAATAAAAGCTCCAACGGCTTTATTCTGAACCAAACTAGTCGGTCAAAGAACAACCACTGATCGATTAGTTCATCAACTAGTTGGTCGGTCAAACAGCATGAACCGACTAATAGATGAACAGTGAATATATGAAAGTTCAGACTTAAGGAACTAGTCGGTCCAAGAAGACTTGCCAACCGACTAGTTTCACAACTAGTCGGTCGGTGAGTGAACTTAGACCGACTAAGAGATAAAACAAATAGTCTGAGAACAAATTGAATTAGTCGGTCCAAGAACAAATGTGGACCGACTAGTTCATCAACTAGTCGGTCGCCAAATGTACATAGACCGACTAACGATAAACAGTAGCTCAGGCTCAAAAATGGAAGTTCAACTAGTCGGTCCAAGAAGGATTCCTAACCGACTAGTTTCGCAACTAGTCGGTCGGTGAACATTCTTTGACCGACTAACTGTAAACAGTAACTGAGCTAGAAATTGAGAAGGCAAACTAGTCGGTCCAAGAAGCATTGCCGACCGACTAGATCACCATCTAGTCGGTTGGTTCTTCTTCTTGAACCAATTAACTTGCACAAAAAGTCGCGAATCGAAGCGCGAAGCTTCGGAAAAGTTCGTATGGACTTCTACTAAGATCCTATATCTAAGATAGGAGCATTATGAAGATTAAAACGTAAGACCTACTCAAGGCTTAACATTCTACGATACGAAGCTTGAAGACTATAAATAAACTATGACGATCCGTCTTCAAAAGCTTCAATCGAATCTTCATGACTTCAATAATGGTCCAAAAGCTTCAACGAAGCTTTAGGCATACGATCACGCGCTTTGAGAAGTCTCGAGACGTCGCTTTGGATGTTCACATGATTTTGGCGACGATCTCCATAACTGCGCTCATAAAGTGTTAGTTCACGATATATTTATGTTTGTTCATCATCCAAAACCAAATCCGGAGAGTCCAATACTCAACATTCTCCCCCCTTTTGGTGATGACAAACCAACATAAATAATAATAAAAAATAATGATTCAAATGTAATTTACTTACTTCCCCTGCATTGATGACACGTTAATTCCAAATTAAACAATAATCATATGCATCAAGCAGACGAGTAAAGTAAACAATGAGAATTCAATTATTGGAATATCGGATTTGAAATACATTTTTATATCTTAACTCTCCCTGAATCTAACATATGGAATTAGATTCTTGGCAAAATGCTTAAATTATCATTTAGCTCATCGTCATTATTATATCTCTCCCCCTTTGGCATAAGCAAAAAGAGCGGGAGGAGATCAACGACAACAACGATGGCTTCTAATAAAAGCACGGGAGTCGTAGAATACGACCACGGTCCAAATGACACCAAAGGAAAATACGAATTAAATCAAAGCGTGTCAATGAGACCAACGTCGAAAGTTGATAAATAAAATCATCAAAACTCAAATCAATTTTACGGATTGAGTTATGGAATATACTCTCCAATATCAACATTCTTGGTTAATTTAGTGCATGGAAAACAATTCTATATTTTCATAGAAATAATTTCTATTTAACCAAGTTATTATCGTCGAGCGACGAAATCAAACATCAGAGACATAAAAAGAATATATAATGTGCACAAGAGAATGAAATGTCAACATCGATGTATATATATATAAATATGAACCATGAGTACATCAAAAAGATACATCACCGACATACATATGAGCGATCCAACGATCGAAGCACAAAATACACATATATATCACACCATACAACACATGTCACACCGGACATCAAAATGATAATACATCACAAATGTAGCATCAAGACACCAAAAATACATCAAAACATCAAAATACATCAGAATGATCCAAAAATCATAACCACCCACATTATCCTAACCCACACTCTCACTACAAGATATATCATCCAAGGAGCATAGGGAGAGTCCGCCAATGAAGCTCAGGAGGTAGCTGGAGGATCTGCAGCAGCAGCAGGCTCTGCAGGAGTGGAGGTGGTCACCGGATCAGCAAAAGTGTCCACGGGAGCGACGGGAGTGGCCTCGGGAGCACCAGACGTAGTATCCACCGCAGGTATGGTGGCACCAGGTGTGCTCTCGGGGATGTACTCGGTGTCGTAATCCGAAGCACCGGGAGGAGTGGGAGCACGGAATGTAGCTGGAGAGACAGGTTGCTTCCTAGGCTGAGATTGGGCACGTGGTTTGGCGGTCGCCGTCCTCTTCTTCTTAAGAGGAGGCGAAGACGACGAAGGTTGGGTAGTTTTCGATCTGGGTTTGGGTGGAGTTCGTTTGGGTTGCGGGGGGTCCGAGGGTGGCGAATCGACGGTCATAGGGGACGGGCGAGTGGGTTCGATCGGGATTCTTGTCTTCGCCATATGCGTGACGAGACAAGAGCAATCAAGCTTAGAAATCTAAATCGAGAGCCCTAAAGAACCCTAAGCAAGCCCTAGCCGAAACCCTAGAACGAGATGAACCCTAATCCTATGAGCTAGAAAATGAACCCTAGAGCTAGGAGATGGAGGAGATACCTAGGGAGGAAGATCGACGGACCCTAGGTCGGAGATGGCAGGAGTTTTGGTCGGAAAACGATCGGACACGACGGAGGAGGGAGGATGAAGACCAAGGGGCTCGGGGGATTTTTGGCTGAGAGAGGGAAGAGAACCGACTAGAAATGAAAGAAGTCGGTTAGATGGAGTTTTAAGTCGATCGGAAGGGCAAAAGTCGCAACTGTCCCCGTAGCAATTAGTCGGTCACAGTTCAAGCACTGACCGACTAGATGATGATCTAGTCGGTCGGTCAATGAGCTTGAACCGACTAAGTGCAAACAGTAACTGAAGCCAAATTTAGGGCTTGAGTTAGTCGGTCTGAGTTCATTCACTGACCGACTAGATGATGATCTAGTTGGTCGGTCAATGTACATGAACTGACTAACAGAGTTTAAAAAACTTAGAATTTGAAATTTTGAGTTCTCTCCTAGTCGCACTTGGACGAAACATCATACAACTCTCATTAATCATTATGCTACTACATTAAACATCGAAAATCTCAAATTTGACGTTCATGAACAAATCGAGCATAAATTCCGAAAATTCAACAAAAATCCAGAAAATTCCAATGAATCTAGCATGTGCAAATATAACGAAATTTCATAGCATGCAAGATTTTGAATAAAAATGAATCCTAAATCTCAGATTCACCCATAATCCCCAATTCTCGACGCAACCGCACAAAGGAGTCTTCCTTTAGGGGTTTCGTGAAAATATTGGCGATTTGCTTTTGGGTTTCAACGTACACTAATATGATGTCCTTTTTAGCAACATGATCATCTAAGAAATGGTGTCGGACATCTATGTGTTTAGAACGGGAATGGTGTACCGGATTCTTAGAGAGACAAATTGCACTTTGGTTGTCCACCATGATAGGGCAAGTATCACAGTTTATACCAAAGTCTTTAAGTGTGTGTCTCAGTCAAAGAACTTGAGCACACGCGGCACCGGCGGCAATATATTCCGCCTCGGTGGTTGAAAGTGATACAGAATTCTGCTTCTTGGAAAACCAAGAGACAAGAGAATTTCCTATAAAATGGCAAGTGCCACTAGTACTTTTCCTGTCGAATTTGCATCCCGCATAATCTGCGTCACTATATGAGATTAACTCATACGTGCTAGATTTTGGATAAAGTAATCCAAAATCAAGTGTGTAACTTAAATAACGGAAAATACGTTTTACCGCTACTAAGTGTGACTCCTTAGGTTGAGACTGATAACGAGCACATACACATATGGCAAACATTATATCGGGCCTACTTGCGGTACGATATAGTAAACTACCTATCATACCTCCATATAGACGAATGTCTACATCTTTTCCGCCCGCATCTTTATCAAGAGTCGTGCTCATTGGAGTCTTCTTCCCGAAGGCATTCTCCATTCCAAATCGCTTTAGCAACTCCACCGTGTACTTCGTTTGGTGGATGAAGATTGCATCGTTCATTTGGCGAATTTGGAGACCTAAGAAATACTTGAGCTCACCCATGTGGCTCATCTCAAATTGATCCTTCACCACATTAGAAAACTCTTCGCAAAGAGCAAAGTTAGCAGCACCGAAAATGATATCATCAACATAAATTTGAACTAAAATTATATCATTATTCGAATACTTAACAAATAATGTGGAATCATCTTCTCCCATTTTAAAACCCAAATCCAAAAGAAAATTCTTTAAACGGTTATACCAAGCTCGAGGAGCTTGTCTCAAATCGTAAAGTGCTGTCTTAAGTTTGAAAACGTGATTTGGAAATTTTTCATTTATAAAACCCGGAGGTTGAGAAACATAAACTTCCTCAACATCTCTGTTTAAAAACGCACTTTTAACATCCATTTGAAATAATTTAAAATCCTTATGGCATGCAAAAGATAACAATAATCTAATTGATTCTAATCTAGCTACCGGAGCAAAGGATTCTTCGAAATCGATACCTTCCTCTTGCCGGTAGCCTTGAGCTACTAACCGAGCTTTGTTCCGGACGACGATTTTGTTTTTGTCGGTCTTGTTCTTGAAGATCCACTTTGTCCCTATGACGGTGTGGTTCTTCGATGGTAATGGAACAAGCTCCCAAACCTCATTCCTCTCGAATTGAATGAGTTCCTCTTCCATGTCAAGGATCCAAGCGCTATCTTCACACGCTTCATTAATATTCTTTGGCTCTATCGAGGAGGCAAAGGCACAATGAGCGAAGTAGTTGACTTGAGATCTCGTCTTGACACTATCATGAATATTGCCAATGACTTGCCCATGAGGATGGTCACGAACGGTATGAAGCCGTTTGGGAATTCCCTGATCACTAGGAACATTCTCAAAAACTTCATTAGTCGGGTTAGAATCAATAGAATCAATAGAATCAATAGAATCAGAATTACCAATTGAATCACATAAGACATCCATGGAGTCATCATCATTAGTAATTCTAGTAGGGACAAAACCTTCATTAAATGAAACATGAAGCGATTCCTCGATCGTTGAGGTTCGTTTGTTGTATATCCGGTAGCTTTGCTACGTGAGGAATATCCAACAAAAATCCCCTCATCGGATCTTGGATCGAATTTGTCCAAACTATCATACGTGTTTTTAATAAAACATTTTGAACCAAAAACACGAAAATGTTTAACTTGAGACAATCTACCAAACAACAATTCATAACAAGTTTGTTTAGTGCCGGGCCTCAAAAGTATTCTATTAAACACATAGCAAGCGGTGTGTACCGCTTCCGCCCAAAATTGATGGCCAAGTTGGCTATCATCAAGCATAGTGCGAGCACACTCCACTAGCGTCCTATTCTTTCTCTCAACAACACCATTTTGAGGAGGTGCGCGAGGGAATGAAAAGGTGTGTGTAATACCAACTTCATCACAAAAGTTCTCAAAAGACTCATTCTCAAATTCCCCTCCATGATCACTACGAATAGTGACAATGGTGGTTCCAATGAGATTTTGTATTTTCTTGACAAATATTGTGAAGTTTTCGAAAGCATCATTTTTATTACTCAATGAAAATACCCAAGTAAACCTAGAAAAGTCATCAACGATGACAAGTCCATATCGTGCATTTCCTAATGAAGCAACTCTAGTTGGCCCAAATAAATCTAGATGTAATAGCTCTAGTGGCCGCTTGGAAGAAATGCTTTTCTTAGGTTTAAAAGACGATTTTGGAAGCTTGCCTCGTTGACACGAGTCACAAAAGCTTTTTTTGAAAGACAAGCTTAGGGAAGCCTCTAATAGAATTTAACTTGGAAAGCTTAAATAGTGTTCCGAAGTTCACATGACCAAAACGTCGATGCCATAAGTGTTGTTCACTTGTGTTGGCAATGCGACATTGTTCATGTGATCTTGGAAGATCTAGGATGTATATATCCTTATGGCGTGTATCGGAAAACAATAATTCATAATTATCTTTTCTTAAAATATGACACATTCCTTTCGCAAAGCTAACTTTGTAACCTTTGTCACAAAGTTGGCTTATTGAAATAAGATTATGGTTTAATCCTTTAACAAGGTAAACATCATTTATAAGAGGTTTAGAAGGATTACCCACTTTTCCAACACCTATGATGGTTCCACTCTCGTTGCTTCCAAAGACTACCCGGTTTCCATTTGCAATGGGAACCACTCCGGAGAGCAATTGAGCGTCACCCGTCAAGTGTTTTGAACACCCGCTATCGAGTATCCAATTCCTCTTGGAGCTAAATTTAAATTTGTTGCTCTGTTTCTTTTTCTTGAATACCTAAAGATAGAAAATATCGTATCATGGTACCCAAGGTCATTGGGTCCAAAAGATTAGACCTTTGGAAGCCAAGTCCAATTGGACTTAGACTTCCCCACATAATTATCATTATCCACTACATTCATGAAATAATCATTCATGTAAACTTGTTTTTCATCCATACTTGTGTCCTTTGGGCTCCAAATAGTGAATATTTTGGGAGCCTTAACCCTATTGGGAGCATGCATGCGTTGTTGATTTCTACGTGATGCATGTCGTGGATATGCATAAGGAACATGATGAAATGGTGCATGTGGATAATTATTCATACGATGATGTGGGTGGACATATGCATGTGGGGGAACACGTGCGTGAGGGTGTCTCACATGGTGTGCACGTGCCCGTGGATGTGGTGCATAAAAATCATCATATGTGTGAGCATGTGGAGTAGGACGTGTGTTCCTACGTGGCATGATATTGGTGTACATGTAGGCATGACCCTTCTTTGGAGGTCCACCCAAAGTGGGTTTCTTTCCAAGTGAGGGTGTGTACGAGGTGGAAGCACCATTGGTAGATGAACTACCACTAGAGTGTTTGCTACCACTCGTTGAGTCACCGGAAGTTGGCCTAACAAAAGTAGTGGCCGATTTGGATGAACTTCCCATCGTATACCCCAAGCCAATGTGGTGATTGGCCGGAAGCAAGTCATTTAGGATGTTATCCAAATGGTCCTTACCCTTATTGAATTTATTAATTCGGCCTAATGTGCACACATATTTCTCAGTGAGAGAACGCATAGAAGCATCCAAAGTGGATACTTGCGATATGAGCACATAAACACGAGATTTGGGATTTTCATTCTCAATACTCAAAGACGAGTTTTGAGAAGTCAAATCCGCTATCTTGTGTTCCTCCGGATCCTCAATGCTAACATGTTCAAGTTGAGACTTGAGATTTACAATCTCATTCTTCAACTCTTCAACAACGGTGTCGTTGTTGGTGATGATAGTTTTAGGCGAGGTTTGGATGCTAGCTAAATCATCTTTTACTTTAGTATACCTATTTATTAATTTACTGTTTTTAGACCATAATTGCTCATTAGCATTTCTAAGGTCATCCATGGTTACCTCGTCGCCTTCATTGTCGCCATCATCGGAGGAGAAATCTTTATCTTGCTCCTCTCTAGCCATGAAGCACATGTGTGCTTGCTCCACTTGCTCATCATCCGACTCTCCGCTAGAGGAATCCTCGGAGTCGGTGAATGTCCCGACAAGCCCCTTTTTGTACCCTTTCTTGTACTTCTTGGACTTGTCGAACTTCGGCGCCTTCCACTTCTCCTTGTGCTTGTTTTGAGGACACTCCGCTTTCATGTGTCCTGGCTTGTTGCATTTGAAACACAAAGGAGTGGAGGCGTTAGAAGAACTAAACTTCGATTTGTTTTTGAAGTTACCTTTCCGGAAGAACCGGTTGAACTTCTTCGCCATGAGTGCCATGGACTCCAAGTCCAACTCGTCTTCCGAGTTTTCATCATCGGTCGATGTGGAAGTTGATGGAGCGGCCTTGAAAGCAATAGCCTTCTTCTTTGGCTCGTCTTGCTTTAGGTAGGACTTCATCTTGTCCTGCAACTTCAACTTGCTATCCTTTCGTACCTCATATGACATTAATGTACCCATTAGTTGAACAACGGTATAAGTTTTCATATCATTACCTTCCTCGATGGCGAATGTACGTTTCTCCCAACAAGAAGGAAGTCCATCGATGATCTTCGAGACTTTCTCCTTTGGGGTGTAGATCTTACCGAGAGCCTCCAACTCGTTTGTGATGTCGACGAAGCGAGCATAGTACTCTTTCATTTTCTCACCCTGTAGCATATGAAATAACTCGTAATCTTTATTAACTACAACGAGTTTAGAGTCTCTTACCCTACTTGTCCCTTCATGCAAGATGAGGAGGGAGTTCCATATTTGATATGCACTCTTACATGTGCATATCTTATTGAAGTCCTCGGGCTCCAAAGCGCATTGCAAGGCGTTCATTGCCTTGGAATTGCTTACCTCCGCGGCGACCTCCGCGGTAGTCCACTTCTCGAAATCTTCTTCGGCGGGCTCGACATACTCCTTCATCGTGACCATCCATAGTGAAGCACTCCGGAGGAAAGTTTCCATCCTGCATTTCCAGTACCAGTAGTTGGTACCATTGAAGAAGGGAGGCCTCGTTGAGGAGTGTCCTACCATCACCGAAGACGCTCCTTCACGATTCTTGAAGGCGCTATAGTCGGAAGGTGGACGAACGGTCTTGTTGTCGTTGGCAGACATAGCTATAGACTTGGCTCCGATACCAAATGTAATGCTCTGCTAAGCTACTGCACAAGTACTAGAGGGGGGTGAATAGTACTTTAAAATAATTAAGAGGATAATGCCTAATTATCTTGCAAACTCTACCAATTAATGCGGAAATGCGGAAATGTAAATAATGACAACAAAGAAACAATCGCAAACACACGATGTTAATGGGTTCGGATCCACCCAAGTCTCCCCGATTTGTTCCCGGTGATCCTACGTCCCAACCATCCGGATCCCCTCCGGATACTTGAGTTAGAAACCCTAACTCAAGATTTGCACTATGAAATACTTGTGAAAAACCTTCACAAAGTCAAATCATACACAAAGGAAATTGTGACTCACACAACCCGGGATCACAAACAAACTCTCACAACCGAGAGTGAAACACTTGTAATAACAAAGTAAATTGAAATAGAAGTTCTTACCACAAAATACCTATGCCTTGAGTAAACTTACAAATTAGGGCAAAACGGATTTTGGGGAAGATGAAGAGACACCAAACCCTAGCTCCAAGTAGATGACCAGCAATGGAGTCCTAGGTGGATGTTGGTGACCTTGGATCAAGCACTTGGCTTGGAAGGCTCACAATCAATGAATCTCTCTTTTGAAATAAGAGTGAGGGAGAGATTCTTGAATGGAATAAGAGAGCTTTGAATGAGGAATGGATGCTTTCTCTTTGATCTCTAAACTTCTCTTAATATCAGCCTTGAGTGCAATGAATGCAGCACACCAAGTATTTATAGGTTAGAGGAAAGAGAGAGAGAAAAACGTTTTAATAAAAGCTTCAACGGCTTTATTCTGAACCAAACTAGTCGGTCAAAGAACAACCACTGATCGACTAGTTCATCAACTAGTTGGTCGGTCAAACAGCATGAACCGACTAATAGATGAACAGTGAATAGATGAAAGTTCAGACTTAAGGAACTAGTCGGTCCAAGAAGACTTGCCAACCGACTAGTTTCACAACTAGTCGGTCGGTGAGTGAACTTAGACCGACTAAGAGATAAAACAAATAGTCTGAGAACAAATTGAATTAGTCGGTCCAAGAACAAATGTGGACCGACTAGTTCATCAACTAGTCGGTCGCCAAATGTACATAGACCGACTAACGATAAACAGTAGCTCAGGCTCAAAAATGGAAGTTCAACTAGTCGGTCCAAGAAGGATTCCTAACCGACTAGTTTCGCAACTAGTCGGTCGGTGAACATTCTTTGACCGACTAACTGTAAACAGTAACTGAGCTAGAAATTGAGAAGGCAAACTAGTCGGTCCAAGAAGCATTGCCGACCGACTAGATCACCATCTAGTCGGTTGGTTCTTCTTCTTGAACCAACTAACTTGCACAAAAAGTCGCGAATCGAAGCGCGAAGCTTCGGAAAAGTTCGTATGGACTTCTACTAAGATCATATATCTAAGATATGAGCGTTATGAAGATTAAAACGTAAGACCTACTCAAGGCTTAACATTCTGCGATACGAAACTAGAAGACTATAAATAAACTATGACGAACCGTCTTCAAAAGCTTCAATCGAATCTTTATGACTTCAATAATGGTCCAAAAGCTTCAACGAAGCTTTAGGCATACGATCACGCGCTTTGAGAAGTCTCGAGACGTCGCTTTGGATGTTCACATGATTTTGGCGACGATCTCCATAACTGCGCTCACAAAGTGTTAGTTCACGATATATTTATGTTTGTTCATCATCCAAAACCAAATCCGGGGAGTCCAATACTCAACAAGTCACACGTCTTGCATGTAGAGATTTTTCGGACCTCTTGCCCAGACATCATGCTCATTTTTGCACCTCAATGTAAAAGATTTGATTTTTATGGGAAACTGAATGTCTATTCTATTCGTTAATGATCAAATAAATAAATAAGTTTGTGGCCTTTATATAGGCTTATAACGTAGCTTTTAAAAATCACATCTAATGTGGGATAAAAATTCTAAAATAACTAAAAGATATAAAATAAATAAAAGACTCAGAAGGACACAAACTCTAACCTAAATAAAATAACTAAAAGACTTAAAATATCTAGAATACTTGGCATGTTCAAATTCCATCTCTATCTAAATTCTAAAATAAAAAGATTCTATCAAAAATTCAAATGGGATCTCTATCATTCTCACCGGCTTGAGAACTTTACCACCTGAAGACGAAGAAGAATGATGACAGGAATATCACAACTAGACGGAAAGCAGCCGTTCTGTATAATTGGAGAAGATATGTTCACGAACTTGAAATGTAACCGAATGTAGATTTGCAGATGAATATCATTTGAAAAGTTTTTTCAAATCACAAAAGATATGAAAGCATACACCACCTGCATGTTGGTAATATGTGGAGGATCTGGGATGATACCCTCGATGTGTTTTATTTCTTCAAGTGGTGTCTCCAAACTAAGTGCTGACATATGATCAACATGTGGTTTAAACTTTATCTCTATATGTAGATTCTTCTCAGTGAACCTTCAAATCGAAACTTAATTTCTGATACGGATGTAGACTCGGGCTCTAATGTGACCTTAGACTCGGCATGTGGCTCTTTGGAGTTCGACCTATGCTGTTGAGCAACTTCAATCTTGTGTTAGGAGGGGTTCAACACAATTCTCTTTCGTTTAAATATGAATGTGTGCGTTTGATTTTTCAGAACTCGTCACATCGAGGTCATACAACCAAGGTATCTTTAGCAAAATGTGTGTTGCATCTATGGATATAATATTACATCAAATGTAATAATAATAGGTTGCAAGCTGGAGAGGCACTAAACTCTGTTGGGTAACTGAATACACAGTCTTATCAATCCAAGTAACATTATATGGCTGTGGATGAGGCTTGACGAGGCTTAGTTGCTAGACACATTCTTTCTAAGACTGACAAGGCAATACCATTAATACAATTACCTTCATCAATTATTAATTTGTATGACATATCACGTATCTTGATGTAGGTATGAAAATATTGATGTTTCACAAATCTTCATTTTTAAATGTTGTAGACAGAAGACATCTAATGATATTGGCATGAGCACAAGATTTACATAAATCTTCCTCATCATCGGCACTTTCAGGTGCGTAAACTTCTTCGATGATTCCTTCAGATTATATTACAGAAGATGAACGCGTTGGGTGATGACGATGGTGATGACGGGTGTAGGCGGCGACGGCGGAGTTAGGGTTTGGGTGGCGGGAACAATAATACGTTTTCTTCTTCTTTTCTTTAATGTTTCTTTTCTCTTTTCAATTTTTTCCTATTTTTTCTGAAATTTCTTTTTTAAATCTCCCTCCCTCTCTCTCGATTTGTTTTTAAATCCTCTCTTTTTTGATTTTTTCTTAGTTAATCTCCTTTTTTATTTTCATCTCTTTTTTATTTTATATCCATATTTTTAGATTTTTTTTGATCGCTTATTTTAAATCCATCTGTTTTTTATTTTTATGTCATCTTGTTTTAAAAATCCACATCTAATTGGAAGAAAGGAAAAAAAAGAAAAAAAATGTGTTTTTTTGATGATGAGGTAAAAGATAAAGAAATAAGTTAGGGGTTTTTGATTCTAAAAATCCTAAAGAGAAGAAGATGATGATGAAAAAGATAAAAAAATAGAAAATGTGAGATTTATAATCTTTGATATAAAACCTAACTAAAAGACAAAAGGTTTTTTATGAGGAAAAAGAAAAGAATAAGACAACCCTGATGTTAGCTCCGATACCAGGTTTGACATAAGATGGAAGCAGGAATAGATAAGGTGGGGATTTGGGAAAGAAGGAAATTAGGGGTTTGATAACTTTTGGGCTTGTCACCCGGTAGATTTAACAATTACCGACTCGTACGGCTTGCAGGTGGAGATTTTTCGGATCTTCTGCCTTGAGAACCAAGCCCATTTTCGCATTTTAGTTCAAAATATTTGATTTTTATGGAGTTTACACCAAAATTCTATTTTGTTCTTCACCAAAAATATAAATACGTTTGTGGCCTTTATATATCATATAATTTAGCTTTCAAAATTCACATCCAATGTGAGATAAAAATTTAAAATAACTAAAAGATCTAGACTTAAAAGGACTCAAACTCTATCTGAAATAAAATAACCAAAAACTCAAAATAACTAGACTACTCAATGGATTCAAACTCTATCTCTATCTAAAATCTAAAATAAAAAGATTCTATCTTAAATTCAAATTTGATCTCTATCAACAGGCGGTTAGTTGAAAGTGTCCGTGATGCGGCTGGAAATGACAAGCATGGGCATTTGGGTAAAAGAACAAATAGGTGTGGTTTGTCTATTTAAGGGGGGTGAGCCGGCCCTAATGGGGTGTGCGAAAATTGTGAGAGTTATTTTATTTATCCCCTTAGATTAATTGTATTAGGATTTGGTTTTTCCCCTAGGTTAAGAATTGTTTCCTAGTCTTAGTTAGCGAGTAGTTGAATTGTATTAGAGTTTCTTTTTAATTCTAGATCTGAAATTCCAATAAAAATCCCTTTTTTATCATCAAATCCCTAGCGAAACGCATCAGTCCGATTCTCCATAGTACTTTGCAATTTTCACATTTTCCATGTCGCTTATATGCTACTAACTAGTTCCTTAATGTTGGTCTGCGATTAATACCAATTCTTTAATGATCATTTTTTCTGTGTTATATCTGGTTCGAAGGTCTTTGGTACATGTTTGAATTGATTACAGCCAGATGTTTTCTTAACTGGGATGGTTAGTGAAGGTAGATTTTCTTGTTCTGGATTGTTTTTGCATTTAAGTGGCACTCTGATTGCCACAATAGTGGGTTGGCTGCTGGATTAAGGAGCACATGGAGTTGTGAACTCACTGCTGCATAACTAGTTTGGGCTGAGAACCCCATTTTAAATGTAAGAAAGAACGGGGTTTCAACTCTTATTCCAAAGAGCTCTTTAATTGGCTAGACAATAAATAAATAGGAGATTTCTGGGGCTGAAGCGAGTCTCAAGTTTACCATCAAGCGGGATGCTTCTTCAATAAAAAGAGGTTAATGTTCTTTCTTGGGTGATCGAGCAAGGGTGGGGGCATTGCTAAAGGATTTTAATCATGATGGGAAGGTCAATGCTTTCTTGTATTGTCATCATTAAGTAGTGGAACATCTATCTGCTTTTCCTTATGGACATAGATATACACCAAACAGTGTAAATATTAGATCAATATGGTAAACATTGTTACACATGGGTTTCCTAAGAACACAGATGGTTAGCTCAAGGGGGCAATGATAGATTGGAACATGATGCTGATGACAAGTTAATGAAGACAACGACCAATATAATATCAGGAGGGGAAGCATAGTTAAGGGCACGATTATAGATATCATAAATACTGGCGGATGGGGGCATATACGCGGTTAAATTAGGGGTTTCATGGACTTGGAGATTGTGGATCGGTCAACAGGCTAGACCACAGCAGCAGTTGTGGATAAGTGAAAGAAATGAGAATATCATTGAAGGTGGCTGTCCAATGAAGAAAAAGCACTGAAAACATGGTTGGAGAAGGATGTATGGAAATACGAAGACATTATTTCTTGGTAAAAAGTCATGGAAAAGATCATGGTGTTGTATACTGGATTAGCCTGGTTGCAAGTTTTCACCATAAGACATTGTATAGGGATCAAAGATTGGCAGTGAGATCTTAGTGGTTTGTAGGTGTCTTAAAGCAGCTTCATGTGTGATGGCATAATTTCCAGTGAAAAGTCATGGTTGTGAGTGTCAAGGTGGTAACATACAGAGAGATATCGGCACATAAATGTTACATTCATGGTGTTAAGGTCATGCATGATTAAAATAGTCCCAGATGAAAGATCACTAAAAAGTGAAATATAATGAAAGTTGGGCCTTGCATATTAGCTTAGACGTTTGGAAATGGAAATTGGTTTGACTCCATGACGGGCAAATCTTGTTTTTTAAATGGTAACAAAGCCTGCTTGTATCCCAAGAGGAAGTTTGGAGTACAATGTGTGGCCCATCACTGGTTTCTCATGGTGATGGAGGCTTGCTATAGACCGCATATGCCTGTCTTGCTTAAAGGATTGTTGGTGCAGTTTAAAGCCATTTGTAGCTGAACCATGCAAGATGCCTTCTTTTGCCCCATTAAAGTTGACGATTTTTAAAAATAGTTAATGTCGGGTGTAATTAAAATTAGTCCCATATCGGAAAGATTGGTAAAAAAACAAGGGACACATTGAAAGTTGGGCGTTTACCATCAATTGAAGCTTTTGGGTTATATATGGTCTCAACCTAAATTATTCCTTCATTGCTTTCCTCCTCAAGGGGTAATTGATTTTTTAAATTAAAAACAGGAAAAATATGTAACTTATGTTACACGTTATGTTGTTTATGCTTTGCATTATTCATATATCTAGCTCTACGCTACATGCTACCACTATTTTTCAATGGTAAGTGAGACATGAGCAGCCAGGAATGGGGGTGATGATGACCCAATTTGGATTTGAAGTTGAGTTTTTTAGATTTTTATTTGAGTTTATTTTAATCTTTTTAATTTTTAGTTAAGTATTTTGCAGAAGTTTGAGTCTTCTTTTAGCTATTTTCTTATTTTAATAATTTTTAATCCCATATCGGTTGTGGAAGGGTATTAAATCTTATAAGCCTATTTAAAGACCTTAGATTCGTTTCACTTTTTATTGAACTAAATAGAATTTGAGAAAAATTAATGTAAATTTTTGTTTGTTACATTAGAGTACTAGAGTAGGCTTGATTGTTTGAGCGTGAGGTCTGAAATATCTCCACATGCGAGGCACATGAGTTTGTTGAATCTCCTGCATCATCAATTTCTTCTTTTATTTTTAGTTATGTTTTAGTCATCAAAAAAGTTTTCAAAAATAGTGAAAATCTAATCAAAAAGATAATTAAAAAAAAGGAAGAGAGACGAAACAATATTTTTCAAAAAGAAGAAAAGGGAGAAAGAAAATAAAAAACCCTCCATTTCTTTATACGATGTCCCCCCTTAAACCCTAACATTAACTTAGATCTAGTGCCACAGCTGCCGCATACATCACTTCTGGCCTTGTTGCCATTGCCATCACCCTCTATGGCAATAGTTGTAGTCACCTCGACATTTGAATGCTATCAAACGCCGCTAATGTTTGAATGATGTCGTCGTCAAACGCCATTTGAACGCAATTGCCGGAAGATTAAACATCGTTGGCATTGGCGTCACCACTGTTGACGACTGGGCCCATTGACCATGCTTAAAGGTTGCACATCCTCTGCTGCAACTAAAGTAGCAATTTCAATGACGATCAAGCGTGATAGTTGGAAATCGATGCTTGCACTGATCAAGTCGAACCGCTACAGTAGCACTCCGATGAGCCGAATTTGATATCAAGCAGATCAACAGAGCCACAGAGCCGAACCGAAGACTTCCCCTGACACTCTTCATTAGCTCATCCTGAGTCGATACGAGCCGATCAGAACCAATTGAGCCGACAAGCTGACCTAGAAGCATGCTCAAGCTGAGCCGCATTAACCATTCAAAGCCTCAACTAGCTGCTGATCGAGCTGCCCATTACAGTATGGCTTGTCCATTTGGAGCATTTTCTGAGGATTTTTGATCATTTTACGCGTAGTTCATTATTTTAAAGACTTTGGACCCGTTTTAATCACAATTGCCGATTTGTTTGAGCCATCTATAAGCAAGTTTGAGACTATCTTAGTTAGCTTTGAGAAATTTGCCTATTTTATCGTATACTAGTCATAATCATGACCTTTGGACATGAGGCATTCCAAATATTCCTTGAAAAATTTCAACACATCCAAAAATCTTTCTCCCAAAAAATTGCAATCTCTTTCAAAATATCTTACCCTAAAATTCAATCCCATTTAAAATTTTCCTAAAAAATTTACAGCCGGGTTCAAAATATTCACCCTAACAAAAATGTTTAACCACTTTCAAACTAAAATTTAGTTCCCTAAACATTTTAGTTCCACACAATATTTAGTTTCAACTAAAATTTAGTCCATTTAGATTTAATTCTCCCAAAATTTAAAATTTTAGTTCTCTTAAAATTTAGTTCCTTTCAAATTTAGTTCCGCTTAAAATGTTAAATTTTAGTGCCGCCTAAAATCTAGTGCAGTGAAAATTTAGTTTCCCCCAAGAATTCACCCCAAGAATTTTAGGGTTTCCCACAAATTTTTTCACACAATCTCATCTTACCTATTGATTCCTCAAGATTCAATTCAAGCCGTCCTTTTACCCCCTCTTTTGTCCTATTCAGCAGCCTCATTCAAAAACATCTCTCAATTGTATAATAGATTTTCTATGGCTGTTCCCAAGCATCACCCAACTAAAGTATAATAGGATTGTAGTATCCTTATTTTTTTACAGATCTGGTGGTTCTCAAAGGTATGAAGTAAGTAATATGATTTCAATCAAAACCTTTTGGGTTTGGTCATTATGTTTTAGTTTTGAAGAGGGGACGATACAAACTTGTTATTGGAACTCGGTTTCGATCGGTTTCGATCGGTTTCGGCTGAAACAAACGTTTCGATCGAAACCAAATGTTTTGACTGAAATCTCACTTCTTATAATAAGATATAGATTCGGATTTATATATACAATATACATGAAAATATTTATTAAAATTCTTAAAATTATAAAGATACTAAAAAGTATTGAAATTCTAAAAATTTATTGAAAATTTAAAAATTATATTGTAAAAATTCTAAAATTCTTTAAAATTTATTTTAAAATAAACAAACCTGAATGAAATCTACAAAACGTGGGAAACAGTTCCAAGGTTAAAAAATTTCCAACAGCCGAAACTAAAATTGAAACCGAGTTCTCAAATCCTCGTATGCAGATTGGGAAGTAGCGTATTGAAATATTTTTCGCTTATTGCAACCTGACTGAGTAGAAAAGTGCCTTTATGCTCGACTTAAACTCAGGCGATATATCTACTATTGGTGGAAAGAATAAGCTGAAGGATTTGAGCAATATGCATAAATGAAACATAAACTTCGATATCGGTATCTCCCAAGCATCAGCCATATCCATCGCTATCAAATTCAATGGCAATGTAATCGAAGATTTGATGAGATATTTGACAAAAATTTTCAAGAAACAAAGACTCGTTTTCAGGAGTTGCGCAATAAACGTCCTGAATCGAAGTAAGGATTTCAAGCAGAGCCAACTGGAGACAAATTTTGTGTTTATGCCATAGTCCTAGCTTGTGTCACAGGTTGGGCATGAGTCAGAGTTTGAGCCAGAGTCCGAACCAAAGCCTGATTCTGCATTCATACATATGATGGTGATTGAGCTTATGATTGTGTTCAAGTTCAAGCCCGAGTCCGAGCATGTGATTGAGCATGAGTTAGAGCTTGAGTTGCATGATGATTCTTTATAAGAGGTTAACTAGAATGTTTCATTGCAACTTGTCGAGCACATTGATTTCATCATTATTGATCCTCCTCAGCCAGCCAACCAACCAGTAAGTTCTGCATGCTTTCATATCTTTTATGACTCGATCATATTTTTTCATAAGATAGCCGTATGCAAATCTACATACCGATACACTTCAAAGTTCAAATACGTAGCTACTCTAATTACAAGAGGTTTCTTATTTTTATCCGGCTGTGTTCTTTTTGTCACTATATAATGAAGTTCTCAAAAGCGGGAAGAATGACAGAGATCTAATTCGTATTCAAAGTTGAGTTTTTTAATTTTTATTTGAGTTTATTTTAATCTTTTTTAATTTTTAGCTGTGTATTTTGTAAGAGTTTGGTCCTTTTAAGTCTTTTGTTTATTTTCTTATTTTAATAATTTCTAGTCCCGCATTGGTCGTAGAAGAGTATTAAAAGATTTGTAAGCCTATTTAAAGGCCTTAAATTTTTTTTATTTTTCATTGGATTGGATAGAATTTGACAAAAATTGGTGTAAATTTTTTATTTGTGAAATTATTTTTTTTACATTGGAGTGCAAGAGGGGCTTAATTGCTTGACAGTGAGGTCCAAAAAGTATCCACATGTGAGAAATGTGAATATGTCATCGTCAAATATTCATGGTGCGATGCCTGAAATTATATCAAATTCTTAAATTTCCTCCCAAATACTCACACCATTACTACTTCTCCTCTGTCCTGTATCAAGGGGCTATAAGGTGAAACACATGCTTAAATCGAGATTGTGATAAACCGCTGTTGGTCTATGTCCGCCGCGGTCATGGGCCCAAGCCCAAGCCGCCGGTCCCCTAGCCCACGCGCGCGCGGCCTAGCCAAGTAACCCTAATTTCGATTATTTATAGGGGCTAGCTGTCGCTTGTTTGCTTATGCTATGATTTTGATATTGGTGTGATTCCATAGGTAGACGAGTGCGGACGTCCTCTTTGGTGTCTTGGGAGGAGAATACACCTCTTTTGTATTCACTTATCTAGATTTTTTGCTACTATTTCTCTATAAAAATTGCATCTTTTGTTGGATCCTAACAATTTGGTATCAGAGCACGTGACGATCGATGGCGGCTACGACGAGATCACAAGACAAAATCGAGGTGTTGGAAGCAAAGTTCACGAGCGAGATCGAGGCTATCAAGAAATCGTTGGCGGGGAACGATGAGTCCATGGCAAATTTGACGACTTCCATCTCCTAATTGGCGTCGAATCAAGCGAAGCAAGACGAACAATTCGCGCAATTGATGGGAGCCCTAAATCAATTGGCAACGAACAACAAAGGAGATGGAAACCCTAAGTCAGTGGGAAAGGCGGCACCTTTAGTCAAGGGAAAGGAGAAAGTTGAGATTTTTGGCCCGAAAAATGGCTTTGTGGAGGAGGAATTTGCCGAAGATGAGGAGGAGCCATGTAAGGTCGACTATCGTGAAGAAGTGAGGCGAAAGGCGGCGGAAGCCCAAGGATGGACCGACGGCATCACCCACCCCCTCCGGAAGCCGTGTGAGCAAGAGGGGGGCTACGGTAGCCGCCCCAGGGCCTCGTCGCCCCCCAGGAGGGCCGCAGGGGAGGCGGTGGCCTCCCCTGGGTTCGCCCAGGGGCGGCGAAGCCCCCAGGAGGCCGACGATCCCCCGACCCATGAGGGGCCGTTGGGGCCCCCAGGACCATCGGGTGGGGCCGGCGGTGCTGCCCCATGCAGGCCACGGCCCCGCAGACCTGTGCAGACCCCCGCGTGTGGAATTTGAGGCTACTGGCGGCGATTTTCGGTTTTTTCGCGATGGATAGCCGCGTCGAGAGGTGTCGGCACGCGACTTCGAGGAGGAATTGGGGCCCGGGGTAGTTCAAGAGCACAGGGACTACAACGAAGGTTATCGGAACCCTCCCGACACTCGATTTGACGACGGAAGGTGGCAGCCACCGCCCCACCACCCGGAGGGACGCACAGGAGGCGCAGGTGGTGGTTACAGAGACTTTTAGGAGAGGCCAGATGGCAGGTTTGGAGGCGACGAAGGGGGAGGGTACGTGGACCGAGGAGGAGGACCCCACGGGGGTTACGAACGGCGCCAGGAGAGGTATCAGCACTACCACCAGCCTAGACATGGCGGAGGCCGCGGGGACCAGGGGGATTCAATATGGACCGACTAAGAAAGCTGAAGATGTCGATATTCGATGAAGTGGACCTGGTCTCTTGGGCTTATAGGGCAGAGAGATTTTTAGAGTCTCTCACATGACGAAGGAGCAGAAGTTGGAGGCTGCTGGCATATGTCTAGATGGGAAGGCCCTGGCGTGGTTTCAGTGGAAGGACGCGAGGCGCCCTTTTCGCTCATGGGAGGAGATCAGAGATCAGAGACCAGATGGTAAAGAGGTTCAGAGACCCCCACGTGGGAAACGTACGGGAGCAGCTGCTTTCTCTCCGATAGGAGGGAACGGTGAGAGACTACTTAGAGCGGTTTGAGGCCCTTTCAGGACAGGTGCACGGGGTGACCGACGAGACGATGGAGAGAACCTTCATGAAGGGGCTAAAAGGCCACTATTCGAGCAGCCGTGTGCATGCATAAGCCTCAGAGTTTGATGAAGGCCATGAGGTACGCTCAGATGGTAGAGGAGTACCAGCTGGAGGATAAGAGGGCCCGAGGAGGTTGGAGTGGATCGACAGTTCGTAGTCAGCCAGTGACGGGTGGACAACAGAGAGCCACGACAGGGACTGATTCGGGAGTCAGGGAGAGGACTGGAGAGAAGGGTAGTGCACCGCAGGCTGCTGGCAGTTCAGGCGCATAACGGACGCTGAGATGAGGGAGAAGAGGCAGAAAGGCTTGTGTTTTAGATGCGATGAGCGATTCACACCGGGCCACCGGTGTGCGGGGCGCAAGCTCCAGGTGCTGCTATTGGAGGGCGATGACGATGAGATTGGCGTCGAGGAGGAGGCAGCTGAGGCAGAGGAGTTGGAGGGCCAGCGGTTGGACGTGGTAGAGGTGTCCCTCAACTCCGTGGTAGGGTTCACGCTGAACCATACCATGAAGCTGAGGGGGAGGTCGGCAGCCAGGAGGTGACCGTGCTCATTGATAGTGGGGCTACCCACAACTTCATCTCCAGGATGGTGGTGGCACAGCAGGGGCTCCAGCCGACTGACTACGACAGCTTTAGTATGATGATGAGGACAAGAAAGATGGAGAGCAGTCGGGGAGTTTGCAGGGGACTGGTACTGACCATGCATGGGATACAGGTGATCACAGATTTCTTACCTCTAGACCTGGGGAGCACCGACATCTTTTGGACATGACCTGGCTGCAGACGTTAGGAGAGATGACAGTGAACTGGAAGCTGCTGCGGATGAAGTTTCAGGAGGCAGGGAGAGCAGTGATACTCCAGGGGGACCCCAGCTTATGCAGAGTTTTGATCTCCTTGAAGACCATGGTAAGGACCATCCAGACTGAGGGAGGATGATATTTAGTGGAGCTGTACTCGTTGACAGGAGAGAGATGCGCATAGGCAGTGCGGAGCAGTCCATCCCAGGAGAGGTACAACAGCTGATGGAGCAGTTTGAGGAGATCTTTCAGGAGCCTCGGGGTCTCCCACCACCTAGGGACCACGAGCACGCCATAGTACTGCGAGAGGGCGTGTTCCCCCATTAGCGTGCGGTCCTACCGATACCCCCAACATCAGAAGGAGGAGATAGAGAGAATGGTGGCAGAGATGGTGCAGGCGGGGGCGATTCAGCCCAGTGTGAGCCCGTTTTCCTTCCCAGTGTTAGTGAAGAAGAAGGATGGGAGTTGACGGTTCTGCGTGGACTACATGGCGTTGAACAAGGAGACAGTCCCAGACAAATTTCCCATACCGGTGATAGACGAGCTCCTGGACGAGCTACACGGAGCAGCTTGGTTCAGCAAGATAGATCTTAAGTCTGGCTACCATCAGATCAGGATGCGACGGGAGGATGTGCCCAAGACGGCGTTCAGGACGCATGAAGGCCACTACGAGTTTCTTGTCATGCCCTTCGGCTTGACAAACGCACCCGCCACCTTTCAGGCTATTATGAATAAGGTATTCCGTCCATATCTGAGGCCATTCATACTAGTTTTCTTCGATGACATTTTGGTGTACAGTCGTACCCTGGAGGAGCATTTGGACCACCTGCAGGTTGTGTTTCAGGAGCTGCAGTACCATCAGCTATATGTGACAGAAAGAAGTGTCTTTTCGGACAGCCACATGTGGAGTATTTGGGGCATGTAGTGTCAGCAGGAGGGGTGGCAGCAGATAGAGCAAAGATAGCGGCAATGCTGGACTGGCCGCATCCCACCACACTCTGAGGGTTACAGGGTTTCTTCGGGTTGACAGGATACTATCGCAGATTCGTGGAGGGGTATGGGACGATTGCCTGGCCGCTGATAGAGTTATTGAAGAAGGGCCAGTTTCATTGGGGGGAAGAGGCGACTACAGCATTTGAGGCCCTGAAAAGGCCAATGACCACTGTGCCAGTATTGGCGTTCCCCAACTTTTTCAGACCATTCGTGGTAGAGGCGGACACATCGGGGCATGGGCTGGGAGCAGTATTGATGCAGGAGCAGCGGCCCATTGCTTACTACAGCCAGGTGTTGACCGCGAGGGCCCGATTGCGGTCGGTCTACGAGAGGGAGCTGATGGCCATAGTCTTGGCTATTCAGAAGTGGCGGCCGTACTTGTTAGGGCGGAGTTTCCTGGTACACACCGATCAGTGGAGCTTGAAGTATCTATTAGAGCAGCGGATGGTAGCAGATGAGCATCAGAAGTGGCTGCGGAAGCTGATGGGATACATGTTTGAGATTGAGTATCGCCCGTGGCTGGAGAACACGGCGGTTGATGCATTATCCCGGCGAGAGGAGGAGGCGGAGCTGGCGACCCTAGCAGTGTCCGTCCTTGAGGACTGGGGCCCACTACAGCAGGAGGTGGAGCAGGACCATGAGTTAGCAGGTATACGAGAGGCTCTTCTACATGGGTCGACTGAGTTTCCGGGTTATTCTCTTCAGGATGGGCGGCTGCTATACTGGGGGAGACTTGTGCTATCGAGGACATCGGCATATCTACCGGCCATACTCCAGGAGTTTCACGCAGTGCCATTGGAGGACATTTTGGGGTCCTCAAGACCTACCAGCGGCTGGCGAGGGAGGTCTATTAGAAGGGAATGAAGAAGGAGGTGGCGAGGATGGTGGCAGAGTGTGACGTGTGCCAGCGTCACAAGTATCAGGCGATGTCCCTAGGGGACTACTACAACCGCTATCCTTACCAGACCGAGTATGTGAGGACCTCTCCATCGACTTCATAGACGGGTTACCGAAGTCAGGTGGATACACTGTCATTTTTGTTGTGGTCGACCGCCTCAGCAAATATGCGCACTTTGTTCCGCTTCGGCATGCTTATAGCGCAGTATCGGTGGCAGAGGTCTTTGTGAGGGAGGTCATTCGTCTGCATGGACCTCCAAAGTCCATAGTCTCGGACCGAGATAAGGTGTTCCAGAGCAGATTCTGGCAATAGCTTTTCAGGCTACATGGGACGACATTGAAGCGGAGCACGGCCTACCATCCTCAGACTGATGGTCAGACGGAGGTGGTGAACAAGAGTGTGGAGACTTATCCGCGGTGCTTCATTTCAGAGAATCCTAAGGAGTGGGCGCGTTGGCTAGCATGGACGGAATATTGGTATAACACTTCATATCATACGGCGGCGCAGACGACACCCTTCAGGATTCTGTATGGCAGAGACCCCCGCACTTACTACATTATGGGCATGAGACGACACCCGTGTCGGATGTGGACCAGTACCTAGCGGAGAGGGACCGGATTCTGGAGGAGCTGAAGCTCCATTTGGCAAGGGCACAGCAGGTGATGAAGGCTATGGCAGACTTACACCGTCGTGACGTACAGTTTGAGGTAGGGGATATGATGTATCTGAAGCTGAGACCCTATAGGCAGAGATCAATGGCTCACAGGGGGAATGCGAAGCTGGCACCGCGTTATTTTGGACCTTTCGAGGTTGAGGCGAGAGTTGGACCGGTGGCCTACATGTTGAGCTTGCCCCCAGGGTCGGCCATTCACCCAGTCTTCCATGTTTCGCAGTTGCGCCAGGCCATTTGCAACCACACATCTTATCCTTCCTTATCAGAGACTCTTACTGCCGATATGGAGGTGAGACTGGAACCCGAGGTGTTGAAGGGGGTTAAGAAGGGCGACACAGGAGAGCGGCATGTATTGCTGCAATGGAAGGGTTTGCCAGAACATGATAGCACATGGGAGGACATGTACGAGATGACGACACGTTTTCCAGACTTCCACTTTGAGGACAAGGTGGCTCTTTGTGGGTGGAGTATTAATAGACCGCTGCGGGTCTATGTCCGCCGCGGGCATGGGCCCAAGCCCAAGCCGCCGGTCCCCTAGCCCACGCGCGCACGGCCTAGCCAAGTAACCCTAATTTCGATTATTTATAGGGGCTAGCCGTCGCTTGTTTGCTTATGCTATGATTTTGATATTGGTGTGATTCCATATGTAGACGAGTGCGGACGTCCTCTTTGGCGTCTTGGGAGGAGAATACACATCTTTTGTATTCACTTATCTAGATTTTTTGCTACTATTTCTCTATAAAAATTGCATCTTTTGTTGGATCCTAACAGATTATTATTAGTGTTTCTTGCATTCATGCTGGTCACTCACGAGATTAAAGAGCCAACTTGCTATGAGCTGTGAACTCACAGTCGGTCGCGAGTTTGGTCGAACACATGGGTTATTCGATTTCAGAAAGAAAAGAACACTAGTTCACATGTTACGAGGAGTCTTTTCTGGAAGGCGTTAGGTGGTAGCCTACCCACTTATGGTATCTTTGAATGCCCATATAACTGGACTTGGAGACTTATGGGGCTGTAAGAGTTTCCTATAGGGTTGATGTAGAAGATTTGGAGGTTAGGGTAAAGAAAGGATTCATGAGTGAAGACATGCACTCTTGAGATAATAAGCAACATGTGAGGTTATACCACTATATTTGCTTAAAATCTTAAATGAAGGCGAGGGCTGTTTGAAACCTCTCTCTGGCTCTCACGGTAGTTATTTGCATAATCTGAACCACATAAAATTTTTATTTTTATTTTTATTTTTTCAGTTCTTTGTGTTCTGTGTTTATTTTTTGCGTGTTGGATGTACAGTCAGCAAGATGTAACATAATGGTGCATGCAGCTTCACTCGTTGGCCTTTTTATACTGGGGAAGATATGAATCAAAATACAACTGGAGGAAAATTTTCTTTGAGGAAGACTATTCTTCTGGGTTTCTCATGTATCTCACTTCTGGCCATTTCTGGGCTGTTGAAGTACATGATTTATATAGCTAACCCTATCGTAATTGTGATGAAAGGATATGCTGCTGCTGGTGTTGTCTTTTTTATTACTGATATTATTTGTTGCAAATATGAAATAAATTTATTATTTGTTATTTTTGATGGTTTTCTTTTAATGGACCTTTATCAAAATTTCAGGTATTTTTGGAGTTGAACGAGAAAGATACGAAACAGATCCGTGCTCTCTTTCGCGAGGTAATGCTTAAAATTACATTTGGTTTTGCCCAAGTATTCTAATATCATGTTAATAACATCATATGACCATCATCGAACCAGAAGAAAAACACATCTGGTTTTTGGACCCCTCAAAGGGCCTGCCAATATAGGTTCAACAGACGAAAATGTTAAGCAGAGGTTTTTTTTTTTGTTATTGTTGCTCAGAGGTTTCAATTCTTAACTGTTGTTTTCATTATGGTTACAATGCATGTTGCCGAACTAGAGCTTGTTTTGTGGTGTACCCATTAAGTGCTTATCAAAACAGAGGCGAAAAAATATATTCTGGAACCTTGGCTTTGTCCAAAGGCGATATCATTTAGTTTCTAACTTGATAGTACGTGGATCCAGCAAAAATAGACCTCGCCTAAGGCTTCAGTTCAGCAGATCAAGTCAATGCACCGAACTTCAACCTGAGACTTTGGTGAAAGTCATTTAGTGGAAACAAATTTGGGGTTGGAATGCTGGATGCAGCGCGAAGGATTAAGTCCACATTAATTAGAGTTGCATAATTTATTTGATCTGATGTAGTAACCATATCTAATTCAATAATGAATATCTTATAGATCTATTAGTCTTATTTGAATGTTTTGTAATCTCTCACTTCATAAATGCATACTCCACATGATTTATCTTCACAGATAGATTGATCCTATAAGCCATTCTGCATAAAAATACCTATACCACCTACAGATGAACCAAATAGCAAACTGCACATGTATATGATGAGAAAGCTAGGGTTTGAGGAAGATAAAAGATGATATTTTTATAGATCTTCAAGAGAAAATACAAGATAGAGACTTCTTTTGAGAGGAAGTCAACTCTCCAAGCTTGAATCTAAGAGGGCAAGCTTACTCTCACTAGATGTAGGGTTCTACTCTTCTAAACTTGGGATAAACACTCAAGTTTTACATGAGAGATAATGAAAAGACTGTCCCCAACATAAAAGGACAGCCTAAAGCCACAATTACACAAAACCTCCTCTCAAACCCAAACATGACAAAAATACCCAAAATATCACAAAATTGCCCCCCGACATAGTTCTTCATCCCGAAATCCTTCTTGCGACGCCTTCGTTGATATGTGATGATCTCATCATTACCCCCACAAAAGAGCTACCTTGTCCTCAAGGTTGAAGTCTGGAAAACGCTGCTCAATCACATCATATGGCTCCCAAGACGTCTCATGATCCGGAAGGTCTGTCCATCTAACCAGCACCTCTCCTGCCACTGTGCTCTCCTGGCGAATCCCCTTCAGCTCTGTCGGCTCAAGCATCACCTCCATGTCATCCGTGAGTGTCGGTGGTAGTGACGAAGACACAGTATGATCCCCAATGGCCCGACGGAGCTGTGACACATGGAAAACAAGGTGGATAGCTGAATTTGGTGGCAACATCAGCCAATATGCCACCTGGCCACAACCCTGGCCTCAATCTCGTACGTCCCAAAGTAACGGAGCGACAACTTCTCGTTTCGCCTACGTGCCAGGGGTCGATGTCGATAGGGCCGCAGCTTCAGATACACCATGCCCCCCTGCTTGAACTGCACGTCTCGCCTGTGTTCATCTGCTCGGCTCTTCCTAAGCTATTGTGCTCTCGTCAGGTGTCGTCTCAACTCCTCCAAAGTGCGGTTCCTCTCCTCTAGATACTGATCCACCTGGAAAACTTGGTAGAGCGGTGACCATAGTGAATAAGATGCGGGGGGTCCCGTCCGTATAGGACCCTGAAAGGATTGGTTTGGACAGAGGTGTGGAAAGATGTGTTGTCCTGATACTCTGCCCACGCAAGCCACTTCACCCACTGCTTCGATGACTCCGATACAAAACACCGTAGATATATCTCAAGGGTCCGGTTGATAACCTCTGTCTGACCGTCCGTCTGGGGATGGTAAGCGGTACTCTTCAAAACTGTCCCCAGCGTCCGAAACAACTCCTTCCAGAATGTGCTAAGAAAGACCTTATCCGATCCGTCGCAATAGAACTAGGAATCCCATGAAGGCGTACTATCTCCCTGATGAATGTCGTTGTCACGGTCACCACAGTGTAAGGATGTCGTATTGCTATAAAGTGTGTATACTTGCTCAGCCTATCCACCATCACCATGAAGACCGAGTACCTCTCTGATTTCGGGAAGCCGTCAATGAAATCCGTGGTCATCTCCTCCCACACTTGGTCAGGCAACAAGAGAGGCTGTAGCAAACCCCCATGAGCTGTCGATAAATACTTGTGCCTTTGGCATATATCGCACTTCTCCACCATATCCGCCACATCCTTCCTCATCCCCTCCCAACAAAGCTCCCTCGCCAAGCGCTGGTAGGTCTTCAGGACCCCAGAGTGGCCACCCACCGCACTTACATGAAACTCCTGCATCAACCTCGGAATATGAACCGACCCTTGCGGTACCACCAAATGCCCATTGTACAAGAGACCCTCCCTCTATCGAGTAACCGGGGTGTGCTGCTGGATTATGTAATAGTGCCACTCGAATCTTGGCTAGCCCCTCATCCACCCCAATCTCCTGCAACAGAGGCTCCCAATCTAGTAAAATGAGTACCGACAAAGCCCACAAATGCGAATCAACCTTCCTCCATGATAGTGCATCCGTCGCCTTGTTTTCAATTCCAGGCATGTACTGGATCTCAATGTGGTAGCCTACCAGCTTCGTCAACCACTTCTGATGCTCATCTGTGACCATTCTCTGCTCTAGAAGGTATTTGAGACTCCTCTGGTCTGTTCTCACTATGAACTGCCGGCCAAGGAGATATGGTTGCCATTTCTGCATCGCCAATACAATAGCCATCAGCTCGCGCTCATAAACGGACTTGAGCCGAGCCCTCGCCAACAACACATGGCTACAGTACGCCACTGGTCTGCCCTCCTGCATTAACACCGCGCCCAAGTCATAGACTGACGCGTCTGTCTCCACCACAAATGGTCGTGAAAAGTCCGAAAGTGCAAGAACCAGTACGCTAGTCATGGCCCCCTTTTAGGGCCTCAAAAGCTCGAGTGGCTTCCGCACTCCTGTGAAAATTGTCCTTCAGCTGCTCAGTCAATGGCCACGGAATGGTGATGTACCACCTGACAAACTTCCTGTAATAACTCGTCAATCCCAAGAATCCCCGCAAAGTCCGCAGGGTAATGGACAGCGGCCCCTCTATTATGGCTGCTATCTTCGAACCGTCCGCCGCGACGCCCTCCGTGGAAACAATATGGCCCAAGTATTCCACATTCTGCTGGCCAAACATGCACTTCTTCCGGTTGACAAACAGCTGATGCTCCTGCAACTCCCTCAGTATAGTCGTCAAATGCTCCACATGGGACTTCATCGTTCGGCTGTAAACCAAGATGTCATCGAAGAACATCAAAACAAACTTCCTCAGGTAAGGTCGAAATATCTTGTTCATCAATGCCTGGAATGTGGCAGGGGCATTGGTCAAACCGAATGTCATGACCAGGAACTCATAGTGGCCATCGTGTGTCCTGAAAGCAGTCTTCGCCACATCCTCATCTCTCATCCGAATCTGATGATATTCGGACTTCAAATCAATCTTTGAGAAGACTACCGCACCATGCAACTCATCTAGCAGCTCGTCAATCACGGGAATGAGAAATTTATTTGGCACCGTCTCCTTGTTCAATGCTCGATAATCGACACAAAATCTCCAGATGCCGTCTTTCTTCTTTACTAACACAGGGCTCTTGAAAGGACTCGCACTCGGCTGTATCATCCCTGCCTGAATCATCTCATCCACCATTCTCTCAATCTTCCATTTCTGCACCCGTGGATAGCGGTAGTGACGTACACTGAAAGGGGATACATACTCATGTAGCACAATGCCATGCTCGTGGTCTCGTGGGGGAGGAAGCCCGTGAGGTGTTTGGAAAACTCACTCAAACTGTGATATGACCTGCTGTAGTTCCCATGGTATGCCTTGCTCCTGCCCAGCCTCATCCAATGCCAGGCCCTGTAGCTTCACCAAAAATCCCCTCCGCGGACTGAAAAGCCCTCGCCATGGTCTTCAAGGAGACACTGAATCTGCATAAACTGGGATCCCCCTGAAGTGTCACCATCCTCTCTTTGTGCCTGAACTCCATCCTTAGCAACTTCGAGTCGGTCTTCGTTTCCCCCCAGTGACTGCAGCCACTTCATGCCTAGAATCACATTAGTGCTTACCAAGGTTGAGCGGCAAGAAATCTTCCACCACATGTATCTCCTGGAGGGTCAAAACTACACTTGTGCATACTCTCCTACTCCGCTCTGTCCAGTGCCCATCATTACTCAAAAATTGTCGGTATCAACCAACTGCAGCCCATGTTGCTCCACGATCCGGTTGGAAATGAAATTGTGGATGGCCCCACTATCAATCAGCACAACCACATCCCACTCTGAGATCCTCTTGATTAATTTCATAGTGGTTTGAAGTGAACCCCACTACGAGTTGAGTGACACCTCTGCCACGTCTAAATGAGTTGGTTCCTGCTTCACATCTTCTTCACTCGGCTTCTCCATTTCCTCCTCATCCTCATCCTATACTAACAGCACCCGAAGCGTACGATCTCGACAACGGTGGCCCGGTGCATACTTCTCGTCACACCTAAAACACAGCCCATTTGCCCTTTTGTTCTATATCTCAGCCTCAGTCATGCGCTGATACTACCCACTAGGCGGTGGAACACTGCTCCTTTCCTTGCTCCCCTGAGCACTTCCTACCCGGCTCTCCTTGCAGGAGCCCGCTGCACACCTGGGGTCGTCGATCCCCGAAAAGTAGATCCGCCCCAAACTCCCTTTGCTCGTCGATCCGCTGCTAATATGTCATCCACTATCTGAGCGAGGTCTAATATCTCCAACAGTCCACTCGGCCTCTGCACCCGTAGCTCGCCCCGGATCTCAGTTTTCAGCCCCTTCATAAAACTTCCCATTGAGGTCTCCTCAGTCATCATCCTACCTATACGGCCAGAGAGTGCCTCATACTTCTCCCGATAGACCCTCACCGTGCCCACCTGCCGTAGTGTCAAAAGCTGCTCGTGTAGGTCGCCATCCGGGGTGTATCTGAAACGATGCTGCAGTATGTGAACTCTGTCCAAGACTGCACCGGCCTCCATTGTTGCCTCCACAAGTACCAAGACAACGCCTTCCCTTCCAAATATACGCTCAGAGCTTGCATCTTCTCTCTCTCACCCATCTGATAAGCATCAAAGTACCGCTCCGCACGTGAGACCCAACCGTGAGGGTCCTCCCTATCGAAGACCGGCATATTTAGCTTCCGCACTTTGGTTTCAGGTCCACCTATCTCTTGCTCCACTCTCGCCCTAGGTCTACCATAGTGAAGTTGTTGAAAAGCATTTTGTGGGGGTCCTTCAGCTTCCCACGCCCCCTGCCCCACTTCATAGCCTGCAGTGTCCCCACGGGTTCCCCTCGTGCCCCCAAAATTCCGAAACTGTTCATCGTCCATTTTGGGGGTTGTCGGCCTCCGAAATCGCCCCCATAGGCCTCATCGAATCGCGGAGCCCCCAAGAGAGGCCCTCCAAATCCCTGGATAGCTGTAGGAGGCCGCAGACTCGCGAAATCCCCAATAAAGCATCCCACCTGCCGTGAACCTGCTCCACCGCCCTCCTGAGGAGGCGGACCCTGACCGCCGCCCCCTGCGGTTGCACTGGGGTCAGCGAGGCCCCTGCGCAGGGCTCCTGGGGGCTCGCGAGCCCCCAGGAAGTCACTGGAGGCTCGCGGCCCCACCATTGTGTTGTTGGGGGGTTCGCGAGGCCCCCAAGGGTTTGCCTAGGGGCGGCGAGCCCCCCCGAAGTGCACCGAAACCTCGCCGGGGTCCGACGAGTTCGTCGGGCCCTGTCGAGGTCCGACCCCGCTGCTGGGGTTCTGACAGGGAGGAAAGGCGCGGGCGTGTGGGATTCCCCCTCCCAAGTCGGTGGAGGGGGAAACTGCCCCCATGCGCCTTCTTCCTCTGGTGAGACGTCCTCCAAGAACACCATTTGCCCCTTTCCCTTGTCCAAAGGCGGCTTCTTACGGCTTAGATCTGAAAAATTACGCGGGATCTCGTCATTTTTGGACTTTTCCTTCTCACTTCGCTGATTTGCTTGAGCCTCCATGACCGATTTGAACATGTTCTTCAAAGATGATATCCTTTCGTCATTTCTTTGTTGTAACTCCGTGATGGATTCCTTTTGGGATGCTTCAAGTTCTCCAACTTTCTCATTTAGGGCATCATTCTTCTCCATGGATCTTGTGTTGGGCATGGTGGATGTTTGCTCTGATACCAATTTGATGAGAAAGCTATGGTTTGAGGAAGATAAACGATGATATTTTTATAGATCTTCAAGAGAAAATACAATATAGAGACATCTTTTGAGAGAAAGCCAACTCTTCAAGCTTGAATTTAAGAGGGCAAGCTTACTCTCACTAGATTTAGGGTTCTACTCATCTAAACTTGGGATAATCATTCAAGTTTTGCATGAGAGACAATGAAAAGACTCTCCCAAACATAAAGCCACAATTACACAAAACCCCCTCCCAAACCCAAACATTGCAAAAATACCCAAAATATCACAAAATTGCACCGGACTAGTTCTTCATCCCGAAATCCTTCTTGTGACTCCTTCGTTGATATGTGATGATCTCATCAGTATATTCACACACACGCGCGTCATCTTTACCTAATCCTGCCTTATTTGTTGTCCTTCCATTAGGGATTTCCTGGGTCATCTTCGATTGATGTTAGATAAGACAATATACATGTAAACCCCGTATATACATAGTTTATGTAACTCTGGCCCATATTTTTTCTCCATGCAGTACAGTTCTTTTCAATTAAATGGGAGATTGGTTGATTAGGCCATTTATACTATGCTTAATAATGCTTCTTTTCATGCCACAGTTGGAATTTGTTAAGGACAGTCTGAAGGCATGTGGATCCAGAGAAGAGGTTGAAGCACTAAAGCTTACACAGAAAAATCTTATCAACAAGGTCTGTAAGCTCTTATTGCATGTTTCCTTGCACGTCATGTTGATGCCTTATGGTGTTTAATAATAATTGTGGTGTTTAATAATAAAGTGATGCCTCTTTCATCTAGAAGTTGTATTTTTTACTTTCAAGGACTAAGCAATATTAGGGTTATGGGCTTTGAGGATAATGTGTGTTTTTAATTTGTTTATGGAATTTCTTGTGGTAGAATGATGACTAATTATTATACTCTGATATATTTTCTTGAATGGAGTTTCCCAAACATCTAGTTGTACAAGCTTATGAAAATTATTTCATTGATATTTATATATTTTAGCTCAACTTTTATGGCCTTACAAGTTTCTTGCCTTGCGTTGAGTTCTTTGGCTTGTCTCATGCATCAGAGAAGAATGCAGTTCCTGTCCGAGAGAATGTTTGGTTGTTTGCCACATTTATGCATGTATTGACATATTACAATTTACACATTGCATTTTTTGGATATCATATATCTCTGGTGATGTCTCTTAATATAAACCCTGTTTAAGTCTTCTAAGTTAATATGCATAGTTCCTCTAGCTTCCGAGGAGTTGATATTGGATGCAGTATTACACACTCAGTTACCTGACGACTTAGTAGCATAGGGATGCAAATCATCTTTCCTGTAATAGTAATAGCGTACAATATGGAAGGATGGTATATAACTTGTGAACTTAAGCACTTTGGGGGAAGTGTAACCGTTGAAAGAAAGTATAACTTGAATCCTCAATGTTGGAATTGGGTAAGCCCATGACTGGTTTTTACCCGAGGGGTTAAAATGTAATCATTATAGGATTGAGTGGCTTATATGAAATTTTAATTGAACTTTGTGGATGATTGAAATTAAGAGAAGTTAATGGTTCCTAATGTAAATTTGTAATCCTAACTACCCTACCATTGGAAGAGACATTGATTTTACAACGTTAAAGATTCTAACGTAAATAAACTTCTCTCTCCCTGTTCATAGATACCCATCGTATTCCTAAGGGAAAGCGACACTCTGTTACTTTCTTTTTCTCCCAACAAAAGAAGAAGAAAGACATGGTAATCTTGGTTGTGGAAAAGCATTTGGTTTCCTTGGTTTCTGTTAGGAACTAACAAAGATACGATTTTTATAGCAAACTAATATTGAAGAACAAGATAATTGAGCGCAAAAGAGGTGCGCTCTCCTCCCAAGATGCCGAAGAGGACATCCGCACTCGTCTACCTATGGAATCACACAATATCAATAGTCAAAAGCATATGTAAAAACAAGCGGGTAGCCCCTATTTATAATCAAAACTAGGGCAAGAGGGCTAAGGCATGCGGCAAGGATAGGCCGGCTAGGATTAGGACTTGCGGCTAAGGGGAGGCTGGCTAGGATTAGGGCTTGTGGCAAGCCCTTTCCTGCGGGTGTAAACCCGCAGGCTATTGGATGGGCCGGTAAGCCCATCAATACTCCCCCCAATGAGCCACCTTGTCCTCAAAGTGGAAGTTTGAAAAGCGCGTCGCCATCTCGTCCATGTCCTTCCATGTGCTATCGTGCTCTGGCAAGCCCCTCCATTGTAACAACACCTGCCTTCCTCCTGTGTCGATCTGCCGAACCCCCTTCAGCACCTCGGGCTCCAGTCTCACCTCCATATCCGCAGTAAGGGTCTCTGGTAAAGTAGGGGAAGAGGTGTGGTCGCCAATGGCCTGGCGAAACTGTGAAACATGGAAGACGGGGTGAATGGTGGATCCTTGGGGTAAGCGCAATCTGTAAGCCACCGGTCCTACCTTCTCCTCGACCTCGAAAGGCCTAAAATACTGCGGTACCAGCTTTTCATTCCTCATATGTGCCACAGACCTCTGTCTGTAGGGCCGCAGCTTCAGATACACCATGTCCCCTTCCTCAAAGTGTATGTCTCGACGGTGTAGGTCTGCCCGCGCCTTCATTACCTGCTGAACCCTCGCCAAATGGAGCTTCCGCTCCTCTAGAATCCGGTCCCTCTCTGCCAGGTACTGCTCCACATCTGTCACGGGAGTCGTCTCATGATCATAATGAAGCAAGTGCGGAGGATCTCTGCCATACAAAATCCTGAAAGGTGTAGTATGCGCCGCCGTGTGATATGAAGTGTTATACCAATATTCCGCCCACAGTAGCCAATGCGCCCACTCCTTAGGATTCTATGAAATGAAGCATCGCAGGTAAGTCTCCACGCTCCTATTCACCACCTCCGTCTGACCGTCAGTCTGGGGATGGTAGGCTGTGCTCCGCTTCAAGGCCGTCCCCTGTAATCTAAAAAGCTCCTGCCAAAATTTGCTCTGGAACACCTTGTCTCGATCCAAGACTATGGACTTTGGCGGTCCATGCAAACGAATGACCTCTCTCACAAAAACATCCGCCACAGAAACTGCGCTGTAAGGATGCCGCAGCGGGACAAAATGTGCATATTTGCTGAGACGATCGACCACAACAAAAATGACAGTGTATTCGCCCGACTTTGGCAATCCATCTATGAAGTCCTTAGAGAGCTCCTCCCACACTCGGTCTGGTAAGGACATCAGCTGTAGTAATCCCCCTGGGGACATCGCCTGGTATTTGTGACGCTGGCACACGTCACACTCTGCCACCATCCTCGCCACCGCCTTCTTCAGTCCCTTCCAATAGACCTCCATTGCCAGCCACTGGTAGGTCTTGAGGACCCCAGAATGTCCTCCAATAGCACTGCCGTGGAATTCCCTGAATATGGTCGGTATAAATACAGACGTCAGCGATATCACAAGCCTTCTCCAGTAAAGCAGCCGCCCATCCTGAAGAGAATACCTCGGGTACCCAGTCGACCCCTGTAGAAGGGCCTCTCGTATAGCTGCCAACTCTGGGTCCTGCCCCACCTCCTGCTGTAGTGGGCCCAATCCTCCAGGATAGACACTGTAAGTGTCGCTAACTTTGCCTCCTCCCACCGGGATAAAGCATCAGCTGCCTTGTTCTCCAATCCCGGGCGGTACTCAATCTCGAACTTGTACCCCATCAACTTTCGCAGCCACTTCTGATGCTCCTCCGCTACCATCCGCTGCTCTAACAGGTACTTCAGGCTCCGCTGATCCGTGCGAACTATAAAGCTCCGATCCAACAAATATGGCCTCCACTTCTGTATGGACAGTACTATAGCCATCAGCTCTCTCTCATAGACAGACCGCAGTCGGGCCCTCACGGTCAACACCTGGCTGTAGTAAGCTACGGGCCGCTGCTCATGCATCAGTACTGCTCCCAGCCCGTGTCCTGATGCGTCTGCCTCTACCACAAAAGGTCTGGAGAAGTCGGGCAACGCCAATACTGGCACAGTGGTCATTGCCCTTTTCAGGGCCTCAAATGTTGTCATCGCATCCTCCCCCAATGAAACTTGTCCTTCTTCAATAACTCCGTCAGCGGCCAGGCAATCGTCCCATACCCTTCCACGAATCTGCGATAGTATCCTGTCAGCCCCAGAAAGCCCCGTAGCCCTCTGAACGTAGTGGGGCGCGGCCAGTTCAGCATGGCCGTTATCTTTGCTCTATCTGCGGCCACCCCTCCTGCTGATACCACATGCCCCAAATACTCCACCTACGGCTGCCCGAAAAGACACTTCTTTCTGTTTACATATAGCTGGTGGTACTGCAGCTCCTGAAATACCACCTGCAGGTGGTCCAAATGCTCCTCCAGAGTACGACTGTACACCAAAATATCATCGAAGAAAACTAGTACAAATCGCCTGAGATAGGGACGGAATACCTTATTCATGAGAGCCTGGAAGGTGGCAGGTGCGTTTGTCAACCCGAAGGGCATTACAAGAAACTCATAGTGACCCTCATGCGTCCTGAACGCCGTTTTGGGCACATCCTCCCGTCGTATCTTGATCTGGTGGTAGCTGGACTTAAGATCTAACTTGCTGAACCAGGCTGCCCAGTGTAGCTCGTCCAGGAGCTCATCAATCACATGTATAGGGAATTTATCTGGGACCGTCTCCTTGTTCAGCGCCCTGTAGTCCACGCGGAACCGTCAACTACCATCCTTCTTCTTCACTAACAATACTGGGCTGGAGAACGGGCTCACACTCGGCTGGATCACCCTTGCCTGCACCATCTCTGACACCATCCTCTCTATCTCGTCCTTCTGATGCTGGGGGTATCGGTAGCGCCGCGCGCTAATGGGGGACACACCCTCTCGTAGAACAATGACGTGCTCGTGGTCCCGCGGTGGTGGAAAACCCCGAGGCTCCTGGAAGTTCTCAAACTGCTCCATCAGCTGCTGAACCTCTCCTGGAATGGGCTGCTCTGTACTGGCCTCTGTGCCTCCATTACCTGTCAAAGAGTACAGCTCTACTAAATAGCCTAATCCCTCTATCTGGATGGTCCTAAACAGGTCTTCAGAGAGACCAAAACCCTGCAGAGGCTGGGGTCTCCCTGGAGTATCACTGCTCTCCCCGCCTCATGAAACTCCATCCGTAGCAGCTTCCAATTTATTGTTATCTCTCCTAACGTCTGTAGCCATGTCATGCCTAAAATGACGTCGGTGCTTTCCAGGTTCAGAGGTAAGAAGTCTGCTATAACCTGTATCCCCTGCATGGTCAGTACCAGTCCACTGCAAACTCCCCGGCTGCTCTCCTTCTTCCCCATCCCCATCATCACACTGAAACTGCTGTAATTTGTCAGCTGAAGCCCATGCTGTGCCACCACCCTCCTGGAAATGAAATTGTGGGTAGCTCCACTGTCAATGAGCACAGTCACCTCCTGGTCGCCTATCTCCACCCTCAGCTTCTTGGTGTGGTTCGGTGTGAACCCTACCACGGAGTTGAGGGACACCTCTGCTACGTCCAACTGCTGGACCTCCAGCTCCTCCTCTGCCTCAGCTGCCTCCTCCTCGACATCAGCCTCGTCGTCGTCCAACAGAATCACCTGAAGCTTGCGCCCCGCACACCGATGGCCTGGTGAAAATCGCTTATCGCACCTGAAACACAAACCTTTCTGCCTCTTTTCCCTCATCTCAGCGTCGGTCATGCGTCTGAACTGCCCTCCAGCCAATGGTGCACTACCCTTCTCCCCAGTCTTCTCCCTGCTTGTCTGGGCCGCCACTGTGGAGGTCCCTGTTCCTCCAGCCCCAAACGGGGCGCCTCTCGATATCTGGCTACTGTAGCCGCTCCTGACCCGCCTATCCTCTATCTGCGCATCCTCTACCATCTGTGCCATCTCTATGACCTCAGAAAGCCCACTGGGCTTGTAGGGTCTCACTGCGGCGCGGAGGCTGGGTTGCAGCCCCTTCAAGAAGGTGCCCTCCAGTGACTCGTCAGACACGCCATGCACTTGCCCTGCCATTATCTCAAATCTCTCGATGTATTCCCGCACCGGCCCCTCCTGCCTGAGGGCATACATCTGCTTGTGTAGGTTCCTCAGACGGGGGTCTCTAAACTTCTCCATCCCCAGGTCCTTCAGCTCCTCCCAGCTACGGATCTGCTGCCGCTTCTCCTTCCACTGGAACCACCCAAAGGCTCTCACCTCCATGCAAATGACTGCCGCCTCCAACTTCTGAGCCTCAGTCATGTGGTGTGCCTCGAAGTATTTCTCTGCGGTGAACAATCAGGCATGCGGATGCTCTCTAGAAAATAGCGGCATCGTCAACTTCCGCACCCTGCACTCTCACCCAAAGTGCCCCTGCTCAGGCCTCCTCTCCTCTCGGTGATGCGGACGTTTGTGCTGTCTCCTCTCGTCCTGGGTCTCGTACCGTCTAGGTGGCACTCCCTCGTGACCCTCATAGCCTCCTCGGTAATCTCACCGTCGGCCATCGAAGTCGTCCCACCCTGCATCGCCAAACTCTGCCTCGTAGCCACCCCCGCCATCAGAATAATGGCCTCTCCCGTGTCCGTCTCCCTGAAAGAGGTCCTCTGCTGCTTGCCGCCGTCCTGAAGGGTCGAAAAACCCACACAAAAGCTGTTTGCGGGGGTCCTCTCCTCTGAAATTTGCCCTCCGATCCTCTGTTTGCTGTCCGGGGGCTCGAAAAACCCCTCGGGGGTCTGTCCATGTCCATCGTCCCTCGGCGGCTGCCGGGGGTCCCATCCTCTGCGCAGGCCGGCGGGTCCCCTCCGGTCCCCTGACAGTGCCGACAGGCCCTGCCGGCCTTCCGGCAGGGTCGCCGGACCAGGCGGGCCCTGGCAGGGCCCTGCTGCCCTTGTCGGGGCTCGCGGCTGGCCGGGGGTCCCCCGCCCTTCTCTCGCGGGGGCCGCCCCCCAGTGGTCGTGGGGGGGTCGGCGGCCCTTCCCCGATGCCGCGCGGCTCCCACGATGGGCAGCTAGGGCCGCCGTCTTCCCTTTGTCTCTCTATCGCCTTCCGCTGCACCTACTCGCGGTAGTCGACCCTCCATGGCTCCTCGTCGTCTTCCTCGTCCAATTCCTCCACGTAATAAGGTTGATTTTGGGTTAAAATATTCTCTTTTTCATTCCCCTTCTTCAAAGGTGCCGCATTTGGTGTCGGATTAGGGTTTCCTTCCCCTTTGTTGTTTGTCGCCAATTGATTTAGGGTTCCATCAATTGCGCGAATTGATCGTCGTGCTTTTGCTTGATTTGACGCTAATTGGAATATGGAGGTAGTTAATTTTGCCATGGACTCATCGTTCCCCGCCAACGACTTTTTGATCGCCTCGTGAATTTCGCCTCCAAAGCCTCAATTTTGTCTTGCGATTTTGTCGAAGCCGCCATGGATCGTCACGTGCTCTGATACCAAATTGTTAGGAACTAATAAAGATACGATTTTTATATCAAACTAATATTGAAGAACAAGATAATTGAGCGCAAAAGAGGTGCGCTATACTTCCAAGACGCCGAAGAGGACGTCCGCACTCGTCTACCTATGCAATCACACAATATCAATAGTCAAAAGCATAGGTAAAAACAAGCGGCTAGCCCCTATTTATAATCAAAACTAGGGCAAGATGGCTAGAGCATGCGGCCAAGGATATGCCGGCTAGGATTAGGACTTGCGGCCAAGGGGAGGCCGGCTAGGATTAGGGCTTGCGGCAAGCCCTTTCCTGCGGGTGTAAACCTGCAGGCTATTGGATGGGCTGGCAAGCCCATCAGTTTCCTTACGTGATTCCAAATCCGATCCAAAAAGCATCATAATTTCTCCTCTCGATCCTAATTTCGCTGCGTAGAAGATATGTGTTTATATTCATGATTTTACCATCATTGGTATCAGTGCAAGAATGAGGAATTAATGCTAATTTATTTCTTTTTAGATGACGTGAGACGAAGCCTTGATGTGGACTCGACGTTAGGGAGACTGCCCCCTTGTTTGTGCGGATTCGTCCAAAGTCGGTCGGGCTTGGGGCTTCACCCGTGCCACCGATCGACGCTGGGGATCCGTCCGTTGCTGGCTGTTGCTTGGGCCTAGGCTTGCGCCCCGTTGTTAGTTGGCCATTGACCACTGGCTTCACATGCCGTTATGGGGCTTTGCTTGTCGTCGTAGGGCTTTGTCGATGCCGATTGATTGTTGGTTCACCAGCCCGTAGTCATCCGCCATCGCTACGGGCCTCTTCCTGCCGTTGATCGACAGTGGGGGTCTGCTCCCTTTGTGCTTGGCCCTATGGGCTTCGCCCCGTCATTGATCGGCAGTGGGGGGCTTGCCCTCTTGCGCTTGGACTTACGGGCTTCGCCCCGCCATTGATCGGCAGTGGGGGGTCCGACCCCTTATGCGTGATTCGCGGTTCAGACGTGGGGCTTCCGCTGCTGCTGTTGGTCATGGGGTCCGCCCGTTGCTCGGATGACCAGGGATCTAGATGGCCTTAGAATTGCTTAGCCTTTGTCCATCTGATGGTTGGCCATGAGGGCTTGTCTGTTGCCATTGGTTGGTTGTGAGGCTTGTCCATTACCATTGCTTGGCTGAGGAGGGCACCATCCCTCTCCACCGCTGGTCGGCCGTGGCGTCTGCCCCCCTATTGAATTGGTTTGAGGAGTTAATGCCCATGCCCCATGTTCCCTTTCTCATTTTTGGGCTTGACCCTTGCGTATGTTTGTTATTTTTTAATTATCTTTAGTTGATTAAGTTGATTATATAACCACTCATCATTAGTTGATAATTGCTTTTTTCTTTGATTATCATTTGTTGATTAAGTTGATTATATAACAACTAATCAAGAATTGTTTGTTCTAACTTTAATGTTAGCTAGCTATTCCATAAGAGATAATTATAGAGTTTCGAAACACATTAAACAAGAGGATATGCATAACTATAAGTGTTTAATTAATTGGTGTAATTTGATTTGTTCAAATAATATTAAACATATTATGCAATCATCCTTGTTTCCTGTATGGAACTACAATTTAACGTAAATCCATTTTAAAGTAATTTGGAGCAATGTTTCCTAATATGATCATGAAACTACAATTTTGTATTGTTCGTCTTCTTTAGTGAGAGTAGTTTGATCATATAAATCAAAATTTCGTGTTTAATATATATATTATATATATGTTATATAAATTACACACATTTATTTGAAACTCTAGGAAATATGATGTTATATGTTAACATTAATTAATAATTATATTCGTAATTTTAGTTTGTTAAATAGTAATTATCAGGATCATCCCACTTGACTTAAAATTCAGAATTAATAATAATGACACTTATTTATGTAAATTGTGTCATAGTGTTACATAATAATATTTTATGTAAATATTATCGTTTTATTAAAAATAATATGTTTCTATTTGGATTTAGAATTTATGTCTTATGTGAATACATAAATTTAGTGAGAGTTATATTCTGATAATATATGGAGACTTACATTTGTTCAAAGTGAAAGCGTTATAAGTTTAGATATATTTTTGCAAGTGTATTTAAAAATAATGGTAAAGTTTTTAGTCATATATGATGATTGGGAATTTAAAGAACTTTCGACTCCATGCTATTAACTAAATCATTATAATTAAAGACTAAACTATTGGCATATATATTATTGGATAAACCATTAATCTTCAAATTCTCTATATTTTAGTGATAACTTAATCTAACCTACAATTGGCTGCAACGAAAAACATAATTGCTGACCTTAATAAAGGAGACCGTTTCAATGGAGATAACTTCAATATCTGTAGTTTTCATATAACGTATGTTTTGGAGGAATAAGAGGTCATTGAAGGCATTAACCATAAGATGGAAGATGCATGCAATGTTCTAAATATCGGACTGATATCCGATATATCGGCCGTAATATCGGAAATTAGACATATACGACACGATATAGGACGATAATTGCGTTTTCGATTTTTACCGATATCGGCCGCAATATTGGTTGTGGAGCCAATATATCGGAATATCGGCCGGTTTTTTGGGTTTTTATTTGTAGCTTAGCAGGTTGGGTGACGGGCCGGGGTTGTAATTCGTTATCCGACCCTACCTGATACCAGCAAATAAAGAAGCAAAGTCGTGAAAGGGAGGGCCAAAAGCTCTAATTTTCTCACTTCGATTTCGTCGATCTTCCTCTCTATTCGACCAACGGTTTCGTTGATCTCCATCTCTCTCTGACCAACAACGACTCTCTCCCTCTCTTTGATCGACGACACAGCTCTCCCTCTCTCTTCGATGGTTCAATCGATGACGCAGCTCTCACTCTCTTTTTGACCGATGACGCAGCTCTCTCTCTCTCTTCGACCTAAGTTCAGAGAAGAGAAGAGGATTGATCGGCTTCAATTTGTAGTCTTCACATAAGATTAATCAGCTCCTTTTATTTCAATATTTGCTGATGTTTATTTGCTTCAATTTGCGGTCACTGCTCTTTTATTTTCTTCAGCCTTCAGTTTGCAGTCGACACATCAGTGAATCAGTCGATATCTTTTTTCTCTCTTCGACTATTTGACGCTTTCTTGCTTTTTCGCTCTCAAATCTGTAGATAATTTTAATTGTTAGAAAAATTAATAAATGAAATATGCTAGCAAACAATGTTATGTCTTGGTGAAATGATTTCGTGGATAAATGCCTTGGCGATAATAGTTTGCTGATTTTTCCTAACTTTTAGACTTTTAGTTGATTTTATATCTCTATTACGATTTATCTCACTGACGTGGCTCATTTGTTACGATAGCTAATTAAAAATTGCCATCCCATGATTCCCATTAATGTAATATGAATATGAGTTTTGTATAATAGCTGCTAAAGTGTTAATTAATTTTTTGCTTAATAGTTGACAACGTAGTTATGTTATTAAAATGGTATCATGCTTAATTAATTTCATATAATTAATGTAATATGAAATTATTAAAAAATATTGCACGGAATGAAAAGTCGATATTCACGTTGAATGAGATAAGTATAACCAAAACATACTTTTATTTGGGTTTATATAGTTTAGATCTTCTTAGATATATCTATGCTTGCATATGACATCATTTTTAGCCTTCGATATGACACTCCGATATATAGTCAATATCTCTGATATATCCCAGATATCCGCAACCTGATATCAAAATTTTTATGTCCATACACGTCAGATATCCGATATTAAAACACTGGATGCAGGTGATGGAAATAATGTCCAGCATAAACGTGCATAACGTGCAGTTGAAACTTATAATGAATGGAAGAAAAAGGATGCCACTACGTGTGGTATTCTTGTTAGTTCAATGAAGGATGACTTGGCTTGTGAGTACAATGATTATCCAAATGCAAGTGGCCTATGGAAGGTCTTGGACGATAAGGTGGAAGGAACTTCTGTGTCAAAGTTGAGACAACTAACTATCAAATTTGATATGTATAAGATGAGCTCCAATTAAACTATCATGAGACAACTAACTATTAAATTAGATACTTATAAGATGAGCTCCAATTAAACTATCAAGCAACATCTCCGGGAGATATCTAAAATGATTAAGGAGCTAGTTGATGCTGGGTGCAACCTCACTGACGAATAACCAGTACAAGTTGTGATTCGTTCCTTACATGGCTCTTGGAAACATATGAAAGTTAACTTTAATCATAATGAATGTGTCAAGACTTTTGATGATGTGGCATGTCACGTGGAATTGGAAGATGAAAGGTTATTTTCTCTAAAACCAAAATCTGCATTCTTACGTGAGTGAGTCAAGTTCCAAGAGAGAACTTCAGGAAGAAAAGGTTTTGAAAGAAAAACCATGACAATGATGCAACTTTGAAATTCAAAAAACAAAGAGCTTAGAAAGGTTGATAAGAAGAAGAAAATGAATGTTGATAAGCTGAGATGCTACAACTGTCATCAGAATGGCCATTTCGCTCGGGATTGTCCTGAGCTGAAGACGGTAACGTCAGATTCTTCTATTTTTTTTCATAGTGCATATGTGTCTAGTTCTGTTATGCTCATAAAACCAAATCCTTGGTGTGTTGTTGATTCAGGAGCGACAGATCACATAGCCAAGACAGAGACTACTTTGTAAAATAGTGTCGTGTTCTTAGTGGAACCAGGTGGGTGTATGTGGGCAAAAACGACAAAGTAGAAATAAAAGGAGTCGATACGTGCAAATTAGAATTGCACGGAGGACGGACCTTATTGTTGCACGATGTGTTTTACACTCCTGATGTAAGACGGAACTTAGTCTTTTTGTAACTTTAGCTAAGTTTGGATATCATTTGTTGTTTGGACAATATGGTTTGAATCTAAGTTTGTGTAATGTATTGTATGAATTTGGTTCTTATTTTAATGGTTTGGCATTTCTTAATATTGATAATTATTCTTTTGGTCATATGTTAACCACATCTTTGTTTGAAACATGTTATAATTATGCATTGTTATGACATGCAAGACTGTCACATAGGAAAAGCCAATATGGACCGCTTGGCTAAAGAGGAACTTTTGTGGTCTCTTACCAAAATAGAAATTTCTGTATGTGAACCTTGTCTAGCAGGCAATAGAAAACTATTTGGAAAGGCAAAACGAGCTGACACTCCATTACAACTTATACACTCTGATATATGTGGACCCATGAGTGTTAGAGTAAGGTATGGTGTCTTATATTTCATTACATTCAAAGATGACTATTCTCGATTTGGAAAGGTGTACATTATATCCTATAAATCTGAAGCATTGTTTCTCAACAAAGTTGAGAATTAATTGGATACGAATGTTTAAACCTTGAGGACTGACCGAGTGAGAGAGTATCTAGCAGTTCAATTTAAGGATTTATGTAATGAAAAGTGGATTCTTAGACAACTAACTATTCCTTTCACACCTCAGCAAAATGGTGTGGCTGCAAGAAGGAATGTAACCCTTTTAGAGATGGTTCGATGCATGATGTCACAAGCAAATTTACCAATTAAATATTGGAAAGATGCATTGTTGAAATTATCACATGTTTTGAATCCAGTGCTCTCTAAATCGGTTCATAAAATTCCATATGAACTCTGGACTGGTAGAAGTCCAAACTTGATTTACTTGAAATCATGGGGCTGTGCAGCTTATGTACATGATACTTTCCATATGCATGGGTAGTTAGGACCCAAAGGAAATAATAGTATATTCATTAGACACTTTGAACATTCGAATGGTTATGTTTTCTTGGGTGAGCAAGAAGACGATGCTGTCACAAAATATGAATGCCACATTTTTAGAGAATTTGTTTCGTAAATAAGGCAAAGTTAGAAATGAAGATGATCTCCATGAGTTGGAATATCTAAACTTCGTAAACATTAAGTCATTTGATGTACAAAAGAATGCTGCTCGAGTTCCTGAAGTTAGTGGGAGCGGTGGTCTAATAGAGTGGTCATTCAAAATTCTCAACCTGATGAGTCTGTTGGGAGATGCGAAAGGGTTAAAGTTCCTCGACGTAGATTTGAAGTAGAAGGAAAAGCCCTAATTACTGTACCTTGAGATGACGAGGAACCTCAGAGTGTAGAAGAAGCTCTATCTCGTCATGATTGAGATTATTAGAAGAAAGATATGGAGGAAAAAATGGATTTTATGAAAGTTAACCAAGTTTGGGAACTGGTTGACTTACCACCTAATCGAAAAGCAATTGTGAACAAGTGAATTCTTTAGATTAAGAGAACGTCAGATGGATCAATTGAAAGGTATATAAAGCTCGTCTTTTGGCAAAATGCTATACCTAAAAGGAAGGTAAAAATTATGAAGAAACTTTTTCATCAGTAATCAAATTTGCCTCTATTCACCTTATACTAGCTTTAGTTGCTTCTATGAAATTAGAATTTCACCAAATGGATGTCATGACATCATTCCTAATTGGTAATTTGGATGATGAAATCTACATAGATCATCCAGTAGGTTTCATTGTTAAAGGCGAAGAGAACAAAGTCTGTAAATTACAGAAATCAATATATGACCTTAAATAAGCATCTAAGCAATGGAACCCGAGGTTTCATATGGTTGCCACCACATTTGGTTTCGAAATGGTCGAAGAAGACCATTGTGTTTATGTGAAGCAATATAAGAACAAATTTGTCATCTTGACATTATATGTAGATGCCATATTGATAGCTAGTAATGACATGGAGTTTCTGATGACCATAAAAGAATGGTTATAGTCAAACTTTGAGATGAAAGACATATGAGAAGCGAATTATATACTTGGTGTAAAAATCCAAAGGAATCCTTCTAAAGGGGGTACAGCAGGAGGCGGCAGACCTTTGGGCTAGGTATGCGCGACCAGCAACCCGTGCGCGCATGAAGGGTTTTCCCATAGGGGCGTTTTCGACCATTCACTTCTAATTAATTTTTAATGGCAAATTTGTAATTGATTAGAGGGGGTACATGTGAAGAAATGATCAAAAGGGCTGTATTTGCCAGAGAATTGGGAGTTCCTATCGTAATGCATGACTACTTAACTGGGGGATTCACTGCAAATACTAGTTTGGCTCATTATTGCCGTGATAACGGTCTACTTCTTCACATCCACCATGCAATGCATGCAGTTATTAATAGACAAAAAAAATCATGGTATGCATTTTCGTGATCCATGCGGTTATGCACTCTTCAAATAGGAATCCATTTTCTGAAAGATCCTGGCTTTCGTGCTTTGGTGAGTCGTCCGAGATCCTTTTGATGACCTATGTTGCGTTGAAGGGATATCTATATGATCCGATCGATTGCGTAAGGCCCGCGGTAGCAACGGAATCGGGGAAAGTATACAGAAAAGACAGTTCTTTTCTATTATATTAGTATTAGTTAATGATCCCGGTTCGGTGAGTCCCTTCTTCCGTGATGAACTGTTGGCACTAGTCCTACATTGTCTCTGTGGACCGAGGAGAAAGGTGGCTCAGCGGGAATAGGGTTGTACCATGAGAGAAGCAAGTGGGTATACTGCTTCAAATATACAACATGGATTGAGGTACCGCAGAAGAAAAAACTGCAAAATCCGATCCAATTTATCGTAATCGATTAGTTAACATGTTGGTTAACTGTATTCTGAAACACGGAAAAAAATCATTGGCTTATCATCAAATTATCTATCGAGCCGTGAAAAAGATTCAACAAAGACAGACACGGGAAAGAAGTACCATTCGGGTAAGATTTCCAAAGGAGCCGCAAATGGATCCGCCGGTTCACCAATCATTGATGGTTCTAGAACTGCTAAGCCTACATTACATGCAATAGTACCTAGAATTACTACTGGAAATATATATAAAAGATCATTGGGCCATGCGGGTTCTCTATAATAATTATGTCCCATCCCTTTAGCCAATTTAGCTTTTAATACAAGATCATTCAAGTCCGGTTTCTTTGTTATTGGGATAGGTGAATTCTTATGGATCCATCCCCCGAAGGAACCGGACATGATAATTTTTCATCATCTGGCTCGAGCAAGAATGAAAATAATGACAGAAAGAGATCGATAGAAAATCTATATTTCATACATATCCATACATATATAATGACTCTATGTAAGATTCCATTATAAGAGGAGAGTATATGAAAAATGTAACTAATCCTTTCGTTTCTTTAGGCCACTGGCCATCTGCCGGAAATTTCGGGTTTAATACCGATATTTTAGCAACAAATCCAATAAATCTAAGTGTAGTGCTTGGTGTATTGATTTATTTTGGAAAGGAAAGATTGGCATTCTATGTCCAATAGAATATAATATCTCGATCTAAGCTATGAAGGTAAGAATAAATACAATAATGATGAATGGAAAAAAGAGAGAATCCTTTAGCTAGATAAGGGGCGGATGTAGCCAAGTGGATCAAGGCAGTGGATTGTGAATCCACCATGCGCGGGTTCAATTCCCGTCGTTCGACCATCACATTATTTATTTCAAATTGAAAAATTCTATTTTCAATATTCCTATTTACGGCGACGAAGAATAAAACAATCACTATATTTTTTTCCTTTTCCTACTTCTTCCAAGAGCAGGATAACCCCGGGGGTTGTGGGTTTTTTTCTACTAATTGAGGCTCTCCCTTCCCCGCCCCTATGGGGATGGTCTACAGGGTTCATAACTACTCCTCTTACTACATGATCCTTACCTAGCCAACACTTCGATCCGGCTTTACCCAAACTTTTTTTGGTTCATCCCAACATTACCCACTTGTCCGACTGTTGCTAAGCAATTTTTGGATATCAAACGGACCTCCCCAGATGGTAATCTTAATGTTGCCGATTTACCCTCTTTTGCAATCAGCTTCGCTACAGCGCCCGCAGCTCTAGCTAATTGTCCACCCTTTCCAAGTGTGATTTCTATGTTATGTATAGCTGTGCCTAAGGGCATATCAGTTGAAGTAGATTCTTCTTTTTATCAATAAAAACCCCTTTCCAAACTGTACAAGCTTCTTCCAAAGCATACGGGAGTCCTGGAGAGGAAGATGCAGTTTGGGTTGACGTATAGTGCGACTTGTCAGACATATTGGGTCATATGGGATTTACCCGTTTTCTTCCCCGATCGAGATATCCTCTGTTTTGGCTTGATACCAACTTTTAATAAATTTTCTATTTTTTAATTTTTTACTAATTTTAAACCATTGGATTCAGTACAGTACAGTAATAGGTTGGTTAATTGCCCAAAATAGAGTAAGAATCACTACTATTATCATTACACGTATGATACTCAATCTAGTTGGACTAATCACATTAATAGTTGCATTGACAGTTATCTTTGGTTTGAAGTCAGTATTCATCGTTACATTTTCGGTACCACCGAAAATTACAGTGACAGTTAAATTTCTAGTTTCATTTGTACTGAAGGCGTAAGCAGAAGTGAAAGGGGGAATTCGAGTAAAAAAACCGGTGGTAACAGCAGTGATTTCAATATAAGAGGAAGATCCAATGATTTTGATATAAATAAGAAATACAGAAATTTATGGGTTCAATGCGAGAATTGTTAGCCGTCTTTTATGCTTATGCTTGATTATTGAGTTGTTCTTGAGAGAGTTCTTAGGAGAATGCGGACGTCCTCGCTTATTGGCGTCTAGGAAGGGTGGTTGCCTCTAGAATTGTAGCCAAAGTTATCTTTTATCATGTTTTTCTTCAATATAATTTCAGATTTGCTTGATTCCTATCAATTTGGCATCAGAGCACGTGACGATCCATGTCGGCTTCGACAAGATCACAAGACAAGTTCGAGACTTTGGAGGCGAAATTTACTAGCGAAATCAACTGGATAAAAAAATCCTTGGCGGGAAACGATGAATCATTGACAAAGTTGACGCCTTTCATCGAAAAATTGACATCGAGGCAAGAGAAACAAGACGAACAATTCGAGCAATTGATCTTTCAATTGACGGTCAACGCATGAAAGAATGGAAAAGGAGATGGAAACCCTAAATCAGCGGGAAATGCACCACCTTTGGTCAAGCGAAAGGAAAAGACGGAGCTTTTTGATGTGGAAGCCGTCGATGTGGATGCGGAGTACGACGAGGAGGAAGATGGGGAGCCGTGGAAGGTGGATTATCGCGAAGAAGTCCAACGGAAGGCGGATGAATCAAGGAGGAGGCGCGGCGGCCCTAGCCACCCTCATATGACGCGCCAAATCACAGAGGGCCGCGTGACATCCCTTCGGGCCAAATCACGGGGGTCACCGTGGGCCCCCAGGACAGCCGACCGGTGGGGTGGCCGCTGGGGCCCCTGGGGACATCATACAGGGCCGACGGGCCTTTCCCAAGCCCGTCGCGGCCCCACGGATCACAGGGAACCCCTGCGCGGGGGTTTCGATGCACAGGAAGTTGGGTTTCAGCCTTTTCGTGACGACCAACCCCATCTGGAGGACCCGACACGCGATTTCGAGTAGGAATTTGACCCAGGGGACTTTCAGGAGCACATAGATGATGGCGAGGGGGTATCGGGATCCTCCCGACCCTCGATTTGGTGATGGTAGGTGGCAACCTACACCCCACCGTCATGGGGGATGCACCAGAGGCATGTGGGGAGGTTACAGAGACTTACTGGAGGGGCAATGGGGCAGGTTTGGAGGCGACAAAGGGGGTGGACATGAGGATCGAGGAGGCGGCCTAGGGGGACCATGGTTTCCATGGGGAGGCCCCCATGGGGCTATGAGCGGCACCAGGAGAGGTGGCCGCACTACCACCAGCCCGGAGGACGGGTGGACCAGGGGGATTTAATATGGACAGACTGCGGAAGTTGAAGATGCATGTATTCGATGGGGTGGACCCGGTCTCGTGGATCTACAGAGCGGATAGATTTTTTAGAGTCTCTCGCATGACTGAGGAGCAGAAGATGGAGGCAGCGGGTATCTATTTGGATGAAAAGGCCATCGCTTGGTTTCAGTGGAAGGATGCGAGGTGTCCTTTTCGCTCGTAGGAGGAGATTATGGATCAGATGGTGGGCCCTACTTGGGAAACGTGCAGGAAGGAGGGCACGGTGAGAGACTACCTAGAGAGGTTCGAGGCCCTATCAGGGCAGGTGCATGTGGTGACAGATGAGACGATGGAGAGCATCTTCATGAAGGGGTTGAAGGCCACTATTCGAGCAGTGGTGCGCATGCAGAAGCCCCAGAGTCTGATGGAGGCCATGGAGTATGTTCAGATGGCAGAGGAATGGCAGATGGAGGAGAGGAAGGCGAGGGGTGGTTGGAGTGGACCAGTTTTTCATAGTCAGACAGCGACAGGAGCGCAGCAGAGAGCTACTACGGGAGCAGATTCTTGTTGAGTATGGGTGTTTCATACGAATGTTACTTTGATGATGATCACAACATTATGTTGGTGCTAATAACTCTTTTGTTTTAGTCTTATAGTTAACATTTAAAGAATACCATTTTTGGAGACTAAACACTTGGTGCAAGGATGGACATTAAGAGGAGCAATGCCATAGCTTGGACTCAAGGTGTGCCAAAGCTTGGAGATGATGGAGAGCATCAATGCATCAAGATTGAAGCCATAGACTCTAAGGAAAGCAATGTAATTCATGCATTATTTCATTTATTGCCTTTATCTTTTTGAGTCTAGGTTTAATGTAATGCTTTGATAGATGGTCTACTCATTCATGCATATGTATTTAACCATCTTAGTGAGCCTTAGGATTATCATAGAATCCAACCATATAGGTTTATCTTGCCCAACGAATCAATTGGAGTCTCTGGCTCTCCAACAGTCGCCTGATGAAGGTTTTACAGTCGACTGTGTAATTCCAGGCGCCTGCCAAGCCTTCTACAGTCGACTGTAATGCACTGCTCAAGTCAACCTTTTCTTGACTCTTACTTGAGCTTATGGAACAGTCAACCGAAGGTCAATTTACAGTCGCATGTCTTCCAACAGTCGCCTCTGAATTGGTCTACAATCGTCTGTGCGCAACTTGCACTTTCTGGGCTTCATCCCAATTTGCAAGTCAGTCGACTGTTGCGGTGTTTACAGTCGCCTGTCTATTTTACAGTTGCATGTAATCTGGCCATCAGTCGTCTGTCTGCATACAGTGCGTATGTTGCATCTCTCTGTTTATTTCCATCCCTTGCATCAGTCGCCTGATGAAGGATATACAGTCGCATGTTCATTATACAGTCGACTGTGTAGTCTTCTACAGTCGACTGTCCTGGCTCAGATTATAACCGTTGGGATTTATTTAGCCGTTGGTCAGTCGACTGTCGATGACGTTTCTGCCCAGATTCTAGCCGTTACAGCTTTGTGTTTTTGGCTTTATTCTTAGGTTTTGAGAGTTCATATAGGGTTCCTATATATATGAGAGGGCTGCGTTTATTAGAACTTCTTGATGCTACTGAAAAATCATTAGAGTTTAATTAAGCCACTCTTAAACTTTCTCATTTCCCTCTTAGAGCTCATTCTCTCCTTCATGCATTGAAGTCTAGCTCAAGAAAAATCATCCAAGTGCTTTCAAGCAAATCTCATCACTTGGAGATCCTCTTCCATGCCTTGCATTCATTAATGAGTAAGTTCATCTCAAGGCATAGGTAAGAGTATTTGTTTTACTTTGTGTTTCTTTGAAACCCTAATTATCTTTGTGGGAATTAGATACTCTCTTTGTGGGAGTTTGGTGTCCTAGTGTAGGGCTAACCCTAATTATCTGTGTGGGAGTTTAACCCTTGTGTAGGTTTGGTTTGGTTCTTGTGTAGGACAAAATCCTCTGTACGAGGTATCTCTTTGTGAGATTGTATTCACTTCTCTTTGTGGGAATTATAGTGAATATTGGTGTGGCTGGACGTATCTAAGTTTTGGGGAATCAGAGTAAAATCTTGTGTTTGTGTTTGGTTTGATTGTGTTGGTTAATTCCTCTTGCACTTATTATTCCGCATTTGCAAGTTAAATTTTAATTGCACAATTTATTGCCATTACTTTATTTACCACTCTCTAGAGTGTTTGTTGCTAGTATTGCAAGGTAGGCGGTCCTTGCAATCCTGCCACCAGGGAGAAGAGTGGGGAGAAGAGTGTTACACCATAGGTTGGGGGCAGTTCAAGCAGATGACTGACGCGGAGATGAGAGAGAAGCGGCAGAAGGGCCTATGCTTTAGATGCGCCGAGCGGTTCACACTAAGCCACAGATGTGCGGGGCGCAAGCTCCAGGTATTGCTGCTTGAGACTGAGGATGAGGATGACGAGGCTGAAGTTGAGGACGAGACCGCTGAGGTAGAGGAGAAGTCTGATGGCCACCAGTTAAACGTGGCGGAGGTTTCCCGTAACTCCGTGGTGGGGTTCACACCGAACCATACAATGAAGTTGAGGGGGGCATATTGGCGACCAGGAGGTGACAATCCTTATCGACAGTGGGGCGACCCACAATTTCATTTCCAGGAGAGTGATGGCCTAGCAGGAGCTTCAGTTGACAGACTGTGGCAGCTTCAGTGTCATGATGGGGACGAGAAAGGAGAGCAGCCGGGGGGTTTGCAGGGGATTAATGCTGATATTACAGGGGGTGCAAGTGATAGCAGGCTTCTTGTCTCTAGACTGGAGAGCACCGACGTCATCCTGGACATGACGTGGCTACATACGTTGGGGGAGATGAGGTGAATTGGAAACTGCTCAGAATGGAGTTTCAGGAGGAGGAGAGAGCAGTCACATTACTGGGGGACTCCAGCCTATGTAGAGTATTGGTCTCACTGAAGACCATGGTGAGGACCATTCAGACAGAGGTTGGGGATATTTAGTGGAGTTATATTCATTGACGTGTGAGGGAGGCGCTAAAGCCAGTGGAGAGCAACCCATTCCAGGAAAGGTACATCAGCTGATGGGGCAGTTCGAGGTCTTTCAGGAGCCTCAGGGTCTTCCATCGTCGAGCGATCACAAGCACGCCATAATACTACGGGAGGGGGTGTGCCCCATCAGCGTGAGGCCCTACTGTTACCCCAGCATCAGAAGGACGAGATTGAGCGGATAGTGGCAGAGATGGTGCATGCGGGAGTGATACAACATAATGTGAGTCCCTTTTCCAGTCCAGTGCTTTTAGTGAAGAAGGATGAGCACGCCATAGTACTACGGGAGGGGGTGTGCCCCATCAGCGTGAGGCCCTACTGTTACCCCAGCATCAGAAGGACGAGATTGAGCGGATAGTGGCAGAGATGGTGCATGCGGGAGTGATACAACATAATGTGAGTCCCTTTTCCAGTCCAGTGCTTTTAGTGAAGAAGGATGAGAGTTGGCACTTCTGCGTGGACTATAGGGCCTTGAACAAGGATACACTGCCAGTTAGGTTTCCCATACCAGTTATTGATGAGCTCTTGGATGAGTTGCATGGGGCGGCCCTATTCACCAAGATAGATTTCAAGTCGGGCTACCACCAGATCAGGATGCGACTGGAGGATGTGCTCAAGATGGCGTTCAGGACGCATGAGGGCCACTACGAGTTTCTAGTCTTGCCCTTCGGCTTGACTAACGCACCAGCTACCTTCCAGGCCTTGATGAACAAAGTATTTCACCCTTACCTGAGACGATTTGTACTAGTTTTCTTTGATGATATATTGGTATACAGTCGTACCTTGGAGGAGCACTTGGACCACCTGCAGGTCGTGTTCCAGGAGATGCAGTACCATCAGCTGACGCGAACAGAAAGAAGTGCTTATTCGGACAACCACATGAGTATCTGGGGCATGTGGTATCGGCAGACGGGGTGGCAGCGGACAGATCGAAGATTGTGGTGATGCTAGACTGGCCGCGTCCCACCACCCTCAGGGGGCTGCGGGGATTCTTGGGCTTGACAGGATATTACCACATATTTGTGCAGGGGTACGAGACTATCGCATGGCCACTGACCGAGCTACTTAAGAAGGACCAGTTCATCTGGGGTGAGGAGGCGACGACAACATTTGAGGCCTTGAAGAAGGCCATGACCATGTGCCAGTTTTGGCGTTGCCAAACTTTTCCAGACCCTTCGTGGTAGAGGCAGATGCGTCGGGACACAGATTGGGAGCGGTATTGATGTAGGATCAGTGGTCCATTGCATATTACAGTCAGGTGTTGACCGCTAGGGCCAGGATGCGGTCTGTCTACGAGAGGGAGTTGATGGCCATTGTCCTGTCTATCCAGAAGTGGAGACCGTATTTGTTCGTGTAATGACCCCAAAATTCATATACGTGTATTAATACACATTCTTGGACGTATATATATATGCGTATAAATTTTTGGGAGTCCTTATGTATTTTATTTAATTTTGTCAAGCTAAAAATTATTTTTAAATAATTTGTATGACATGATTTTATTAAATGAAATATATGGGTGGAAAACTAATGTATTGATGAGTAAGTATTGCATGTGTATTAAGTGTGTATAATTATTTTTCTAAAAGACATCCTAATTTTACCTAAGTGGCACCTCACCCTTTGATGTGTCAATAGCTCCTTGATCCTTACCTAACCCAAGGCTTGGTGGCATGCTTAGAGGATTTTAGGGAGATGAGGTGGCTACTCTAGAAATTAGAAAGAATGTTTCATTTACCCACTCTCTTCACAAAGATCAGGACGAATTTATCCCTTCCCGTTGCTATCTCTTAAACATTAGGGGGACTGAGCACCCATAGGGCTATGCCACCCTCACTCTGCACACTCCTGTAGCATCCATGTCGTCGTTTAGGTGCTGTTGCTCATTCTGGGAGCTTGGGAGGAGAAGAAGGAATTAGAGAAGGAGAAGGGTTTGAAGAAGGAGGAGCCATAGGGATTTGGGCTACCCCATTGTCTCTCATCGCCCCTAAGGTAGGATTCCATCTCCAACTAGTATTAGGGTTGCATACTTAGTTTCATGATTGTTGTTATTGTAGTTTTACATTTTCTTAAGTTAAATTCTGAGTTTTGTATGGTTGTGTGCGGTGAGCAATCCTGAGATTTGTATGGTTGTGCGCGGTGAGCAATCCTGAGTTTTGTATGGTTGTGCGCGGTGAGCAATTCTGGACAGATTTACATGCTGATTGTTTTACTTAGTCCTCCCAATCTAGAATTGCGTTTGCTTTGAAATTTTTATGGCTTAAAGGTTGGACTGTTATCTATAACTTTCATGTTGTGAACTTTTATTAATTCGGCCTGTAATTAGGAGTAATAATTCCATCTTTGCAACATGTCAGAATTTCATCTAGTCTGTACACAGTTTGGCAAAACGTAAATCAGTCTCTGCACACTCCATAGAAATTGATGAACTTGGTCTCGTTAGAAAGATAACAACTTTTTCTACAACTTTCTGTGAATGTACATTTTCGAGATTCTAACTGTAACATGTCTTAAACTAGAATCTTTACAGCCTTTAGAATCTGTCTGAAAAACAGATTCGTCAGGTCTCACCAAACAATTCACCATAAATCACTCAGTTCATATTTCTGCATGAAAATTTATAGGTGAATCCACAACAACCATATCTACAACTTTCGTTTATATTGTATGTGTATGTTTGATACAAAATTATGGAGAAATGTGCTTCTTAATCTGACTGTTCTGTTTTTCCAGCAAGCTGAAAGATTTGAATGTTATTTTAAGCTCTCTTTTTGAGGTTAAACTTGCCATCAATGTTCTTGATTATTTCTGTTACATATTGATATGTGGTTTATTTTCTTGGCACATGCAAAATGATGATGTGAATATGGTTATAGGTTTCATGTATATTATGAGAAATGAGAAAGGGAATGCACAAGGCGATGCATGTCCCAAATATGTGATGAACTGTGGAAAGAAAAGAAATGGAAGATGTTATGTTTCATGAAAATGACTAAGTCCTCTTAAAGGATGGTGACATGGGGTTTGGAGGAAACACGGTTAAATTAAATGAGTTAAGGAGCGGACAGATGATATGAATTCTCACCCGCTGTATCACTCCCGGAAGGGCGAGTTGAAAGGGTTGGAGAGGCCGCTGGTGTACCCGTGATGCACCATGACGGTAATTGATGGTTTACTCCGTTTGTCCGATAGAAAAACCGAGCAGGTCTCGCTCTAGTGCCTTGCCCCGTTCGGGCATAGAGTTGCGAGAGGCCCCCTCCGGTGCCCGTGTTGCTGGTTGGGGTACCACTTTTCACCCACCCTGGGTGAAGTCCGACTCCTGAAGGTCCTAAGATTTATCCGGGTTCCAAATGCTAACCAATGAATTAATTATTAACCCTTATTATTCTTGTAGCAATGACAAATGTCTGTGTTGTTTACTTGTGTTTCTTTACTATATTTCTTTTATGTTGTACACCTTGCCTGTTGCACGTGCACGCTTTCACATGTTCATAACTATAGTTGTTGCTTTCTTTACTACAGTAAATGTTTATGCCATGACATACACTCTGCCTGCTCACGTGCACTCTATCCTCACTTCATGTAAGGACTAGTTGAGATATGTAATTCCTACTGGGTCACGCGTTGACGTGCCTCACCGTTGACTTTTCAGGTTGGTTCTTTGAGTTGGAGGCCCCTAGACTCAATTGGTTGAAGTTGCGGGTTGTGAGAAGTGTGGATGACTTGGGAGTGTTGTTGTATTTGGGTGAGATGTGAGTTTTTGTACATTATTGAGATGTGGGTAATATTGTATATAGATTTGTATAAGGAAGTTGTATATGAACAGTTTTATTTATATACATCAGTGTTTGAGTTGTTTCTCCTGTGTTTTGGGTTGACTGGAACGCTATATGTACTATCCCAGCAGTGCGCAGTGGACCTGCTTGTGTTTGTAATTTTGTATTTCCTTCGTAGCACCCGCCTCTTTGGGAATACCTGATACGGATTCGTACTTATCGGGTATCCTGGGAGCGGGGCGTTACAGTTCGGGAGGATTTTCCTGGTGCGCACAGATCAGAGGAGCCTCAAATACCTATTAGAGCAGCACATGGTAGTAGAGGAACATCAGAAGTGGCTACGGAAGCTGATGGGATATATGTTTGAGATTGCATATCGCCCGGACTAGAGAACAAGGCGGCGGACGCCCTTTCGCGGCGAGAGGAGGTGGAGTTGGCGGCGCTAGCGGTTTCAGTACTACAGGACTGGGAGCCACTGCATCAGGAGGTTGAGCATGACCAGGACTTAGTAGGAATACATGCGGCACTATTGCAAGGCTCTACAGAGTACCCATGTTATACTATTCAGGAGGGACGGCTGCTACATTGGGGGCGATAGGTTCTGCTGAGGACTTTGACATATATACCCACCATACTTCAGGAGTTCCACAGCAGCGCCATAGGATATTCTGCGGTCCTCAAGATTTACCAGAGGCTGACGAGGGAGGTCTACTGGAAGGGGATGAAGAAGGATGTAGCGAGGATGGTTACAGAGTGTGACATTTGTCAGCGTCACAAGTATCAGGCGATGACTCCGGGGGACTGCTACAGCCGTTGTCTTTGCCCGATCGTGTATGGGAGGATCTTTCTATGGATTTCATTGATGGACTGTCGAAGTCGGGAGGATATACCGTTATATTTGTTGTGGTAGACCGCCTCAGCAAGTATGCACACTTTATACCACTTCGGCATCCTTACAGCGCAGTGACGGTGGCGGTGGTATTTGTGAGAGAGGTCATTCGCTTGCATGGCCCCCAAAGTCCATTGTCTCTGATAGGGACGGTATTACAGAGTAGATTCTGGCAGGAGCTTTTTAGACTTCAGGATACAGTGTTGAGACGGAGCACAGACTACCACCCGCAGACAGATGGCCAGACTGAGGTCATCAACAGGAGTGTGGAGACTTTTCTGCGGTGTTTTATTTTAGAAAATCCCAAGGAGTGGCTCGTTGGCTGGCTTGGGTGAAGTACTGGTATATTACATCCTATCACACTGCGGCCCAGACGACATTGTTCATAATCCTGTATGGTCGTGATCCCCCACATTTTTGCACTATGGGCAGGAGATGACACCAGTATCAGACGTGGAGCAGTACCTGGCGGAGAGGGATCAGATTTTGGAGGAGCTGAAGCTCCACCCGGTTAGAGCTCAGCAGATTATAAAGACGATGGCAGACCTTCACCGTAGAGATGTGCAGTTCGCAGTTTGGGGATATGTTGTACTTGAAGCTGAGACCCTACCTGCAGAGATCCTTGGCCCACCGGAGGAATGAGAAGTCAGTGCCGTGATATTTTGGGCCTTTCGAGGTCGAGGCCAGTGTGGGACCAGTTGCTTACATGTTGAGACTACCCTCAGGATCTGCTATCCATTCGGTATTCCATGTGTCGCAGCTGTGCCAGGTTATCGGAGACCACACACCTTTGTCCACCCTTCCGGAGACGTTAACAGATGATATGGAGGTGAGGATGAAGCCTGAGGCACTGAAGGGGGTCCGTAGAGGGAGCACTGGAGATTGCGAGGTGCTGTTGCAGTGGAAGGATTTGCCAGAGCACGAGAGCACGTGGGAGCCCATAGACGTGATGACGCATCAATTCCTAGATTTTCATCTTGAGGACGAGGTGGCTCTTTGGAGATGGAGTAGTGATGGGACCCTCATGTACAGTAGGAGGTGTCGGACTCACGGGCTAGGCGTGCGCGACCAGCAACCCGCACGCGCATGAAGGGTTTTCCCTTAGGGGTGTTTTCAACCCTTCACTTCTAATTAATTTTTAATGGCAAACTTGTAATTGATTAGAGATGGGATTTATTCTTAAGCTAGGGCTAGCCGTCTTTTATGCTTATGCTTGATTATTGAGTTGTTCTTGAGAGAGTTCTTAGGAGAGTGTGGGCGTCCTTGCTTATTGGCGTCTTGGGAGGGTGATTGCCCTTAGAATTGTAGCCAAAGTTATCTTTTTATCGTGTTTTTCTTCAGTATAATTTCAGATTTGCTTGATTCCTATCAGATTTCTTGCATTGTCACAAGAAACATATATGGATAAAGTTTTAGAACGGTTCAACATGTCAAAATGTAATCCAGTTGAAACTCCAACAACAAAGGATGATAACTTAATTTTAGATGGTTGTCCTAGCATGACAGACGAAAGGAACAAAATGTCAAGAGTGCCTAATGCGAGTGCAATAGTTAGCTTAATGTATGTTATGTTTTGTACGAGGCCAGATATATGTCATGCGGTATGATTGATAAGTCGATATCAATTGAATCCTGGACATGAGCACTTTAAGGCTGTGAAGAGGATCATGAGATATTTGAAGGGTACATCCAACTACAGTTTGTGTTATGAAGGTTCGTCCATCAAACTGGAGGGCTACACTAATGCAGACTATGAGAGAGATGTAAATGAGAGGAAATCTACTTTAAGATATGTTTTCTTTGGAGGTGGTGTTATATCTAGTGCAGTAAGAAACAAACTTGTGTTGCTCTATCAACCATTGAAGCAGAATTTGTTGTTGCCTCATTAGGAGTCCAGAAAGTTTATTGGTTACGACGGTTTCTACATAATTTGGGTGTAAAACAAGAACCATGATTGTATATTGTGACAATCAAGCTGTGATAACTTAAACCAAGGGCCCAAGATATCACAGTCATACCAAACATATCGACATACGCTATCATTTTGTGAGAGACATTGTGGTTGAGAAGATATAGTCTATCAAATATATATTTACGCACAAAATGGTTGCCACAAAATGGTTATCGATCCTCTTACTAAGTCCATTACCAGATATGCATTTATGAAACATGTAAAATTTCTGGGATTGCGTAGAATTTAATATATATTTGTGATTGCACTTTGTAAAACATTGATGTTCAATTGAAATGTTTACTTCATTTATTGTGTTGGAATGAAATTTGTTTGCCTAATAGTGTTATTCGTTAACACATACATATGAGTACATAAGAATAGTGTGTCGAATAGGCATGTGAGATTGGCCTTCTCGCACTGGCAATCGCCTCTGACGTTTTAGGTGAACATACATGGATGAGACTTAATCCTCCTGTGAAAGTCGCCTTGAATAAAGTTTCAAGACGATGTCATTATCTATATATGTAATGATCGAGATGCACTGATTTCCCAAGGTTTATCTAAAGCATATTCATGAGCCAGACACAAATTCTTAGAGTAATAAAATTGCTATAGAATTTAGTGTTAAATATATGGGTACATTTAACTGAAGTCTGAACAATGTTGAAATAATTTACGCCTAAAACATACGCAATACGCTGTTGCATGTGATGCATACCATATGTGCTGGAGTCGACCACAATGGGAAGTGATAAAGTGGATCCATACTTCTCTATCGTGTGAGTATTTAGAGGATTGGTTTCCTCATAATACTCTTTAACTTATTGACTACTATTCGAAGTTTAACTCTTTGTGATAGCTAATTTAGCATATTTCTTATGACTACGATTGATGTGGTCTAAAAGGATATGTCTAGGAAAGCAGTTGAGTTGACACTTAGGTTATTGAATGTAAAAAAGGACTAAGTTTGTTGATATCTAGTTTGATGGTCTCAAAGACTGGACAATCTATGTGATACATCGACATCAATGTGGATGTGTTTAAGTATTCCTTAAGAGTATATGAATTAAAGGTTGGATCAAGAATGCTTAATCAAATACAATAAGCTAGGCCTGTGGTATTATAAGCTACAAAAAAAATTTAGAGGCTTGGATTACATAGATGACAGTTGTGTATATTTAACCATTGCACAACAAGATTGCATATGATCGCTTATGGGTCGCACAACCAAGTTACGAAGTATGAAAAAGTCTTCTTCGCGTGTTGTTTTTTAAAAGCAATCTCATTATGTGCGAGTGTGAGATGTTGGAATTGGGTACGTTCATGACGAGTTTTTTCTCGAGGGGTTAAAATGTAAATATTATAGGATTGGGGGGCTTATATGAAATATTAATTAACCTTTGTGGATAACTGAAATTAAGAGATGTTAATGGTTCCTAATGTAAATTTGTAATCATAACTACCTCATCGTTGAAAGAGACGTAGATTTTTACAACTTTAAAGATTCTAATGTAAATAAACTTCTCTATCCATATTCCTATATATACCCATCGTATTCCTCATGGGAAGTGGCGCTCTTTTATGTTCTTTTTCTCCCAACAAAAGGAGGAGGAAGACATCGTAATCTTGGTTGTGGAAAAGTTTTTGGTTTCCCTATGTGATGCCAAATCTGATCTAGAAAGCATCGTAATTCTTCCTCTCGATCCTAATTCCGCTGCTTAGAAGGTATGAGTTTTTATCTTCATGATATTTCAGTTACTCAACTTCACAAATTTTAATCCATACAATTGATCTTTCCATGATCGTCAATGCCTTCCATAGCCATGTTGAGAATCTATATTATTCTGTGACTGCAATTATTCTTTTCTTTTGTACAATTTTGCTTCCTATTTTTTAGTTGGAAAAACGGTAAATCGCTATTTCTTTGTGTAAAACTAAGACATCTCATGTTATTTAACTAAGCTATCACTCTCTTATAGAACTGAAAAATGCTTGATCACACATGACGGGATGGTGTCATGCAATCATATGTTACCTTTTCTTATGTGATACTTAAGCTATTAATTTCTTATCCTCCCTTTTCGAAACTCCAGATATATACTGATTCTGCTGAAGCAAAAATTCCAGCAGTTCTGGATTACTTGGGTACAGTTATTGAGGTAATCATTTTTATAAACAGTTACATTCTACTACCTCTTATAGATTGTAAAATGTGTATCCTAATGATCTGTCATATTTTTGTGATATATGTTGTGTACCTACTATATAAACACCCTGGTTGCAAACTCCTTTAGTGATTTGGGACTTGATTCTCATCTCACTTCCAATTAACTAATCAATCTCTAGACCAAAAACGTTGAAGAAGTTGCAGATTCATGCTGTTTTGCCAAGTTTGCTATACGATTTTGGAATGGAATTGGTAATCATCTAAGTCACTCCTTGAACACCATAAAAGATGATTGCTATTTTATTATGTACCCTTTTGCAGTAACTTTTGGCAAACTCCTCTGTACCAAAAATCTGTGATGCTAACTTAGCTACTTATTACTATGAGAAAGTAACACTTGTCGTGTTACTTGTTTCTCTAATGCACGCCATGTCAAACTCCTACACGATACTCTTCTGTGTTGTTTTCCTATCGACCTTTGCAAACCTTTGTTGAAGATAGATGGTTGTACACAATCCTTTTCCCGGGTCTTTTTTGCATGTATACAACAAGCAAATTGAAGTGTGTGAGAAAATGAAAAATAAGGTGTCACAAGAGAGTTAACGGTCAAAAAGTATACTATTACCATAATTTTTAGATGGTGAATGACTGCTCCAAAATATTGTGCGCTCTCAAGTATAGGAGGTCAATCAAGTAGTAATCCTGGACTCGTCGGGGTCGTATTCCTCATAGAAAATCTTGCATGGACAATCTTGCCTGCAAAATCAAAATTTAAAATTAAACAAGGAAGTGCTTCAATGGGAGAACCATCGTTTGACGGTGAGTTGTTGGTGTAGGATCCCTAAACAGCTGCACTACTAAGCAACACACACTAGAGGGTGGTGAATAGTGTATGCCAATTTAAAAGTTAATTAATAAATTCTTGCAAATGTGGAATTATAAAGCAAGATAATAAACAAATCCACACGAGACAATTACAATCACGAACGTGATAACACGATATATCCTGGTTTCCACACTCTTTCCAGAGTCTTGTGGATTTTCACTAGCAAGTCTTTTCCATGGCAACCCAATACAACTCACACTTTTCCAAGTACAACACTCTTTTCAAAGAGCATATTTTTCCAAGATTACACACAATCTTTTCCGTGATTGCAAACCCTATTCCAAGGTTATCACATCTCTTTCCAGAGAGCACTTTCACAACCCGAAAGCTAGATTTTACAAATAAAACAAAATAAGAAAATACAATCTTCCTATTGCCTTGATTAAATGTACTTACTAACATGAAGTGCAAAGGCAATGAAGTTTGGTTGTCTAAGTGTTAGATTGAGCTTTGTGCACTTCTGGACTTCCCTTGTGTTTTGGAGTGTATGCACTAAAAAATGAAGCTTTAGAGGGAATTAGAGAGATCAAGAAAGATGAAGCTTTTCTCTTAGTTTTGGCTCACAAAATAATTCTCTGTGTATTGGTGCTAAAACTCCTTCACATTTATGCTTAAATACTCTCTCAAAAGTGCACAGAAATCAAGAAAACAACCAAAAAAATCACAGTCTAGTGGCTATAAACGGGCAAATTTTCACTTCATCAGACGTCTGTAGAAGGGTTACCAGATGGATGATCAACTGTTCAGTCGTCTGGTAACACCACTTCAAACGTCTGAAAAGTGAGTTGGTTATGGAACTAATTGAAGAAACATCTCCAAGCAATCAGACATTTGAAGAACACTAGTCAGACGGCTGATGCACTGTTCAGTCGTCTGACAAGTCTTCTTTAGACGTCTGGACACAAGTGGGTGAGGAGAGAGAGAGAGCTCTAGGAAAATAATCCAAATAACATCCTCACTGAATATACATCTGGAATTCATTAGTCAGACGCCTGATACACTATTCAGACATCTGGCAAATAAACTTCAAACGGTTAACAAATGGATGTGTCTGATGGAATAAAATGAAACACGCCAGATGCATAATGACTCTATACTAGTGTCTGATTCTGGTCCAAAAACACAACTTGAGGGTTTTGACCATGGAACCTATTAGGATGTGTTCTAGGTATTTCTTATGGTTCTTTAAGATGGAAAATGACATGAATGTGTGTCCATTTAATCAAGGCATACACGTATTCTACTAAATAAAGAGCAAAATGCATAAAGAATAAAAATGATTTATATAAAGCTTGTTGATTCTTCATGCCTTCAATGATCCAATGCTCCATGTCTTAAGTCAACCAACACATCAATCATTGTTGTCTTCATCAAGATATAATCAATATAATTAATCTGAGGCTAAAACAATTGGAGACTTTAGTCCACATAATATGGTGATCATCATCAAAATCATATTGGGCTTAATGGCCAATATCCAGCAATCTCTCTCTTTTTTATGATGACGCCCATTGTGTAAAAATAGACAATAAAAACATACTAATGCTCCCCCTACTTATATGCATACCAGTTATCACCAATTGAAATACCAATTGTAAATCAACATTAAAAACATAATGCATATAATAGGATATATGTAAAAAATGATCAAGAAACCTATTGGTAATAATACAATAAAGAAATAGTAATTGTACCAATTGTAAATCCAAGTATACATTTTTACATAATCACTTCTCTCTCCTTGTCATTGTCAAAAAGATGGACTTGAATATAATAGTTCCCTTGTCATTAAAGTCTCCCCGTTAAAAACATGATAATAGACATGAGAGATAAAGATGCATGATACCAAATGAAAAATTTAAAGTGTGTATCATTTACTATGCTATGCTCCCCTAGATCCTAGAATAGGTCAAATTTTGACTCTATGAACTAATTACAAATATAGAGACATGTGCCATTAATTGTATCAATGCATTGAAATAAAACATTATGCAAGGGCATTGATACATGACATTATTTTAGAAAAAATAAACATACCAAGTATAAACAATGTCAAGATGAGATTGAAACAATATTCAACAGTGCTGGGATATATCCCAAAATCATCAAAGAGAAGAAAATATGCTTCAAAATAATTTGAAATATATATAGTATAAAATCTCTCCCTATGTCATATACATGGACAATAACTGCATATATGACATAAATTCCCCATAGGTCTACTCCGTCCTACTCAAAGTCTGAAACATCGTCACGATAATGTCCAAACCCTTCAGAAGGGCCACTGCCCTCCGAAAGATGTTGTCGAGGCCTCCCTCTTGAAAACCAGGGGCCGTGGGTCTGCTGGAACAATGTTGGACACCCGACGGCCTCCCTGTGGGTTAACCGCCTTTTGGCTATTCATCTTCTCAGGTGGAGAGCTATTCATGTTCTCCCAGATCTTCATCAAGAGCTCCATCGACGAAAGGCTCTCTTCCGTTGATCGATGTCGTTCTTTCGATGCTTGATGTTGTTCCTCCTTTTTCTTCAAACCAACCACTTCACTTTCGAGTTCTCCTCTAAAGCTTCCATCTTTTTTATCGCCATCAAAGTCTATGTTCTAATGCCAATTTGATAGGATTTTCTAAGGGTTTGGGAGATAAAGATATGACTTTTATTGAAATAAAGATGAATACAAAGATAGTTGTCATCTTTCGAGAGGACTGCGCTCCTAGCCTTTAATTCGAGAGAAAAGGCCTAACTCTCCCCAAGTCTAGGGTTCTAATCTAATTCTATGGAGTTCTCACTCAATTTCAATATGAAGAACAATAGCCATAGACCCCTATTGTTTATAATGGACTGATTTCTCCAGAATTACAAAATTACCACTGATGCCCAAAATTACCAAATTACCAGTGATATCTTGTCGCTCGGTCTTGTGCCGCCGCCGCCAGCATGTCACGAACCCATCAGATCACAATACCTAGCCATCATTGGTTCTTCTCCGTCCTTATTGCTTCTGTTCCAATCTGAATTTTGGCTGCTCATACAGAAGTTTATATTTATGCATGGCTCGCTTTCCACGACAAACATCTCACTGGCACTAACATTCTCAAAAGAGGTTGGGGGACCTTGCATGAATGCAAACTCTGTCAACTCCCATTAATCTGTTGACAACATCTTCTTGAATTGTACCTATTTCCTGGACGTTTGGTGTACTGATGCGACTAGGGGGTGCGATGGCCTTAGTGGAAAACTTGTAATTTTGGGGTCGGGCCGGGGGGGGGGGGTATTTTCATTATATTAGAAAATATGAATTATAAATGTACGGGGGTGGGTTTATTAGGATTATCAGAGATTTGAGAAAAAAATTGAGATTTGCCACATTTAGATCTTAGGAGATTCTAGGCTTTTATCTTAAATCAAAAACTAGGAGAGCAGCGTTCTCTCAAATTGAGGCCATCTATCTTGTTATCTTTTATTGAAAAATTCAATAAAAATCTCACCTTTTTCACCAAATCCACTAAAAGCCCCAGTTTTATATCCAAAATCAGATCAGAATCACATCAAATTAGTATCAGAGCAAGATCTTGATGGCGGCAATGAGAAATGTCAAAGTTTTGGTGCTGAAACCTGACAGATTAAGTGATTGAAGAAATCCTTTCAATCAATGGAGGAAATGATTACATCTATGGAGGAAAATATCATCGCTTGCGTGCAATCGTCAATGGAATTCTTGTTGAAGGCGATTTTGGAAACCCTAATGAAGAAAGTGGATCCGGAGAAACCAGATCTGAAGAAAGATGATGACAACAATCCAGATCTTGAGCAAAAGATGCGATCTTTGGCGAAGGGGAAGAAGAATGTCGACGACTTTATGCAAGATCCACTTTCAAGCGGCGTAGATCTGAAGCGAAAGGTGAGATTTTTGACTGGCAACCAATGAAAAGACGTCGGCTTTGAGGAAGATCAACCATCACCGTTAGCTCTGATCAACGACTACTATGACGTCAATCTAAGTCACCATGATCCTTGGGAAGAAGCGACAGGGGGCGACGGCCCCTTAGTTGCCCGTCGGGGTGCCAAAAGCCCCCGGGCAGGGGCCGCCTTGAGAACACGAGAACTGGACGGGCCGTACAGGGCTTGGCGGCCCTAGGGAGGGTTGCCATGAGGCCCACAAGACCCTAGATGGCCGGCCAGGCCTTGACATGCCCCAGGTGAAACACACAGGGGCCTGCGATCCCTGGGCGGGCCGCACATGTACCCACGACCCCTGGGCGGCCTTCCAGGGGATTGCAGGCCCCGGTTGGCAGACGGAGGCCTTTCTGGGCCTCGGTGACACCGCTTTGAGCATGAATGACCTTTAGGCGGCGTCGACGATCATGATGGCTTTGTTCCAGAGTACGATGAGTTCAAATATGATCATGAAGATGATCCGACGATAGAGGATCGACGACAGAGGAGACCTACGAGGCTACGACTGGCCCGCAGGAGGGCCACACAGGGACGGTGGGCCATGGGACAACGGAGGAGCTAGGAGGGGACGAGCACCCCATTTGGAGTAGCGTGATCCATAGATTTCATGCACCACCTTGAGTATAAGGTGGTTCTTTGAGGGTGGACTATGATGCGTTTAGGGTTTTTTGTGGGGATAAATGGGTGTGAATTTTATGCCTTTGGGCGAATAAAAATAGGGGTTTTATGCGAATAACAGATCTGAAATTACTAATAAATGTGGGAATAATTAATCTAAGACAAACGAACAATAAGAGATTTAAGGGAAAATTGTTTTAGGGTTCTAGGAAATAAAATATATTTTAGATCAATTCTTCGATAAACCGTCCTAGGGCCGGCCGGCCCTTGCTAAAGGGAAGGATCAGCCAATTGTGGAATTACTAAACGACCCTTCCTTGTAGCTGCGAAATTACAAGTTTGGGACCGAGTCCGTGGTGGACCCGAGTCGCCTCCTCCTTTGATACACTTGAACTGACCTCCATGTCTCCATGGACTCGCGTGCCCCATCCAAGACCCGCGCCGAATCACTACTCTCCCCCAAAAGTGCCACCTTGTCCTCAAGGTGGAAGTCTGGAAATTGATCTAGTATTACTGCACGGCTCCCAAGTAGCATCATATTCTGGCAGGCCCCTCTATCTGATCAGCACTTCATGTGTCCCATCTGTGGTCTGTCTAACACCGGTCAGCTCCTGAGGCTCAAGCAGCATCTCTATATCATCTGTCAAGTTGGGCGGCAAGGTAGGTGAGAGTGTATGGTCCCCGATGGCTCGCCGCAACTGTTACACGTGGAAAACGGGGTGAATGGTGGACGTAGAGGGTAACTGCAGACGGTACGCACATTCCTTATCTGAGCAGTGATTTCGAACGGCCCATAGTAGCGGGCCGTCAGCTTCTCATTGCTCCGATGGGCCAAAGTTTTCTGTCTGTAAGGCCTGAGCTTAAGGTAAACCCGGTCTACCATGGCAAACTGCACATCCCTTCGATGCTCATCCGCCCTGGCTTTCATGATTTGCTGAGCCCGCAGTAAGTGTTTCTTCATCTTCTCCAAATACTGGTCCCGCTCCCCAAGATGCTTCTCTACCTGCGACACAGGAGTGGTACCTCGACTGTAGTGGATCAACTGTGGTGGGTCCCGTCCGTACAAAATCCGAAAAGGAGTACTCTACGCCGACGAGTGGTACGATGTATTGTACCAATATTCTGTCCATGCTAACCACATGTCCCACTGCTTCGGCGAGTCTAAAGCAAAACAACTCAAATAGGTCTCACACTCCTATTCACCACCTCTGTCTGTCTGTCCGTCTATGGGTGATATGCAGTGCTCCTCAGTTTGGTCCCCTGGACCTTAAACAACTCCCGCCAAAAACTGCTCCAGAATACTTTGTCGCGATCAGATACTATGGATGCAGGAAAACCATGCAGGTGGAACACCTCACGTATAAAGGTTGTAGCTACTGTCACGGCCGTGTAAGGATGCTTCAGCGGCACGAAATGTGCATACTTGCTGAGTCTATCCATCACCACCAGTTTGGAATTGTAGCCCTCTGATCGTGTTAGCCCCTCAATGAAGTCTATGCTAATATCCTCCCAAACTCTCTCAGGAAGGGCCAATGGCTGTAGAAGTCCCGTCGGTGCCATGACCATTTACTTGTGACGCTGACAGACGTCACACTTGGCTATCATCTGAGCAATGTCTTTCTTCATGTCTGGCCAGTAGAGCTCCCTAGATATCCTCCTGTAAGCCTGCCGTATCCCTGAATGCCCTCCGATGGAGCTGTCGTGGAACTCCTAATATATCGGTGGTATATGTGTGGAACTCCTGGGAACCACCAGTCTCCCCTGGTAAAGAAGTCGCTGCCCACTCATGGTGAGCCCCGGACATTCTGCTGACCCTTGATGCAATGCCTCCCGTATATGTGCTAAGCCCGGATCGGTCTCAATCTCTCTGCTCAACGGCTCCCAGTCTAGGAGTAATGGTACGAAAATGGCTGCTATCTCTGCTGGCTCCTCTCCGCGGGACATGGCATCTCTCGCCTTGTTCTCCAAGCCTAGTCGGTACTGAATCTCGAAGGTGTAATGGACCAGCTTGGAGAGCCACCTCTGATGTTCTTCTGTGACCAGGCGCTGCTCCAACAAATACTTCAAACTACGCTGGTCGGTCCTCATTATAAACCGTCTCCCCAACAAATAAGGCCGCCATTTCTGGATGGAGAGCACGATCGCCATCAACTCCTGCTCATATACTGATTTCAGCCTCGCTCGCGCTAACAGAGTCTGACTGAAATATACAATAGGTCTCTGATTCTGCATCAGCACCGCCCCCAGCCCATGTCCTGAGGCGTCAGTGTCTATCACGAAGGGCCTGCTGAAATCTAGTAGTGCCAAGACCGGCATGGTCGTCATCGCCTGCTTTAGGGCCTCGAATGCCCTGGTGGCCTTCTCACCCCAGTGTAGGGATGAGAATGGGCAAGCCCAAAGCCCATTTGGGCTTTCAATTGGGCATGCCACATCATCCCTACAAAATCCTTCACAAATCCTAGAAAATTTGTGAAAGATTTTGTAGGGATGATGATGTGGCATGCCCAATTGAAAGCCCAAATGGGCTTTGGGCATGCCCATTCTCATCCCTAGCCCAGTGGAAGCTGTCCTTCAGCTGCTCTGTAATTGGCCATGCTATCGAGCTGTACCCCCTAGAAGAACTTTCTGTAGTAACCTGTTAGGCCCAAGAAGCCCCGCAGGCCTCATAATGTGGTAGGTAACGGCCAGTCTAACATTGCTGCAATCTTGGCCCGATCTGCCGCCACCCCCTCAGCTGAAACGATATGCCCCAAATACTCTACTTGTGGCTGACCAAACAGGCTCTCTTCTTATTTGCACACAGCTGCTGGTCCTGCAACTAATGTAACAGTGCCTGCAGATGCCCCACATGCTCCTCCACACTGTGATTGTATATCAAGATATCGTCGAAGAATATCAGGAAAAATCTCTGTAGGTAGGGCTGGAACACCTTGTTCATCAATGCCTGGAATGTCGCTGGAGCATTTGTTAAGCCGAAAGGCATGACGAGGAACTCACAGTGCCCCTCATGAGTCCTAAAGGCCGTCTTGGGCACGTCCTCTGCCCTCATCCGTGTCTGGTGATAACTTGACTTGAGATCGATTTTAGAAAAACATGTAGCTCCGTGGAGCTTGTCAAGAAGATCGTCGATCACCGGAATAGGAAACTTGTCTGAGACAGTTTTCTTATTCAAAGCCCTGTAGTCCACATAGAATCTCCAGCTGCCATCCTTCTTCTTTACTAACAAAACCAGGCTGTAGAACGGACTCGTACTCGGCTGAATCACCACTGCTTGCAGCATGTCCTCCACTAGCCTCTCAATCTCGTCCTTCTGTACCTGGGGTACCTGTAGGGGCGCATGCTGATGGGGGACACGACTTCTCATAATACAATGGCGTGCGTGGTCTCGGTGCAGTGGTAATCCCTGTGGGGGTCTGAAACATCTCGTTGTACTGGCTCAATAGCTGCTCTATCTCTGGTGCCACTGCCTGAGTGTGACTCTCACTCTGCTCTACTGCCGCCACCGCCTGTAGCTCGACCAAAAATCCACCCCTGCCGTGTGTATCGCTCGTGTCATAACCTTGTAGGATACTAGAGAACGACAGAGGCTGGGATTTCCATGTAAAACCACTGTTCTCCCTCCATCCTGGTACTCTATCCTCAGCATTTTCCAATTCATCCTGGTCTCTCTTAAGGTCTGCAGCCACTTCATCCCCAAGATGACATCAGTGCTCCCTAACTCCAAGGAAAGAAAATCTGTGTCAATCTGCGCCTCCTGTATCGTCACTATCACACTTCGGCAGACGTCGCTGTTGTGGGTCACTTGACCTGTGCCCAGCACTACGCCATACCTCCCCGTGTCGCTCAGCTGCAGCCTCTGCTCTCTCACCAACCTGCTGGAGATGAAATTGTGGGTGGCCCCACTGTTTACTAGTACGATTACCTCCTGACTGCACACCTGTCCCACCAATTTCATGGTGTGGTTCGGTGTGAACCCCACCGCGGAATTGCGGGATACCTCTGCCAAATCCAAGTGCTGGTGCTCAGCCTCCTCATCCTCTCTAGCCTCTAGCATGACTACCTCGTTCTTCTCGTCGTCGTTTACTATCAATATCTGCAGAATCCGATCTCCTCAACGGTGTCCCGGAGTAAATCTCTCATCACATTTGAAACATAATCCCTTCGCCTGCTTCTCCCAGATCTCCGCCTCAGTCATCCTCCGTACTTGCCCCCCTGTCCGTGGCTCCGGTCTCATGTCCCTGCTGCCCGCGGCAACGACTGTACCCCCTGGGTAAGAGCGGTCCCCTGGGTAGAAGCAGCTCTCTGTCCTCCAACTGGTGCATGTCCCCGAAAAGCGGTGCCTTCCCATGCCTCACGGGCTCTCCTCTCAATCTTATAATGGTCCTCGACCATTCTAGCTGAAGTCAGTATCCCTCGCAGGCCCACTGGCTGCAGTTGTCTCAGCCCAGATCTAACAGTGGGCTTCAGCTCCTTCATGAAACAACCCTCCAAAGATTCCTCCGAGACTCCTCGAACTTTGTGGCAGATTGACTCAAACTTCTTGATCTACTCCCCCACGCTCCCATCCTGCTTCAGTGAATATAATGGCTCATATACTCCGCCCGGACTGTACCGTGCCAAATCACTCCACCAATAAAGTAGTAAACTCCTCCCATGTCCAGAACGGCTGCTACTGATGTGTCCATCTGTACCAACCCAAGGCCTCTCCCTCCAAGCAGACTCCTATCGCTCGTAGCCAATCCTCTACTGGTACTGCAGACACCTCAAAATACCTATCCACGCAATACAGCCAGTCATCAGGGTCCCCGGCCTCAAAAAATGGGTATCTTCAACTTCCTCAGTCGACTATCCTCCGCGAATCTTCCTCTCTTATGCGGCTGATCCTGACACCTCTGCTGAAAACCCGGTGGTCTGTCAGAAATGTACCTCCCTACCTGATCCCGCGCTCCTCCGTCCGCTCCTTCCCACTGCCAGGTGCCCCTCTCATCTCCATGTGGGTGCCTGCAATCTGCCAGATGGTCTCTACGGGTGCCATGTATCCCTCTCCAATCTCATGTCACCCTCCGAAAGGTAGGGCTGGGTCGATGGGCCCCCAATTTGCTGTTGTCGCCCTCAACACTGCTGAAACATGCTGTTGAAAACCAGGCGTATGAGCTGTTCGGGCCCTGAACTGGGCCCCATATGGCGTCGTGGATATCGAAATGGGCTGTTGGGGTCCCTGGAGAGTCGGCGAAGCCCCAGGGGGCTCGGGCGATACTCGAATAGGGCCTCGGGGTGGGCGAACCCCCAAGGGGGCGGCGGGGGCCGGCAGGCCCCCCAGTCGCTGCCCCCATGTGTCACCGGGGGCCCAGGAGGGGGCGGCGGTGGCTGCTGCTGCCGCCCCTCCTGGGGGTTGGCCGGGGCCCCCCAGGTGCACCTGGGGGTTAGGCGGCCCCCCAAGTGCATGTGGGGGTTCGGCGGCCCCCCCAAGGTTGCCGGGACGCAGGCGACCCCCTGCGCGGTGGTGAGGTGGCTGGAAACGCCTCCCAATCTTTCAGATCTGCTGCGTTTTGTTGGTCGTACGGATTGAACCCCTCGCTAAAAATAACATTTTTACCTTTATTTGTTGATCCGTTTTAGGGTTGATGTTAGCTATCATCGCCGCTATGTCCCTCATCATCTGCGACCTATTCGCCTCCATAGTTGCCATTAATCGCGCTTCGGATGCGACCGCGACGATCTCTGCGGTCTCCTTTTTGACCTCGTTAAATCCCTCGGTGATTTGGTTTTCCATTTTCTCCATTTTCTCTTCCAACGCTTCGATCCGCTCCATAGATCGTGTGCTCGCCATGGATCTAATGCTCTGCTACCAATTTGATGCGTCTAGGGCTTTTTGTAGGGGATAAAGGTGGGGATTTTTATGGCTTTGGACTAATAAAACTAGGGGTTTTATGTGAAGAACAGATCTGAAATTACTAATAAATGCGGGAATAATTAATCTAAGACAAACTAACAATAAGAGATTTAATGAAAAATTGTTCTAGGGTTCTAGGAAATAAAATACCTTTTAGATCAATTCTTCGATAAACTGTCCCAGGGCCGGCCGGCCTTTGCTTAAGGGAGGGATTAGCCAATTGTGGAATTACTAAACGACCCCCCTCGTAGCTGCGAAATTATAAGTTTGGGACCGGGTCCGTGGTGGACCCGAGTCGCCTTCTCCTTTGATACACTTGAACCGGCCTCCTTGGCTCCATGGACTCGTGCGCCCTATCTAAGACCCGCGCCGCATCGGAGTAATGATGCAACTAGGCAGATGCGATGGCCTTAGTGAGAAACTTGTAATTTTGGGGGCCAAGGGTATTTGCGTAGTATTAGTATTAGGGAATCTGAATAATAAATGTATGCGGGCTGTGTTCATTAGGATTATCGGAGATTTGAGAAAAGAATTGAGAGGGAAGATTTAGATCTTGGGAGATTTTAGGCTTTTATTTCAAATCAAAAGTTTGGAGAGGAAAGCGGCCTCCTCTAGAAAGAGGCCAAATTATCTTTGTATTTCCTTCTTTTATTCAATAAAAAGCACACACTTTCTCCCAAAATCCACTTAAAATCATATGCATGGGTGGTTCTTTGGGGTAGAGTAATTGGGGATGCGACGGCCAACCAGTGGCAGAACTGTAATTTCTGGGCATATAAGGGAAAAACTGTATTTTTGAGGGTCCAGGGGACAGATCTGTAATTTAGACTGAAAATCCTAGGTCATGGTTATTTTGGTAATTTACGGATGGCTGCTCATGAGGAGTTTTATTATAAATAAAGGAAGGAGATTAGAAGGAGTTTTATGTTAAATTTGGAGAATTATAGAGAATAAGGGTATATCCCTTAGATTTTGAAAGAGTTAGGCATTTCTCTTGAATCAAAAGCGAGGAGAGTGGTCTTACTCTCAAAGGAGGACATCTATCTTTGTATCCACTTTCTATTATCAATAACAATACCATCCTTTTCCCAAAATCCACCCTTTTAGCTCTAAATATCGCATTTTTGCCATAAAGATCCAATCTTTCCCCTAAAAATCCAGTTTTCCCCCCAAATCGCATCCGGATCGTATCATGAGTTAAGAAGGAGAAGAGGAAATATTTGTATTAGCTTTCTTGGTGTTCATGGGTACAAGATATGACCCATATATATATACTAGCTACATACATCACTATTGCGCATAGAAGCCCAAGAGACATTACACAAGAAACAATGAGATACAAGACCCAAAGAGACCACACAACTTCCTAAGAGACTAGCACAATAATCTAAAAGTCTCTTGACTCATTTCTAGGCACATAATTGATATCTTATCACCCCCTCTCAAACTCAAGGTGTAATTTTGAGTTTGAAGAGTAATATCAATGACTCGAAAGAAGATCCAAGAGATGGCGGGATGACCGTGGAGTGCAAGATGCAGGGGTTGGAGAACGCAGAGGGCAAAGGCCGCATGAGTCTGAGGCCGCAAGGGGCTGAGGAGGTGCCGCATGGGGGCAAAGGTCGCGGTGGACCAAGGTCGCAAGGGGACGATGAGGGGTCACAGTGGACCGAGGCCGTAAGGGGATGATGAGGTGCCGCTGGGGGCAGAGGCGCAAAGGGCCAATGAGAGGTCTAAGTGGACCGCATCCGCATGGGGCCGATGATGTGCCGTAGGGGGTGAGGCCGCATGGGGCATAGGAGATGCCACTGGGGGTAAGACCGCAGGGGGACAATGAGAGACCGCTGGGGGCCGACGCCGCTCTGGGTGAGGCCGCTGGGGGCCGAGGAGGCTGTGCTTCGATGATTGAGGAGGAGACTGTGCTGTGACACCGGTAATTGAGGATGATATGCTACAGTGATTGAGTAGGAGGCTGTGCTGCAACTATGGTGATTGAAGAGATGAGAATGCGGCGATGTTGTAGAAGAGGATTGGAGTAGTTGTCCCCCCTCCCCCAAGAGGAGAGAGGGAGAGTTGCAGCGGAAGACTTGGAGCCTAGATCAACTTGGCTCTGATACCATGTTAAGAAGGAGAAGAGGAAATGTTTGTATTAGCTTTCTTGGTGTTCATGGTTACAAGATATGACCTCATATATATACTAGCTACATACATCATTATTGGGCATAGAAGCCCAAGAGACATTACACAAGAAACAATGAGATACAAGACCCAAAGAGACACCACACAACTTCCTAAGAGACTAGCACAATAATCTAAAAGACTCTTGACTCATTTCTAGGCGCATATTTAATATCTTAACATCATGTACCTTCATAACAACTTACAACATATGAGACTGGCCAGAATCCCTATCCAACATCTTAGGCAGATCGCAGAGGAGGTAATCCGTAAAGATCAGTGAAGATCATGGGTTTGATTAACACTGGCAAGCACATGTCTGCTGTGGGGGCAAAGTAACTCCTGGATCTTCATCCCTAAGCTCCAGAGCCCCGCTCAAATCACCAGCAGTGCCTGCAGGGTTGCAGAGGTGTTGGTAGAAATTCTACCAACTCACAATAGCTACACACAAATCGACACCAGACAGCAGACTACACAAACATCCCTTCTTGTCTTCGTTTTCGGTATGCAATCTGACTTGTAACTTGTCCGTCTCCTCTTCCATCTTCCTCCTGCACTTGCCACTTTCCTATCACTAAAAAATAAAGGTGCTCAATCACCTTTTCCGTAAAAAAAAAGGAAACACCCTTTTGAACCCATTAGAATTGTCGTGATTATGCGCTCCTTAATGTTGCATAAGCAGGGTGAATATTCGGTTGTTCATTTTCTTGACTAGAGTATATGATATATCCTTGTGTTTAAAATGTTACTCTCCTTTTGTTTTGGCATCAAATTTCTTGGTTGTCCTGGATACTCGTCATAGTTGAAGTTGGCAAACTGTTTTATGACTTAGGTAGGCACTTCTATCATGCAACATGAGATATCGTCATATGACATATCATTCCCCCACAAATTTTGTGCCTTACGAGTCATGACTTTGCGATGTTAGCATGTCATATATAGTATTCCTTTATATGGTATATTGTGTTTTCCCATCTTTTTGGGCTTTCATCTTCCTTTTTTTTGCAGGCAGGTTGCAAATTTCTAGTTTTTGCACATCACCAGCCAATGATTAATGCTATATATGAATTTCTTAAGGTAAGAGTTCTTGACTTTATCTTTCTGAGAGTTCACGTAGTTTATAATAGTGATTACCATTAACAGAAAAAGAAAGTGGGCTGTATTAAAATTGATGGTCATACACCATCAGCCTCCAGGCAAGCTCTAGTGACTGACTTTCAGGAGAATGATGGCATCAAGGCAGCAGTTGTATGGTTTCTTCTGATCTAATGAATTTATTTTATTTTATTTTCTATTTCTGTCCGCTCTCAATTAATAATATCTATGAGTTTTCTTATGTTATCCAAATATTTTTCCTATTTTTGCTTCTATAGATTGTGTGTCAGATACTTGTTTTTGTCATGCAGCTTTCTATTAAAGCTGCTGGCGTTGGATTAACTTTGACAGCAGCTAGTACGGTTGTCTTTGCTGAATTGACTTGGACTCCTGGTGATATAATACAAGCTGAAGACCGTGCTCATCGAATTGGCCAGGTAATGTGTACAGTGGTTAAAAAACTTCAGTTGTTATTGGGGACTATTTTTTAACATATTAATTTCTAGCTCAATTTTGCCATGGAGCATCCTTGGAGCTTACTAAAAAAAATTTCATTCGCCTAAATTTTTTTGATGTAACATAATATAACATGCATCAAATGGTTGTTTCCATACTTGAATTTAATATTATCTTTGTTACTTTACTCTTTCAAGGGTTCTTCCGTATTATTGCTCAAACTTACATAGTGCAAGCATGTCAAAGGTATGCTGTGCAGATATTAGCTGTGTTCAATACTCGTGCCTATGCTGGATTGGCACTTTTTCCTTGTCAAAAAACCATTTGCTAAAGCCAGAAGGCTCCTCTAACCTCTCTTAGACTAGATAGAGAGGATGAGTTGATGCAATTTGATATTGGAGTTAGATTTTCTAGTCGCAGCATTATCTCAAGATCCAAATAGCATGGCACACTATAGTTCTACGGCCCCACATTTGTGGAGACACACATCAATAATGGAGAAACTACTGTGACTCAAGTAAATGGCCTAAGGCCTTATGGATAGAGAAAATCAAACTCTTGAATCATGCAGTAGAACCTTAAAGCTAGCGCAACGCTGCATTTACATGATATAATGGGTGATGATACCACATAGTAAAGTTTTTCTTGTGCAGCATGCAATACAAACAAGCATGAGTCCTGCCGACACCTATATTTTCCTTAGCATTTTCCCAATTCCCCAAGCCCACCATTGTTTATATAATCCTAAACTGAGCTTGCACCATAAAATTAAAAATGATTCACCAAATGGAACACTAGAATGCAGTCATTAATAATGCACGGGACATAGTAAATGAAAAATCAAGACTGAAAATAGACATTTGAAATGAAAATCAGTGAACCACAGTAGATAATGCTCTTTCATTTAATTAAATTAGCTACTCTAATACATTGGATCTAGACCCACTCTTCGTTCCCATGTTTTCTCCATGATTGCAAGAATTAATATAATTAGATGGTTCATCAAAAATAGTGCCAATCTCAAGGCTTCTACTCATTCTACCCTCCCTGCGGATTTCAGCCAATGTAAGAAGCACATGCATGTGACATGACACAAACACACTTCACAGTATTTCTTAAGGAGAAGGAATGTAGGATATGGGAACGCGGGACAAGACGATGGAATATCTTTGTGTGTATGTATGTGCATTGCAGAACACATACTGATGCATCATCCAGACATGCATCGAATCGTATTGGACCACTCAATAATTACAATCTGGCATGCATATTATGACTTTGCAACTGGAATAATATAATGTGGCTCATCCATGTTCTATATGGTAGTTTAATGTAACTTACTATTGTATTCAAACATGCTTAAACTTAAAATGGTGTATACAACACAAACATTTTAATGCCCGTTTCACCTAAAATATAGTTGTCGATGTGTGTGTGTGTGTGTGTGTGTACAAGCAATTGTTTCAAGCATGTAATGTGAACAGATAAGTTTTGATTCTTGTAGGACATTTTGTCTGCAAAGTGTATTAGTTTGAAAATTTTAGTTATATCATTGATGAAAATTTGAGGAGTGTCCAACATGTGAGGAGATCCCAAGTGCTGATGTATCTTTACATGTGTATAACTTCGTGATAGAAGTATCTATGCTCAATGGCAGCAGATGCTATGAACATTGAATGCTTGTCCAGTGTTACCTAATTTAAATATCCATCCATCATTTTAAACTTGATTGAACCAGAACCATCCATGATTTTTGACCTATTGTAGGCAGGCGATTTGGTTTCTAAGCTTACAGATAAAACTATTGTTGAATTCGAAACTTCATGATGTTTTTAAATAAAAGTATCTGTGAGTGAATCTTTTATGCTACTTACATAGAAAATTTATGGAAACAACAGCTCAGAATGTATGAGCTTTCTTGCTCTAACATCTGTACTATATGGTGTACCATAGGCATTTAAACATTAATCAATTGGTGTAACTTCACATTAGCACTCAACGGATGCTATTTTGCTTGGATTCGCGTACCATATTTAATTTAGATTTATTTATCTGATTTGTTTATCATGGATTGTAATTTGTGCTCGGTTAGGATCCCAATTAGTCCCACATCGGAAAGAAAAGGGCAAAATGCAAAGTATAAGTATTAGAGGGCCTCTCCACCTAATACCAATTGGTTTTGGGTTGGATGCTAGTTAATACTTAACAATTGGGGTGTGAACCCAATGTTAAGGGCCTAGTATGGGATAGGTCCTTAGCTAGGCTATTGTTAGGGGCCTAGTATGTGATGAGTCATTAACAAATGGACTAGGTTAGGGGCCTAGTATGGAATGAGTTTCTAACAAATGGTATCAGAGCTAGCCACATGTTACGACCCACGTTGCGGAAGGGGCGACCTAGGGAAGGACGACCTAAGAGGGGGTGACCTGGTAAGGACCAGAGTGGACCACTTAGAGTGGGTACCCCAGAGTGGGCCGTCGTGGACGGTGGTTGTCGAAAGCGGAAGGGGCGACTCAGGGAATGAGCGACCTAAGAGGGGGCTGCCTGGTAAGGCCAGAGTGGCCCACTTAGAGTGGACACCCCAGAGTGGGCCGTCGTGAACGGCGTTGTCGAAAGCGTGGTGGTATATTAGGATCCCAATTATCCCACATCGGAAAGAAAAGAGCAAAAATGAAAAGTATAAGTATTAGAGGACCTCTCCACCTAATACCAATTGGTTTTGGATTGGATGCTAGCTAATACTTAACAATTGGGGTATGAGCCCATGTTAGGTATTGGCCTTTTAGACCAATATAGTTTTGATGATGGTCATACCATTATGTTGTTAGTAATGACTCTCAATGTTTTAGTCTCATGTTTAATAATTGAAGAATAGCATTTTGGAGACTAAAAGCTTGGTGGAAGGATGGACATCAAGAGGAGCATTGCCAAAGCTTGGAACATGATGAAAGAAAGCTCATCAAGAGGTGCCATAGCTTAGAAGTAGGGCTGTTGACGAACGAGCTTGAACGAGCTTGAACAGGGAGCTTGGTTTTGTTCATGAACAAAATCCATGTTCAAGCTCTGTTCGTTTACTAACCGAGCTCAAAAACCCTGTTCAAGCTTGTTCGTTAAGCTTACCGAACGAACGTAAACGAACGTACCGAGCTTGTTCACTAGTAGTTAATCAAATGTTCTGTTCGTTAACAAGACTTATCGAGCTTGTTCGTGAACATGTTCAGGAACATGTTCGTGAACACACAATCAATTTTGTTCATGAACAGATTTCCATCAAACAAACGAACATCAATTTTTTAATTAGGACTAATAATATTTAAACATAATTGCCAATGACTAAATCAATTAAATAAAAGGATTAAATATTTGCAGGACAAAAACAGATAAATCCAACATAATAGCTTCATAGATCACATTACAAGCATCCATTCCAAGCATAATAAAAAATATAGTATTTGTCTAAATTTACTATTTTCGGTACATATTCATTCACGAACACTTAACGAGCTTGTTCATGAACATCACTTAACAAGCTTGTTCACGAACACTTAACGAGCTTGTTCATGAACATAAATGAACGAACACAGTTATGTTCAAACTCTGTTCGTTTACTAACCGAGCTCTTAAAATCTGTTCAAGCTTGTTCATTAAGCTTACTAAACGAACGTAAATGAACATATACCGAGCTGATTGGGAGAATCAAGGCTACTTATGCTTGAGGTCTTAGACTCTAGGAGAAGCAAATTGTAATCCATGTAATATTTATTACTTGCTTTTCTCTTTTTAAGTCTAGAACTTGTAATGCCTTGATTAGATGGTCACTCATTCATGCATATGCATTAACAATCTTATTGAACCTTAGGATCATCATAGAAACCAATCTAATAGGTTTTCCATGCCAAGAACTCAATTGGAGTTTTTGGACTTCCAACAGGCACCTGTTGAAGGCATGAAATGCGATTGGTGGTTCATCAGGCGCTTGACCATTCTTCAACAGACGACTGTTTTGCATAGGCTCAAGTTAAATTTCTTGACTCCATACTTGAGCTTTTGGTACATGCGATTGAAGTACAAAAGATAGGCACCTGTCAACCAACAGGCGCCTGAACATTGTTCAACAGTCGCCTAGTGTGTCAATGTGCTTAACCTGTCATTTTGAGCTCCGATCTATCTTGTGTGACAGACGACTGATATATATTTGTCAAACGTCTGTCAACCATCAGGCGCATGAACTTTGTTTATCAGTCGCCTAGGTGCACAAGTGCGTAAGTTGTCATTCTCCAGCTCAAATCCATCTTGTGTGGCAGTCGCCTGATGAAGCCTTTACAGGCGCCTGCACAGTGGTACATGCACCGGTGAAGGCATGAAATGCGATTGGTGGTTCATCAGGCGCTTGACCATTCTTCAACAGACGACTGTTTTGCATAGGCTCAAGTTAAATTTCTTGACTCCATACTTGAGCTTTTGGTACATGCGATTGAAGTACAAAAGATAGGCACCTGTCAACCAACAGGCGCCTGAACATTGTTCAACAGTCGCTTAGTGTGTCAATGTGCTTAACCTGTCATTTTGAGCTCCGATCTATCTTGTGTGACAGACGACTGATATATATTTGTCAAACGTCTGTCAACCATCAGGCGCATGAACTTTGTTTATCAGTCGCCTAGGTGCACAAGTGCGTAAGTTGTCATTCTCCAGCTCAAATCCATCTTGTGTGGCAGTCGCCTGATGAAGCCTTTACAGGCGCCTGCACAGTGGTACATGCACCGGTGTAGTATTCTACAGTCGCATGTCCTGGCTTAGATTTTAGCTGTTGGAAAAATCTAGTCGTTACACTAGGCGCCTGATATCGCTTCATCAGTCGCCTACCCGAGCACTTTTCAGCCAAAATCTAGCCATTGCAGATTTCTTTGTTTAGGCTTTTTGCTTGGGTTTAAGGGGTTTCCTTGGCTTCATATATATAGGAGATGGCTTAGTTCTATTAGAACTCTTGATTATCATTGAATATCATTGAGATATATAAGCCACTCCTATTTCTCATTTCCCTCTTTTAAGCCATTTTTCTCTTCATGCATTGAAGCTGGCTCATAGGGTAATCCTCCAAGTGCAATCAAAGCTCATCTTAACCCTTGGAGATACTCTTCCATGCATTGCATTCATTACTCACCATTATTGAGTAAGTACATCTCATCAAGGCATATGTAAGAGTTTATTTATTTCATCTTTGTGAAGTGAAAACCTAACTCTCTTTGTGAGAGTTAGTTTATCCCTTTGTGGGAGTTTGAGTCCTTGTGTAGGACCAACCCTTGTGTAGGGTTTGGTGTGTATTTGTGTAGGACAAATCCCTTGTGTATGGTATCCCTTGTGTAGGGGTTGTATTCACTACCTTGTGTATGATAATAGTGAATATTGGTGTGGCTGGATGTACCCAAGTTGGGGAACTAGTGTAAAATCCTTTGTGTTTGCATTTGCCACTTATTATTTCGCATTTGCAAGTTTAATTTTTAATTATACAATTATTTTCATACACTATTCACCCCACTTCTAGTGTATGTTGTTTAGTATTGCAAGGTAGACGGTCCTTACAATTGGTATCAGAGCGAGGTTGAAGCATTCAAACAACTAAGGCATTCAACGCTTCATCGGCGTCTCAAGAAGAAGGTCTATCGATCGTTCGACTCCTGCTCTTCAACGGAACAAACTACTCAAGTTGGAAGATCAAGATGATGATCTACTTGAAGGGTCAAGACCTATGGACGTCACAAAGTCTCCTTTTGTGAAGCCTACTATATCCGTGGCCACAAGGACAAAGGTAGAGAAGGATTTGATCAAATCCAATGCGAGGGCAATGAACACATTCCATTGTGCCATTAACCATAATGAGTTCAACCGCATCTCCGTGTCCAAATCGGCCAACGAGCTTTGGCATACTTTGGGGATTACTTATAAATGGACTTCAAAGGTAAAGAAATCTAAACGAAGTGTGTTTAGATCTAAATATGAATTGTTTAAGATGCAGGAAGGAGAGAGCATCTCGAAAATGTTCACTAGGTTCACAGATATCGTGAATGCTTTGGAAGGACTTGGGAATGTGATTACTCAAGAGGATCGAGTGGAGAAGATCATTGACTCTCTTACACCTCAATGAGAGTCAAATGCCAACGATATTGTGGAGTCAAACGACATGACCAAATACACCGTTGAGGAGTACATTGAGAATCTCATGACAGATGAAGTAAAGCGTCAACATATGAAGGAGGTTCAACCATTCAGCCCGAGAAGCCGGAGAAGCCAAAGGGGATTGCATTCCATGCCCCGAAGGAGCGAATCAACTGGAGAAAGAAATTCCATCAAGAAGCATATAATGAAAAAGATGGAGAAGATGAAGCTAGTGATGGTGATATCATGAAGCTTGCCAAGCAACTCAAAGCGTTCTTAAAGGACAAGTAAGGTAAGTCTTCGTCAAAGTTTGTATCTAAATCTAACAAGACTCCTACTTGTTTCAATTGTTGAGGTAATGTCATCTTCTACTGAATTCACTTTCAAACCCTCTAAAGTGTCTCACAAAGGAAAAGGCAAGAAGTTTTGGAAAGGCAACTCCAAATATAAGAACAAAAAGAAGGGTCTTGTTGGCATGGTTGATGATTCAAGTGAGGATATATCAAATGAAGAAGAAAAAGATGCCAAGGAGGACGCCCACTTGTGCTTCATGGCATTCGATGATCTCTCTTCAAGCTCAAGTGATGAAGAGATGACGGCTTGGCTCAACTCCAATGAAGAAGTGTGCTTCATGGCAAATGGGGGAAGATTTCACATCAAGCTCTAGCAAGAAAGAATGCAAAAATGAGGATGATGAAGATGAGATGGAGCCAAAGCTACCATATGAGGAGCTTGAATACCGCAATGAGGAGCTCTTCAAAGGGGTAAATAAATTCATCGATGCTTACTCTAAATTAAAAGATAAATTTAATATTGCTAAGAGTAGATTGCATGAATTAGAATCTACTAGTGTAAATGATAATGCTTTGCATATTTGTGACACTAGTGAGAGAGACACACGTCTCTCTCAAGTTAAGAAATTGAGCATTTCAAATGAAAAATTGGTAGCTCAAAATCTTAGCTTAGAGTCCCGCATTCAACAACTAACGTTGAAATGTGAAGAGGAATCCCAAAAGCTCATAAGCTTTGTTCATTCTAGGGATGCACTCCACGATTTGTTGGAAAACAACATCCGGCAAATCATAGAGGAGGTTTGGGTTATATTCCAAGAGTGGTAACCAAATTCATCTCTATTTCTTCAAATGGTGCAAAATCAAGACATATTGCTAAAGCACATAAGAAGAATCACCATACTTTTTATAACAATAACCCTAACAAGAAGCATGAAAATCACAAGGTGATGAAGAAAAATGAAAATTCTTCATTTTTGCTAAGAAGCAAGCCCCTCATTATATGCATGCCAAGAAACATTCTTTTACACCTATGCATGCCACATCCACCCCTCTTACAAAGGCAAAACCATTGCCTAGGAAATCCTTAAGTCGTTGGATTCCCACTAGGGTTAGTGTGCAAGAGAGGGATAGATATATATCAAATCTTTAGTTAGGGATGTGATCACCTCATGTGGTTAGGTTAGGAAATCAAAATCCTCTTGTGTTTGGTTTCCTAATGTATATGTCTCACGCACATGTGCATATTGCATGGGTATTATGCTTATATTTCTATATCTTAACATATCCATTGATTGTGTGTGATTTTTCATGATTTTGAAAATATTTTCAAACTATTTTTCATGAAAATGGGACTTTGGGGATTTCATTGTCATACATGCATTTGTTAATCTATGTGTATGACAATGGGGAGTTAGTATGATATGTATGTTTAAAATTATTTTAAACCATATTTTAACTCTCATTTTGGGTTATTTTTAAGAACATTATGTACATTTGATATTGTGGTCTCAAACTCAACCCATTGATGTTTATGCATGCTATATTTTCTCTTGGCAATGTCATTTGTATCAATGATGCTTGCTCTTTCTATATCAATGCATTAATACAATTTTGGCATATGAATCCAATTAATCTTGATTAGATCTTCGAAGTCAACATTTTGACCTTTCTATGATCTAGGGGGAGCATGTGATAGTGATTGATACTAACGTAAGATTTCAATTTAGGTATCAAATATCTCTTAATCTCTTGGTTTTTGTCACATTTTTAAAGGGGATCAATGACAAGAATTAATTCTTGTACGTTGTGTCCACCTTTTTGACAATGACAAGGGGGAGAGATATGAATTATGTAAATCACATATAGGGAGAGATATGGTTTATGTAATCCTTGCCTATTATATGACTCAATTGATTTGAAACTTTATTGGTTTATTTATTTTCAATTGGTGATATAAGCAAAAGGAGCTCATTACCATTGTACTTGATTTATTTATCTTTTACATAATGTGTATCATCGTCAAAAAGGAGGAGAATGTTAGGTATTGGCCTTTTAGACCAATATAGTTTTGATGATGATCACAACATTATGTTGCTAATGAATCTCAATGTTTTAGTCTCATGTTTAACAATTGAAGAATATCATTTTGGAGACTAAAAGGTTGGTGCAAGATGGACATCAAGATGAGCATTGCCAAAGCTTGGAGCTGATGAAAGGAAGCTCATCAAGAGGTGACATAGCTTGGAAGATGATTGGGAGAATCAAGGCTACTCATGTTTTATGTCTTAGACTCTAGGAGAAGCAAATTGTAATCCATGTAATATTGTATTATTATCTTTTCTCTTTTTGAGTCTAGAACTTTGTAATGCCTTGATTAGATGATCACTCATTCATGCATATGCATTAAACATCTTAATGAACCTTAGGATCATCATAGAAATCAATCCAATAGGTTCCATATGCCAAAAACTCAATTGGAGTTTTTGGACTTCCAACAGACGCATGTTGAAGTCATGACAGGCGACCGGTGGTTCACCAGGCCCTGGCCATCCTTCAACAGACGACTGTTTTGTACATGCTCAAGTCAAATTTCTTGACTCCATACTTGAGCTTTTGGTACAAGTGACTGAAGTACAAAAGACATGCAACTGTCAACCAACAGGCGCCTGAACTGTCAACAGTCGTCTAGTGTGTCAATGTGCGTAACTTGTCATTTTGAGCTCCAATCCATCTTGTGTGATAGACGACTGATATAGACTTGTCAGGCACTTGTCAACCATCAGGCGCCTGAACTTTGTTCATCAATCGCCTAGGTGCACACGTGCATACATTATTCCCCAGCTCAAATCCATCCTGTGTGGCAGTCGCATGATGAAGCTTTTACATGCACATACACAGTGGTACAGGCGCCTATGTAGTATTCTACATTCACCTGTCCTGACTCAGATTGTAGCCGTTGGGAAAATTTAGTGTTACATCATGCGCCTGATATCTCTTCATCAGTCGCCTGTCCGAGCACTTTTCAGCCAAAATCTAGCAGTTGCAGATTTGTTTGTTTGGGCTTTTTGCTTGGGTTTAAGGGTTTTCTTGGCTTCATATATATAGGAGATGGCTTCGTTCTAATAGAACTCTTGATTATCATTGAATATCATTGAGATACATAAGCCACTCCTATTTCTCATTTCCCTCTTTTGAGCCCTTTTTTCTTCATGCGTTGAAGCTAGCTCATAGGGCAATCCTCCAAGTGCAATCAAAGCTCATCTCAACACTTAAGAGATACTCTTCCATGCATTGCATTCATTACTCACCATTATTGAGTAAGTACATCTCATCAAGGCATATGTAAGAGTTTATTTATTTTATCTTTGTGAAGTGAAAACCTAACTCTCTTTGTGAGACTTAGTTTATCCCTTTGTGGGAGTTTGAGTCCTTGTGTAGGATCAACCCTTGTGTAGGGTTTGGTGTGTATTTGCGTAGGACAAATCCCTTGTGTATGGTATCCCTTGTGTAGGGGTTGTATTCACTACCTTGTGTAGGATAATAGTGAATATTGGTGTGGCTGGATGTACCCAAGTTGGGGAAGGATAAAATCCTTTGTGTTTGCGTTTGCTTAATTGTATAGATTAATCTCATCTTGCACTGATTATTCCGTATTTGCAAGTTTAATTTTTAATTATACAATTATTGCCATTGCACCATTCACCATCCCTCTAGTTTGTGTGTTGTTTAGTATTGCAAGGTAGACGGTCCTTACAGCCCAATGATAATGGCCTATTATGGGTTAGGTCCTTAGATAGGCTATTGTTAGGGGCCTAGTATTGGATGTTGATGGGACCCGCGTATACACACGGAGGCGGAATGGCGGCCAGCCGTGCGCGCATGAGGTGGGCTTACCTTAGTGGCATTGTCGACCTTCTACTTTTAATTATATTTTAATGGCAAACTTGTAATTGATTAGAGGGAGAATTTATTCTTAAGCTAGGGCTTTTGCTTGATTATTGAATTGTTCTTGAGGGAATTCTTAGGAGAGTGCGGATGTCTTCGCTTATTAGCTTCTTGGGAGGGTGGTTTCCCTTTGAATTGCAGCCAAAGTTATCTCTTTTCTAGTTGTTTTCTTCAATAAAAGTTTAGATTTGCTTTATTCCTATCAATTTGGTATCAGAGCGCGTAACGATCTATGGCTGCATCAATGAGGCAGAAGGACAAGTTTGAGGCATTGGAAGATAAGTTGAATTGGGAGATCGAAGGGATTAAGAAATCGCTGACGGTGAACGAGGAAGCCATGGCAAGGTTGACGGTTTCCATTGAAAAGGTGGCGGCGAAGTAAGAGAAACAAGATGAACACTTCGTGAAATTGATTTTTCAATTGACGGCCAGTGCGGAAAAAGATGGAAAAGACGATGGAAACCCTAAATCATCAACAAAGGTGCCACCTTTGGACATGGAGAAGGAAAAGATGGAGCTTTTTGATGCGGAAGCCATCCACGAGGAGGAGGATTACACCGAGGAGGAAGATGGAGGGCCATGGAAGGAGGATTATCGAGGGGCGATACGCCGAAAAGCGGAGGAAACAAGGAGGCGGGGCGGCGGACCCAGTTGACTCTCCCATGAAACACGACAAGGACGTGGAGGGCCGTGGGAACCTTCGCAGGCCCCCGCGGGCCCCCAAAACGTCAAGCTGGGGGCGGCGCACCCCCTAGCCTCGCCTAGGCCCGGAGAAGGGCCCCGGCGGGCCCCGCCGACCAGCGACAGGGCCGCGGGGCCCCGAACAGCATCGATAGGGCCACACGGCCCCTCTGCAAGGCTGCTGGGGCCACGAGCAGCCTCGGCAGGGCCCCGTGGTCCCTCTCAAGGCCGTGGGGGCCCTGCCGACCCACGGTGGACCCTTGTAGGGGCGGGAAGCAGCACAGAACCAGCAGCAGCATGTGGGAGGAGTTTCCACCTTTTTCGGAGGGCCCGACTCGTTGTTTTGACGACAGTTTTGACCCAAGAGATGGGTGGAGTATTGTGATGACGGAGGGGGGGTTTTGGGACCCTCTCGACCCTCGATACGACGACGATAGATGGTGCTCTCCACCCCCACACATATGAGGGACGCCCCGTGGACGGAGGAGGTTGGGGGCCAGACTGGAGGCTACGGTGGGCGAGGAGAGGGGCCCCGAGGGGGCCATGGAGATCGTTGGAGAGGACCGCATGGAGGATATGAAACATACCAGGAGAGGTGGCAGCACTACCATCAGCCTATGTATGGCAGGGGGACGAGGAGATCGTGGCACCTACAATATGGACCGGCTGCGGAAGCTGAAGATGCTGGTATTTGATTCGGTGGACCTAGTGTCGTGGGTCAACAGAGCAGAGAGATTTTTTAGAGTCGCTCGCATGACAGAGGAGCAGAAGCTGGAGGCGGCTGGGATTTGTTTGGATGGGAAGGCCCTCGCCTGGTTTCAGTGGAAGGATGCGAAGCGTGCTTTTCGCTCATGGGAGGAGATTAGGTACCAGATGGTGGATAGGTTCAGAGATCTCCACCAGGAAAACGTGAGGGAGCAGCTACTATCCCTCAGGCAGGAGGGCGCGGTGCGAGACTACCTGGAGAGGTTTGAGGCCCTAGCAGGGCAGGTGCACGGGTTGACTGATGAGACGATGGAGAGCACCTTTATGAAGGGCCTGAGGGCTACTATTCGAGCAGCGGTGCGCATGCAGAAGCCACATGGGCTTATAGAGGCCATGGAGTACACTCAGATGGCGGAGGACTGTCAGTTGAAGGAGAGGATGGCTAAGGGTGGATGGAGTGGCACAATTTTCCGCAGCCAGACAGCGACAGGAGGGCAACCATTACGGGAGCGGATCCTGCCATCGAGGAGAGTGAGAAGAAGAGTAGTGCACCGCAGGCTGGGGAGCAGTTCAGGCGGATGATTTACGCAGAGATGAGGGAGAAGCGGCAGAAGGGCATATGCTTTAGATGCGACGAGTGGTTCACACCAAGCCACCGATGTGCGGGACGCAAGCTCCAGGTACTGCTGCTTGAGGATGAGGATGACGAGGCTGAGGTTGAGGATAAGACCGCTGAGGTAGAGGAGAAGTTTGATGGCCACCAGTTAGACGTGGCGGAGGTTTTCCTTAACTCCGTGGTTGGGTTCACACTGAACCATACCATGAAGTTGAGGGGGCATATTGGTGACCAGGAGGTGATAGACCTTATCGACAGTGGGACGACCCACAATTTCATTTCCAGAAGAGTGGTGGCCCAGTAAGAGCTCCAGCAGACAGACTGTGGCAGCTTCAATGTCATGATGGGGACGTGGAAGGAGAGCAGCCGAGAGGTTTGCAGAGGACAAGTGCTGACATTACAGGGGGTGCAAGTGATAGCGGACTTCTTGCCTCTAGACTTGGGGAGCACCAACGTCATCCTGACGTGGCTACATACGTTAGGGGAGATGACGTTGAATTGGAAACTGCTCAGAATGGAGTTTTAGGAGGAGGGGAGAGCAGTCACATTACAGGGGGACCCCAACCTATCAGAGTATTGGTCTCGCTGAAGACCATGGTGAGGATCATTCTGACAGAGGGCGGTGGATACTTCGTGGAGTTATATTCATTGACGGGAGAGGGAGGCGCCGAGGCCAATGGATACTTAGTGGAGTTATATTCATTGACGGTTAAACCAATAGCCATCATCTTCATTACTAATCTATTGAAGGTATCCAAATGATCCTTTAATGAGATCTCGTCTCGCATCTTGAAAGTGAAGAATGTCTTCAACGAGATAAGCTTGTTGGTGAGTGACTTTCAGATACAGCTTCTCGAGCTTTTCTCATAATCTATTGGCCGTAGTCTCCTCAGACACTTGATAAATCAACATCTGTCTGATAAACTGAGCTGGATGGTTGTAATCACCGAGTTCTCCATCTCCATATTCTTCTTTTACGAGATATCTGCCGATAAAGTCTCTGTGTTGTACACCACCATGGGGATACGGTCCTTCCTCAAGATTGCCTTCATCTTGTATTGCTATATCCCGAAGTTTTTCTTGCCATCAAACTTTTCAATCTTGTATTGCGCATCTCCAACTAGCGCATACAAGCCACACACATACGAACTCGAACCAATGCTTTCTTGGTTGTGCCATCTTTTGTTGAAGAACTCCCCGTCATCGACTTAGAATTGTTCACGAACTTTGCTCCAATACCAATTATTGGGCTTTGATACCATTTATTGGGTGATACTAATTGCCTCACGGAATTTCAAGATCGTTGTGACAACGAACAAAACAAACGTCGGTCTATACAAACCCCACAAACACACCAATAATGTGAAAGATAACATAAAACAAAAGAAAAACACGCACCTGACACCAAGAGTTATACTTGTTTCACTCAATTTTTGGAGTACGTTCAGTTGGAGAGATCACTATTGCTTCAATATTTTTGAATTATAAGGTATGACGTCTGGTTGAAGGGAAACAACCAAACCCGCTATGAGATTAGAGAAAAAACTACGAAGAAACCTCTTAAAACAACCCATCCATGGCCCTCAGTTTGCCATATGTTTCTCTACCGGTACCCACAAACTTTACATAAATAATCATCTCGAAATTTTCTCAAGAATTGCAAAACTATAGCTGAAACTATATTTATATAGACTAACTGTTGAAAACTCACAACTCCTCATAAGGTTTTGATGATATACAAACATTTATATATGTATACTAACTTTATCTATGCAGATTTTATAGACCCACTCAGATTAGATAATCATCAGACTACACTTTGCAAGAAGCATCAAGTTCAAGTTAAAGCTTATCGACAAGTTTTTGTAACTTGTGATACATGATGTGATCTTTATTTTCTCTCTTGCAAAATACATAGGATGTGAAAGCCTTGATAATGAACTATTTTAGTCATTTAGGGTTCATCCTCAAAAAATTGAATCAAAGACCGAATTAGTCGACCAATACCCCTTTCGGGTTGACCAATCACAAATTCCAGAAATTCAGAAAATTCCAAAATTTTCCAAGAACTATTCTTAAGTCATTAGGATCATTTTCTGAGAATTTCCCAAAATTTGATTTTTCAAATTTTTGGTCGACCAATCAAGTTGATTGGCAGACCAGTCAAGTTTTCAGAATATTATAATATTCTGATTTTCTGATTAAATAATCAGCTTTTATAACTGATTATATCAGTTTCTCAAACCACCTTAAACGGTCATATTTTTGCCCGTTTATATCAGTTTCTGGCAGTTTTTAGTGGCTGTTTTCTGTCTATTCCTGAAATAGTGCTTTAACCGTCAAAACCTATATTTGGCAAAAATATTGGTCTACCAATGACCAATATTGGTCGCATCCAATTTGACAAAAACAGTGCAGAATTTTTTGAAATTTTAGGCAGTTGTCCAATGTTTAGAAACTACCTTATTAGGCTATAAATAGACCCCAAGACTTCTGCCTAAACACACGAAAATAATTCTCTCTCCTATGCTTAAATGTTCTTCTCTCACTAGAAAGAGAGTTGTTTTCAGATTTCTTTGGGGAACCTCTGCAGAAATTCTTCCTCAACTAGAAGTCCATTTTCCAAGTGTGTTCTATCATCAATTCTCATCCAGAACCTTAAAGATTCCATCACCAATCTTGCGTCATAATTCCTACATTATCAAGGTTATTGGTGATATTGTTTCATACTCTTTCTTTACTTTATTTGGTGAATCTCTTGTTGAAGAGATTGTACAAGTTTGCAACACGGGGAGTGTTGGTATCTTTGTATGTTGATTATTTGCAGGAAGTAAGTGTTTTAGTGGATTGAAATCTCTACGGGGTATATGACTGGACGTATGATCACAAGGATCCGAACTAGTATATATCTCTGTGTTTTACGCTTGTTATTCTCTGAATTGTTTTATTTACTTCCGCACTCTTATTGCAATTTTTTTAGTTACTTTTAATTTTGCAATTTCGTCGTGATATACACTATTCATCTGCTCTAGTGTATTTGATGTGCCAGGAGATCCAACACTAACTGGTATGTCTGTAATCAGGTCAGAATCGGATCCGAATCCAGGCCGGATCGCAAATCTCAGCCGCTGCATCATCTCGTTCGTTGGTTCTGGGTGGAACAACCCAGATTGTGCAACGTATCTTTCGCTTTGACCGACTAGCACCCGCACTCCGCTCGTTGGATCGAGTGCTTGCTGCTCTGATGTAGCCACATGTCTGCTCATACAGCGAACCTGAGCAAGCGCTGCAGCTGTTCGATCGAAGTTGATCGTCTTTTGGATCGTGCCATGTGGCCACTAGCGCTCTATCGCAGCTGTCCCACGCGCACGCGTGCGCTGAACACGCTTGTCGTGCTGGGCCGATTGAGTTGGTCGTCGTGCGTTGACTTCTGTGGGCCGTTATTGTTCACTGCTGCTAGGTTCTTTCTGTAGCGATTTAAATCCGAATAAAATCAATGGGTTGCGCTTTGCGAAAACCAAAATTCGGGCTCCAAAAAATCTCTTAAAATCCTTATAAATATGAGTTTAATACTGTGATATTTTTGGTGTTTTGTATCATATTTTTCAATAATTAAAATGCATATTTAGAAAAAGATGTTATGAAATGGTAAGTGTCATGTATGCATGTAAATATCCTACTCGTAAATATCCTATTCGATCATACTTTCTTCAAGTTTACTCAATCATTTATCGTTATCGTTGTCATGCTAAAACAATATGATACGATCCGCAAGATCGTATAAGCAAATCGATATATTTTAAAGAGGAAAATATAAAAAGAGGATTTTTGATAGATAGAAATGCGAAGAACTACAAATAGTTGGGTTTCTTTCGAGACGAAACCCTATCTCCTAGCTTTGAATGTCGGACCAAAGCCTAAGAACCCTCTCAACGACGCCTAACAAGTTCTTCACAAATCAAGCATATCCTAACCCTAGCCCACGCCCTCACTTATATAATGTTTAGGCGTGGTGCGTACAGCAAAACTAGCAAAACTTATTGTGCATAAAGAAACTTCGCCCAAAACAGTCGGTGCCCATAGCAATTGTTTCTTCGGCCTCCTCTCGTACGTAATGATCGCATCATTACTCCGCCCCTAAAAGAGCCACCTTATCCTCAAGGTGGTGCATGAAGTCCGTGGAGGCCATACTCCAAGTGCGCGCAAGCCTCCTCCTGGATCAAAAGGATGAAAATGATCTCAACCACTTTCATTTCCGTTCTGAAGAAATCCATATCTGAAAGATTCAGATCTGAAAACTTGAAGATCTGGATCTGTAAATATCAGATCTGGATCTGAAAATATTAGATCTGAGAATTTCAGATCTGGATCTTTCAGATCTGGATCTGAGACTTTCAGATATGGATCTGAAAGATCTGAGGCGCCGCTCTCCTCTTGATCTGAGAATTTCAGATCTGGGTCTGAGAATTTCAGATCTGGATCTGAAAGATCTGAGGCGCCACTCTCCTCTTTCTCCACCTCATCATCAGAGAAGTACCCATGAGACTTCATCAGATCGGAGTCCGCAGCTTCATTAAGACCTAATGATCTATAAGCGTGCTCCCTGTAAAAGAAGTCATAAAAATTTCTCGGATCATAATCCAAGATTTCTGACCCCAAATCTATGCATTTCCAATAGCGTCCCATCATCAGGTAACACCCCATCAAATTGGTTAAACATTGGAAGTGTTGAGCTTTCCCCTTGGCTGCGGAAATGCAATCGTAATAAGATTTAGCAATTTCATATTAGCTAGCTGCATCATAAAATCTTCCATCTCGAAAGAGCTTGTTCCCTTGCCGCAGCGTCCGTGCTTGTTGTAGCAAATCACCCATTGATCGTTGATGCTCTGATACCAATTTGATACTATCCGGAAGATCGTTTAAGCAAATCGATATATTTTAAAGAGGAACATATAAAAAGAGGATTTTTGATAGATAGAAATGCGAAGAACTACAAATAGTTGGGTTTCCTTCGAGACGAAACAGTATCTCCTAGCTTTGAATGTCGGATCAAAGCCTAAGAACCCTCTCAACGACGCCTAACAAGTTCTTCACAAATCAAGCATATCCTAACCCTAGCCCACGCCCTCACTTATATAATGTTTAGGCGTGGTGCGTGCAGCAAAACTAGCAAAACTTTTTGTGCGTAAAGAAACTTCGCCCAAAACAGTTGGTGCGCATAGCAATTATTTTTTCGGCCACCTCTCGTACGTAATGATCGCATCACAATATCAATCATGTTCTTGATGTTTAACAAGCTACATAATCCATGTTACTATTACGAAGAGGGTTAATCATGCTATTAGGACTTAAATATCTACATGTATGCATGCTAATTAAATTTCCATCTTTTTTTCACATTTGGACGAATGCAAAAGTATGTCATCTCATGTCATAATATATTATCTTTTCAAGGCATATCAAATTCTACAAATGAATACCAATAACGGAATGTCATAACATTGCCTTTAACGGCATAATTCAACAATTCGTCAGTCACTTCGCTTTAAACGAAACTTAACCATTTCATCCTCGTTACCATTTTTATCTTCTATCTATTATAGAAAAGAGGGATGTTGATGTGACTTTATCCTATGTGGCAATGTCACATCAACCCCATGTTGATTTAGCTGTAAAGTGTCATCTGTATAGTTCTCGTGTTGACGCGCGCGCGCGCACACACACACATATATATCATATTTATTTAGTTTTAATTTTCTTCAAATATGTCTTACGCGTCATGGATGATATTCCAAAAATCAGGTGAATCTAATGCTATTGACCCTTGATTTGATTGTTACAATGAGTGGATCGAGGGTCAAATCTCATTAGTGTTCACCCTTATTTAGGGGTTTGGAGTTTTTTAATGTGTACATCAATCTTATAAAAGACTTCAAAAAATAAGGTGGGTGCAGTTTTTGTGCTACCATCGTAGGATAATTCATATACTAAATACATACCCATCAACATATATATATATATATATAATGTATATTTGATGTCATTTGTTGATGCACATATATATATGTTATATACATCATGGATGATCAACATACTAAAAATCAAGTGAATCCGACGCTATTTGACCCTTGATCTAATTGTTGCTATTTCTATAATTTTAAAATGATAGAACTTTTTGTAATGAGAGGATCAAGGTTCAAATTCCTCTAGGATTTATGTGTATTTGGGGGTATTAGGGTTTTAAAATATGTATAACAATCTCGAATTTTTTAAAAAAAAATGAAGAAAGTTAGGGTTGTGATGTCAGTATATGAGATTTTGTAGCATATCTACATATATATATATACATGAGAATAATAGGTATCATATGATAAATTTGGTTAAGCCTTATATATGTCTCCAAAACTCCACAATTGGCCATTTTTCGAAAGATCAGAACCATTCATTTTTATCTACATATTTTTAAAACCCCAAAACACTGAACATCGGGTGAACTCAAGGGGTTTCGCTCATTCATCTATCTATCATAAATTTAATGGTTTTACATTAATTGAACTTTTGTGACGAGAGGTGAACATGTAAAATCCCTAGGTTCACCTCGATATTCAGTGTTTTAGTATTTTAGAATATGAAGATTAAAATGAATCGTTCCATTGTCTAAACAAATAACATAAGGTGGAGTTTTGAAGGCATCATATGAGGCTTAACCCCATATATCATATGAAACAAATTATATGTGTGTGTGTGTGTATGTATATACATATATATATATATAATATGAGAATAATGGGTATCATATGACATGTGAGACATCTTCTTATATTCAAGACATAAAAAGTGTGGTGGTATATGCCTACATGGACTTATAGTTGTACCACCACACTTTTTGTGTCTTGGTATATGAGGAGATGACTCCATTATCATATGATATCCATTATTATATATATATATATATATATTAATGTGTATCAGATGTCACCTGACCAACTTGAGTCAGGTGCGCTGACGTGGCGGCCTACCATTGACCGCCCATAAAGCAAAACGTACTTTTGCTTTATGGGCGGTCAATGGTAGGCCGCCACGTCAGCGCACCTGACTCAAGTTGGTCAGGTGACATCTTTTCTACATTAAATTCATATATATACGAACCTTTGCAAAAAATTTCATGTGTAACCATAGTGAGAAAAGTATCTTTTTGATATTTTTCTAGATCCAAACGTTAGATGGTATATATACATCCTAACTCCAAACCAAAAATCAAACAAATCCCTCGATCGGACCGGTATAGGATGTTTTTTGGTTGAATTTGCAGCAGTTTAATCAAGGATCAAATCCTTCTAGTGTTCACCCATTATTTTTTCTACCCATTATTTTTTCTGAGGTGTATATGTATGTATGTATGTATTAATCCTTGAAAAAAGTTTTAAAAAAAATTAAATTGCTTTTCCGCACCATGTTTTTATGCAAAATGTTTGCATAGGAACATGTCCACACACACAAACGAAATAACCCGTGCACATAGTGCACGAGGCAAAAAAAACCCCTCAAAAGGATGCAGTGTACGTGTGAAATCGAAAAGGAGCGAGAAGTGTGGATGGGTGTGCGGGGATCGTCGGGTGGTAAAAGGGGTTTAGGGGTTTAATTGCAAAAAAAACTTGGGGGGGGCAAAGCGCAAAATTCCCAATGGAAAACTTGTAATTCATGGGAAATGAGGGGATATAAGGTATAAAAGTATGGGCTAAATTGCATAAAACATTGGGAGTGTAAAGTACAACAATCCCAATGGAAAACAATCCTAATGGAAAGCTTTCAATTCAAGGGAATGTGAGGGGCATTTAACCCAACTCCCTAAAGCCACGCCCCAAAGCAAGCCCAACCCCCCAACCACCCCAAGTGGCCATTATGATGAGGTGACAAAGTAGGCCAATTTTTGTCCTATTGGGTTTGTCCTAGTAGGACAAAGGCCCTATTTCTAATATATATGTATAAATATATACGAGCAAAAGGTATATGAGCAGCCGTTATGGGAAATTTCCTACACTACCCCTCATATATGTCAATATTTCCACCATTTTTCAGAACATGAATAACATTCGTCTTCTTCTACATATCATTAATGATAAAACTACCGAAAATCAAATGAATCCAATGATATTTGACAATTGATCCGATTATTGCAAATTCAACAGTTTTAAAACAATACAATTTTTTGTAACGAATAGATCAATTGTCAAATTTCCATAGGATTCACCCATATTTGAGGTTTTAGGATTTTAGAATGTGTACAACAATCCTAAACAAAAAAAATTAAAAAATGATGGATGTCTTTGGCGGGCCATTGTAAGAAATGTCCTACACCGGTTGCTCACCTATCTTAACACACACACACACACATAAAATACAAATGAGGGATGTTTTTGAATGGATTTGCTGACTGGGTCAAAGATGTGGATAGAAAGACATTTAAGATTTAATCTTAAGGAATCAATGGTTAGGATGAGAGGTTGCAAAAATTTTGGAGGAAAATCCCTAAAAGTTTGGGGAGAACTAAAAGTTTTGGGGGAACTAAATTTTCTTGGAAGAACTAAGTTTTAATTAAAAATTTCGAGGGGAACTAAATCTAGGGGAACTAAAATTACAAGTTTTGGTGGGAACTAAATCTGGAGGGAGCTAAATTTTGATGAAAACTAAAATTTTCGGGGTGATTAAATCTTTAGGTGGACCTAAATTTTAGTTTGAATACGGTGAAAAAAATTTATTGGGTGGAATATTTTGAACGAGGCTGGAAATTTTTTTAGGGGGAGATTTTGAATTGTTTGAAATTTTTCGAGGGAATGTTTTGAATGCCCCGTGACTTATAATCATGGGTTATGACGCGCGCGCGCGCGCGCGTGTGTGTGAAACCTGATACGATTTGGGGGGTCAAATCGTATTTAGGGCTGAATTTAAAAGAGGAAAAATGGAAAAGAGAGGAATTTCTATTGAAATACGAAGAACAATAAGATAGATTTGATCTTTTTCTGGAGAGATCACTCCCTAACTTGAATCTAAAGGATCAAGTCTAATCCCCACTAACCCTAGCCGTCATGGCAATTAATCTCAATTCTTCGATAATGAACAACTAGGGTTTTTGGGGTATTTATAGGGTTCATCTAGTTATTGCTAAGCGCACACACCGTGACTTAAGCAATGACTAAGATGTTTACAAGCAAAAACAAACCAAACTAAGGAAGATAAGGTGGGTAGCTCTAATTCCGGCCCGTGCCCGTGCCCGCTTGCCTCCTCTTGTAGACGACCGCATCATTACTCCCCCCCAAAAAACGAACCTTGTCCTCAAGGTTGTAGTCTGGGAACTGAGCCCTGATGGTGTCCTCCCGCTCCCAAGTAGCCTCGTGGTCAGGCAACCCCAACCATCTTACCAGCACCTCCCGACCGCCCCTCTCTGTGTGTCGAACCTGCAGAATATCCTGGGGCGCCATCATCATCTCTGAGTCGGCTGTCAATGTGGGTGGCAGAGTGGCCACCGGTGTCTGCGCTCCAACCGCTCGTCGTAACTGAGAGACGTGGAACACTGGGTGTAAGGCAGATCCTGGGGGCAGCATCAGTCTATATGCCACGGGTCCAATCCTCGCCTCTATCTGGAACGGCCCATAAAACAGCGCGGCCAACTTCTCGTTCCGGCGTCGGGCCAGCGACCTCTGTCGATACGGTCTCAGCTTCAGATAGACCTGATCCCCTACCGCAAACTCCACCTCTCTACGATGTGCGTCCGCCTTGGCTTTCATAAGCTTCTGAGCCCTTGTCAAATGCTTCTTCAGCTCCTCCAAAATCCCCTCTCGCTCCTCGAGGTACTGGTCCAATTGGGACACCGGGGTCGTCCCACCACGATAATGGACCAGCGCTGGTGGATCCCTCCCATATAGCACTCGAAACGGTGTCGTCTGTGCGGCGTGGAGGGACGACAGTTGTTGTATCGGGGAAGGCTGGTGATACCACGGGGCTCAGTGCACATCCCACTGATTTTTCAGGAGTTCCATGGGAGCGCAATAGGGGGGCATTCTGGCGTCCAACAAACATACATGAGGATGGCCAGAGAGCTGTACTGGAGGGGAATGAAGAAGGACATCGCAGAGATGGTAGCCCGTTGTGACGTCTGCCAGCGTCACAAATACTTGGCCATGGCACCAGCAGGGCTGCTGCAACCCTTAGCTCTTCCTGAGCGGGTCTGGGAGGGGATTAGCATGGATTTTGTGGAGGGGCTACCCAAGTCGGAAGGATACTCGGTGATTTTGGTGGTGGTAGACCGACTGAGCAAGTATGGACACTTCATTGGGCTGAAACACCCTTATTCTGCAGTGACAGTGGCTACGGCATTTATGCGGGAGGTGGTGCGTCTGCACGGGTTTCCAGAGTCCATAGTATCGGATCGGGACACTGTCTTCATGAGCCAGTTCTGGAGGGAGTTGTTCAGGGTGCAGGGGACCGTTCTGAGGAGGAGCACCGCTTACCACCCCCAGACGGATGGGCAGACGGAGGTCGTCAACAGGAGCGTTGAGACCTACCTTCGCTGTTTTGCATCGGATTGTCCTCGGAGTTGGTATCGATGGCTGGCGTGGGCGGAGTATTGGTACAATACCTCCTTCCATTCGGCCACTGAATAGCCTGGGTGCTCAGTCACCCCATGAACCAAATCCTCGCGGACTCTAGACAACTCCTTGTCGGCCTCCACCTCCCTCCATAAGGGCTCCCAATCCGCTAGCAGTGGTACTGATAAGGCTGCCAAAGACGTACCCTCCTCCCGCCGTGATAGCGCATCCGCAGCCTTGTTTTCCAACCCCGGCCGATAGTGTATCTCAAACTTGTAGTCCACAAGCTTAGATAACCACTTCTGATAGTCCGCCGCCACCAATCTCTGCTCCAGTAAGTACTTCAGGGACCTCTGATCCGTGCGCACAATAAATGGCCGCCCCAGCAGGTACGGACGCCACTTCTGAATCGACAAAGCGATTGCCATCAGCTCCCTCTCATACACGGACTTCTGCCTCGCCCGTGAAGACAAGACCTGACTGAAGTAAGCCACGGGTCGCTGATCTTGCATCAGCACTGCTCCCAGCCCGTACCCCGAAGCATCTGTCTCAACCACAAAGGGTCTGCTAAAATCAGGAAGAGCCAGTACCGGCACGGTCGTCATCGCTCCCTTCAGGGCCTCAAACGCCGCAGTCGCCTCCTCAGTCCACTGGAACCCATCCTTCTTCAACTGCTCAGTCAGAGGCCATGCAATGGTACTATAGCCCTGCACGAACTTGCGGTAGTACCCCGTCAAGCCCAAAAATCCCCGCAATGCCCTCAGTGTAGTTGGCCGCGGCCAATCTATCATGGCCTCTATCTTGCTCCTATCAGCTGCCACCCCTGCTGCTGAGACCACATGCCCTAAGTATTCCACCTTCGCCTGGGCGAACGTGCACTTCTTCTTATTGGCATACAGCTGGTGGGCCTGTAACTCCTGTAACACTGTCTCTAAATCCCGCACATGCTCCTCCACTGTCCGGCTGTACACCAAGATGTCGTCGAAGAACACCAAGACAAACTGCCGTAGGTAAGGCTGGAATATCTTGTTCATCAACGACTGAAATGTCGCAGGTGCATTCGTCAGTCCAAAGGGCATGACGAGGAACTCATAATGCCCCTCATGAGTCCTGAAGGCAGTCTTCTGTACATCTTCTGCCTTCATCCGGATCTGGTGATATCCCGACTTCAAGTCAATCTTCGAAAAGACCGACGCCCCATGTAATTCGTCTAGCAACTCATCTATCACCGGTATAGGAAAACGGTCTGCCACCGTCTCCTTGTTGAGGGCACGGTAGTCTACACAAAACCTCCAGCTACCGTCCTTTTTCTTCACCAAGAGCACTGGGCTAGAGAACGGACTAACACTCGGCCTAATCACCCCCGCCTGCAGCATCTCCTTGATCAATCGCTCGATCTCATCCTTCTGGACATGCGGGTACCTGTATGGTCGGACACTGATGGGCGCTACTCCCTCCCGTAGCACGATGGCGTGCTCGTGGTCTCTCTGTGGTGGAAGTCCCTGCGGCATCTGAAAAATGTGCCCATAGCTGTCCAACAACTCCTCCACCTCCGGTGATGCCCTCTGCTCCTCTGCCACTGCCCCAAACTCCTGGTAGGACACAAAATATGCCTCTCCTCCTATCGACACTGCCCGAGCCAAGGACTTCAGGGACGCTGCGCGACAACACAGGCTGGGGTCCCCTAGCAAGATCACAGTCCTTCCGTTCTCCTGATATTCCATCCTAAGCATCTTCCAGTTGAACTTGGTGTCGCCTAGTGTCTGTAGCCACTGCATTCCCAACACCAAGTCAACCTTCCCCAGCTCCAGGGGGTAACAGTCTACCACCACCTGAGCTCCCTGTACTGCCAGAATCACAGCCCTGCAGACACCCCTGCTCTCCTCCCTCTGGCCGGTGCCCAAAATCACCCCAAAAATGGCTGTCTCACTCACTTCTAGCCCCACCTGCTCCACCAACTTCCTGGAGATGAAATTGTGGGTCGCCCCACTGTCTATCAATACAGTCACCTCCTGGTCTGCCAACCTGCCCACCAGCTTCATGGTGTGATAAGGAGTGAATCCCACCACGGAGCTAAGAGAAACCTCTACGACGTCTAAGTGCTGGTGCTGTTCCGCCACAGCCTCCTCCCCATCGAGTATAATGGTAATATCTCCCTCTTCTTCCTCAGCCGCCACCTCCAACTGCATGGCTCGCCCTGCGCACCGATGCCCCGGAGTGAACCGCTCATCGCACTTGAAGCACAGCCCCTTGGCCCTGCGCTCCCTCATCTCTGCCTCGGTCATCCGACGGGTCTGCCCCCCAGGTCTGGTCTCCGCGGCCGGGGTCCCGGTCGTAACCCTAGGTGCTGCTGGCGGAACTGGGTTACGTGCCGCAACCCCGCCCCACATTCCTCTAGACCTCCTCTCCTGAGTCTGCCTGTCCTCCACCCTCCTGGCTAATCGCATCATAGCCGCCAACCCCTGAGGGTCGTGCACTCCTACCTCTGCTCTCACGGATGGCTTCAACCCCTTCAGAAAGTTCCCCTCCATAGATTCCGCTGACACCCCCCTCTACTCGGCTCGAGAGGGTCTCGAACCTCGAGATGTAGTCACGCACGGTCCCCTCCTGTTTCAAGGCATACAATTGCTCAAAAAGCCCGCCCCCGTGGGTCTCCTGGAACCTCTCCATCAGGCACTCTGTCAGCTCCCTCCAAGTCCGTATCGGTCTCTGCTTCTGGGTCCACCGATACCACGCCAGGGCTTCCCCTTCGAAATTTAGTGCCACCGCCCTCAGCCTCTCTGCTTCAGCGAAGCCCATGACCTCAAAATATCTCTCTACCTGATAGATCCAGCCATCGGGGTCCTTCCCATCGAACAGTGGTGCCTTCAGCTTCCGCATATCAGGGGGCGTATCTCCTCGTAGTGGTCCCCCCCTGTCTGCATGCCGCCTCTGGTAAGTATGATCCTCGGCCCCCCACTGTCCTACACCTCCCCTGGCCCTCCCATTGGCGAGTGCTCCCACATCGTCCCACTCGTCTACATGCTCCCTCCGGGGTCCTCCTCGTAGCCAACCTGCGTCGACGCCCCCAAAAGGAGGGGGAAAACCTCCCGCGGGCCCATGGTGGGCCGGCCATCCTCCCCCGCCCCCAACCTGGGGCGGGTCGCCATCGGCGGGCCCCAGGAGGGTCCGCCCAATCATTCCGCCCCCGCCTGGGGGCGGAAACCCCCCCGCGCCCCCCGCCTGGGGGCGCCACCCTTCGCCGCCCCCCGGGGGGGCGGAAACACCCCAGCGGGCCCCAGATGGGCCCGCTGCTGTTCGCCGCCCCCCGTGGGGGGCGGAAACCCTCCGGCGGCCCCGTTTCGGGGCCACCCGCCTTCGCCGCCCCCAGTTGGGGGCGGCCGACTATCCGGGCCCCTTTGCCGGCCCCGCCCATCATCCGGTTGCCTCGGGTTGCTCTCCCGTGGGGGAAAAGCCACCACTTCGTCGCCGTTTCCATGATTTGTCCGTGAGACCAGATCTAATGAACCCGACGACTGCGGATCTGGATCCCGCTGCAGAAACTGGGGTTGTTGAAGCATCCTCGCCACCTCGGCAAACCCATCCTTCATCTCGCGCGAATGGCGCTCCGAGACCCGATTCAACTTCTCATCCATGGTTGCGCTCAAACCCGCCTTGAGTTCTTCCCTCATATCCGTCATCTCCTTTCGCAACCCCGTGATTTCTGCATCCAATCGCTCCTCCAGAGTTTTTGTCGCCGCCGCCCGTGTGCTCGCCATAGGACCGAGTGCTCTGATACCAAAATGATACGATTTGGGGGGTCAAATCGTATTTAGGGCTGAATTTAAAAGAGGAAAAATGGAAAAGAGAGGAATTTCTATTGAAATACGAAGAACAATAAGATAGATTTGATCTTTTTCTGGAGAGATCACTCCCTAACTTGAATCTAAAGGATCAAGTCTAATCCCCACTAACCCTAGCCGTCATGGCAATTAATCTCAATTCTTCGATAATGAACAACTAGGGTTTTTGGGGTATTTATAGGGTTCATCTAGTTATTGCTAAGCGCACACACCGTGACTTAAGCAATGACTAAGATGTTTACAAGCAAAAACAAACCAAACTAAGGAAGATAAGGTGGGTAGCTCTAATTCCGGCCCGTGCCCGTGCCCGCTTGCCTCCTCTTGTAGACGACCGCATCAAAACCCTTGGTCAAAGTTGAAGAAAATGTGAGGTAATCTACACTTAATTACTTCTCTCATTCTCAAAAGCTCAGTATAATGCATCAAAAAAATTCTACACTTAATTACTTCTCTCATTCCCAAAAGATCGGTATAATGCATCAAAAAGAACATATCTTCGACTGATAATGAATCTTAGAACTTATTTCAATACCTGAATTGCGTGTACAATCAATCTCCTTTACCACTGAGGCTCAACATGATGATTTTAAAAAAAAATTCTTTTATGTAGCACCAATTTTATCGTTTAATTTTTTTATGATCCTTACACTATCTCCTTGAGGCGAATGTTTTATGCATTATGAGACTTCTATGCATCCTAGTTGTTACCTGTAAAGAAAGCTACCCTGTCATTTCAATTGAATTTCCTTTCGCATGGATCTTTTTATGTACCTGAGCAATTTTTCATTGCCCTGTCAGTTTGCTTGACCTTCCCATCACCTTGTTCTATGTATGTACCTGAGCAATTTTTCCTTTGGTTATCAATTATATGGACAGCATATTATACTGAGACAGTACTCTTTCGCTGCTTTTTATCAGGTTTCATCAGTTAATGTATATTTCTTACTTGCTTATGATACTGCAGATGACATAATGTGGTATGTCTGTACGCTTGGATTTGCTTCTGTAAATCTTTTATTCACTTAGTTTTTTGTTGATTATTGGAAGAAGCCTTATGCGTGGGATTTTTTTTCTCAGGGATGTTCTCCAGAACAAGCTGGACAATGTGGGCCAGGTTTGTTCTCTCCCTTTTCCTCCTTTCCCGCATGCTCGCATGCTTGTGTGCATGCATGCGTGCTTAAACTTCAGAACTTAGTATGCCTCCAGATGTTGGGTTGCTTATGGATTAGTTTGAATAAAAAAACTGGATTATGATAACATATAACAATGTGTCTATGTGGGTGCATGCTCCCTCTCATTTTTGATACGTGCATTGTTATGTTTGTAATGTTCCGAGTGGGAACTTTTATGGTAGTCATCCATCAGAGTATTACTTTTACTCATCCACGCTTAACTACAGAGTTTTATTTCCATGTTTCCTTTTTGAAAAATAATGTTAGGTACGATGGTCTCTTTAGCGCGTACAAACTAAATATACGAGACTTTTTTAGTTTGTCAACATGAGACTATTTGCTTTCATTTGTGTGCGACAATGTTCAATCTGTTTCTGAGATGAAGAGGGGGGAAAGAAAGAAAATAACATGGACTACTTGATCCAGTATTGGCGTCGGTGTTGTTGCATTTGTGGGCGTATTATCTATGTCTATCTGATGGGAAACGAGGAGAGAAGATGGATGGAGATCCATATACAGAATAGTTGCGAATGTTCAGAATCACAAAAGATCCATTAGAGTGTAGATGTTACGCTTGACTCCTGGTGATAACTTTACGTGACTAATGAAACTTGTTGCTTTTCATGCCTCTTCCTATCAAAATTTCCCAATTTGTGTACTTTTATGTGATCTTATATCGGAATATTTAGAAATTCGAGTTCTTTTGTCTTTATTAATTCATTGATGAGGTTGCAAAGTGCTAGATACTGTTTTAGACCACCATGAAAATAGCGACTAGGAGCATTGAAAAACTTGTGCTTGTGAACAAAACATACATGAGACTGTTCAACATTGTGATATGTCGTTTGCTGGTTACCAAACATAATAATTTTGTGGACTGTTTTGATATGTCATTTATTATAATAACTGTACAAAAGGTTATTATGTCTTGGAGCAAATTGCGAATGCTTTAAGATTATAATGTGTTCCAATTTATGATTAATTTGAAAAAGAAAAGTTAAACTGTGAATCAACATGTGTTCAATAAGTTCATATCTATTGAATTTTAAATGCATGTTAAAAGCTTGGTGATTTGATTCTTGATTCTGCCAGAACCTCCAGAACCTGGTCAAATTTCATTTAAAGGGTATTAAGTTGTTGAAACCAGGTTTCCACTTAACTGGTAGATTTCTTCCCTTCATCTATTTAAATAATAAATAAAGATGATTCTTTCAGCTGGTCTACCACATTAGCGGACAATGATCCATCTTGAAATTTGTGCTTCTCACTATCCATTTGTTTAAAGAACATCCAACTTTTCTGTATATATGATTACACATTACAAATGTGGGTTAAGAATGAGTCTAGTTGTAATATAAATCTCTTGCTATTGTTACACAATGTTAGAAGCAAGATATTTTCTTTTAAGTTTATGAGATTAAGTGATTTATTCAAATTTTCTCTCTCCAAGATATGATATTTTACATAAAATTTACTTCTGAGGTGTGAGATTTCAAGGAAATGTTTATTTTATATAGGTTTGTGTATAGGCTACCAGATGCAAATGTTGGATAAACCTGGTCACTAAGCATTCAAAATATTCCCCCAAAACATTTCAACCAATTTAAAATCTCACCAAAAAAATTTGCAATCTCTTCAAAACCCCCCCAAAAAATCTTCTGCCACCTTCAAAATATCCCCCTCCAATAAAATTTTTTAATCACATTCAAACTTTAATTTAGTTCATCCAAAAAAATTTAGTCCACTCAATGTTTAGTTTACTCTAGATTTAGTTCCACTAAAATTTAAAATTTTAATTCCATCCAGATTTAGTTTCTCTAAAATTTTAAATTAAAATTTAATTCACTTAGGGAATTTGGTTCCCTCTAAAAATTTTAGTTCCCCCAAAATTTAGTTCCTTACAGATTTAGTTTCATCCAAAATTTTAGGAGTTTCCCTAAAATTAGGGTTTCCCTCTAAAATTTTCAGTCACATCTTATTCATTGAATCCTCAAAATTCAATCTGTATTGTCTTTCTACCCACCTTTTTGTCCTAACCAACAATCACATTCAAAAACATCCCTTAATTGTGTACTAGATTACTTGCTGCTAAAAATGATTGGTAGATTATTGGCATGTTGCTTTTTTACGTAGAAATTTGAAGTTACGGCGATTTTTATATTGTGTGCACCAATAAAATTGAATCATCAAACTGTGTAATAAAACTTTTAATTCAAATATTTTCAATCAGCTGTTTTTTTTCGGTTCGACAGGTGCTTGATGGCGAACAAAAAGAGTTAGAAGTGACAATCAATGTGACCAGTAGCCCTGCGAAGCCAAGGCCTAGCCCTGCGAAGCATAGGCCCAGCCCCGGAAAACAGAAGACATTAGACGCCTTCCTTAAACGTTGTTCGGATGCTTCAGATGGTTCTCCCAACTCCCAGAGACAAAAACTCTGAAGAGGGTTCAAGTACGGTTGTTTTTTATACCATCGTTTATGGGCATGTAGGTAAATAATGGTGAAAAAACGTGTAAATTTTGTATATGTAATTATGTATAACCCTCATTTTTGTAAGCAGGATGCCATGGTGACTTGTAATATATTAAAATCATTGTGTACACAAAATCATGAGAGTAGATCATGGACGATCTTTGCACGAACAAGGATTCTGTTTGGAAATTCAAAGATGGAGGTTTGTAGAAATGCATTTGGCCAATGGCCTGATGTATCCAAAATGTGATTTAAAGTATATGCTTGTATGCACCTTTCTCTTTTATACTTTACGTTTATCATTTGGTCTTGCTCTGTCATTAACTTAGCATGTGTTGTGATGGTTTTGCTCAATACTAATGATTCTCATAGCTATGCTCTATGAACGAAAGAAACAATCCCCTTAATCGGTGCGTGAAATATAATACCTTGCTCTGTTGTAACAGCATATGGATGGGATTCATGTTTTGGTTTTTTGCGATAATCTTCTGATAAGAAGAAAACCGCAGCTACTAATCACAATAGTCAATGTCATATAATGAGGGTCTATGATGTTAGTCATTGCAAGGTTGGAGGCTATTTACACCTAACTTTTATTTATCTGTACAGATTTTTAGATCAGGCATGTGAGGATTGCCATGTTCTTTTGTTTGGATTGCGATCTATTTTAAAGTCGAGTTCTCACACCGCAAATATACATTATTTGAATATATGATAAGCGTTTAAAATGTGCTGCTGTGCCGCAACACGTTTGAACAACCTTGGAGAATACTAGTAGTCCAAAAAAATAAGGTGTTGGTGGGCGAGATGTCTTAATTGAGGAGTCATATTAAAACTTTGAGCCAAAAAGGGCCCCCATGGCAAGTTCTCGAGAATGCCTGCGCTTATCGTGTATAAAAGTTCATATGTTTTTTAAAGATAAAATGTGCAATAATACTTTTTGTTGGGATCACCCTTCAAGATACTTTAGGGAATATGTTAGCTTTCAGTCTTTAAAGGGCTAATATTGTCTTTCTACTAATATGAATGGGAGTTGCTATGCGCACAAACCTAATTCCTCATTACATAGACATACTTTACACACAGACCAAAAAATTTGCACATACCGATTTCTACTTTACGCATATACCCGCATTTACGCATATACCCGCATATGTACGCACAGGCCTAACACATTTACGTAAATTTCCACTTTACGCATATACCCGCATTGTGCGTACATATCCTTTTCATACATCTATCCAGCGGGGGCTGGGGAGGAGGCGGACGAAGGGAGCGGGTGATGGGGTGGTGGTGGAGGGGGGGAGGGGATTGGGGAGGGGGCGGACGAGGGGAGGGGCTGGGGAGGAGGTGAGGGAACGGGGGATGGGGAGGGCATCAGATGAGGGGGCTTGGGAGGCGGCAGATGAGGGGAGCGGAGGCGGGGAGTGGGCGGACGAGGGAAGGGGGTTGTGGAGGGGGTTGGAAGAGGGGGAGGGGGGGTTGGACAAGGCGATGGGCTGGGGAGGAGGCGGGTGAGGGGAGTCGGGGAGGGGAGCGGCAGACGAGGGGTAGATGAGGGGGCATGGCGAAGGTGGATGAGGGAGGGGTTGCAGCGACCATGCGTGCTGCGAAGAAGAAAAAGTCTTTAACGGCATACCTGTAAATTTTGAATGGAGTCAAGAGTTAAAGAAAAAGTTTTAATGGCACATATGTAAATTTTGAATGGCAAACTTGTTAATAAGTGGTCTGTGTAATGAACAATTAGGTCTGTGCGCATAGCAACTTTCAATATGAATGCCTACTGTCTTTAGTTTAAGTTGCGGGTTTTATTAGATTACGCCGGGGGTTTAGTTCCAATTATAAAATCATTTATTTAACGGCATTCTTGGGTGTGCTCGGCCCAGAACTCTCGAAGGCCCAGCAAAGTAGTTACTTGGATCTTTGTCATTCACTGTCGCTCGCTCAATTCCTCCAAATTAGAAGAGGAGGGAGGAGTATCGGTAGAAAGGAATTGGGAAAAGACGGCAATGGCGTTGAGACGCGCGTTTGGGTGGTCGGAAGGGGAGCCGATGAGATCGGATTGCAAGCCCTGCTCGAGGCTGATGAGGCACACCGCCGGAATCTTTACCGTCGGCGGCGGCCTCTCCTTCTGGGTCCTCTGCAGGCTCCACTACGGTCTGTACACCCCCAATCTCTCGCTTTTTGAATCTCAGTAACCGCATCTTCTTAATCTACTTCTGATAGTGGATTTGTGACCATATAGGTCTTGTGAGCAATATGTGTTTGATAAAATGCTTAAACGTAATTGTCTTTTCGGTTATATCAAATTCAACAAACACACACAGCCAAAAAAAAGTAATTTTTTTAAAAAATAAAGTTGGTGTGGTTTTCTTACAGTGTACAACATTATATTCCATTTCCCCATTTCCCCATTTCCCATTATGTAAATTAGAACACACAAAACGTCGAGATTAATCAATTGGTTCCCCTTTAAAGATGATTCTTTTGTTTTACTTGGTTGTTTTTCGTCAGCCATCCTCAAGATTGGGTCTTAATGTGGACTTACTTCAATATTATTGTATAAATAAGGAACTGAATCCTCATTTTAGAGCACGGTCTTATGAATAATATGCATAATGGAACATTTTTAGTTTTGACTAGCATAAATTTAGGAATAGCATGCACATATGTTGCACATACATGGCTACCCCAACATGGACAATGCACGTTGATGTGCCACCGACACTAAAAAAATATGTAGGACATGCGTGTCTGACATACGTGTCCGACAGGTTTCCGATGACACAGCTTCACGATAGGAGGATCCATGCTAGGTGTGAACAAGCCTATCAGTTCTTAAAAATTGCATAGTTCAGTGATACAATCTTGCGGCATTAGTGTTTCACTAGAAACAAAATAACCACCATAAGAGAAAAGAAACGAAAATCTAAATTATAATAATTACTTATGGCACTGATCGCATCATTCCTGCTAGTTGATTGATATCTTCAATGTTGATTGCCATTTATATATATAAGTTTCTTTCAATTCCTTCAATTGGAATAAGAAAATTTTATAAGATTAGTTATCAGTCATGGTGTTTCATGATGGGTTATTAAATAGACAGATTTTATATGCATTAGGACATCCTGTTGGATATTCAGCTATTTGATCCTTTATGCGGATATCTATTGTGATATTTGGTAGATTTAACACCAAGGTTCAAAATCTTAGTTTCGATCTTGTTATTGGGTCAGTTTATAGTATCAGTATCAGTTATATCGAGAGTATTTGGTGATACTTATCGGTATAACTTTACATGACGGTTATCTTAACTCAACATAGTTAGTTGCATTTAGATATTCATGTTGATTAAGTGCTTCATCTGTTCATAGATTATTTCTGTCATTTATGTCGATGTCTTCGTTTTTCTAAACCTTTTGATCAATGGGCTAACATGTTGAACATTGAATTTGACTATTAGATGCGATTTTTTTTTCAAATATTAGAATAAATAAAATAAAATGTAAAGGTTTTGTAATTCAAACCTCGAAGCTTTTTTATATTAGTTGTTATTTTTTTATTCATCGGAATTTATATATTAGTTGTTATTAGTAAGTAGTATTGTGGTTTTGGTCAGTTTGGATGAATCTTATCGGCATGGTTGCAGTCCAATACGATACAAGCAACATGGATCGGTATCGGTTGAGATTTCAAACTTTGATTTATACATTTGATAAAACAATGTGTTTGAAATCACCCATTGAATGGAAGATCAGCTAGCCAGAATTGTGCTTTGTATTTGCAAATTCAGGATTCTACATCTATTTCGCAATATTCGTTTTATATATACTGGTTAGAACATTAGAATTTTTATTGCAAATTCAGGATTGATGAATCAGACTCTCTAAAAAAGCAGCTGCTTGTGATTGATATCACTTACGGAAACTTTCATCTTCTTTTGATTGCGAATACATTTTCCATATCATAACATGATTTCAAGATGGCTGCTTGATTTACCACTTTTGTTTCTGTATCTTTCTAAAATTTTGGTTCACTGTACTTATTTGAGTCTCTTGACGTGACTTAAAAAAGAGGAACTATATATGGTCTGAGTAGATGTGTATAATTTCATTACATAGACCCTCGTGTACAATGATTATGTGTAACAATTTGGGGTGACGGGTTCCAAAAATTTTCTTAGAGAAAGAATAAAATTGTGTATGTTCTTAGTGCATTTAAACTGTAAGTGGCTTTTACAATGCCAGTTGTTATCGGCATTTTTTCTTAAGTGGAGACTTTGAACTCAGATATTTGGGTCTCAACTACTCATCATTGTCATTCTAATACAGGACCAAGAATTACTGTTCCAAGAAGTCTTAGATGGGTCTCTTGCGGAGCAATTTCAGTGAGCTCAACGTCAGCCTTGCTGGTCCGCCTTTTTAGTCCAGAATGTGAACCCCAGAATATTGCAGCTTATGACAACCTGAAGTGATGTATTATTTGGTTCTACAACTCCTATGGTTTTATAGTTTGTCAGTTGGGCCTGTGCATTTTGTTTTATCCTTGTTATCTTAACACGATTAAAAACATATGAGTTGTTTTTATCCAGAGAGAGAGAGTAATCTTTCTGATAATAGTGCAATTCTACTAAGTTGAACTGATTACATGGTTTATAGAAATGATATCTATGCTTCCACGCTTACTTGGTCTTTCTAATACTGAAATTGTTCTCTGCATTTAATGCTTTTATGACATAATTTTACTCGATTAATGAAGAGAATTACATTCACCTAATCCTAAGTTAGTATGTGCTAGTTGGCTCTTTTACATTGGATTATTGGATATATAGATAACCAAATGGATACAAGTTTACATATCTAATACACATAAAAATGAGACAATCTTAGGAGACAGAGCTAAGGTAATCACTAGTTGTTTTGACGAAAAAATGAAGGCCATGCAAAGCATTCTTAACAAAAAGACATTTTACCTATATGTACTTGGTCATCTCATAAAATACTGGATTAATGGTAATATAAAGCGTTACTTGAATGTCACAACACATAGGCATCAATCCATCCTCTTGGAATCTTAGTTCCAATAGTAAAATTTTTAACAACGTTCTCTCTTTTGCCATGTGAGCCATCGCTATATACTCAACCTCCATACTTGAACATGATACCATAGGCTGCTTATTTGCTCCACCAGATAACGAGGTTGCCACATATATATAGGTAAACCAGCCAGCAGTTATCTTCCTGTCTCTCTTATCTCGTGGATAGCTCGAGTTAGGGAAGGTTTTAATTGTAAGATGTCCGTGTCTCTTGTATAACAATTCTTTATCAGTCGACCCTTCAATGTAAGTCAAGATGCGCAATGTTATCTATCAGTAGATCTCACATGGTTTATGCGCAGACTGACCTATCAGTCCAACTACAAATGCAATATCTGGTTGAGTGACAGCTTGATAAATGAATCTATCAACCAACCTCATATAATAAGAAACATCTTTAAAGACTGGTCTAATTTTATCACAAATTAGTATCAGCATCCATACGAAATACTTAATGGTAGAGAGCCCACGAATGACAACTTCTTCCAATGTGACCTGACCATAGATATATATTTCTTGCTCCGGTGAACCTCGAGCTTTCATAAGTTAGTTGTAGAGCGTTCGGAAAAGGTCCCCGATAGTTCAAGATTACAGTTTGGGTAATTAAATGGCTTCGAGGTTCATAATATGAATTTGGAAACAAGTGAATGGGGGATCGAGTACACTTCTTAGGGCTAAAGGGCTCCATGTCCATTCCGGTTGATGCTGGCACATGCGACCTCATCTACTTGGCCTTTAGAGAATTTTGGGTTCAAGATCTAATACCAAGTTATAAATCAGAGAAAGAATCAGAAGAAGGTCAGAGAGAAGATCAGTCCCTCTCCATTGTATTGTTACTAGAAATAACTCGTACACGGAAGTCCAGGGGCAACCAAAAAAGCCCCACAAAATCAGGATGCCGGACCCAAACCGGTTCAAATGTGAATAATGGGTTCAAAGCGTGAGTATAATGTCATCTTGGGTTTTTGGGGATTTTTTCATTGGGGGGGTGTGATGTTGTGTATGTTTTTGGGTGTTGTTTGAGTGGAGGTGGGTTTTTGGGTTTTTTTGTCTTTGGGTGTGTTTTGGGGGATGTGGTTTTGGGTGGTTTTTTGGGAGATGATGGGGCATCTCATGTGGGCCTGTGGCACCCCTCTTTGGATGCCACATGTGACAAATGTCACATCAACCCTCTCAAATGTATAATAAATACATATAGATAACCAAATGGGTATGTGTTTATAGCTAAAATACCCGCATACCCAATATCTAATACAAGTAGGAAATACTTATTCTAACGGAAGCTGGTACGTAGAATAGCTTATATCATAAGCATTCTTTTTGTGTCGTAGTTAATTCAATGTGGGCAATAATGTTTTTATCCTTTTCTTTCGTATATACGTTTATGACTAAGATGTATGCTGACCGTTCGCTACCTACAGAGCTCTCTTTTTAGAGCCATGCGTGAGGCTTGCAGCAACAGAACGTAGAAGCCAAGTACATAATTTTTACATTGCTAATTTTCGTTTTACACTGTCCAGTCAATGTTATGGTGTATTATAATATTTATTGGTCATAGGGCACCATCCAAGTAAGATGTTAATGTGTATCCACAATTGTATATAGTTTTAAAATGGACGAATTAGGACGTATTGAACAATATATATTTAGTTTATGGCTTGAAAGTACATGGATTTAAGAACTGGGTTTATAAATCAAAATATGCAGCAGCAAGACATCAGCAAAAAATACGAGTATACCATAACTAGTTCAGTCACACCCACATATTACACACACCTCAGGGCTGTGGGTACAAACTATGAATACAACCGAGATCATGTTAGTTTTGTATGCATATGTCTAGTTGAGCTCCAAGAGGAACTAAACGAATTCCATTATCAAGAAGCCTACCATCTGTATTTTGCCTGTTTTCTAAGAAATTGCAATTGCGTTGAGTTAAGGAACCACTCATCAATCCCAACAATTTCAAAACCCCAATGTATTCAGAAAAAAATGGCAGGAATGAAACATATCTGGACAAATACACATATTTCAGCTGGGGTTGGATTTCCTTTCCTGAATTCATATTTCCTTTCCCGAATTGCATTAGATTTCATCGTAAAAACATAGCGACGACTTGAATGGTGGTTCTTTCAGGGGCTCACACAACTCCGGACACACCATATTAGAATAGCCTTTGACGTATGAGCACTTCCACGGATGGCTCTTCGTTACGTTGAGAACGATATTGGAGAGACAGAGGTTGTTGAATTCGTCACCCTGAATACCGTCCAAGAGACCTGCAACTCCGATATTTTCTCCGATGACATCTTTGATTGTTATCCTATTTATGACGGGAAGAGCTTGGGGATCATAGTTATCATCTGGGTGCTCCCCATACTGGCCCTGGATTCTGATTGCGATATCCACATCTTTCATGGTCACCCGAGAGATGTGTAGGTTCTGAACATACCCGCCTCGTCCTGGAGAGGTCTTTACTCTGATGCCGTGTTTTGAGTTGAAGACGTGGATGTCTTCCACCCAAACATCTGATATCCCACCGGACATCTCGCTGCCAAAGGCAATTGCGGCACCAGACTTCGTTTCTCCCGTGATGCGGCGTATGCTGATATTCGAGCTTGGGCGAGCAAAGGAAATGCCATATTCGTCCCACCCGCTCTTGATAACGATTATGTCATCTCCAGTGCTGATATAACAGTCTTCGATGCATACATTGTCGGAAGAATCTGATAGCAAGGGTCGATAAAGAAAACGGTCATGATCACAAAAAAATTAGAAATTAGAGGATATGGTACATATTTATATGCTTGTGTTGCTGTTCATTTTCATGTCTTTTAGAATTGTAACTTGAAAACGAACACATGTAATAAGTATTCTAATGCATGTACCAGTATTGCTTTCCTAATACATGCACGAGGGGTTCTGATGCTAATGCATGGTATCAGCTGAAATATATTGTATATTCTGTTACAAAGACAATAAGAAGAATCATATAATGCTACCGGATGTCCGGCAGGTAATATTCTTCATTGCCTGTATGAAAGGTTCAAGCAGCATTAACAACTTCTTTTCTTTTTGATTTATTGACTTGTATCTTATGAAAATTTGTCGAAATTCAATAAATCAATTGGCCTTCTGGAGATATCCTCTTACCAGGGTCAATAGCATCTGTGTTTGGTGAATCAGGGGGAGCAAGGATGGTGACATTCTGGATGAGCACTTGACTGTTCATTCAGCAAAACTATTCTCAAGTCCCCACTTGGAAATCGAATTATTCTATAACAAAGAGAAGGGCCACTGAACCTGATAGAGAGCACTAACCTGCAATACACAGGGTGAATAGCCCAAAACGGGGAGTTTCTGAAAGTCAGATTTGAGATGACTACCCCAGTTGAGTACATCAACTCGACTAGATGAGGCCGCGTATAATCCAGAGTCGCATCTTTAAATGAATCCCACCATACATTACCCTGGCCATCAATGGTCCCATTTCCGCCTGAAGCAAGATAGATATTGAAATCGCTTATTAAATCTTTCCTTTCGTTTACCGGTCATGGAAGTAGAGTTTATATGACTCGAGTTCAGTTTGTCAATGGACCTGTAATGACGACGTCTGTCAAATTGTATCCATAGATGAGGCTTTGGTGCCTTCCACCGGGCAACTCCCTGCCTCTCCCATATGAAGGCAATGGATCAATGACTGGCCAACAAGAAGGATCCTACAATGTCAACACATATTAGTCATGTGGGAAATTTGTGGGAACTATGTTACTTACAGGTTTCCGACTGGGCATGCAAGTTCAGCATAGAAAGTGAGATGTAACTGAGATGTATCAGTTATATCTCAAATGAACATCAGATATAGTATGATACTTGGTTATGTGTCGCCTGCATACACCTTTTATGTCATGCATTTTGAGAAGTACATATATGTCTCCTAAACTTGTAGGATTAGATGCTACAAGCTGAAATAACCCATGCATATGAAAAATTTATAAAGAAGTGGAGCTTACAGTGGTCCCAAGAATCACAGCATCATTGTCTAGCGACAATGTGAGGTGGCTGATGAGCATAAAACTCCCCGTCAGCCACCGTCCGGGCGGCACAAAGAGCTGAGCACCGCCCTTATCGGCAAACGAGTTGAGGTAGAAGATGGCATTCTCAAAAGCCTTGGTATTGAGAGTCACCCCATCTCCCACAGCACCGAACTCTGTGACTGACACGCTGTGTGGGCGACCTAATGTTGATTTCTTTGGCCTGCAGTCAAATTTGTGCGAGGCTGCCAACGGTGCTTCACTAACCAATGCCAGAATACAAAGAACTTCCAACAACTGAGAAAATTTAGCTTAGATCGGTAAAGCTAGACTTACGTTCTCAATGAGAGAGTAGAAAATACATTAAGATTAAATGGTCAAACATAAAAAAAATAAAAAAAATCCTTCAAGATCAAAAATAAGATAATCATACAATAATCAAAATCAGATCCTTCAGCGTAGAGAGAATTCAAAGAGCCAAGAGAAGCACTTACGGTTGCAAATCTCTCCATATGACTTAAAGATCTGCTTAATTTGAACAAAGATTCCTCTCTCAGACTTCAGAATCACTTCCTCAATCAAGAACACCATCAACAAGAAGAAGAAGAAGAAGAGATATAGTGATGACAGCGACACCTCCTTTGTCTTCTCTCCCCCATGGGAGAAAGAGTTGAAGCGTTGGCAATGGCCTTTTGTCTTCACCCCTACCCCCCCAATAATTAATTATAAACAAAACCCCTTGAGCTCCATCTCCCTCTAAAAACCGAAAAAAAAAAAGACCCCAAGCTGTTCTCTGAAAAGTTTCCTCGGAAGGACTTGTCCTCGTTCAAGACCTTCAGTGATTGGTCAGTTCAAGCTTGTGATGTCCGCCAGTTGCCAGAGTTTAAACGGTCAAAAAGAAACGTAAACAATGCTGTTATGATTCTTTTTTTCATTAATTTAAAGGAGATAATCATATTAAACAGGTGCTAATGGCTTTTTCTTCCTCCTAAGACACTCTTAATTAAGTTCTTTTAAGGGAGCACGCTGCGCATGGATCGGAGCCATTGCTTTGTAAACCATTATTAAAGCTTAACATGAACATTTAACATATTGATTGACTAATGCCATTTGTTCTCACTCTCCCTCATCTCCATGTGCAGATTAATTATGAGGAATTCAATTATAGTAGGAGGAAAAAATTATAATAAACTAATGAATAAAAACCTAAAATTTTGCCGAGTAGAAAGCGCATTGACGTGCCACCTGAAGAAAAAGATAACACCGGAAAACTACTGCTAGTGAATAGGTTTTTGATGGCGTGTTTGAAAAAAAAAACAGAGAGAGAAAATAATAGGTGTTATGTGGATCAGTCTCATATTTGATCACGGTTGGATATGGTTACCCCAATGATGGATGGACCCGTCGATAAAAAGTAAATATTAAATTATAGAGAAGTTGTATGCTTTTTCAGTTGAAATGTGTCGATAAAATTAAAAAAAGTTAAAGGTTTTCCTAAAACATTAATTACCGTTAATTATGTGATCTTCCTATTCCTGTTAATACCACTGGAGTCTCCGTGGGGGACAATGCATGTTTACGCTGTTTCATAAATTTGGGTAACGTTGGTGGTGAACTTTAGTTTGGTTTCCATTAGTAATTCCAAATCTGATCCGAAGCTCAAGGTGGCTGTTGAATCTATGGGTCGGCACTCGAGACGACTCAACCAATGCGTGGTTAAGGCCCACGAAGCCCACAAAAGAATCCCAAAATCGACGCAGTCAAAGCACAACAGGCAGTCGCCCGTTGCACTCCCATTACTCGAACATGGGATTTATGGCAGCATCATAAATAGCGGGAACGTGGGCATCGTTCGCTCCTATTAAAGAGGGAAGATCGTGGCACCATAATGGATGACAGTTGTCTCCCCAACGCCACTAAAAAGGACACAGGAGCTCTATAAATATCAAAAGGTTCCAATTCTCAAGGTACGAGATCTAATACATAGACTCTACTCTTCAGCTTATAATTCTTCCACTATAGAGCTCGCGACGTCAGATCTGAGACGAACATACGTGGGTCGATCTCAGCTGCTCAGATCTCCCTCTCTTCCTTAAGTTCCCAAACTAACTTAAGGATCGGATGGGATTTGGGTCGGGACCCAGATCTAACCACCCTGACGCTTCCGTGTGGTGCAGATCGCCAAGTCTCGACCTTCGGTGAGCGTCATTCCGAGTGTCCCAGCCTCGATCCGTCAACACACAGTTCGCTCGAAGGTCGATCAAGCATCGCAAGATATTCACCATCCATCACCCGACCCTGGTTCTTCCAACCTAGGGCCCCCTTCAACTCGCTGATGAGGCTCCGACTAAGCATGAAGGGTACATGTCAGCAAGACAACTGTCTAGGTCATTTTTGGCTTATCAGTTTGGTGCTGAATGACCATCCTGATGCGTCGTCAGCCATAAGTCGAAGGGGCCACCCCTTCGCCATTGAACGACTCTCCTAATGCGTCGTCAGCCGTAAGTCGAAGAGGCCACCCCTTCGCCACTGAACGACTCTCCTAATGCATCACTAGTACAAAAGGGACCTTTAACAACGCTTAAATAAGGTCTTTAATAGCGCTTCTGCGTGCTGTCTATCTCGCCGCTGCTAACTGTTAAGGGGTGGCTGGTTTTAATAGCGCTTTACAAGCGTTGTCAAAGGTCCCAATAGACAGCGTTTTTTAGTACAAGCGCTGTTAAAGGTCCACCATAGACAGCGCTTGTACTAAAGAAGCGTTGTCTATTGAGACATTTAACAGCGCTTGTTTATACAAGCGCTGTTAAATGTCTCAATTTAGTACAAGTGATGTTAAAGGTCCACCATAGACATCGCTTGTACTAAAGAAGCGATGTCTATTGGAACCTTTAACAGCGCTTGTTTATACAAGCGCTGTCTATGGTGGATCTTTAACAGTGCTTGTACTAAAGAAGCGTTGTCTATTGCCTATTGGAACCTTTAACAATGCTTGTTTGTACAAACACTGTCTATGGTGGACCTTTAACAGCGCTTGTTTGTACAAGCGCTGTCTATGGTGGACCTTTAACAGCGCTTGTTTGTACAAGCGCTGTCTATGGTGGATCTTTAACAGCGCTTGTTTGTACAAGCGCTGTCTATGGTGAACCTTTAACAACGCTTGTACTAAAGAAGCACTGTCTATTGAGACCATTGACAGCACTTGTACTAAACAAGCGCTGTTAAAGGTTCCAATAGACATCGCTTCTTTAGTACAAGCGTTGTCTATGGTGGACATTTATCAGTGCTTGTACTAAAGAAGCGCTATCTATCTGGGACCTTAGACATCGCGTGTTTAGTACAAGCGCTGTATTATGTCCATATAGACGGCGCTTCTTTAGTCGTTTTAGTGCTGAATGAGAGAAATTTATGAACAATTTGAGATTTTGTTAAATGAGAGATATCATTCAAATTCTCTTCAAATAAGAGCCAGAATATTTTAGCTTTAAGATAAATCGTTAAAGGGCAAATAAAAAGAGAATCTAAACATTAACAGCCACGGAGTTGTTCAAAAGATTCCGGCCATAAATTTAAACCATAAATATTTCTCCATAAAAGGTTCACATATCTATATTACAAATGAGGGATGTTTTTGAATCTTTGTCCCATATGGCAATGTCACATCGCCACATAGGACCACCTCCTTAAACCCAAAACTCAAAAAACACAAAACCCCACACAACCCCCCAAAATACACCCAAATCCAAAACACCCAAAATTACACCCCCCAATAAAATAAACCAAAAATCCCAAGACAATACACACTTAAACACACTCTTCTCATTTTCACCCGGTTTTGCACTCATCGAAACACCCGTGTCGGTCTCGGGTCCCGCGTCTTGATTGTGTGGATTGGTTTTTGGGGGTGTCCGTGCACTTTGGGCACTGGTTAAAATGTCTTTTAGCCATCTTATTTACATGCTTGCTCCCACAATTGTTCATATAGCCAGTTAGCCGTCTTGGTTAAAATGCCTTTTAGCCGGCACACGCACCCACAATTTTTGCTCCTTTTCGGTTACGCGCGTGTACCGTGCCCTATTCGTCGGATTGTTTTTACTCCGTGTACCGTGCCCTACACGTATCTCAAAGACCAAGCTAGCCATACATCTATATTACAATTGAGAGCTGTTTTTGAACTTTGTCCTATGTGGCGATGTCACATCAAGTTTTGGGGGGAAAATTTTTTGGGTTGGGTGAAATTTTTTTGGGAGAATACAAAAGCTTTTCTTTTTTGAAATTGGCATCATCAGCACTTAATACTCTTCATTCAAAAATGAACCAAAAAAATGAGACCCAAAAAAACACACACAAAATGAAACTCAAAAAAAATGCAACTTAAATTACAAGTATGCAAAAGAGAACTTTATATCGGCTGAGCTTATTTTGGCTGACCTCAAAAAAATTGAAACCCAAAAAAAAATACATCGAATGTGCATTCAAAGAGGCGGGCGTAGTTTTTTGGGCGTCAAGCAGAAGGCTGAGTTTTTTGGGCGTCAAGCAAAGGCCTAACCAACCTATCCGCGCCGAAGGCGCCCGCGCCGAAGGCGCCCGCGCCGAAGGCGCCCGCGCCGAAGGCGCCCGCGCCGAAGGCGCCCGCGCCGAAGGCGCCCGCTAAATTTTTATACGCTAATTTGTTGTTATGCGCCAAAGGAGTACCGAATTTATTGTTTCTTGCCGAAGGCGGTCGTGCATCTAAATTTTTTTACGCTAATTTGTTGTTCTATTAAATTTTGGCTGTAAAAATATTTTTTGGGGACAAAGATTTCGCAGAAAAAATCTTAAATGCACCGTGCCCGCGGGCACGGGTTATAACTAGTCTATATTACAATTGAGAGCTGTTTTTGAACTTTGTCCTATGTGGCAATGTCACATCAAGTTTTGGGGGAAAAATTTTTTGGGTTGGGGGAAAATTTGTTGGGAGAATACAAAAGCTTTTCTTTTTTGAAATTGGCACAATCAGCATTTAATACTCTTCATTCAAAAATGACCAAAAAAATGAGACCCAAAAAAAACACACACAAAATGAAACCAAAAAAATATGCAACTTAAATTACAAGTATGCAAAAGAGAACTTTATATTGGCTGAGCTTATTTCGGCTGACCCCAAAAAAATTGAAACCCAAAAAAAATACAGGGAATGTGCGTTCAAATAGGCGGGCTGAGTTTTTTGGGCGTCAAGCAGAGGTCTAACCAACCTATCCGCGCCGAAGGCGCCCGCGCCGAAGGCGCCCGCTAAATTTTTATACGCTAATTTGTTGTTCTGCGCCGAAGGTGCGCCGAATTTATTGTTTCTTGCCGAAGGCGGTCGTGCCTCTAAATTTTTTTACGCTAATTTGTTGTTCTTTTAAATTTTGGCTGTAGAAATATTTTTTGGGGGACAAAGTTTTCGCGGAAAAAAATCTTAAATGCACCGTGCCCACGGGCACGGGTTATGACTAGTACATGTACATAGGCCGTGCCATGCTAACAGAGCTCAAACAATAAATCAGAAATAACTATTTCATCAATAAATCATAAATTGTTGTAAACTTGGCGGCTATGGAGACCATAGCCCTATATTTATAGTGGTAGGGTTACATAATGGGTGGATACCCACTAACGGGTAGGCCCACCAAGAAGCCCGTTTATAACACTTCCCCTTATCCATCCATTGTTGTAAGCCATGGTGAACGCTTCAGGGTTCATGAAGCTTATTTGATCATGGGGTTGGAGATACTTCTGGATCTCTAAGTTTAAGAGTGCTTGCCTCATTAAAACCTTTGCCAAGGAAAACCCAGTGGGAAAAACCAGTGGCTAAGGGAAAAGAGTACAAGTCTCTGTAACTTCCCCTGATCGATGGATAACATCAGTGGTGGATACTTCTAGATCCTGAGTTAATGTGGCTGTCTCGTTAAAACCTTTGACTGTGGAAAACCCAGTGGGAAAAACCAACAGTCAAGGAAAAAGAGTACAGCACTACGTTAACTCCCCCTGATAAGTACAAGCTTCAGGCTTGTACATCTCTCAGCTGTCTCATCCCAATTCCTAGTACAAGTTTTCTAAAGGTACTGCGAGGCAAAGCTTTAGTGAATAGGTCAGCCAGGTTGTCGCAGGACTGGATCTGCTGGATGTCGATCTGGTTATCCACTTGCTGTTCATGCGTCCAGAAGAGCTTGGGGGAAATGTGCTTCGTCCTGTCACCTTTGATGTAGCCACCTCGTAGTTGAGCGATGCAGGCAGCATTGTCTTCGTACATGGTGGTAGGTCCAAGATCTCTCGTCTTCAGGCCGGTGGTCTTGAGGATGTGGTTGATGACTGATCGAAGCCAGAAGCATTCTCTGCTAGCTTCGTGGATCGCGATGAGCTCGGAGTGGTTGGATGAGGTCGCTGTGAATGTCTGCTTCACGGATCTCCATGAGATGGCCGTCCCACCGTATGTGAATACGAAACCGGTCTGGGACTTTGCGGTATGTGGGTCGGACCTGTATCCCGCATCTGCGTAACCGACCAGGTCGGTGGATACACCTTTCTTGAAGTATAGTCCCATATCTACATACCCTTGGAGGTAGCACAGAAGTTGTTTCACTCCGTTCCAGTGGCGCTTTGAGGGCGCTGAACTGTATCTGGCTAGTAGATTTACTGCGAACGCTATATCGGGACGCGTGCAGTTTGCCAGGTATAGGAGTGCTCCAATTGCACTTAGGTAGGGTACTTCAGGGCCCAGTGTTTCCTCCCCCTCTTCCAGCGGTCGGAAGGGGTCTGTTTCAACATCCAATGATCTGACGACCATTGGTGTGCTAAGCGGATGACATTTGTCCATAAGAAAGTTCTTCAGCACTTTCTTTGTATATGTCGATTGGTGCAACAGGATTCCTCCGCTTAAATGTTCAATTTGTAGTCCTAGGCAAAACTTCGTTTTGCCGAGGTCTTTCATCTCAAAAGTCTGTGTGAGGCTTTTGGATATCTCATCTATCTCTGCGGGAGATCCGATGATGTTCAAGTCGTCTACGTAGACGGCTATAATTACGAATCATGTTCCCTTTGCTCGTATGAAGATGCAAGGGCAAACTTCATTTGTTGTGAATCCTTGTTGCACTAGGAATTCACTCAGTCTGTTGTACCACATTCTACCTGACTGTTTGAGACCATACAGTGATCTTTGGAGTTTGACGGAATAGACGTCTCGATGTCTTTCTGTCATTTTTGTCGGTAGTTTGTATCCGTCTGGGATTTTCATATAGATGTCCTTATCTATATTTCCGTATAGGTATGCAGTCACAACGTCCATGAGCTGCATATCCAGACCTTCCTTCGTGGATAGGCCGATAATGAAACGGAAAGTGATCGCGTCCATGACCGGGGAATAGGTATCGTCATAGTCTATTCCTGGTCGTTGGGAAAAACCTTGTGCAACAAGGCGCGCTTTATAGCGCACGATCTCATTATTCTCGTTTCTTTTTCTCACGAATACCCATTTATATCCCACATGTTTAACACCTTTTGGTGTTAGGACTACAGGTCCAAAAACTTTGTGCTTCGAGAGTGAGTCCAGCTCTACTCCTATTGCCTCGTTCCACTTTGGCCAATCCTCTCTGCGTTTACATTCTGCTAGAGAGCGTGGATCGGTCTCATCGTCGTATTCAGTGACGTGAGTGGCAATAATGAGCGCGAAGTTATCATCGATGATTGTGCTTTTTCTGTCCAGTACCTCCCCGGTACGTACATAGTTTAATGAGATTTCTCCTATATTTTCCTCTTCAGGGGTTGGTAGGAGTGGAGAGGTAGCTGGGCTGAGCTCAGCATCCTGTGGTGGTATCGTTATTGTTGCTCCAGGATTTTTCCTCTTTCGAGGATTCTTATCTTTGGAGCCTGGGGGTCGTCCTCTTTTTTGTTGAGGTACGGCCGCTTCTGCTGCAGGTGGATTGCATCCCTCTTTGGGTATGTCAATCCTAGCTGGCGTATTTGCAGCAGGGACGTGTGATCTGACAATCTTCTGGTTGTCAGTGAATTTATCCGGTAAAATGTGAACTGTGTTCTGAATTTGAAGGATCTTCAGGATCTCTTCTTCACATTGATTTGTGCGCAGATCAAAATGGGATAAGGTCTTTGTGTCCCATGTAATGGTCTTTGAAGCTTCTGGCTTTTGTGTGTTAATGCCTAGTTTTGGAAAAATGCTTTCATCAAACTCACAATCTGTTAGACGTGCTTTAAAGGCATCCCCTGTAAGGGGTTCGAGGTATCTAATGATCGATGGTGAGTCGAAGCCAATATAGATACCAAGACGCCGTTGAGGACCCATCTTGGTTCTCTGCGGTGGTGCTATGGGGACATAGACAGCACATCCGAATATCCTCAAGTGAGAGATATCGGGCGGGTTCCCATATGCAAGTTGCATCGGAGAATAAGATTGACTACCTGACGGTCGTAATCTTATCAGCGATGCAGCGTGCAGTATGGCATGTCCCCATGCACAAACCGGCAACTGGCATTGCATTAACAATGGTCTAACGATCCATTGTAGTCTCTTTATGAGAGATTCGGCTAACCCGTTCTGGGTGTGAACATGAGCTACAGGATGTTCAACTTCTATGCCGGTTGCTTGGCAGTAGTCTAGGAAGACTTGTGAGGTGAATTCCCCAGCATTGTCCAGACGCAATTTCTTGATCTGGTTGTCTGGGAAATGTGCCCGCAATTTTATAATTTGTGCAAGTAGCTTTGCAAAGGCTACGTTGCGGGTGGACAAGAGGCACACATATGACCATTTTGAAGATGCGTCAATTAGTACCATGTAGTACCGAAATGGTCCACTTGCGGGGTGAATAGGCCCGCAAATGTCGCCATGTATTCTCTCTAGGAAGCTCGGAGACTCAGAGTCTACCTTCAGGGTGGATGGTCTCGTAATCAATTTCCCTTTGTAACAAGGGGGACAAGGATTTGCACCCTTCCGAAGTAGCGTCAGGCTTTTCGGATTAATTCCACGTGATTGGGATATGATGCGACGCATCATATTCCTTCCGGGGTGTCCAAGTCTATCGTGCCAGAGTTTGAATTCTGGTTGATTTTGGCACTTCTGGTGCTCCAATGTGTTTGCTTCCATTGCTCTGATCCTTGTGTGGTAGAGACCCGACGGGAGTCCCTCGAAACGTTCGACGGTGTTTTTAGCACCGTTTTTATGGAACGTTACATCAAGGTATTCACTGTTTCCTTTGCTCACCGTTTCTAGGTGGTATCCGTTTAAGCGGATATCTTTAAAGCTCAACAGGTTCCTATGCGAGCTAGGGGAGAGAAGGGCATCTGTTATGAGTAGTTTTGTACTATTGGGGAGCATAAAATGTGCTTCCCCTGATCCTTCAATGATACTTGATGGACCGGAAATCGTATTTACGGTGCCATCGTATTTATTAATGCTTTGAAAAAAGCAGATGTCTTGGAGGATCGTGTGCGTAGAGGCACTGTCCACTAGGCATTTAAAATCAATCTATTTTAAAGAAAAGTCGCAGTATAAGGTAAAAACACAAAGGTATATACTACGAAAATTAAATTGATGTCTGAAAAAGTACTTAAAACATGCCAGAGATAAGCAGATAAATTGTTTCTCAAAAGGAAAAACTATAATGCATATAAAGTAGATAAATGTCCTCAGTCGAGCAGGTCATCGTTGGAGAAGTCCTCGGCGATGAACCTGATTGGTGCCAGGTTTTCTTGAACCGCCAGGTTTGTCTCAGCTTGCTTCTGGCTTGCTTTGTACAACTCCTGAAGGTGGCGTGGAGTACGACAATTTCTGGACCAGTGTCCAGTCATGCCACACCTGTGGCATTTATCTTCCCAGTCCTTTCTGGGGGCAGAAGTCTGGCCGTCGTCTTTTCTCTTCCACACATTTTTCTTCTTCCCCTCTTGGTTGTTTCTTGGAGGGGGTCCTCGAGCCTGCTTCTTCATGGTTTTGCCCTTCTGGGGTTTGCCTTTGAAGTTGCCCCTTTTCTTCTGGAAGGAGCTGTGGTGCGCTTCAGGCGCAGGAGCAGTGCCGGTAGGGCGTGAGTTGTGGGTGGCCAGAAGGAGGTCACGATTCTGCTCTGCCATCAGAAGGCATGAGAGAAGCTCAGAGTATTTTGTGAACTTTCGTTCACGATACTGTTGCATCAGTATGACATCCTTCTCATGGAATGATGTATACGTCTTCTCTAACATGCGTTCCTCCGTCACCTTTTCACTACACAACTTCAGGCGTGAGGTGATGCTGAAAAGTGCCGAGTTGTACTCGGCAATAGACTTGAAGTCTTGGAGACGGAGGTTCTCCCATTCATATCGCGCTCGAGGTAGGATAACATCCCTTTGATGTTTATACCTGTCCTCGAGGGCGGTCCACAACTCATACGAGTCTTCCACCGTTAGGTACTCGGCCTTCAGGGTCCGATCGATATGGCGTCTGATATAGATAATTGCTTTCGCTTTATCTATATCAGAAACCTTATCGCCTAAGGCGATGGCGTGACTCAATCCTTGTGCTCGCAGATGGAATTTTATATCCAGCTGCCAGCTTAAGTAATTCTTTCCTGAAGCATCCAAAACGTCGAAATCGACGCTCGCAATTTTGGCCATTTATCACTCTAGCATGTAAAAAGATAGCATTAATTAGATATTTTGCGGAAAAATAAATAATCAAGCACATCAGACATAAATATTTGCTGCGTGGATCGGCTAATCACCATAAATAATTACAGTCCTTTACAGTCCCAAAAAGAAAGAAAGTACAACTCGGGAACCCCCGTGGGACCCCTATTCTTCTGGAATAGTCCTTCATCTTCTTGAGGCGTCCGCCGGGCTTGTAATTTTACAAAATTATCCTCACTACATTTTTCTCTCAAAAAGAAAATAATGCATGAACAATAAAAATGGTGATAAACTAGCCGATCCAAAACCACAGCAAATATTAACCATTCGTCGCAGGCAGTTATAATGCAGCAGGCATCATCACAGGCAATTTATACATCGCAGGCAATTTATTTATTCATCACAGGCAGTTTATAATGGAAAATGAAATCTACCGTTTAAAAATTATTGGACCACTAGGCAACGTCATGCACCGTTAGGTTAGTTGACTAACGGCAGAGCGGTCGCAGGATCTTCTTAATTTTTAAACGTTTTTTAAAGAAAATCATAAATCCAAATATAATTTGCGATGAGTAAAAATCACATGCAATTTGGTCCAGATTATAACGAAAAAGAATCGCAATTAAATCTGAAAAATTTTTGAAAATTCGAAAAAAATTTCTGGGTCAGAAACCCTAGTTAGGGTTTTGGGGTATGCACGCCGGGCCCGTACCCGCTACTGGCGGGCGGGCCCGTTTGCCGCAGCAGGCGGCGGGGAGAGGGGGGGCCGCCGTCGCAGGCGGCGCGGGTTGCCCGCCGCTGCAGGCGGCGGGGAGCCCCCGCCGCTGGCGGCGGGGGTGCCCCGCCTGCAGGGGGGTTGCCCCCGCCGCTGGCGGCGGGGTTTGCCCCCGCCGTTGGCGGCGGGGGTGCCCCGCCGTTGCAGGCGGCGGGGGTTGCCCCCGCCGCTGGCGGCGGGGGCAACCCCCGCCGCCTGCAGCGGCGGGGGTTGCAAGCGGCGGGGGTTGCCCCCGCCGCTGGCGGCGGGGGCAACCCCCGCCGCTGCAGGCGGCGGGGGTTTGCCCCCGCCGTTGGCGGCGGGGGCAACCCCCGCCGCTGCAGGCGGCGGGGAGCCCCCACCTGCCGCGGCGGGGTTTGCCCCCGCCGTTGGCGGCGGGGGTGCCCCGCCGCTGCAGGCGGCGGGGAGCCCCCGCCTGCCGCGGCGGGGGTTGCCCCCGCCGGCGGCGGCGGGGGTTGCCCGCCGCTGCAGGCGGCGGGGAAACCCCCGCCTGCAGTGGCGGGGGGGGGGGGGTTCCCGCCGCCGCAGCGACGGCGGGAAGGCCCCCGCCGCTGCCGGCGACGGGGGGGGGGGGGGGGGGCGTGGGTGAACCCTATTTCGGGTTTGGGTGATTTTTGGGGAAAAATAACGGGTAAAAATCCGATTTTTAGTGGGAAAACCCCAATTTTTTCTTCCAAAAATACGTTTTTTAATTGATAAAGGGTGATTTTTAGCGATAAAAACGGTGTTTTTGATCGATTGAGCCAAAAAGAATTAAATCACCACATATGCGCATATACAAAATTTAGATCTAGGGAGAAAGTTACCTCTAGATCCTACCCGCCGGATCTAGCGACGTTCGGTGAAGGAAGCCCGTTCGCGTCGCGTCCGTCCGTCGGCAGGGGTTCAGCTTAGCTTTGAGCGTGCTGATAACGTGTTGTAAACTTGGCGGCTATGGAGACCATAGCCCTATATTTATAGTGGTAGGGTTACATAATGGGTGGATACCCACTAACGGGTAGGCCCACCAAGAAGCCCGTTTATAACATAAATAACTATTCCATCATAAATAACTCGTGCCTGCTAACATTTCTGCACTGTTTTCTACTCAAATAACCACATAACAAACTATGAGGATGGGGGCTTCCTACTTTGTTTCTTTCCTTGTCCTGCATCTTCCTTCTTCCCATCCGGTCCACCTCAAAAATTTAAGGTAAGGAGCCTGTGAGAGCCTCTCCCTTGATCGATCTGCAACCACGTGCATCAAAAAATATGCAGCATTTAACGTTCAGGTTCTGCTTAGACGCTACACTTCCATCAACCTGAGGAATTTGTAGTAGATTCGCAGTCATAATCAGTACAGACGTAAGTTTTACTACAGGAAAAAAAATATATGAAGAGGCTTACTGGATTGGTGTAGGGGAAGGCATCCGCAAACTTAAGGGTGTAGTTTCCTGAAACATAAAAAAGAGGTTTAAGTATTGGCAACAAAGACATGGAACAAAGCAGCCTTTAACGAAGTTCATCAAACTTGGCACCATATTTTTCACCAGGCTTGCTCTTAGATATCATATCCCTGAGAAATTCAATCATTTTGTTGGCTCCAGCTGATATGTGAATAACATGATTCAGTACAAATTGCGAGCATGTAAAAAGAATGTATATAAAACTATAGAAAGAGTTTTTCATCATTAAATAACTCAGACCCCTCAAACAGAGTGCATATATCTGATCTTGATTTCTTTGAAGCCAACTGCATTCCTCTTGATGGAAAACAAACACCAACAAAAATTTGAGCATTAAGAACAACTTGTGAATACTAGCACTTTAGGCAGCTCTGGAAAAATCGACTCCTTTGTATGAAGAAATGGTAAAAGATTGGTAAGTAACTACATTCTTAGGAATTCATTAAAGTAAATAAAATATATCAAAAAGTTATTTATCCTGTATTATATGGTGTCAAGAATAACTTCCCTGGCTCGTTGTATTCAATAAGTGCATCGGCTATATACTTCGTTGGCTCATCCACTAAAGGAGATGTATTATGTGGGCATAAGACTGAGAATCTCCTTGTGTTTTATCTATTGAGAACCAAATCATAGTACAAGTACCTTGAATGAAGATTAAAAATAAGTTATCAATAATATCAACGTTTAATTGAAAAGAAATTCTAAAAATTGTTTACTTAAAGTACCTGATATATACACAGATTATCGGACAATCCAACCATTCGTGTTGAAGAAGTTCATTGACAATTTGATGACTAATTAACTCCATATATGATATACCAAAAATATCTCTCTCCATGTCTCTTTGTAATCGCGCACCACCTTGAAGCTGTTGCGTAGCATATATCTGAATAAAATTGCAATACATTGAGAGATTATTTGCAGCAACTGCAGGAGAGAACTCCTAATGTTTTGACTCTATTTTTTCTTGTTTCTTTTTAGTAGTTGCACGAACAGCATGGGAGGGCTCCTGATGTTTTGACTTTATTTTTTCTTGTTTCTTTTTAGGAGTACCTGACTCCTTTGTTTTAACTGACTCTTTGTCGTTAGATTTTGCGGGCCCCTGTATGGGAAAGCATTTAAGTGAATCATTTAGTTAGAAAATAATGAAACAACAATATAATAATCTAATGTATACCATAAGAAGTCTTACCGTAGAGACTAAATCAATAAGGTCCGTTGGCCATGCAACAAAAATATCAATCGCATCACCTACTACCATGATTCCTGCATCCTCTATAGGTATTGGTAGTGGTGCATCTGACTCTATCACATGTTCAATCATAACTTTCATATGATTCATGGGTAATGATATATTGTGTAGTTTTCTATCATCGGGACGATTGAAGACCTTTCCCTTCCCAGCTATGCGATGTGTTGGGATGATAAATAGAAACTACATGAAGAGATGTCCTAAAACAAAAATTTCATAAAGAAAACATTAATTAATGTTTTTAATCATACATGAATATATTTTGCTAATAATATATTGAATCAATTATTTGTAAATGCAATAATTTAATAGGAAAACACTTACTTCGGGAATATTACAGGAAAGAAGCGTGCAACTACCACTTTTGCTGATTGTAGCTAATTCTTTGTTGTGACCTATACTCTCCAATACTTTCATCTTCTCTAAGAGCAATGCCACTGTTTCTCTCAAGTCCGTGTTATCATTATTTCTTCTGCGCTTTTCACTTGAAACACAATCTTTTACTGACGGCCTGAATCCATAACATCTAACACGTCCAGGATACTCTGGGACATTTAAGACTGGAGAAAGTATATCATGTGTCCTGTAATTGCTCATGTGATATAGTTTGTGAAATGGTCTACTGGCACATAAATTTGAACGGCAACATATACATCATTAGTGCTAAAATAAGAAAATAATAAAAGAACTAGAGTAAAATGATATCATACTTACAATTTTCTCACACACTTGCTGAACGTTTTCATTATCAACCACTCCTAACTTATTTACACGAGCACCCTTCCACAAATCTTGATGGGTTATTGATGTGTCATTTGATCCTGACTCCTTTAACTTTACATTCAGACAATTAAGATAATTAATAAACTGATTGAAAATCATTTCTAACATCTTGTACGTTATATCTTTGCATACTTACCATCTTTTGCTCAAGGCGTGTGCAACCCATACGTCCCTTTCTATATGGGTACATATGATTTAATGCACTGTTTCGATTTTGAGTGCTTCACATCTATTTAAGCACAAAGCAACTATATTAATACAAAGTAATATGTTGAGTCAGATTCCTCAAAATGAGTAACATTACCTTAAATTCATCGCACTGACGTTTAGCAACAAACGCTCTCCATTGATCTTCAGATATGAATGGATACTCATATGGAGGATGCTCAATAACACTACCACTTTCATCATAAATATAATTCTTTGTTAAGTAGGTTCTGAAATTTCTACAAAGTTTGCCTGCTTCTTTAAGAATGTATCTCCGATGACTATCATCAACATTGAAAGATGTCTACAAAAGTGTGCTCAATTGTGTTAATATGTTTGTAAAAAGGTGAGAGTATGTATATTACCTATATATCCTTCCAAACTTTTTCTTTCACTACATCTAAAGCCGGTGATTTCCAGTTATCACATGTTATTGGCACCATCTGTCGGGTAATGGCCCCAATATAACTCACAAATATAGCATTGTTAGGATCAATTGGTTGACCCATATCATTCCATGCAACCTAATAACAATAATAGAATAAGAAAATGAATATATGATGATGAAAATTAATATGCTTAAAGAATAAATTTTTGTAATTAGAATACCTTAAATGATATCCCCTTGCTTCGGGCACGAACAACTCCCTCCATAGCGGTCACTCCACGTTTAATAACATTTTCCTGAATATTGGGAGCATCACCATTAAGAGGAACACAGTTGTCATCACTAGATGACATTTATCTATAACAAATAGAACAAAAGTAAATTGTTAGTTCACAAGAAAAGATGCAAGAAAAATGAATTAAGATCATTATACATAATACCACTCACCAGAAAAAGTTGTATGAACTTAATTAGGGTAAACTTTTCCTTTTCCTTGTTAGATTAATATGTGTTTGCCCCTTCATGACATGAAATGACAGATTGACCCAAATCCCCTCATCAAGATCATCTCTCATATATAAACCATCATCTACAGTAGGATCAAAATCAAGTGATTGTGATGTCCCTAAGAAAGGATCATCCTCAGTATTGATATCTTCATGACCTTGGCTACGAAAGTCATTTAATTTGTTATTCAACAACACAATGAACCACCTCACATCAGTGGGATCTGTGACAGAATACTTGTTGAGCTTGCGATGCTAAAATAAAAGGCTCGTCCTTATACCCCTCCCTATTGAGATCCACCCGCATGAACCCTAACTCATCAATTTGAACCACAATATTGTTGTCTGCCCACTTACAACCAAACACGGCCAATCGAAACATACTATAATCCAACTCCCATATGCATTCAATAACACCAAAGTATTGTTGGGGAATTGGCGGTCCCTTAGGGCACAAAAACTCTAGTCCCGTCCTAAGTCGGACGGAACATATACAGGAAAAACAAAAGCAGCGGAAGAAAAAACTATGTTAACTAATTAACATGCAGTTAAAAACAATTTTTAACTTAGCCCTAAGGTCCAAGACCCTATGCCAAGATCTATGCCGACTTGGGATGGATCTGACCATCCCAAGAAGGATCTAGCCTACTGCGATTAAACTAAACTAATGCTAATAAAATACTTTAACCACATACCCGGAATCTCAGCCCTGGAGCAGGCGAGATGTTCCGCGCCGTCTTCCGAGCTGCTCCCGTCCCACGCCGAGCCGCTCCTTGAACCGCTCCCCGAACCGCTCCTCGAACCGCTCCGCATCCCGAGGCGATCAATCCCCGTGCCGCCGAGCCAACCACGCACCGAAGAAAGTTTCACGCGAGTGAAACCTCCGCCAAGATTTCAGATTCAGAATCCGAACTCCTTTGTGGCTTTGCTAGAGCCCGCAGGAGTAAGGCAGAAATTTAGGGAGGAGAAATTATTAATTTAAGCTTAGATCCGAGCGTGCTCCAACATTTACGAGAGCCGCTCAGATCTAGAGCTTGGGACGAGTTTTGAGAAAGGGGGGAGACCCCTATTTATATAGGCGGCGGACTCTCCCCTTTTCTCAAAATCCGATGTGGGACTAAATAATGAGTTAATTGAAATCAAGTTAGTTTGCACTTCACAAAGTGCAACCTTCCGTGAATTTTAACTCACTCACCGTTGAGCTTCAGGATTGATACAACCTATCAATACGACAAGCGTTCAACGGTGAACGCATAGGAAAAAACCGTTCGTCAATCGGAGGTCGTTTGACCCTCCAATTGAGTGTCCAAAGATCAGCCCTAGGCTAGTTTTTCGCAAAAACTGAGCCGTCAAAAACTGCCCATTAAACCTAGGGTTCCACACCCAAAGGTGGGACCCACAAAACCTGACTGGGCGCCCAAACCCAGACCTGGGCACGGGCGCCCAAGTCTGGGCGCGGGCGCCCGGGCGCCCAGGCGCCTGGCGCCTGGCGCCTGGCGCCCAGGCGGGCGCCTGGGCCGGGCCAAGCGCCCGGCCCAAAACGCCTGGGCGCCCAGCGCCCAGGCGTCCTGGGCTGCCTGGGCCCAAGCCCAGGCGCCTGGGCCTGCGCCCAGGCGCCCGGGCCTAGGCCTGGGTTTTATTGGGTCTGGCCAGCAGGCCAGACCAGGTCTAGACTGGGCTGGTCTGCCTGGTCTGACCTGATCTGACCCTTTGGACTGTTTTGGGCATAACTTGATTATCTGGCGTCCGATTTGGACGCCGTTCGAACCTGGGTCTAGACCGGGACATTCCCGTCTTACCCGTGAACCTTTCCTTGTGTTTATTTTATTAAATATTGTATTAAACAATTTAATACACATTTAATCGCTTTTGCATCAAATGCAAAATAGTCCCTATCTAAGCTTAAATTACCATATTGCATCAAATGCAATTATCTCTTCTTTTGCATCGAATGCAATTATTCTCCCTAACTAATTTCTACCTATTACTAGACGAAGCGTTGCACTCTGTGTGAGACCCTACAGCCTGACCCTTACAACAGGTTGGGCTCGAAGCCCTATACGGCAGTGACCACGAGCAGTAGTTTCCGTCCCTGCTTCAGGAATCATCATTATGTGGTTAACTCATTGACATGAGTATTGTCGGGACCACCTGATTGTTTCCGTGATGAATTCCGCAGTTATAGTCTCTTCGTCTTAAATATGTCGTGTAGATCAAGTCTGGGGTACGGTCAAACTGTCAACCCCAATAACTTGACTCCGGTTAGTTTCTATCGATCTTTAGTCAATTAATGTTGGACTTCTTCCAACATGCTCTGCGCAGAGTTTTTACTAAAGACCGAACTAACTCTACGACACTAACTCCCATTGACCGGGAGAGACGAATCCTCTCTTGATCATTTACTCGCCTCGTACGTTTCAAGTGACACCCAATCAAAGACCTTTCGACAGGCCTTGCCTCGAAGCTAGGTCAGTTGATCTAAGTGGCACCGTTCACGCACAGGTTTGTCAAAAATGACCTCAAGTCAAAAGACCAACTATCCTATCATCACTCAGAGTTATCACTGACAGATTGGTCAATATAACCATATGATAACTCTAGTGGATCATTCAGTGAACTCATTCTAATGAGCACCTGTGTCTCGTCTTCGATTTCGACAAGTCAAGCGATCATGAGATCATCGCCACCGTTAAACGGTGAAGACTAAGACACAATGGTCTATCCGATGTTTCGATATCCTTGTCTCGAAACATCTACGACCACGAACCATTTTAGACTTATGCTACAGACGGTCAAACGTTTCTCCATGATCGAGATACTCATCTTGATACCCGTTTGACCTTGCATAAAGTCTCAGGACTTTACCTAAGTTGATATCTAATGTTGACTACATTACAATATGACTTAGATAAATTATTACCAAACAGCTTACTGTTATTTCGAACAAGATGTTTGTGCTATTCACACAGGAATAAATGGCCTCGATGGCACCATATTCCTACATCTCCCACTTGCACTCAGGCCCATTTATCTCGATATCTAATATCGTTTTTACACATAAGTTTTTCCGACTTCATGTGATAGAGCATTCGTGAGTGGATCTGCTAAAACCGTCTACACTATAGACTTAAGGGGTTTCTATGTTTATGTTAGACCAACCTTTTGAATCTTATTCAAATAATTCACTTGGTCTATCGGAATCTATAATATTTTTATTTCCCCGGATCTTATCCAGTTCATCGTACCTTACGATAATAATTTTAAATTAGTTATTGGTCATTTCAAATGGCTCATATCTATTTCTGATAAAGTATCAAGCCTTTTGATAACTTTGTCAAAATAAATGATCCATCCCTTTGATGTCTCGCATGTAATTTATACTCTCCCACTGACTTTGAAAACTATCTGGCTAATTCATATAAGTTGGTTCGTCTAAATCATATTTAGAAAAAACGAACTTATAAGTGAATGCGCAAATTTTCATGGTCAACTTAAGCGTTTTACATCGGCTTTGGTCCGAGTAGATCTGTACACATCTGTTGGCGAAACCGGTTTCATCATAATCCGTTTTAAAGAAATTAGGATGAAAACCGTTCCCGTCCAACATTATTGTACTTCACTATTTTCTTTTCTGCACCAATCTTTCAACTTAAAGATTTACTTGCAAAAAGTGAGGAAACATTTTCCTTGGGCACGTAAACTAAATTCTCAATTTATTTACGCACACGGACCTGCATCAAGTTTTAAATCGGAGTTACTACACCGAATTTCATCCTAGAAGTTTGACTAAGTCATCATCCGTTATGATGTCTTAACTCGACTTTTCGTCTCACAAAATTCGAGTAAATATACAACTTCCTCGTGATTGATTTAATGAATATCTTATTGATAATCTTCTCATAGAACTTTATCAAAACCTAGGCATTACTATCTGGGACTTAACCCAGAGGGAGGAGTTAACTCAGAGTCACTTATTTATGGATCGCACCAATTCTAACTAAGTGTGATTCATACCTTTTAACACTCTGATGTGTTAACAGACTTGACCTGAGAGAAAATCACATTTTCTTTTTAATTACACAAGATTTTATGTAGCTAAGTATTTGACCATTCGATCTAATCGAATCAGTTTAAATACTTTCGTCATTTCGTTCTTTATTTTATCAGACTTGCGTTTCATCAAGAACACGTGTCTTAGTAAAATATACGAATAACTTATTTTGTTAAAAATAGACTCGGGTACATCAGTATGTACGAGACTGAGTTCGACAACTCATTCTCCCACTGTCTTACAGATGGGTTTCGGCCATTGTATCTAAGAGGCTAAGACTCACAAGTGTCCGTAGACTTCATAATACGAGAGGTCAGACCCCTCTTTATGTGACTTGTGAAGCTTAATCTCTTGATACGGTCTAGTCTAATTTTACCATATAAGTTTGCTACTATCTTGTGTATTAATATATATTAACATTTAATATATATATAGTTATTACAAATTACTTAACACAAAACATTTCTTCAGAAGCAAGGTGACGACATTCGTCAAAAATGTGTCAGACGTGTTTGTATAACAACTTATTCCGAAATGTGACATCAAAATATGTCACGTTTTCATTTCCTCCTACTTATGCCTTTACTAATGATAAATTAAACTAACTTTCTCTATTGACTTTCCGAAGTGCCTTCTTCCTTTTCTAAATCACATTTAGATATCAACATAAATAAATAGATATGCAAGCAACTTATGTATCCAAACGCTTGAGCTTTGCAATCTTGAGTGTAGCTCAAGAAGTTGCTTGTCTCAAGATCCGGTTGGGATACATAGTCTTGCACCGCTCATGCACTCGTATTCGACTCAAACGGTTTAATCGAATTCTCGAACTTTGCGGATCAAAATTGTTTGTCCATACAACCTTGAGGGTAGCTCGACAAGTTGTAAGGAGAAACATACTTTGAATGTCCTATATGTTCAAGCTGCCTCATATAGAGACGAGTGACATGTAGCTTTAATTTATTTGTTGGACCCAGAACTTAATGAAACCATATTTCTTAAGTCTGTTCTTTAGAAGGTCATTTAATGTCAATGAGAATATAGTTTAATTACATCAATTAGAATTTAATTTGATATTCAATTAATCAACTTTTGACCAATTAACTTATTAAAATATTATATTTTAATTCCTACGGTAAACATAGTCTTGCCCTAGTTTTAGCATATGTTCAATATTAAATATAGGTATATTGGCTTTTATCTATCTATATCCTCCCACTAATTTTACGATCGTTTTAAAGCTTAATAACGAACGATTTAATCGAATTAAAATTAATGGGTAAGAGTTCCAATCACTTTGAGTCTAAACAACCTTGAGTGTAGCTCAACAAGTTGATTGACTCTGCGATCGGAAGATGACTCTTCATCGATCATATCGGATATGACTCTCTTAATCGGTTTTTGCCCCTAGCCATTCGTGATCATGAGTGTGCTCATCCAAATCACCATGTCTAGTCTAGTCGGACCCTTGTTTTCATGTCTAGCCTGACTTGCCCCTCAGCTCGGTGTATGCACGACACGTCGGTTTGGGTCAGGTCTTAGACTACATCTAGGCAGACTACATCCTTGACTAAACTTGCGCCGCCGCTCGGTGTATACACGACAACGTCGGTTTGGGTCAAGTCAAGATGTCATCTTATGTATTTAAGAAGTTGGTGTCTACAAGGTTGCCATGTCACAGCTTGAGTGTATCTCAACAACTGTAACACGGGCCCTATAGTTACTAACCCCTAAAACAAGGAGGGCTACGGCTAATCTTGAAAAAGACCATTAACGTATTTGACTTAGATATAGTCCAGGGTGTCATACAATCATGATTCACGACATTGCGGTCCAGCGGAACTCAGCCAGGGAATTGACTAAGCCAGGATCACTACCCCTTGGACTAGCAAGGGTTGACCCAGAACTCTTAGCCAAGCACATTGACTGGATCATGGTCCATTGAATGAAGCTTGTCATTTTTGTATGTATGCCATAGACTAAACAGCTTTTATTAACAACTAATTAATCCTATCAACTAGTTGAATCCTTAAATTCAAAATTTTTAGGATTTGTTTAATAACTTTTATTAAGTCCTTATCAACTATAAGGTTCACGTGCTACCCTAATCATTATTAGGATTTTAACAAATTATTAACAACACTAGAAGCGAAGTCCTTTAATGAAAATTAATTATAACAATTAGAATTGAAAATTCATTTAAAGGACTACCCTAATCAGGAATTAGGTCTTAATATTGTTGTTAATGATTTATTAAAACATAGCATGTCATTAAAATTCAAGTAATAAATTTTAATCCTTTTTAATGGCTAACCTAAAGGGTTGTCTTGTGTTATCAAATAAGGGACAAGATTAACAAGCCATTAAAATAAAGCTACACTAATTTTATCAACATAAAATGAAAGTGTATATCTATTTAACAATTAAATAAACTAAGTTTATCGCATAAACAATTTTTAGACTTTTAAAATCAGTTTTAAAAATATCTTATAAATTTAAAACATTACTATTTAAAAAAAAATTTCATGTTCAAAAATTTATCATATACAATTTTTAAACATTTTAAACATTTTAAACTTATCGCATAAATTTAAAGTCTTAAAATCAATTTTAAAATTTATCACATAAATTTAAAAACATCATTTTAAAATTTCCATGCTTAAAAAATTTATCATATAAAAAATTTAAGGCATCCAAAATAATTTTAAACTTTTAAAGATTTAAAATTATTACATAAACGTCATTTTTAAAAATTCCATGTTCAAAAAATATCAAAAAGAATTTTTGAACATCTAAAACATTTTTAAAATTTTATCTCATAATTTTAAAAACATTTGAAAAGCATTTAAAAGCATTAACAGGTTTAATGAAATCGCAGTACCTAGATCGACTACGCAAACCTAGGCTCTGATACCACTGTTGGGGAATTGGCGGTCCCTTAGGGCACAAAAACTCTAGTCCCGTCCTAAGTCGGATGGAACATAGACAGGAAAAACAAAAGCAGCGGAAGAAAAAACTATGTTAACTAATTAACATGCAGTTAAAAACAATTTTTAACTTAGCCCTAAGGTCCAAGACCCTATGCCAAGATCAATGCCGACTTGGGATGGATCTGACCATCCCAAGAAGGATCTAGCCTACTGCGATTAAACTAAACTAATGCTAATAAAATACTTTAACCACATACCCGGAATCTCAGCCCTGGAGCAGGCGAGATGTTCCGCGCCGTCTTCCGAGCTGCTCCCGTCCCACGCCGAGCCGCTCCTTGAACCGCTCCCCGAACCGCTCCTCGAACCGCTCCGCATCCCGAGGCGATCAATCCCCGTTCCGCCGAGCCAACCACGCGCCGAAGAAAGTTTCACGCGAGTGAAACCTCCGCCAAGATTTCAGATTCAGAATCCGAACTCCTTTGTGGCTTTGCTAGAGCCCGCAGGAGTAAGGCAGAAATTTAGGGAGAAGAGAAATTATTAATTTAAGCTTAGATCCGAGCGTGCTCCAACATTTACGAGAGCCGCTCAGATCTAGAGCTTGGGACTAGTTTTGAGAAAGGGGGGAGACCCCTATTTATATAGGCGGCGGACTCTCCCCTTTTCTCAAAATCCGATGTGGGACTAAATAATGAGTTAATTGAAATCAAGTTAGTTTGCACTTCACAAAGTGCAAACTTCCGTGAATTTTAACTCACTCATCGTTAAGCTTCAGGATTGATACAACCTATCAATACGACAAGCGTTCAACGGTGAACGCATAGGAAAAAACCGTTCGTCAATCGGAGGTCGTTTGACCCTCCAATTGAGTGTCCAAAGATCAGCCCTAGGCTAGTTTTTCGCAAAAACTGAGCCGTCAAAAACTGCCCATTAAACCTAGGGTTCCACACCCAAAGGTGGGACCCACAAAACCTGACTGGGTGCCCAAACCCAGACCTGGGCGCGGGCGCCCAGGCGCCTGGCGCCTGGCGCGGGCACCCAGGCGCCAGCCTGGCGCCTGCCGCCCAGGCGGGCGCCTGGGCCGGGCCAAGCGCCCGGCCCAGAACGCCTGGGCGCCCAGCGCCCAGGCGTCCTGGGCCGCCTGGGCCCAGGCCCAGGCGCCTGGGCCTGCGCCCAGGCGCCCGGGCCTAGGCCTGGGTTTTATTGGGTCTGGCCAGCAGGCCAGACCAGGTCTAGACTGGGCTGGTCTGCCTGGTCTGACCTGATCTGACCCTTTGGACTGTTTTGGGCATAACTTGATTATCTGGCGTCCGATTTAGACGCCGTTCGAACCTGGGTCTAGACCGGGACATTCCCGTCTTACCCGTGAACCTTTCCTTGTGTTTATTTTATTAAATATTGTATTAAACAATTTAATACACATTTAATCGCTTTTGCATCAAATGTAAAATAGTCCCTATCTAAGCTTAAATTACCATATTGCATCAAATGCAATTATCTCTTCTTTTGCATCGAATGCAATTATTCTCCCTAACTAATTTCTACCTATTACTAGACGAAGCGTTGCACTCTGTGTGAGACCCTACAGCCTGACCCTTACAACAGGTTGGGCTCGAAGCCCTATACGGCAGTGACCACGAGCAGTAGTTTCCGTCCCTGCTTCAGGAATCATCATTATGTGGTTAACTCATTGACATGAGTATTGTCGGGACCACCTGACTGTTTCCGTGATGAATTCCGCAGTTATAGTCTCTTCGTCTTAAATATGTCGTGTAGATCAAGTCTGGGGTACGGTCAAACTGTCAACCCCAATAACTTGACTCCGGTTAGTTTCTATCGATCTTTAGTCAATTAATGTTGGACTTCTTCCAACATGCTCTGCGCAGAGTTTTTACTAAAGACCGAACTAACTCTACGACACTAACTCCCATTGACCGGGAGAGACGAATCCTCTCTTGATCATTTACTCGCCTCGTACGTTTCAAGTGACACCCAATCAAAAGACCTTTCGACAGGCCTTGCCTCGAAGCTAGGTCAGTTGATCTAAGTGGCACCGTTCACGCACAGGTTTGTCAAAAATGACCTCAAGTCAAAAGACCAACTATCCTATCATCACTCAGAGTTATCACTGACAGATTGGTCAATATAACCATATGATAACTCTAGTGGATCATTCAGTGAACTCATTCTAATGAGCACATGTGTCTCGTCTTCGATTTCGACAAGTCAAGCGATCATGAGATCATCGCCACCGTTAAACGGTGAAGACTAAGACACAATGGTCTATCCGATGTTTCGATATCCTTGTCTTGAAACATCTACGACCACGAACCATTTTAGACTTATGCTACAGACGGTCAAACGTTTCTCCATGATCGAGATACTCATCTCGATACCCGTTTGACCTTGCATAAAGTCTCAGGACTTTACCTAAGTTGATATCTAATGTTGACTACATTACAATATGACTTAGATAAATTTTTACCAAACAGCTTACTGTTATTTCGAACAAGATGTTTGTGCTATTCACACAGGAATAAATGGCCTCGATGGCACCATATTCCTACAAGTATGACATATTTGCATATATGGGATTTCTGTCTTTTGCACTTGAGATGTGCATAGATTCAGCTACAAGAGTCACACCACTATTTTGCATTGTACTTTGATCATCATGGTCTTTAGTATAGAATGTATACTAGTTAATAAGGTAACCAGTGTGAGAAAAAAACATGTACACTTGGACCATTTGATAACCATCTCAATCTATCTGAAATTGAAGCTCTATTTATAGCCAACTTTGTAAAGACTTGTTCTTTCAGCCATGTTATAAAAGACCAATTGTGTTCTCTTATTATCCAATTCTCATTCCTATTTGGGTTTGAATTTCGAAGTAGTTCCTTGTGTCTTTCAGTATACGGCTCAACTTCAATGTCATTGTGCAGAACATATAAATGTGCTTGCTCCCACTCCCTTCCCCTGTTGTTCTTCCAGTGTGACGAGACCTTGGAAGCCCAATGGAATCAACATTGCTTAGGTACTCTGTACAAAATTCAACAGCTTATTCAACTATGTATCGCTCAACCATACAACCTTCTGGTCGTCTTTTTTCACATACCCTTTTAATATCTTCATATAGCGTTCGATCGTGTACATCCATCTCATATAAGCTGGCCCACACAATTGTGTCTCTCTAACCAGGTGAACAGTCAGATGAACCATTATGTCAAAGAAGGATGGTGGTAAATACATCTCAAGCTCACACAGTGTGACAACAATTTCTTTTTGCAATGCAGGTAACTTCCCAGGATCAATTACTTTACTGCAAATTGCCCTGAAGAAGAAACATAGTTTTATGATGGTCACCCTCACCTTTTTTGGCAAAATGGAACGTATACCCACTGGTAGTAAATGCTCCATCAAAACATGACAATCATGAGATTTTAGACCTTTTAACTTGAGATCTTTCATAGATACGAGGCTTCTAATTTTGACGAGTATCCCTCTGAAACTTTAACTCCATCGAGAAACTTACAAAAAACTTTTTTTTCCTTTCCTAGATAGAGTATGAGCTGCAAGAGATAGATATGTACGTTTTCCCTTCTTTACCGGTCCCAATTCTCTCCTCATTCCCATACTTACCATGTCCAACCTCGTATATATCCCATCTTTACTCTTTCCTAGCACATTAAGCAATGTACCGATAACACTTTCAAAAACATTCTTTTCAATATGCATCACATCAACGAAATGTCTTACATACAATGACTTCCAATATGGTAATTCAAAGAAAATAGAGTTTTTCTTCCACCCACTGGTGACAAGTTCCCCTGCAAATGGCTTACCAAAATTATTGCTTAAATTCTTTACCTTTTCAACCACTTATCACCGGTCAATGGCACAGGAGCTCTACATTCCTCTGTATTCCCATTGAATGCTTTCCTCAACCACCGTTAACGATGTCTCAAGGGTAAAAATCTACGATGTCCGAGGAAGGCATTCTTCTTACAATGTTCTAACCGCATCCAATATGTACTCTCTTCACATACACGGCATGCACACTTTCCTTTGATACTGTATCCTGACAGGTTACCATATGCTGGAAAATCATTAATTGTGCCAAATAACATAGTCCTCAAGTTGAATTTTACTTCCTTGTACCCATCATACATCTCTACACATGTGTCCCACATTTGTTTCAAATCTTCAATTAATGGAGACAAATATACGTCTATATCATTTCCCAGTTGTTTAGGCCCAGAAATTAACATAGACAACATTATGTACTTGCGCTTCATGCATAACCATGGAGGTAGATTATAAATCACCAAAATCATTGGCCAAGTGCTGTAGGAACTATTTTGAATACCATGTGGGTTCATTCCGTCAGTAGACAATGCAATTCGTAGGTTTCTTGCTTCTTCCCCAAATTCAGGATAATCGAGATCAAATTTTGTCCATTGAGGAGAATCTGCAGGGTGACGGAACATGCCATCTTTAATCCGTTCATTTGAATGCCACGTCAAGTGTTTTGCATCTTCTGAACTAAGATACTGTAACGGCCTAAATTTTTTAGACGTATTTCTTTCGATCGTGCGTACCGGTATTTTACTTTTGTCATCCAGTTAACTTTTCGTCCGTACGTGTCGACGCGAGTGCGTCTCTGTTTTCATTTTTACAGTGTCGTCATTATTTACCAACAAGTTTAACTAAAATAATTTAACTTAATTATCCTACTAATTACAATTTACTAATTACAAATTGATAATCACTTTAGTTGTTTCACTGATTACTTTATTTTACTATTTACTTCTTGATTAGTTAACTTACATTTAATTCTACTTAATTACTTAATTACCCTAACCTCTTACCTATCACTACAAACAACAAACACGTTTAGATAACCAGGTTCCTCCCCCTATAGCTTAGTCAAAAGTTAGCTTTAGAATTCCCTTTATAAATCAACACACACGTTTTTTTCGTTTACACAAAACCGCACGTCTCTCTTTCCCTCATTAGTCTAAAGATAGTAATAACTTCTATCCTAATCAACTTAATGCTGCTTTGACAAATATTGAGGGGGTGTTCCCTTGCTCAACTTCTTAAGCTAGCTTATTCTCCCTGCCTACCTGCAAAAACAATTCTGCATTTTCATAACGCAAACCAGCAAACAATCCTCCCCACAAACCATTCTGCAAACCCATTCATCCAAAACACAAATCAGCCTTAACAAACCCTTTTCCATCAATCACATAAAACCAGAATCAACAAATATCCCAAAAACAATTCATCAACTCTCTAAGCCAAAAACAAAATCTGGAACCCAAATCTGAAATTAAAATTCAGATTCAAAAAAAAACAGAAAAACAAATCTGAAATTGGGGTTTCAGAAATTCAAATCAAGAAAACCCAACATCCTTCCCTTCTTCTTCCTCCTCCCTTTCCCCTAGGCCTCCACCCTTCTCACCCACGCCATCGCCGGACCAGGAGAGCGCGCTGTCGCCAGCTGAAGGCCCGACCGCCGCCCTAAGCCACCCAGCGCCACCCCCCGTCACCGTGAAGCCGCCGCCTTGCGCCTGCGACCGGTCGCCGTCGCCTGGAGCCTTCCGTCCGCCTCTTTTCCCCCGTCGCACGCAAGGTAAGCTCCCCTCTCCTCTTCCGATTTTTGCAAGGAGCCCGTTCATAGTTATGTTGCCTGCAAGTTAGAAATAAAAAAACAAATGAGTAAAGAACAGAATGAAGAAGGCCTGAGAAATGAGTGTTAGAAAGTTAAAAGAGTTATGAAGAGTAATATATCAAATAAGGGGCTAGCCTTGAGGCCTGAGAAATGAGCCTTGTAGCCTTAGGTAATATATTAAATAAGAAGTCAGCCTTATCCTTAGGAATAAATTGTTAATGAATAGACCGTGGGATTAAATAAGTGAATGAATAAAATAAGTTATAGGCATGACAGCCTATTAGCAATAAAGGAGATGTTTTATTAAATAACGGCAGTGAGTGTTGGGACAGTTGAATGAATTGAATGTTTATGGGAAGTATTCATAAGATAAATATTAGATAGGTTTCATAATATAAGTTGTAGTAGGTAAAGTTCCTATGTAACCGTACCCCTAGGATGCCATTGTGATTAGTTTAATAATGTTAACTGGTAGTTTAAATCCAAATGTTAAATTGTTAGTATCATTCAATTTCAGCATGATAACTACCTATTAAATAATGATAGGTTAATAATATTTGAATAAAATGAGGTGTATCAGGTTAGTGTAACGTAATATAAACATCACCCTAGCCAGTGAACCCAATAAAATTAGACAACCCAATTCGGGGATTAACCCGATATTTTGATTATCTCGCAATATATATAATTTAGTGATCTGTCTAACCAAAACAGAGAACCATTAGTACCGACACGTAGTATCTATCGAGACGAATCCAACGGCACCAAAATCACCCAAATCAGGCAAGTATACGATTTATAATGAATTTACGAAGTTGGATGTTAAATTAGTCTTTTGTATGTAAAGTTGCATAACTTAGAATCTACACGTGAAATGACGTGTAATATTAATACCATGAGATCCGTGACTAAAAATGTAATCTAACGGCATATGATTTGCTATACTTTAATTTAGAACAATAACAAGAAAAATCAACTTTCTGTTCGTTTTCGTTAGAATCGCATGTTCACACTTTTTGCTAATTATTGTGAATACTCTTGTAACGTGGCAATTGCTACATGTAAATAAATGATTATGTTATTTAATTGCTGCATGCCTTGAAATAATTAACTAGCATGAGACATCATGAAATCGTGCGCCTCGAAGGCGAAATCGTGACTTTCGTGATGTCATTGAGTTGACAAATTCGTGATTGTAATTCGTGAATTAGGCTGGCTCGTGTTCCAGCCCAAATCTTGGGTGGGGTAAGGGTTGAGCGGCTGCTAGGCGTATGAACGAGTACTCTCTTCAAGGGCACCACCCGTATGCGGTGGGTTAGCGCCAATCACGGTAAGCCCCCATGAGAAGAACGACTCACTCATCACGTCCTAAAGGCGAGAACCCTATTATAGACATGACATGCTAACAATAGTGAAATGCTAACATGAAACTTGCAACTTGAAATTGTTATCTCAGTTGAATTGATATGCTAAAGAAACAAAGAAAAGATTTACTTTACGTACTACACTGCTTAGAACTGCATGATAGGATGTCTTTTATTTTATTTCAGCATGTTTAATCTTGTTGTCGCTATCTCATTTAATTAACGCCTCTTAAATTTAGTATAAATTTGTATACATCTTGCCTCGGGTTTCTAATCTTTACTTGCAGACCCTTGCTGACATACATTCATGTTTTTGGATGTATGTCAGATTCTGAGTTTGAGTACCAGGAGGTTCCTTACGAGACACCTGACTTGGAGAGTCAGGAGTTCGCTCTAGACGTCGAGTCTCTCCCTGCAGAGGACTAGTGGACTTTACCGTTACTGCTTATTTTTAGTATTGCTTTCAGTTATTGTTGAGTGTACGTCTTTACTTTGGCCCTGCTGTGGCTTTTTGTTGTATTTCGTGTACGAACGGTTATTATTCTGGATGTGGCTTGTAATGTATGAATATTTTTATTGTTTCTGAAAAGCATGTAAAGGACCTCCCCTGCGTTTCTTACCACAGACACTTATTGAACTCGAGTTTCACCGCTCCAGTTTAAGCAGACCTCAGTAACTCTCTCGCTTCCGTCGTGTTTTGGGAAACGGGGCGTTACAGATACATGCGCCTAAATCTCAGTATTGTGGGGAAATACCATAACACCTTCACAAGAGTTGATTCTTTTCTCTTATATCGTGAGGCATTACATTTAGGACACATGTTTAACGATGCATATTCATTACGAAATAAGAGCAATCGTTAGGACAAGCATGAACCATTTCGTAGCTCATGCCTATAGAGCATAACATTCGGTTAGCCTCATATGTTCGACTAGGAAGCACATTATCTTCTGGCAACATATCCTTTAGAATTCTGAGTAGTTCTGTGAAGCTCTTATCAGACCATCCATTGCTCGCTTTCAAGTTATACAATTTTAATACCGCCGACAATCGGGTAAACTTAGTACAACCACTGTACAATGGCTTCTCTGCATCACTTACCAACCTCGTAAACATTTCAGGACAATCCCGGAGATCATCTTCAACCATATTTGTCATCTCTTCAAGGCGATCATCGTTATATGTATTTGTGTTGGTATTACTTGTAGCATACCTCTATGTACTCCCAAATTCACTGCACCATTCTCTTGTCTCACCGTGCCTTGTCCAACATGTATAACTTTGATCAATTCCATTACACATTAAATGATCTTTTAACTCATCCTCGCTAACTCCCCTTGCATAGCAACACTTTAAACAGTGGCATATGATTTTCCTGGGATTTTCTGCATGATCAGCTGCAAATCTAATTAGCTCTTACACTCCATCATCATATTCTTTCGATAAACGATTTGCAGACATCCATTTTCGATCCATATTTATCAATCTAAAAAAATTATTAACATTAGTTTTTTTTGTTATTTGAGAGGTTAAGGTCTGCATGCAAGTAGAAGGCTAACCTGGAGATAAAACAAGCAGATGGCAATGGCACCGTTTTAGCAAAGTATGCCTTAGAGAAGACCAATCACAAGTTCTAGATGTACAGAAAAGTGAAAAGACAGACTGCATGGAAAAAACACAGTTATAGGCATAGGCTGAAAAAAATTAATGAAATTACAAAAAAAGTAATTTCATTACAATAAAACTCCCTTATTTGTGCGCAAGCTTGTCTTGGTCAGATATATTGCCATCATTAGAAAGTAAATTTTCGGTGTGCAAGTCTAATGTTCACCTGATCTAATATATGATTTGCTTTCATGTCATCTTTTAGACATCTATAAATATGAACATAAGTAAATCTTACTGTGCCATAGGCTACACTAGTTCTTCTCCTAATGTTGTCAATATGTCTGCTTTACATCCTCCATCAGCTGTGGAATCAAGGATGAACGACATTAACAAACCTCGGTCAGATCTTTTCTACTATGAGCACCACACATCACTCAACTATCATGCGCATAATGTGTAGTCTATATAGAATTATCCCATTGCTCATGGGCAAGATCATGATATGCCTCGCAGTTACCGGTAAATTTAAATTTTTGGGAACCAACCATTGAGCTTCATTGGTACACATATGCACTGACATTCTATTGACACTTAATATTCTACTTGATAGAAACTCTAACCATTACCATGTCTAACATGCAGAATGAATAGACACCCAATTCAAAGTGAAACACATATCACCATTATAATGATCCACAGACCAACAACCACTCCAGACGTAAAGCACCAAAGAAACTAGCCTACTGTTTCAGTTTAAATTTCATGAATAACCATCAATTAATAAAAAAGGCATATAGTTTAGAGAATAGCCCAATTACACAACATGCACAGTATTCACACAATTCAAGTCTCAATGGAAAACCCCGAAAATTGCACCGATGTTGCACCATGCTATAACTGATCAAATCAAACATAATCAAAGAATAGAAAGCGAAATCCTAACCCTTGTCTGAGAGCAGCGGATGATTCTTGAGCGGCGGCAAAGTCAATGAAGAAGCAAACCCTTTAATCGATCACACGAAGAGAGAAGACGCAGAATTTTTCTGGGTTTTGGCTGCTTGGTTCCCACGATTGATCGCACGAAGCGGGAAGACGTTGAATATTTCTGGGTTTCGATCGATTAGTTTGCTTGATCGAGCGCATGAAGATGGAAGATTTCAAAATTTTTGGTGGTTTTTCCCTCTAGGGCTTGGGTTACTCGAACGCACGAAGATGGAAGAGTGAATAGGGCTTGGGTTGCTCGAGGGCACGAAGCAGTGGCGGGGCTCAATTTTTCTTCTGAAAGCAAACCGCACGATTAAAGAGGGAAGATTTCGAAATTTTCAGTGGGTTTTCCCTCTAGAGCTTGGGTTACTCGAGCGCACGAAGATGGAAGGGGGAATAGGGCTTGGGTTGCTCGAGGGCACGAAGCAGCAGCCGAGCTCAATTTTTCTTCTAAAAATCAAACCGCGCGATTACTCTAGGTCTTCAGATTTTTTCTCCGAAAAAGCGCACGAACAAATGAATGTTAAAGAGGGTGAGGCGCTGCGAACCGCTGAACGTGAATATTAATGTATAATACCTTTAACAGCACTTGTATTAAAGAAGCACTGTCTATTGGGGCCTTTAACAACGCTTGTATTAAACAAGCACTGTCTGAGGTCCCAGATAGATAGCGCTTATTTAGTACAAGCGTTGTCTATGGTAGACCTTTAACAGCGCTTGTACTAAAGAAGCGCTGTTTATTGGGATTTTTAACAGCGCTGGTAGAAAGAAGCGCTGTCTATTATCTGACATTTAACAGCGCTTGTAGAAAGAAGCGTTGTGTATTATCTGTGTCTCTAATAAACAGCGCCTGCAGAAAGAAGTGATGACTATTGTCTGACCTTTAACAGCGCTTGCAGAAAGAAGCGATGTCTATTCATCGACCTTTAACAACGCTTGCAAAAAGAAGCATTGTCTATTATATATGCCTCTAATTAACAGCGCTTATAATTAGCAAGCGCTGTCTAACATGTGCTATTAAAGGTTTTTTTTGTAGTAGTGCATCGTCAGCCGTAAGTAGAAGGGGTCACCCTTTCGCCACTGTACGGCTCTCCTAATGTGTCGTCAGCCGTAAGTCGAAGTTGCCACCCTTTCACCAGTGAACGAATCTCCTAATGCACCGTCAGCCGTAAGTCGAAGGGGCCACCCCCTTCGCCACTGAACTACTCTCTTAACGCATCGTCAGTCGTAAGTTGAAAGGGCCACCCTTTTGCCACTGAATGACCCTCCTAATGCGTAGTCAGCCGTAAGTCAAAGGGGCCACCCCTTCACCACTGAACGATTCTCATAATGCGTCGTCAGCCGTAAGTCAAGGGAATCGCTCCCTCGCTATTGAACATAGTGGTCTATTTCTAATATGGTTCGATGGCTTACCCTCGATCGGCTGGAGCAATGGTCTAACCCATCGAAAGGGGCCATCAGGCATTATGACCACAAGGCATGAGCGACGACGAACAAAGAGATGCAACCGCAAAACAAAGATATGCAAGCCAACTCTTCTGGCACTTTTACTACAAAATTGTTTTCATTTACATCTACATTACCCCATATACATTCAAAAATTAAAGCAGGAGTAAAAGGAGCGCCAAGATTCTACGATGGCTGGCTAGGCCCTTGGTCTCACTCCTCCAACATGAACGTGGGCTCTTGGTCTCCCAAAGCACTTGCCCCTTCATTTTCACCCTTCGTGGTGACAACTTCGCCAGTGAGAGCAGCCTCCTCTGTACCTTGACTCAATTCGTCATCACCATAATCCGAAAATAGCACCAGGATTCGATCTATCTCAGCAAAGAGGTCGAGGAATCGATCCTTCATTTCCGACCGACATCGCTCATAGCCTTCCGTGTACAGCTCATCGAAGTCGAGCAATGAATCCTTGAATTCCTGGACAGCTCTCCCCGCTGCAACCTCAGCTTTGGCTTTCTCTTCCAACAGAGCCTTCTCTGCTCGCTCCCTTAAAGCAGCTTGTTCTGCCTCCCTCTTGCAAGACTCATGCAGCTCACGATCGAGCCGTTTAAGGCGATCCATCCTCGATTCACTAAGGAGGCAAACCCTATTCAGCTCGACTTGAGACTTCTCCATAGACGACCTAACGGCCTCCAGGGTGACTTTGTGATTGGCCACCACTGGGACGCGCCGACGCAGCAGTGGCCACGAGAGCCTGCAAACAACGCATGATAGTTAACATCCATGATTGCATCACCTACAATGGAGGCTGGTACAATAATTTCCTGGACGTTAGCATGAACGGCTATCGACACAAGCCTCTTATGATCAACCCTCTCTACGACAGCCCTATCCCATGGAAGAGTTGCATTTTCAGTAATTCAGACGGTGATCCCGCCATCCAAAAGAGCAGAATCTTTGGAAACTCCATTTGAATGAGTTCCTATGTGGAGCAAGAGGAGATCGACTCTCCAGCAAAATCGGTCTGAATTCGTCGGGGATGTCTTCAGACAATGGTACTGGAGGGAACATGCCTTTCCAAGGCCAGGAATCCTCGTGCAAAAGGAGTTTTGGAGGGACCCGGGCCTCCCCCGAGTCTCCCTCTAGAAGAGTTCCCCATGCTTGCTGAGAAACCTCTTCCGCAGCTTCAGTCGGCTCCGAGTCACTGAGGAGAAGTCGCCGCCCCCTTTTACTTTCCTCGATGGCAACCACCTCAAATTTGGAGGCGGGCTTCTCCTTTCTCTTTCATTGGAGACGAGCCACCAGAGTAGTCCTCTCAATAATGACGGGTTGATCCTCCTCCGACTGAACCATCCTTCCTCCCACGGACGTCACTCAATGAGATAACATGCTCTACTCAGCCTCTCTAATAGAGGCATCAACTCCCTCACTCAGAGCAATGTCCACCTGATACTTCAGACCGACCATGCCTGCAGAAGAAAATAAACAAGCTAAGTCAGAGAACGAAGGTCGAACAGTTGGCAGGCATAATCGAATCAACCTTTCGTCCACACAGTCTGACGCAACACGTCGTCGGACCACAGCCACTTCGTCTTCCTCACGTTCTCTGGCGGACTAGTCAGTGTGTCGGCGGCTTCCTTCTCTTCTCTAGACAAAGGCTTATCCTTGGCAAGGCCCAAGTCAGGGGCACCCCAGCCGGTGCAGAAGCCCGCCTCTCCTTGAACGACCACGAACATGAACTCCTCTTTTCATTTGGGATTGGAAGTCGGAGGTCATCAAACAATTTCCTACATTGACGAGCTGTTATCATATACCAGCCCGGAGTGTTGAGAGGAGGAATCGAGAAGAAATGGTTGAACAGTCTCAGCGACGGTACAATCCCTTTTTTCACACACAGAGCTATAAAGCCCATCATCACGCTTATGGCATTCGACATCAACTGGCAGAGAGAAATGTTCAGGGTGCACAAGAAATAGCGCATGAAAGGGTGCATGGGGAATCAAAGCCCTCGTTGGAAGTCTTTGACGTAGACACCGACTTCTCGGTCGCTAGGACGATGGACCATCTCGTCCCTCCCTGACACCCGAATCTAGTGATCAAGGCAGACATAGTTTCTTTGAAGCTCAGGGATCTGATCGGCTCCAACCTTGGACCTCAGGTTTACGATTAAACCAGGCTCCATGATCCCCTCCTTGTTCTTCCGTATGACGGTAACCAAGCTCCTCTCAGAGGCAGGGACGGAAGACAAAGCCATTTCTTTGAAAGAGAGAATATCCAAATCAAGGAAGATGAAGATGATGTCTTCAAATTTCTGTGCTGGAACCACCTTATATCAATAAGACAACATCTGCATGATAAGACATGCGTCGAAGATCCAAACTCTAAGCATCTTGGGTTTCAAACCGGCAAATCATCTGAATCGACGAGGCGGACGTTTTGGCGCCTAGAACTTGAGTGCTAATTCCTCGATTGTCGTGCCCTGTTAATGTGATGTAACATCGCTTGACTCCAACAAGCAGACTCTCTGAGGTCGTGCGACGGGGGCCATTGTTGAATCATTGGGCTGACACTCGAGACGACTCGACCAAGGAGTGGTTAAGGCCCACGAAGCCCACAAAAGAAGCCCAAAGTCGACTTAGTCAAAGCACAATAGGCAGTCGCACATTTCACTCCTATTACTTAAATGTGGGATTGATGGCGGCCTTATAAATAGCAGGAACATGGGCAATGTTCGCTCCTATTAAAGAGAGAAGATTGTGGCATCATAATGGGTGACAGTTATCTCCCCAACGTCGCTAAAAAGGACCCATGAGCTCTATAAATACGAAAAGGTTCCAATTCCCAAGGTACAAGATCTGACAATAAACGCTACTTTTCAGCTTATAATTCTTCCACTATAGAGCTCGTGACGTCAGATCTAAGACGTATCTACGTGGGTTGATCTCAGCTGCTCCGAACTCCCTCTCTTCCTTAAGTTCCCAAACTAACTTAAGCATCGGATGGGATTTGGGTCGGGACCCAGATCCGACCCCCTCGATGCTTCCTTGTGGTGCAGATCGCCAAGTCTCGACTTTCCGTGAGGGTCGTTTCGAGTGTCCCAGCCTTGATCTGTCAACACAGAGTTCGCTTGAAGGTCGATCAAGCATCAAAAGATATTCACCATCCATCAACCGACACTCGTTCTTCCAACCTAGGGTCCCCTTCAACTCGCTGACGAGACTCCGACTCAGCACGAAGAGTCCACGTCAGCAAGACAATTGTCTCGATCATTTTTGGTCTTAATAGTGGCCAAAAAGTCCGAGCGGCCCGGGGCCCGGCCCGCGGGGCCTGGTCAACGGCCCGGCCACTGCAATAGCAGGTTGCAGCTGTTGGCAGCCAAGAGGTGAATTTTTTGGTCTTTTGACCAAAAAAACCACTCCCAACGGTCATAAATGGCCATTTGGGAGGGGTATTTTGGTCATTTTACACCCAAAAAATCCCTATAAATTTCAGCCAACCCCTCTCATTTTTTCACAAGTCTCAAACTATCAAACTCTCTCATACGTTCAAGCAATCAAGCTTAAGGCTAATCTCGTCAACTTTCCGCTAAATCTCTGTCAAGCTCGCGCTCCTCTCGTCGTCAAGCTCAAGGCTCCCTCCGCTATCAAGATCATCTCAGCTCCCTACTTCCTCCGCTATCAAGATCATCACTGCTCCTTCCGCTATGAAGATCATCTGCTCTCTACACCACTCGCAACCCGACAAATCAGGTTCCTATTTTTTTAGCATAATGTCTGCACCAAACCGTATGACTTCTACCTTCCATCTTGACAACACTGAGGAGCATGATAACTTTAATATGATCCGGGATAACCCGATAGAAACACTGATAAGTTTTTATTTTGCACCTTTACACATATGTTTTACCACACTTTTGTTCACATTTTATTTCACTTTACATTGTTTTAATCACGTTTCCGTTCATTTTGACTATTTGGGTGTTTTGTGTGAATTTCAGGTAAATACGGGTGTGTTGGGCACCTTTGGAAGTTGATCACATATGCTGGGATCTAATGACGCAAATATGGCGAAGATTCCATGGCCAAAGATCAAGAAGTGCTATTTTGAAGCCATCTACACAACCATTTCACTCCCAAGAAGCTCCATTGCACACAACCCTCTCACCTTTCAGAAATCTGCGATCATTCTAGAGATATTTTCAGAGCTCTCATATTTTTGTATCGTAGATGGCGTTGTGACAATTCCAATGCCACCTCATTTGATCCAATCCGATTTTTCTAGATTTTTCTATATTTTCTGCAGTGCAGCTTGGTCGTGTTGGAAATTCCACGCGATTGTATGGAATTTCCAAGCGATCGTATGAACTATTTTTCAACAGTTTAAGCCTCCATATGGCCATGTCATCAACCAAGGAGGAAGTTCAACATTCTACGTGGCCGTGTGAACCAAGTTCACACGACCGCGTCGTTCTTTTACTCCCCGGCAACGGCGCCAAAAAACTTGATATGTGGAAGTTTTAATATTTGTAAACCACAAGCACACGACGTCATCGTAGAGCTTAACAGGTCGTCCGCAGGGAGACGGATTGATCGAGTACTAGCTCGATTTGAGGTTATATGCTCGATTTGAGGTTATATACTAGCCACGTTAATCGATTAGAGGGAATAAACCAGGGTTTCACTGGGATTAACAGAGAATGCAATGGAGAATCACATGAGGATACAAATAACAACTAGGAAATAACCATAGAACGTTGAGGATTCAATCCAAACAATCAAACTGAGAAAATTAACAACAATAATAGCAGAAAAACAACAAAGAAAAGAAAGCAATACTCATCTCGTTAAATTCCCAAAGGGAGTTTTCAGATCCCATTACAAATCCATGAGAAGAGCTCCAAAAGTCTATCTAAAACTAATCTATCTCCTAATCTACTCCTAAAACTATCAATGAAACAGTAAAAAGACAGAAAAACGGTCCCAAGACTCAGCTCCCCCTCAATGACGGCTCCCCCTCGCTTAAATACCAACCCTACATGCTATCAGGTTTAGTTGGAGACCCGTTTTCAAATAGCCGTGTGGTTGAACCACGTGCCCGCGTCACTCATTTTGCCACCGGTGCTTGATGAGGAGAAATTCTACAGCCGCGTGGTTTTATAAGGTTTTAGCGTTGTTGCCAGGGAGGCACGATTTGATTGATATTAGTAAGATTAGGGATCACTAGACTATGTTTTATTCATAAAAATTATAAAAATCTTAATAACAAATTTTTCCCCCTCCGCCATACTTTCATTTTTGCTACTTTCTTGTACTATTGACGCTCATCTCTAGTTCTCATATTTTTGTTTTCCAGATATCTTTGGAGTTACCATGTGTAGACCAATTTTGATGCTTCAGCACTATAGAGTGTTCAGATGGGAGGTTATGATTCTCTTCCGCAGGTTGCAACGTTTTGTATAAAATGTGGGATGCAGGGGCATATCTTTACCCGATGCCAACATTATAGGCATATCTTTACCCAATGCCAACATTATATCTACCCCTACAGCCCACCATCGTATACCTACGACCTACCCCATGAATCCTCATACCTCAGTCCTCCACCTCCACCACAAAAATCCTACCTCGAGTTGATTCTAGAAAGCCAACTTCGAGACAAAGCTCAATGGCTCGAAACCCAAGCGATAGCCACGGCCCAACTCCAAGAACTTGCCCAAAGTGTAAACCAACTGGCCACATCATAGGGGCAGTCGCACTTACTGGCTAGGGATTCGACCATTGTACATATACCTTCGAGGGGAGAGACGTTGGAGAATCTTATCCACCACATCCTATTCTATCCTTTAGATGACGAAGCATTTTTTGATGGTGATGGGGAGAATGAGGGGATATCATTTGGATCAGTGGAAGAGACCATACATTTTGGATGGGACGACATACATGATTCTTGCAAGGGCTATACGGAGATTTCCACATTTGATGAGCCCGAGCACTTCATCCCTTCAGATGAGTTTCCCCACTTTGAGACATTTGAGGACACCGGTGAGACTGCGGAGCCTACACATTTTGGTGAGATGGTTGTACATGAGGACGAGGACACCACGACCACATTTAAGGAGTCCACACCACATCTGCCTCCACAGCTACGTCTACATCATATTCCTCTTCCTTCTATGGCCGAGCATCATCCAGAGCATACTGCCCCTATTCATGGAGATTTTCTAACACTCACACACTCCACTTATGAGTCTTGTTTTTCACTTCATATTCCTCTTGATTCATATTTTTTAACTTACCCTATCTCTTACATGACATTGGAGACATTTCTTCAGAGATTATCTTGGGTTTGTCGTTACCTGGTGGACCGATCATCGAGAAGAACGAAGACTTGGCCGTCTCTTGTGTCGAGGATAGCACGATGTTCTCAGGGATTATTTGTCACCTTTCTATTATCTTTCCAATTTATATTGACGATGGTCTTTGGGATACTTTCATTTTGGGGAAGAATTTTTTGCCATGGACTGATGCAGCTCGTTCTTTGCAGTATATATATGGATATCTTCAAGGGATGCTTGGGGCTGTATTGCTTGGGTTTGTTGGCATTCGTGGCTTGAAGCTTTTGATGGAGCCACGAAAGGAGCAGTTGGAGCAGCTACCTGCCCTGCTTCAGATCATAGATCCACCGTGTAAAAATTTTACCGCTTTCTAGTTTAGAGTAGAATAATCTCGTCTCCTCTCGATATCGGGAGGAGCATATTTACGATTTGCTTTTGTTTGAATAATTTTTCGCCGCTAGTGGTCCCCATTTATCATTTTACCCCCCAATGCCCTTGTCTTGATTCTTGGCTATGAGAAAAACAATAAAAGGGGGATTGAATAGTGTTTATACAATTTAAAATGATAGTTACACCAAATTAAATTCCTAACCAACAATTAAGTGCGGAATGAAAATTAACCTTAAAAATGAAACAATGCAAACGTAGAGATGTTTCAAGGGTTCGGATTACCCAAATCAACTCCCGACTTGTTCCCGGTAATCCTACGTCCCTTCCACCCGGATACCACCGGATACCACCGGATACTCAAGTTAGAACCCTAACTTGAGATTTCCTTAAAACCCCACTTGTAGCAACCCTACAAGTGAAATCGAAGTACATTCGATTGTCCTTGACTCCCATAACTTGGGAGCAAGCAAACCACTCTCACAACCCGTGAGTAAATCAAATAATGAAAGTTATGAAATATGAAATAAACAACACTTACAATCACATATGCATTGAAGTAGAACTTGAAGGAGAGTGTGTTGTATATTGAATGACTCTCTTGAAAGAGAGGAAAGCCCTTTCTCTTGACTGCACCAAATGCTTAGAAGATTTCTCTTCGATTCTAGGTTGGAGAGCAAGAGATTGAAAGATAGGACTTCTAGGGCTTTAGGATTTTGAGAGCTTTGATCTTGGAAGATTAAAAGCTTGAATGTTTGAGCAAATGAATCTCAAGTGAGTAACCTCTCAATGGAACAGTAGAGGCTGGCTTTATTTTTTTATCAAAACCCTCAAACAGAATTCCCAAAAGCCACTTTGATAACCGTGGAGAAAAACTCAACGGATAGAATTTGCACACGCGACAGTCGACTGTTGAACAAAACACAGTCGACTGCTGCACTGTGTCAGAGGGTAGGTGACAATTCAAACTGTAACTTACCACGTGGATAGTCGACTGATGAAGAGAAGACAGTCGACTGTATATCCAACAAGTGACTGTAATTCCTTCTACATGCGACTGGCCACAATCTGGGCAAGTTGAGAAAGTCTCAGAAAATTCTAGAAATACAGGACATACGACTGATGGAGAGAAGACAGTCGACTGTAAATCCAACAGGCGACTGTAATTCCTTCTACAGATGACTGTCACAACCCCTTACATTTTCTAGAGGGTTGAGTCTGTAGAGAAGCTCAAAGACAGACAATTGTTGAACTATTGACAGTCGACTGTGCCACTGGACAATCGTGTAAATACAACATCAGTCGACTGGCACTAGAATAAGAATTATTCCAGAGAGCAAGTCATGCAGAAGAATCATTGACATGCGACTGTTGAAGCATTTACAGTTGACCGGTCCATGGACAGGCGACTGTAAATACAACATCAGTCGACTAGCCAGAACAAACTGAGAATGATCTTGGGCTGAAGATAGAAAGACGACTGATTAACAAATCACAGTCGACTATCACTTGGACAGGCGCCTGTGAAATGTACATCAGTCGCCTGATAGAGTTAAAGCTCAGAAAGCCCAAAAATCAACTGATTAAGTATGTGCATAACTGGTGACTGTAGAACAAAACACAGTCGACTTTTTTAAGACTGGCGACTGTAAATCGTTCAGCAGTCGACTGTTGAAATCACAGCATGCACATTCTTAATAGAAATGAATTGGAGTCTAAGGAAAATTGATCTAATGATTTCCTAAGATTGAAATGAAGATGTGTTCGTGCTCCAACATAGTTCTACTTCTAAGCTACATACTAGAAGAGAAAAAGAAGATTACATTAGTAGAACTCTCTCTTCTATCCATTGTATGAGCTTGAAGTCTTCTAGGAGCTTCAATCACCAGTTTTGATCATCCAATCCACTTCTCTTGTTTTCATTGATCTTTGAGTGTCATCCATTGCTAATTGATCTTCAAGAAATGCTTAGGCAACGGATTAACTGTTTATAGGGGATTAGTCACAAGTATTTATATTTTCTCATCATTAACACCAAGTAGGGAGAAGTCCAATACTCAACATTCTCCCCCCTTTTGATGATGACAAACAAACATAAGCAAAAAGATAAATAATTGTGCTTAAAGAATACTTACTCCCCCTACATAGATGCCAATCAAGTTAGTCAATAAATATTAGGGCATCTACAGATCAATTGAAGCAGATGAGTAAGATATGCATGAATGGAATGATTTGCTTGAATCCATGAAATCTAGGATTTTATAATCCACGTTGATTATATCTTACTCCCCCTGAATCCAAGACAACTTCAATCTTAGATTCAAGTTATGAATTAGAATTTACTTAGCACATAATTATGATATGTTTATTTTTCTCCCCCTTTGGCATTATCCAAAAGGTGGGAGTAGAATAACAACAACAATAGTGCCAAATAAGTACTAAAACAATCGTAAGAGTCTAAAGATACGGTGTATATCTAAAGTGATGCCAACAAATATTCGGAGAAAAACTAATCACAAAGGGGCATCTCTAAGATATACAAACGAAAAACTAATAAAACTCATGAAAACTTAGTTGACTAAAGGAATGAAAATCCAATATCAACATTACAAGACAAATGATAAAAATCGTCTCAAATCACATCATATAAATGATATCGCATACAATGAGACAATTTCACAATATTCACACACATAAGATAAACAATGAGACAATGTGTGAAACAGAAAATGAAGTAAACGCATTTTCATATATATATGATCAAAGATACATGAGTACAAAATACATCCATAAACTCATGTACATCTACAAAAAGTGATCAAAATACATACATCAACCATACATCAGAACACAAAAACATCAAGAAACAGATAGACACTCAAACCATACTAACAAAAAAAATCCTATGGTGAGTCTATCCAAAACAGCATCATGCAGCATCAGCCAATATGGATGACGGATGGGTCTGAAGGATGACCAGATGGACGGAACATCAGTCTAGTGGATGAGTGGGTTCGGCAAGGAAGATATCCAAAAACTCATCTGAAGACTGAGGACCAACAGGTTGCATGAAGTTCGATCGAAATAGACTAGGGCACAGTCAAACGAAAAACGACGAGGAAACCTTATCCTAGGAGAAATGATGGAGAAGGAGATAGTCAAACAAAGCAGTCGACGGATCGGAGGATGAAGCTTCGAATCGGAGTGAAAATCGACCGCAACAGTGGATTTTCGAAGGAGGAAGTCGAGGGAACTGAGTCGGATGAGAGAGAAACAATTTGATCAAATCGACGGTTTCCTAAAATATAAAGAGGGTCCAAAGAATCTGGGCCGTTGGATCAAAAAAACCGACGGCTCAGATCAAATGAGTGAATTGCCATAGTAATTGACATTCGACTGATGAACATTTGTCAGTCGACTGGTCGATAAGATAGAAATAAGCTTGGGTTGACAGACAGTCGACTGTTGGGTAATTCACAGTCGCCTGTCGGAGAGAGAATCGACTGTTCCTTACATATGAGTCGACTGACAAAGAATCAAAAATATGATGATAAAAACACAGACCTCTGAAGATTTGGACAGGCGCCTGATGACCAAAATGTAGTCGCCTATCGAACTGACAGTCGACTGTAAATCGTTAGCAGTCGCTTGTACGAAAAATACATTCGGATATATGAGACAATAGAGTAGGGCAGTCGATTGTTGAAGGAATGATAGTCGTCTGTCCTGGTCCAGAAATGCACAGAGAGGTTAAAATCTAGAGGATAGAGACATCTCACCCTAGGACCTATACTCTAACACAAATCTAATCATGAAATCAATATCAAAATATTATCGATTAACATACAAATCTCTTAAATCAATCCAAAACTATCGAAATCTTCAAAATCTCAAATAATCCCTTAAAACAAATATATGTTAAACATATAATTTATCAAACGAAGAGAAGTAATAATGATGATATGAGTTCAAACATGATATAACATGAAAGTATGAACTCCTACAATTCAGATTCACCCGTAATCCCTAATTCTCCACGCAACCTCACAAATGAATCTTCTTTAAGAGGTTTAGTGAAGATGTCGACGATTTGTTTTTGGGTTTCAATGTACTCTAAGATGATGTCTTTCTTAGCTACATGATCATTAATAAAATGGTGTCTCACAAATATGTGTTTGGTACGGGAGTCATGTACCGGATTCTTGGAAAGGCAAATAGCACTTTGGTTATCAACCATGATAGGACAAGTATCACAATTGACACCATAGTCCTTAAGAGTGTGTCTCATCCAAAGAACTTGTGCACATGCAAGACCCGCGCCAATATATTCCGCTTCAGTTGTGGACAATGATACCGAGTTTTATTTCTTGGAGAACCAAGAAACTATGGAATTTCCTAGAAAATGTCAAGTGCCACTAGTACTCTTCCTATCGGATTTGCATCCTGCAAAGTCGGCATCACTACATGAGATTAACTCATATGTGCTAGACTTAGGGTAAAGTAACCCATAATTTGGTGACTGATTGAGATAACGAAAAATTCGTTTCACAGCAATCAATTGTGACTCTTTAGGTCTAGCCTGATATCTAGCACACATGCATACAGAAAACATGATATTGGGCCTACTAGCAGTTAAGTAAAGCAAGCTACCGATCATACATCGATATAGACGAACGTCTACATCTTTTTCGTTTTCATCCTTGTGTAGATGGGTTGTCGTACTCATGTGGGTCCTTTTGCTTGAAGACGATTCCATCCCGAATTGATTGATGAGCTCCCCGGTATACATGGTTTGATGTATGAAAGTCTCATCCTTTATTTGCCAAATTTGAAGTCCAAGGAAGTAGTTGAGCTCACCCATATGTCTCATTTCGAATTCATCCTTCAAAGAGTTAGAAAATTCTTGGCAAAGATCAAAGTTAGTAGAACCAAATATAATATCGTCAACATAAACTTGAATTAAAAGGATGTCATTTTCATAATCCTTAATAAAAAGTGTTGAATCAACCTCACCAATTTTAAAACCTAAATCCAAAAGAAAGGTTTTGAGTCGATCATACCAAGCTCTGGGAGCTTGTCTCAACCCATATAACGCTTTCTTACGTTTGAAAACATGGTTTGGAAATTTTTCATGTATGAAACCGGATGGTTGAGAAACATAAACTTCTTCATTAACAATTCCATTTAAAAATACACTTTTAACATCCATTTGAAATAATTTAAAATTCTTATGTGATGCAAAAGATAAAAGCAATATAATAGCTTCTAATCTAGCTACGTGGGCAAAAGATTCTTCAAAATCTATACATTCTTCTTGCCGATAGCCTTGAGCTACTAACCTTGCTCTGTTCCTTGTGATGACATCATTCTCATTGGTCTTGTTCTTGAAGATCCACTTGGTCCCAATCACTTGGTGACCACTTGGAAGAGGAACGAGCTCCCAAACTTCATTTCTCTCAAATTGCATGAGCTCTTCTTCCATTGCAATTATCCAAGAGCTATCTTCACATGCTTCTTGGATGTTCCTTGGCACAATGGTAGAAACAAATGCGCAGTGAGAGAATTCTTCAATTCTTGAACTCGTTCGAACACCCACACCAATATCTCCAATAATTTGGTCACAAGGGTGATTACGCACGGTAGGGTAAACTTTGAAAATCTCTGCATCACTTGGAACATCTTCAACAACTTCATTAGTAGTATTAGTTTCATTAATAGAATCATTGATTTTAACATTACTAAGATAATCAAACAAAACATCTACACTATCATCAACCACATTAGGAAAATCAAAATCTTCATAAAATGATACGTATAGAGATTTCTCAATCGTTGAAGAGGTTTTGTTGTTTATCAGGTAGGCTTTGCTACGTGTGGAATATCCAACAAAAATTCCTTCATCGGATCTTGGCTCAAATTTATCCAAGTTACCAAAGGTGTTCTTAATAAAACATTTTGAACCGAAAACACAAAAATATTTAACTTGTGGTTTCTTGTCATAAAATAACTCAAAACAAGTTTTGTTCATTCGGGGTCTCACTAGGATCCTATTGAGCACATAACATGCCGTGTGCACCGTCTCTGTCCAAAATTGTAGTCCGACATGACTATCATGGAGCATGGTACGTGCACACTCAATAAGAGTCCTATTCTTTCTCTCTACAACACCATTTTGTGGTGGTGCACAAGGAAAAGAAAAATTGTTAGTTATCTCAGTGTCATCACAAAACTTTGTGAAAGACTCATTCTCAAATTCTCCTCTATGATCACTACGAATAGTGATAATGGTGGATCCTACGAAATTTTGAATCTTCTTAGGAAATATGGTAAACTCTTCAAAGGCTTCATTCTTATTGGTTAAGAATGAAACGCAAGTAAATCTAGAGAAGTCGTCAGCGACAATTAATCCATAGTGAGCATTACCTAAAGAGGCAGTTCTAGTTGGCCCAAATAAATCTAGATGAAGTAATTCTACGGGCCTCTTAGAAGTTATGCCTTCTGTAAGTTTAAACGATGATTTACTAAGTTTACATCGTTGACATGAATCACAAAAGTTTTTCTTACTAAAAGCAATTTTCGGAAAACCTTTTACTAGATCATGCTTAGCTAACTTATATAAATGCTTAAGATGAACATGACCAAAACGGCGATGCCATAATAGTTGTTCATTTTTATTAGCAACTATGCAATGTTCTACGGTATTAGGTAAGCTCAAATAATAAATATTTTTACGCCTAATACCGGTAAATAAAACATGTGAATCAAAATCAATAATTTCACACATACCCTCTCCAAAGTTAACCTTGTAACCTTTGTCACAAAGTTGACTAATGGAGATAAGGTTATGACATAAACCACTAACTAAATAAACATTAGTAATGAGTGGTTTGGAAGGATTACCGACTTTACCTACTCCTATGATGGTTCCCTTTTGATTACCTCCAAAAGTGACCGTTGCACCATCCTTGATGCTAATCACTTCGGAGAGCAATGATGGATCTCCCGTCATGTGTTTTGAGCAACCACTGTCGAGTATCCATCCTTTCCTTTTAGAGCCAATATAACGTTTATTGCTTTCTTTCTCTTTCTTGGGTGCCTACATGATATACCATAAGCTCATGGTACCCAATTTTTGTTGGGTCCAAGGGGATTAGCCCTTTGGAAGCCAAGTCCAAGTGGACTTTCGCTTCCCAACATAATTACCACTATTAATAACATCATGAAAATAGGAATCAATATAAGCATTTCTATCAGTTATGCTATTGTTCTTAGGACCCCAAATTGTGTATGTTTTGGGAGTCCTTTTCCTAATTGCATGCACAATTGATTGATGTCTATGTGGTGTGTGCATCCTAGGAACATGATTTCTAGCATATGACAATGGAGGTGGATAAGCATTGCACATATAAGGTGTAATGGCCCTAGTGCCATATACAGTAGGGTGTATATGTTTGTGCTCCAGGATGTGTGTATGCGTATATACATGTGTGTATATATGTAGTGTAAATAGTAAATTTGTAGTGTGTATAGTAATTATCTATTGGTTGCTTACATGTATGCCTATATAGATGGATACATGCCTATATGAATGTGTTATCGGGATATATTTGGTTGCTTGAATGAGGATGTCTTGGGTGTATATGTGGTTGATAATATGTGTAATAGTGCGTATAGTAAATTGGTGCTATGGTTGTATGTCTTGTAGTAAATGTTGTTGGTATGTAATGTGTAATGACCCGTTCTCCGGGATACCCGATAAGTACGAATCCGTATCAGGTATTCCCGAAGAGGCGAGTGTTACGTAGAAAGAAAGAAAAGGAAGAGAACAAAAGAATGCGAGGGAGTAGGAAGAACACCGCAGGTACTACGCACATGCTGGGAAGTACAAGTAAAACTCCATCACAGATGAAGACACCGAGAAAATAACAAAAGTACAATATTCCATTTTATTGATTCATTGATACATCTTATACATACACCAACATCTTCATATTCATAACTCTAAGTACAAAGGTCCACCCAAAAAGAAACACCAAAAGTACAAGTCTCTCATCATACCCCTCACCACCCAATACTACAACTGATCACCAACTCCGAAGCTCCAGCCGCTACCTCCAACCTCCAACTCACATGACCTGAAAGTCAACGGGGACACGTCAACGTGTGACCCAGTAGAAACTCCTAACACTCTAGCAGAACCCAGTTTTAGAACTAGTTTGTCTATCTAGGGAGGGTACTCTAACAAGTAAGGTTCATGGTGCGTAAAAGTAATCACATTCCAACATGCGAACCTAGTTATGAGAACGTGCAAAAACATGCATATGAAACCATATTATGAAATGCAGCTATTGAAAGGAAGCGTAAGAACATGTTACCATGGGAAAATAGCATTAAAGTAAACAAAAAATAAGGAGACATGAGATAACAACATTTATAAATTAAAGACAATTACTATAAGTTGTTGATTCACATATTTGGAACCCGTGTAAACTGTAGGACGCTAAGGAGGCGGACTTCACCCAGGGTGGGTGAAAAAGTGGTACCCCAACCAGCAACACGAGCACCGGAGAGGGCCTCTCGCAACTCTCCGTACCCGACGGAACAAGGTATGGGAGTGAGACAAACTCGGTTTTTCTGTCGGACAAACGGAGCAAACCATCAATTACCGTCATGATGCATCACGAGTACACCAGCGGCCTCTCCAACCCTTTCAACTCGCCCTTCTGGGAGTGATACAGCGGGTGAGAATTCATATCATATGTCCGCTCCTTAACTCCTAAAGTTTACCCGTTTTCCCCCAAACCCGTGTCACCCTCCTTTAGGAGGACTGATACATTCCTCATTCTCACTCTCAGTTTTCAAGATATTACTTCGTTTGTCAACGAATCATCTAGCGGACTTGAATACCGCTATAACCAACTTTTAACAATATCATCATCAGCATCATCATCATCATCATCATCTCAATTAAAGAATTGCATGGAATATCATCACAAACTCATCGTTATGAACATACTAATGTGAAAGCATAAACAAATTGAACTTAAATATTATTGACATAACGAATATTTCATGAACCATCTGCATAACTACATGTATCAAGAGCATGACATTGAGAACATGATTAGCACAAACAAACTTAACTTCAAACAAAGCTACACCATGAAAAGTACTAAGCAAAATTAGCATATGAATCTGTCAAAACTGTTACAGCAGAAAGAATATCACTTTTAGCCTATCTACAGTCAGAATTGGTGTCTGGTCCCTTCATGAAAGTTGTAGATATGGGTGTTTTCCTTTCACTGACAAATTTTCATAAGCTCAGTTGACATATGTGATTTATGGTGGATTTTCTCCTAACAGGTATAATTTCAGCATTCTGAACCAGAAACTGAGTTCAGTTCAAGTCCATTTTTCTACAAGTTACAGACAGAATAAAAATCTAAAAAAAATTATGGGTTGAATATCTTGAAGTCAGCTTTCCAACGGCATCAAGATCATAATATTTTATAAAGTGTACATGGAGTTCTACTCGTTTTACTGAAAGGTGTCAAAACTGTCTAAAAACAGACCAGTTTTAGAAACTGAATTTTTACCCCAATTTTCAGTACGAATTTGTAAAACTTATAAAAATGAAAGTTGTTAAGAACTTCAATATGAGAAACATATATTTTTTTTCATATTTTTATTTCATCTATGTTTTCAGGCAATTCCATGTAGTCAATTAGGTGCAGCAAGCTACCAAAGTTTCGTCCAATTCTGTGTAAATTTCAGCATGAAGTTCAAAACTTAATTTCTACTCAAAATCTAAAGAACTTGCTAATTACTTAAACCTTTAGTTCTAAAACTAAACCCTACTAAGGTGATAAGAATTTCTACCTTAACAAGTCCTCCAAAATTTTCTCTTGCCCTTCTTAATCCTTGATGAATCTTGGGCTCATAGTCTCCTTCTCCAACTTTGGCCTCCAAAAGATGGATTTTGAGGAATTTAGGTGTTAGAATGATAAAGAAAAGCCATGGTTTCTTGGTGGAGGGATGGGTGGTGATTTAGGAGGAGGGAGGTGGTGGAATGGTGGAGAAATGGGGATGAAAGGGAGAGAATTTTCAGCCATAGCTGAAATGAGATGGAGAGAGAGAGAGATTTTGGTTTTTTGTTTCATGCCTTGAAAATTGTATTTCCCTAAAATCCTCTCCTCCACAAATCTTAGTCAAAGTTAAGCCATGTGTACTCTTATTAGCTCATAAGATGCCACCTAATGTGTTGTGTTGTCATGGTAAAGAAAATTGGGATTTTGTATTTTTAAGAAAAATAGAAATACATGAAGAAATACTTCATTCAATCCAAATACAAGTATTCCTCCAAATACTCTCATTTACTAAAATCAATTAATGAGTTTAAAACCATTTAAAAATAATTCATATACCAAATAATTAAAGGAAAAATACAATCATATTCCCGAAAAATATATGTACGTATATACTCCCAAAAATACGTACATATATACGTATATAGGGATATGGGGTATTACATTCTACCCACCTTAAAAACAAAGTCCGCCCTCGGACTTTATATGCTAAGGGTTTAACCGGAGATTAAAAATAGTCCAAGGGTCTCCCTACCCACGAAATACATACCACGCTATATGGATATACTACATATTCATATATACATACACTATATCATAGATCACACACATATACATACCCATTCTTATCCAAGGATACATGTATAAAGACAAATCATCACAACTCATACATAGTATTATACATTCCACGTCCTTCCATGTGCTCACAAATATATCTATATTGCATGAGAACACTCATATATATATAGACTAATATGTACACACATTCTAGTACACTTATACACAGGGACACATGTATCAATGTCGTACATAGCAATAAGTAGAAATATGTATATATACACCCAAGGCATTAATATACACACTAATATTTATACACTTATTCACTCAACACACATGTACTTACATAAAGATTCACATAAGTATATGATCAAAGACATATGCCATTACATGGATACAAATAGATATATCTAAATACATACATCTCTATAGGTAATCTCACACTCCTTGTATTTATATATATATCTACATACATACATGTTCACACGATATTTAAACACACCATACTCATAAGTCACAGAGTTAGCATACTTATACAAACATACTTATGGATATACCTATATACATCAAGGTATCGACCAAGTATACAACCACATATACATCCATTTATAGATACAGATACTATTATATCACATCCAATACGCATGCAAACTTGCTAACATACATACATAAATAGGTAAATCCAATTATTGATGCATTTATGGTAAATAATCATACGCTAATAATGATACACATTGATATGATGCACCTCATATCAAGTGGGTAACCATACGCAAATATATCACTTAAGCACATAAGTATGAACACTTACAATTATATAGACAAATATATATAATAGTTCGAACGCAAGGATGTACACAGTATACATCACTATAGTAAATAGTCCTGTCAGCATGTATGTATAGTATCAACCTTCTAGTACACACTCACTTTATATATATATATAAGAATACATACATATGTATTCATATCCAATATTCACTCACGTAAGTCTATATTTATCTACCTATACATGGTACAAATATACTTACATACAAGCCGTCCACATAACATATATTCAATGCAGTATATATATACACACCACACTATGTATAAATAATAGCACAAGAATCTTATCAATACAGTATATGTATCTATATACACACACACTTGTACAAACAAGACATGTCCGTTTATAATTCTCATTCACATGTTACACTCACATATCATCACATAATATATACCAATATTAACTTGGCATACCTACTTATGTATATCTATACACACTATTTAGTAAGGCAATATATTTCACACACTACTTATGGTACACATCCCATTGTAGCTATATTCATACATACATATCTCACTATGTCAATTTACACAACCACATTTATAGTACGCATACACATACAATTATACTTATGTATACTATCATACACTTTTATACATTCAAATATACTTCCACTTACACTTACCAACAAACATCCATATACCAACACATATAACATAAATTTATTTGCACACCAATACATATTCACACAGATACTCCGTATATATACACTCATCCATTAGACACCCATATACAAATATATCTTCTAACATCACTTTAATGCATCATACTTTAGTATCCATACTTACAGCTCTATATACATCCATTTATTCATACATATACACCCCCCAAATATAATCTTAGTATAGATTACCACATAGATAATACATAATACTCTATTGCACAGATAATATGTCTTATACATAATTTCACTCATCAAATACTACATTCACCTCAATCTATACAAACAATATTACTATACACATACCTATACTATGAATTATAAGAATACACGTAAGTAGTCATACATGTATCTATAGAGTATCTTATTTGCAACAATAGCTATATACACATATCTACTTAAATACATGTGAATACACATGCAATACTTTTACATCCATGCAAACACATACTAACCGATACACATATGTTTATATACAAACAACTACCCATGCTTAACCTCATGGAGCTCTGTACATTGGGTTTCCTAATACCAGGGTTTTACCATAAGGCTGATCACCTACCCACCTTAGGATACATCTACCCCTATGGAGCATTACCCGTACTATCCTTACGCACGCCGCAGTGCGGAGACCTGCATGGGCCGCCAAATGTAATGACCCGTTCTCCGGGATACCCGATAAGTACGAATCCGTATCAGGTATTCCCGAAGAGGCGAGTGTTACGTAGAAAGAAAGAAAAGGAAGAGAACAAAAGAATGCGAGGGAGTAGGAAGAACACCGCAGGTACTACGCACATGCTGGAAAGTACAAGTAAAACTCCATCACAGATGAAGACACCGAGAAAATAACAAAAGTACAATATTCCATTTTATTGATTCATTGATACATCTTATACATACACCAACATCTTCATATTCATAACTCTAAGTACAAAGGTCCACCCAAAAAGAAACACCAAAAGTACAAGTCTCTCATCATACCTCTCACCACCCAATACTACAACTGATCACCAACTCCGAAGCTCCAGCCGCTACCTCCAACCTCCAACTCACATGACCTGAAAGTCAACGGGGACACGTCAACGTGTGACCCAGTAGAAACTCCTAACACTCTAGCAGAACCCAGTTTTAGAACTAGTTTGTCTATCTAGGGAGGGTACTCTAACAAGTAAGGTTCATGGTGCGTAAAAGTAATCACATTCCAACATGCGAACCTAGTTATGAGAACGTGCAAAAACATGCATATGAAACCATATTATGAAATGCAGCTATTGAAAGGAAGCGTAAGAACATGTTACCATGGGAAAATAGCATTAAAGTAAACAAAAAATAAGGAGACATGAGATAACAACATTTATAAATTAAAGACAATTACTATAAGTTGTTGATTCACATATTTGGAACCCGTGTAAACTGTAGGACGCTAAGGAGGCGGACTTCACCCAGGGTGGGTGAAAAAGTGGTAACCCAACCAGCAACACGAGCACCGGAGGGGGCCTCTCGCAACTCTCCGTACCCGACGGAACAAGGTATGGGAGTGAGACAAACTCGGTTTTTCTGTCGGACAAACGGAGCAAACCATCAATTACCGTCATAATGCATCACGAGTACACCAGCGGCCTCTCCAACCCTTTCAACTCGCCCTTCTGGGAGTGATACATCGGGTGAGAATTCATATCATATGTCCGCTCCTTAACTCCTAAAGTTTACCCGTTTTCCCCCAAACCCGTGTCACCCTCCTTTAGGAGGACTGATACATTCCTCATTCTCACTCTCAGTTTTCAAGATATTACTTCGTTTGTCAACGAATCATCTAGCGGACTTGAATACCGCTATAACCAACTTTTAACAATATCAGCATCAGCATCATCATCATCATCATCATCTCAATTAAAGAATTGCATGGAATATCATCACAAACTCATCGTTATGAACATACTAATGTGAAAGCATAAACAAATTGAACTTAAATATTATTGACATAACGAATATATCATGAACCATCTGCATAACTACATGTATCAAGAGCATGACATTGAGAACATGATTAGCACAAACAAACTTAACTTCAAACAAAGCTACACCATGAAAAGTACTAAGCAAAATTAGCATATGAATCTGTCAAAACTGTTACAGCAGAAAGAATATCACTTTTAGCCTATCTACAGTCAGAATTGGTGTCTGGTCCCTTCATGAAAGTTGTAGATATGGGTGTTTTCCTTTCACTGATAAATTTTCATAAGCTCAGTTGACATATGTGATTTATGGTGGATTTTCTCCTAACAGGTATAATTTCTCAGCATTCTGAACCAGAAACTGAGTTCAGTTCAAGTCCATTTTTCTACAAGTTACAGACAGAATAAAAATCTAAAAAACTTATGGGTTGAAGATCTTGAAGTCAGCTTTCCAACGGCATCAAGATCATAATATTTTATAAAGTGTACATGGAGTTCTACTCGTTTTACTGAAAGGTGTCAAAACTGTCTAAAAACAGACCAGTTTTAGAAACTGAATTTTTACCCCAATTTTCAGTACGAATTTGCAAAACTTGTAAAAATGAAAGTTGTTAAGAACTTCAATATGAGAAACATATATTGTTTTCAGGCAATTCCATGTAGTCAATTAGGTGCAGCAAGCTACCAAAGTTTCGTCCAATTCTGTGTAAATTTCAGCATGAAGTTCAAAACTTAATTTCTACTCAAAATCTAAAGAACTTGCTAATTACTTAAACCCTTAGTTCTAAAACTAAACCCTACTAAGGTGATAAGAATTTCTACCTTAACAAGTCCTCCAAAATTTTCTCTTGCCCTTCTTAATCCTTGATGAATCTTGGGCTCATAGTCTCCTTCTCCAACTTTGGCCTCCAAAAGATGGATTTTGAGGAATTTAGGTGTTAGAATGATAAAGAAAAGCCATGGTTTCTTGGTGGAGGGATGGGTGGTGATTTAGGAGGAGGGAGGTGATGGAATGGTGGAGAAATGGGGATGAAAGGGAGAGAATTTTCAGCCATAGCTGAAATGAGATGGAGAGAGAGAGAGATTTTGGTTTTTTGTTTCATGCCTTGAAAATTGTATTTCCCTAAAATCCTCTCCTCCACAAATCTTAGTCAAAGTTAAGCCATGTGTACTCTTATTAGCTCATAAGATGCCACCTAATGTGTTGTGTTGTCATGGTAAAGAAAATTGGGATTTTGTATTTTTAAGAAAAATAGAAATACATGAAGAAATACTTCATTCAATCCAAATACAAGTATTCCTCCAAATACTCTCATTTACTAAAATCAATTAATGAGTTTAAAACCATTTAAAAATAATTCCTATACCAAATAATTAAAGGAAAAATACAATCATATTCCCGAAAAATATATGTACGTATATACTCCCAAAAATACGTACATATATACGTATATAGGGATATGGGGTATTACATTCTGTATGTGTGTACTAGTACTCTTTGTATATTATTATTAGTAGGATAGTATTATTGATGATGGGTGACCCTCTAGTGTGAATGTCACGATTGTAAATAGTTATAAGCCAGGGGTGTGTGTAGTAAGTTATGGTATTATTTAATTAATGTATTAATTATAATTGTAAAAAAATTAATTGTAGTAGTTGCTAAATAATGAGATGTAGTGATATGTGTTGTATTTTTGTATTGGCTTTATATGGATGGCATATGGTGTAATTTTCTATCTAAGTTGGAGGGTGTTTTTATAGAAGGGCATTTTGGTCTTTTAGGCTAGCATGGCATCTTCTAGCCCTTTTGACCTTTGACCCTTAAGAGTTAAGTAATAATTAGTGAGAGAGTGTGTGTATATAGTAATTGGTTCATTAGTAAATTAGTTGAGGTGTGTGCATAAGGGAAAGATGTGTAGAAGAGAGGAGATGAGTAGCCTTTTCTATATTCTCTTTAATGGCCATTATCTCTCTCTCTCTCTCTCTCTCTCTCTCTCTCTCTCTCTCTCTCTCTCTCTCGTTGGAATTTCATAATTCCATACTTCTATTCACATACGGTTTTGATATGACAAACACATTCAGTGCTACTAACTCTATGTATGCAGATACAAATCAATGCTGAGTTCCACACAATCAGATATCTTCATGCGTATTCAAAGGATATATCATAGTTCATGAAGCTGGAAAGACAAAGGCACCTACATCCACGACTTGGATATATAATCACTTGATAAGGATCCCCTGCAAAGAATCTTCTCAGATTTAGTTGCAGTTGCAGTCCTATCTACGGCTTTATGTAATCAATGTAAAATTTACTTTATTAGAGTCACAAAGCCTTGTGATAATATGTCTTAGTCATCTAGGTTTCATTACTCAGAGATATACACTTCCCAATTTCCAAAATTCGCAACTTTGAAAATTGGCAACCAATAACCCCATTCTGGTCGACCAATTGTAAACCTTCGAATTTGACTATGGGATTACATATTCAAACTCCCATAATCGTGCAGATTCTGGATCTGTCTTCCAACGGTCAAAGTTCTCTCTCTAAATTTTGGTTGACCAATTTGGTCATTTTGGTCGACCAATTTCAATACTAGCCGTTTTGACCCCAAATTTTCAGCGACGGTTCATGACCGTTTTCCAACGTTACTACCACTTCCCAACCGTCCTAAAACACTATAAATAAAGGGATAGACCCTCTCTTTCACTTCACACAACTTTCCTCTTTCTTTCTTTTCTAGAATTGTTGATTCTAAGCAATCTTGCCTTAGTTGTTCTCATTCTTATTTGCAAGAAGAAATCCATAGATTTCTCTCTTCTTATGAGAACGGAAGAACTTCAAGATTCTTAATCATAGATCTTTTGAGAATTGAAGTTTTCTTCCTTAAAGCAATTTTTGCCTTTTTCAACATCATTTTGGAAAGTTGTTTGTGTTCATAATTGTAAGAAGAAATCGATAGATCTCTCTCTTCTTTTATGAACCAGAGAACTTCAAGTATTGTTCTTCATTACATATCATATACATATTGAAGTCTCTCTCTAAACATCATCCTTGAATTTCATTCTAAATTCATAACAAGGCTATATGTGTTTTTCTATTTCATTATTTAATAGGTTTGAATCTCTGTTTAGAGATTTTACGAAGTTTGGGACACGGGGAATGTCGCCATTTTTGTAAGTTTGTGCTTGCGGGGCAAGTGATTATAGTGGATTAAAATGTCTACTGGGAGTAGAGGACTGGAGTAGGAACACAATGATCCGAACAAGGATAAATCTCTGTGTTTGCGATTGATTTATTTTCAGTACTTGTCATTTTTATTCTGTGCCATCTTTGCAAATATCAGTAACGTTTTATTTGCAACATTTTTATTATATACACTATTCACCCCCCTCTTGTGTATTGATCCATACAGGCTAAAATTACATTTGGTATCAGAGCAAGGTTAAGATGGCAGAATCAAGCCTGAACGCTGTTCCACACAACTACAACACAAATCAGCATCCTGAAGGGCACTCTCAAGTTCGTCCTCATCTATTTGATGGTTCTAACTACTCATATTGAAAAATACGAATGGAGATTCATCTCCAAAGTATGCATTATGAGATATGGGACATCGTAGAGAAGGATACACTAAGCCAACAACTCCTGTTGCTGATTGGTCCTCCAACGACAAAGCTGCAAAGACAAACAACTCAAAGGCCATGAATGTGTTATTCTGTGCCATGGATAAACATGAGTTTAATCGAGTATCTCAGGCCAAAAGTGCAAATGAGATTTGGCACATACTCGAGGTAACTCATGAAGGAACCAATAAAGTAAAGGAAACTAGGATTGCCTCTTTGGTTCATAAGTATGAGTTGTTCAAGATGCAAGACAAAGAGACGATTGGAGAAATGAACATCAGGTTCACTAATATTATTAATTCTCTTAATGCTCTTGGAAAAGTTTATTCTTCTCTTGATCAGGTACGCAAGATTCTTAAGGTACTCTCCCCAGAATGGCTCCCAAAGATCACTGCTATTGAGGAAGCCAATGATCTTTTCAAATTATCCATGGAAGATCTAATTGGTAACTTAATGGCACATGAAGTCACATTACAAGATACAAAAGAGGAATCAGATCAAAAGAAGAAAGTACTCGCCTTCAACACAACATCAGATAACGAAGATTCAGATGATGACATGGCATTCTTTGCCAAGAACTTCAGAAAGTTCTTTCAAAAAGGTAAGTATAATATTAAATCTAAAAATACTGATTCTTGTCTTTGCTTCAATTGTAATAGGCCAGGACATATGAAGAAAGATTGTCCGCTTCTCAAGGCCAAATTCAAAACTTCCAATAACAATGATCAATCCAGAAGGGAAAGGAAGTTTGACAAGATGAAGAAAGCATTTGCAGCAACTTGGGATGAATCTTCAGATGATGAAGATGATGATCATAGTGAAAGTGTTAACATGTGCTTTATGGCACAAAATGATGAAGATGAGGTAAGTTCTTTTAATAACGAAGAATTACTAGATGCATTAAAAGATCTCTATTCTCGTTTCAAAAGATTAAATGGTCAACATAAATCTTTGAAACAGAATAATGATGATCTACTTCTTAAATTTCAAGAATTATCATCTTCTAAAAGTACTACACCAAATTCTATACATATTGAGAATTCATCTTCTCAAATTTTAGATCTTAGTAAAGAGAATAATATTCTCAAAACTAAGAATCTAGAATTACACACACAAATATCCAAAATGGATAAAAGTATCTCATTACTAAAGATGAAGTACGATGAGATGTCATCCAATGTTAATAAATTTAACAAAGGAAAGACAAATCTCGATGATTTGCTAAAAATTCAATATCCAGCAAATCATAGACAAGGACTGGGATATTCTCATAAGGATGCACCCAAGTCTTATAACACTTCTTCCTCTAGTGGCAAAACAATTTTTGTTAAACCACAAAAGAAGAATCACGCATTCATTTACACGAAGAAAGTAAATATTCCTACTTCTTCTTCCCAAAGAAATGTTACTAACATTTCAAAATCATCTCCTATGAAACATACTACAATTAGTATATGGGTTTCTAAGGATTCATGTTTAAATGATAGAAATAATTATATTTCTCATTATATACATTCTATTGTTCATTCTAGTGATTACATTAGAAAGCCAAATTCCACTTGGGTTTGGCTTCCAAAAATCTAATCCCAAGGACCCTCAAACAAAGGGTACCAATGCTAAATGTTTTATCTTTCAGGTACCTAGAAAAGAAAGATGGATTTTGGATAGTGGATATTCAAAACATATGACGGGAAATGTCAACTTGCTTTCAACCGTTAAATATAAAGATGGAGGCACAGTTACCTTTGGTGACAACAACAAAGGCAAAATCATAGGCACTGGAACAGTTGGCAATACAAATCAGCCTATCATTGAGAATGTTCTCCTGGTTGACGGTTTGAAACATAATTTACTTTCCATTAGTCAGTTATGCGATAAAAATTACGAAATAGTTTTTGAACAAAATGATTGCATTATTTATAATTCTGATATGTCATCTGTTTTGTTTCGTGGTAAGCGTAAGAATAACATTTATATCTTATGCATGTCTGTTATCATTTATAATCACTGTTTAATGATTACATCTGATGAAACACTTTTGTGGCATAAACGTTTTGGACACACTAATTTCAAAAATCTAGCACATATTTCAAAACACAAATTAGTAAATGGAATGCCAAATATTTCTTTCAAACACAAACATTTCTGTGATGCTTGTCAACAAGGAAAAATGCACAAATCTTCTTTTAAATCAAAGGACGTTATCTCAACAAAGAGACCATTAGAACTTCTACACTTAGATTTGTTTGGTCCTTCAAGAGTAGCTTCTTTGAATAGAAGTAGATTTGCATTTGTCATTATTGATGATTATTCAAGATACACTTGGATTATATTCTTGCAAAACAAGAATGATGTGTTTGAAGAATTTTCAATATTTTGTAAAAAGATACAAAAGATCAAATCCTCTGACATTGTCACTATTCGTAGTGATCATGTGGGAGAATTTGAAAATGAATTTTTTACCAAGTTTTGTAATGAAAATGGCATTACTCACAATTTTTCTTTTCCTCGTGCTCCTCCTCAAAATGGAGTAGTAGAAAGGAAAAATAGAACTTTACAAGAATGTGCAAGAACAATGCTTTGTGATAGTAAGTTACCAAAATATTTTTGGTCTGAAGCTATCGCAACTGCTTGTTACATTATGAATAAAGTTCTTATAAGGCCATTGCTTAATAAAACTTGTTTTGAATTATTCTTTAATCGCATTCCTTGTGTATCATATTTTAAAGTGTTTGGATGTAAATGTTTCATTCTTAATACTAAGGATGCACTTGATAAGTTTGATTCAAAATCTGATGAAGGTATTTTTGTTGGATACTCAACACGTAGTAAATCCTACAGAGTATATAACAAAAGAACTTCAATAGTTGAAGAATCACTACATGTCACTTTTGATGAGAACCCCTCATCTAATTCTCCCATCATTGATGATGAAGAGAATATGTTACCTTTATCTAATTCTTTAGATAATATTAAACTTGATGAAATTGATGCTACTAAACCTTCTGTTGAGTCTATTTCAGATAATACAGATCTTCCTAAGGCATTTGCACAAGTTCCAAATCATCCATCAGAGTTAATCATTGGAGATATTACAGATGGAGTTAGAACTCGTCGTCAAATAGAACAAATGACGCATTGTGTTTTCCTTTCAACCATTGAACCAAAGAACATCAAGGATGCATGTGAAGACAGTTCATGGATTATCGCTATGCAGGAAGAACTCAATCAATTTCAACGAAATGATGTTTGGGAATTAGTTCCCAGACCTACAGATCATTCAATTATTGGTACCAAGTGGGTATTCAAAAATAAATTGGATGAATCTGGTCGGATAATTAGAAACAAGGCACGATTGGTTGCACAAGGTTATAATCAAGAAGAAGGTATTGATTATGATGAAACCTATGCACCAGTTGCACGTCTTGAGTCTATTCGAATGTTGTTATCATTTACATGTTTTAAAGATTTTAAATTATTTCAAATGGATGTCAAAAGTGCTTTTTTAAATGGTATTCTCAAAGAGGAAGTTTATGTTGAACAACCTCCTGGTTTTATTCATGAAAATTTAGAAAATCATGTTTTCAAATTAAAGAAAGCTTTATATGGTCTCAAAAAGCACCTCGTGCTTAGTATGAAAGACTTAAAAGCTATCTTTTAAATTCTGGTTATTCAATTGGTAAAATAGATTCCACTTTATTTATTAAGAACATTAAATCTGACATAATCATTATTCAAATATATGTTGATGATATTATTTTTGGTTCTACTAATGAATCTCTTTGTGAAGATTTTTCTAAGATTATGCAGAAAGAATTTGAGATGAGTCACATGGGTGAACTCAATTACTTCCTTGGTCTTCAAATCAAACAATTGAAGGAAGGAATCTTCATTCACCAAAGCAAGTATTCTAAAGAACTCATCAAGCGTTTTGGTTTAGAAAGTTCTGCAGAAAAACGTACTCCAATGAGTACATCTACTTCTCTCGATAAAGATTTAAATGGTAAGAGTGTTGATCAACGTCTTTACAGATTTATGATTGGATCTCTACTTTATTTAACTGCTAGTAGACCAGATATTATGTTTTCAGTATGTTTATGTGCACGTTTTCAGGCAGATCCTAAAATTTCACATCTAACTGCCGTAAAAAGGATTATTAGATATGTTAAGCACACTTCTGATTTTGGTTTATTTTATCCCAAGTCAAGCACATTTGATTTATTATCATATAGTGATGCAGATTTTGCTGGTTGCAAATCAGATCGTAAAAGTACCAGTGGTACATGCCACTTTTTAGGTCATGCTTTAGTTTCTTGGTTTAGCAAAAAGCAAAACTCTGTTTCATTATCTACAACCGAGGCAGAATATATTGCCGCCAGTTTAGCATGTTCTCAAATCTTATGGATGAAACAAACTATTTCAGACTATGGTATTGATTGCTCTACTTGCCCTATTATGTGTGATAATACTAGTGCTATTAATCTTTCTGAAAATCATGTGCATCATTCTTGTACAAAACATATTGATGTACGTCATCATTTTCTAGATGATCATGTTCAGAAAGGAGATATAGTTCTTAAATTTATCGCTACTGAACATCAGACTGCTGATATTTTGACTAAACCATTGAAAGAAGAGACTTTTATTAAGCTTCGTAGGAATTTAGGGATTATTAGTGAATCCGACTTATGACACATTCTTATAATATTTTTTAGGATTTTTCTCAAAGTTTTTCAAAAATTTTGGCTATTTTTTGAAATTGGTTGACCAATTTACAAATACTGGTCGCCAATTGTCGATTTTTAAATTTTTCGGTAACTGCTTCGTCTTCCCGCTTATTTTCGTTAATCGTTCCCTCCATTTTTTTCGTTCCCAAACTGAACGCATCCGTTCATATTTCAAATTTGTATTTTTTTCAGTTTTCCCAACTGCAAAAAAAATATCCGTTTGCAAATGTCCTGCCGTTTGCAAAAATATCCGTTCCCACCAAAATTCTATCACAACTTCCCATAACTATTTTTTTCTTTATTTAAATCCTCTCACTTCATGAGGAAACAATTCCCTCATTTCATTTCCCAAGGCCCCGTCCTTTCTTCCCCCACATCCACAGACCCGCCGTCCTTTCTCAATCAATCATTTTTTTACGTTGGTTGCTACTGGTCCGTTGCTTTTGTGATGTTCTGTTCTCTGTTAATTATTTTTGTTGTCTACTTGTTCTATGTTTGGGTTATGTTCTGTGGACTTTGCCTTGGATTTCTAATCAACTAGTGTTGTCTTGTCCTTATGTTACAAACTAGTGTCGTCTTGTCCTTAACTAGTGTTGTCTTGTCCTTATGATGCCAATTAGATTCTGTGATTATAAATTTGTAATACCAATACTCCTTCTGTTACTTATTCCCTATGTTACAAATTTGTAATACCAATACTTATAATTTGTAATACCAATTAGATTCTGTGGTGATTTCATTATGAGTGTTATCTGCAAACATTTTTTTTAAAAACTAAGTAAAATCATTTCTGTCTGTTGTTATTTGCATCACAAGTAATTCTGCATTTATTACCTCTAGGCATGCTGTCAAAATTACTTTATTCGTTTGATCTTTTATGCCATACTGTGTGTAGCAATTTCAATTTGTACACAAGCGCATCAGCATCAAATTTTTTTTCAGTACGGCTTTCAGCAAACATAGTAACAGACATGTTTTTTTTGTCTAACTGATATGTCCTTTATATTTTATATATATATTTTTGCACTGTTCCAATGAGGTCTGTGGCTATGTATAAACCTCACTCCTTGATGGTACAAGACATAAACTTGGCTCTTGTTGCCTTGTTTTGTACCTTTCATTATTTTCCTGGCCTACTCCTTATTCGGCCACTCCACTCCTAATTTATTTATATTTGGCCGACATATAATGGCATGTTTTTTTTCAGCCTCTACACTCCATATTTGGGCTAACTCTTATTTGGGCTAACTCATATTTGGCCTACACAAATATTTCTAGCTTCTTTTTGGGATAACTCTTATTTCCCTCTTTTTGAGAATTCCAAAGGGGCAGAATATATTTCATCTACTTAGGGGGAGTATTCATCAATTCCACATATTCAGGGGGCATATTCCATATATGTTCAAATTTTAACTAAATATATTTTTTCATGTTTGTCATCATCAAAAAGGAGGAGAATGTTGGAATTTCATAATTCCATATTTCTATTCCCATACGGTTTTGATATGACAAACACATTCAATGCTACTAACTCTATGTATGGAGATACAAATCAATGCTGAGTTCCACATAATCAGATATCTTCATGCGTATTCAAACGGATATATCTTAGTTCATGAAGCTGGAAACACAAAGGCACCTACATCCACGACTTGGATATATAATCACTTGATAAGGATCCCCTGCAAAAAATCTTCTCAGATTCAGTTGCAGATGCAGTCCTATTTACGGCTTTATGTAATCAATGTAAAATTTACTTTATTAGAGTCACAAAGCCTTGTGATAAAATGTCTTAGACATCTAGGTTCCATTACTCAGAGATCTACACTTCCCAATTTCGAAAATTCGCAACTTTGAAAATTGGCAACCAATAACCCCATTTTGGTCGACCAATTTTAAACCTTCGAATTTGACTATGGGATTACATATTCAAACTCCCATAATCGTGCAGATTCTGGATCTGTCTTCCAACGGTCAAAGTTCTCTCTCTAAATTTTGGTTGACCAATTTGGTCATTTTGGTCGACCAATTTCAATACTAGCCGTTTTGACCCCAAATTTTCAGCGACGGTTCATGACCGTTTTCCAACGTTACTACCACTTCCCAACCGTCCTAAAACACTATAAATAAAGGGATAGACCCTCTCTTTCACTTCACACAACTTTCCTCTTTCTTTCTTTTCTAGAATTGTTGATTCTAAGCAATCTTGCCTTAGTTGTTCTCATTCTTATTTGCAAGAAGAAATCCATAGATTTCTCTCTTCTTATGAGAACGGAAGAACTTCAAGATTCTTAATCATAGATCTTTTGAGAATTGAAGTTTTCTTCCTTAAAGCAATTTTTGCATTTTTCAACATCATTTTGGAAAGTTGTTTGTGTTCATAATTGTAAGAATAAATCGATAGATCTCTCTCTTCTTTTATGAACCAGAGAACTTCAAGTATTGTTTTTCATTACATATCATATACATCTTGAAGTCTCTCTCTAAACACCATCCTTGAATTTTATTCTAAATTTATAACAAGGCTTTAGGTGTTTTTCTATTTCATTATTTAACAGGTTTGAATCTCTGTTTAGAGATTGTACAAAGTTTGGGACACATGGAATGTCGCCATTTTTGTAAGTTTGTGCTTGCGGGACAAGTGATTATAGTGGATTAAAATCTCTACTGGGTGTAGAGGACTAGAGTAGGATCACAAGGATCCGAACCAGGATAAATCTCTGTGTTTGCGATTGATTTATTTTCAGTACTTGTCATTTTTATTCTGTGTCATCTTTGCAAATATCAGTAACGTTTTATTTGCAACATTTTTATTATATCACTATTCATCCCCCCTCTAGTGTATTGATCCATACAGGCTAAAATTACATCTATATATATATATATATTTTTTTTCTCATCTTATTCTCTCTCTAATTCTCCCTTTCCCATTTCTCTTTCGTTCTTTCCAAATTTGCATGCTAATTATGGTAATTAAGATGAATGATGAAGAAAAAGGAAAGAAGGCTTTAAGGGATGATTTCAATGATTTAAGATGACATCTTTATTTGGTAGGAATCCAACTCACTTTAGTATGTTATTTGCATGGCATTTTTGAATTAAAGATCTCATCTTTGTTGTAGAATTGCATCTCCTTATTTAAAGTTAGCCTTTTTATAATTTGTGACGTTAAATTTAATTTATTTTGTTAAATTGATGTGTATTGTTTGTCAAGATGCTATCTTTATTAGGAATTTATTAGAAAGATGTTACCTTTGTGTTGTTATTCCACTTCATTTGTTAATTCAATGGGAAAGTTGTAATTTTTATGGTTCTAATTGCAAGTTGTACTCTTTTTCATGCAGGTTATTATCTTTATCAAAGTTCCATGCACAAGTTTATATTTTGATGAAGTATTCATGCTTTAGTTGCCCCCTTTATTAAGGAATCATGTGTAGAAATAATAGCTTCATGGCTATGTTGTGCTAATATGCTTAAAGTTGTGAAACTCCTCATTTTATGAGGAAGAGACGTTGCTGCTTAAATTCGGCCATAGGACCTGTTGGGTAATTGTGATGCTTTAATGAAGCATGAGAAAAGAGATGAAAAGAGAGAGGAATACCAATATTGTTCCCAATGTTTTGGCCTTGCTCTTTGTAACATGAGGAGTTGTGGAATTATTAAGTGGTTAGCATCTTTCTTATGTTATATGCCAACTTAGGAAAAGTCTAGTTATTAAATAGTTGCATTTTTAATGAAGACATAAGTTAAGTGGTTTATATGTGTTACAATTTAATGCACATCATCCTAAGTTTGCATTTCATTGGTTGCATTTTGTGTAATTTTGATTCAGACTAGCTACTTATTAATGTGGACATAAGCTTACATCAAATGTTGTATCCCTAATGCTTGCATTTTAATTTAAGTCGCATTTTAAATTGCGCTTGATTCAAGTTGTGTTCTAGTTGCATTTTCATTTCTTAGCGCATTTTAACTCAACTTACATTTGGGTTCATATTTTGGTTGCTTTTTAATTCAAGTGGTGGAACTTGTTTAGCTTGGTGGCATTTAAAAAATGCATGTGGTTTAATTGACATGGGGTATGTTCGTGGCAATGTGTAAAGTGATCCTATTATTTCCCTTTAAAGGGTTGCATTTGGGTGAAAATGAATTGATAAGGCAAGTTGGTTCATATGAATGGGAGACAATGTTAGTTTGTACTTTGGCCAAGGGCATGTTGTGATGAAGATGGGAGATGTGGTTGTAGTTGTCCTCTTATTCATGGAACTTTCATGTCATTCATTATGTTGCATGTTCTTTCCTCTAATTTTTGAGCATACTAGCTTATTCGCTCCTTTATGTCCTCTTAACATTGCATGCAATGTGTTAGTTTTGTTGTTTCTAATATGTCACTCTTGTGTCATTTTAAAATGGGTAAAGATGCAATTCTAAATGTGGTATGCTATGTTGCCTCACTAAATTGCTAAGAAATGAATAAGTCCTCCTAAATGAGGGTGACACGGAGATTGGGGGACACTATGTAGTGGAGAAAATATGAGGGGCTGGACAATTATGGTGGCCGGTGGCCCTCCTGTCCTGCCCGAGTGGCGAGGAGTGGCGGAAATAAGGAGAATTGGAGAAAAATGTGAAGGGGAAATAAGGAGAAAACATGGCTCCTTTGTTAACAGCATTGCACACTGGGCCGAGTGCCCAGCTAGCTGGGGGGAGTTTCCCTGTGTCACCCCAACTGGGGGTGAGGTCCAGTCCCAAGAGGGTCTACCCACTACTTAGGGTCTAAATCACGACTAGATAACTTTCATTACTTTTGTAGCATTATTAAATATTGCTTACTTGTACGTTCTTTACTTGTATCCCTTCCATGTTGTATACCCTTGTTATATACATCGTCTATTGTAGTTATTGTCGCTTGCGTTTATTTTACTTATGTTGTCTCACTCTCTTGTTGTTGTACTTTCGTTTATGTTATGCATTCAATGCTTTATGTCATACACATGTTCCCTTTAGCTCATTCCATACTTCATTTGCACCTTGCTATGAATGCATGTAAAATAGTTGCATTTTCATAATGGCATATTAGTGGGAGTTGTCATATCCTACTGGGTCACGAGTTGACGTGCCCCACCCGTTGTTTTTCAGGTGTTGGAGTTGGTGGCAGAGATGGGGTTTGGAGTTGTGGTTGAGGTGTGCAAGCGTAGGATTGGGTGGTGAGTGGAGAGGTGAGGGGCACATGTACTCTTGGGTCCTTTTTCGGGCATGAATTGTTTTGTTGTACAGATGTATATAAGTTGATGCATAAAATAGTGATGTATGATAACATGGTTTCTTTGGTTTATTACTGTTGTTCATGTGTTTTTTGGTTCCTCTGTGTTATTGGTATGGTATTGTCTGTTATGTGGGAACATTACAGGTACTACCCCAGCAGTGTGCAGTGGACCTGCTTGAGTTTTTGTATTTCCCTTCGTAACACTCCCTGCTTTAGGATCACCTAGGACGGATTCGTACATCCAGTGTATCCTGGGGAGTGGGGCATTTCATAAGGGTTGTATGCATACTTAGGAACATTCATGTTATATGAGGCATATGGGGCATGCATAACATAATGTGGATGTGCATACATGGAAGAATGATGCATATGAGCATATGAGTGTGTAGGAGCACATACATGAGTATTTCTCATGTGTGGGGTTGCACGTGTCCGTGGATGTGGAGCATAGAAAGTGTCATGAATGTCAACTTGTGAAGTGGGAGATTTCCTACGTGGATGAATGTTGGTGTAGATGTAAGCATGACCTCTCTTTTGGTTTCCACCCTTAGTTGGTTTGTAATGGCCCTGGTACCCTAGACGTAGGGCGTATGTAGTAATGTATGTGTGTATAGAAATTTTGTTGTGTGTATAGTCATTTCCTATGTGAATGGTTATATGGTTGTATTGGATGTTATTCTTGTTTATTGGTGTGCTTAGTGATGGCATTTTAATGAGATTATTATCATTGTTGTTGTCGTTGTTGTTGTTGGTATTACTATTGGTGTTATTGTTAATGTTGCTTATTATTATTATTAATATTGATTGGGCATTAGTCAATTTTAATAGCTAGAGTTGGTTGGTTGGGCTTTGATTAATGAGCTTGGATTATTAGAAATGAGAAAAGGGATATGTTTAATGGCAAACTTGTAAATAGAGGGTTCTCATTTTATTTGATTCATTTCCCTCTTTCTACAACCTTCTACAAATCTCTTTATTTAATTTTTTCTTTTTTCAATTCACTTTCTCCTCTTTCCCAAGCCCAACCGAAACCCAAACCTCCCCCATTTGCTACTGAATGCTCCCAGGCCCTTGCTGCGACATGCTTCCAGCAAAAAAAATGAGGGAAAAAAATGGGCAGACAAAAATATCTCACTTTCCATTCTCCCCAACCCAAAAATCTGCCGAAATCAACCCTTCACCAGTTTTTGTTGGCCGAAAATTCTCAGGCCATCCTGGCCGAATGATCTTAAGCAAAAAAAAGGGAGAGGAGAAATTGAAAGATGAATGAAGGAAAGAAAGATTTGGGGGAAATCCATGAGGAGATTTGAGGGAAGAGAAGTTGGGGTTTTGAAGTTGGAAGATGAAAGTCATGGGGAATTTCTTGGAATTGGAAGAGGGCTTTGATTCTCTGGAAGCGAACTGAGGATCATCTATTAGCTCTGGAAGCTGCGGTCGAACTTTGGCACTATTAGCTCAGGAGCATCTACCTCCATATGTACGTCGTCTGCGGTGCCACGGAGATGGAACCGTAGATAAGTCATAACAATTCTAAATATAGAAAAAAGCAGTGCACAAGTATGACAAAAGTAACTACGTACAAGCAGGCCAGAGTGAAAAGTAAAGTACTGAGCAACAACTGTACACAACTGAAAAGTAGAGGCAAACAGAACTGAAAAGAGAGGGTAATTGTACCGTGGTAGTGCAAGTGTAAAGCAGGCTAAGCAAGTGAAACATACTACTGCTGTAGCTAAAAGTACGACAAGTAATGTACTGGTGACTGTACAAGTGTAGTGAGTGATGTGCATGGAACGTGTAAAGTAAAGATGACTGTAGTGCGTAAAGTAAAAGTGACTGTGCAAAAGCAGCTACACTACGTGACTCAAGTCGGAGAGTACAATATGTGACCATCGAGTTCATCTCTTGCCTGGGCGCGACCTAGACGAATGCCAAAAACCCAGGCAGCTAGACAGGATGCTGACATGCAGCATATTTTTGTTTTGCCGAAACACAGGCAGCTAGACATGATTACCGAAAACCCAGGCAGCAAGACATGTAGATTGAACTCCAGTCACTCCCGTACTCTCTCAAACTATGAGTTACCCCAAAACCCCAGTGAAGTGTCAAATGTTCTATGTACATTTCCTTTTCATGATGTTCCACGAGATGTTCCACGAGATGTTCCACAAGATATTTCACAAGATGTTCCACATGTTACTAGTCAAACCAAGACAACTGGTTGACTTTTTATTGAAAACCGGGGAGTAGTAACTCATTCAAAAGCAGACCGTGCCAAAGCGAACTGAGGATAAAGCCAACTCCAACAACGGGGATACCGATTCCATGCTTCGAGCATGTAGAAGTATTGTTTAGCACACAATTTATCCAAGTTGATGGTTGTGTGCTACAGCCATCAAAGTTGAAAGTTGGCAAAGTAATCTGTAGTTGATTACTTCCCTATTAGATTAGGTTTCTAGTTCGGTTCAAGTCAAGTAGCCGTTCGGAGGCTATAGGTAGTGTTCCTAAGTTCATACGATGACACTAACTAATTTTCTAATTTTAGAATTAGTCGTGACTTACAGATTTCGAGCTCGTCGTGGCAAGACGAGGTTGGAGCTAAAGAAGTTGGTGCACGAGGATTGGTACCTGCAAACACAAGAAACAATTGGTTAAAGCACACACTATTTTCTATTTATTAAACTTGATCGTTTCGATTTTTAAACGGATTGAAACATTGTCAAAAAGTGTTCTAAATTTTTCTATAGGCGAGATATGATGAAAATAATTTTACTGCAGGAGGAAATATTTTTTCTAAAGTTTATAGTAATTTTTAGAATTTTTTTAAAAGCTCAAAAAAAATTTAAAAACTATTTTTCAATTAGTAACGTATTTATTCAAACATTTATTCTGGATGCAATCTACATCGAAAAGTGGCAAATGAATTGTCAAAATGACCGTATCGAAGAATACTATAACATACATTTTTCTTACGTATTGGTGTACGTGAAAATAACAAGTTATGGATTTTTGAATGAAAATCACGTATTTAACTTTTAGGGTTAAAAATCAATTCCGAAAAAACTAGGCGTCAGATTGAGATAAAACTAGTGCCATTGGGTCCAGAATGTCATTTTCTGATTTTCTGGAGTTAGTCTCGTAATTTTCTGAGGCCTATATAATTAATTTTGCATTTAAACCCATTAAACCCCATTCATAATATATTTATACGTATTTTTTGAGTTGATACGTATTCCTATTTAAAATTATACGTTTTTCAAACCAACTCACCTTCTCTCTCTCTCTCTCTCTCTCTCTCTCTCTCTCTCTCTCTCTCTCTCTCGCGTATGCGCATGCAGCGGAGGAGGCAGCGAGCTCGAGCGAGCGGCGGGCGGCGGGCTTCGGGGTACGGCGACTCCGGCGGTCGATGACAGCGTGGGGCTCTCGACGAGTTAGAGCTCGATGGCGGTGTTGGGGTGCTCGGAGCGTGGGGCCACTCGAAGGAGGAGGAGCTTCGGGGCGAAGGCGCTGTCGAGCGCTGTAGGCGGAGAACGAAGGCGGGTGGCGGACGTCGGAGCAACGGCGGGTCAGGGTGTGGGTAGCAGCAGCGGAGGACGGCGCTCCGATGACTGGGGGGTCGAGCTGTTGTGGTGAGGCTGAGGGTGTGAAGCGGTGGAGGGGAGCTCGCCGTGGGGCGGTGGTGGCTTCGCCGAGGGAGGTGGAAGCGGCGAGTGGCAAGGGCGGACTCCGGAGCTTCGGCGTGGGTTTTCGGGGGTGTGCAGTCGGAGTAGCCAGAGCGAGAGGCTCTGTTGATGTTCGGAGGAGCGGAGGAGGCGGCGAGAGCTCACTGCTGAGCTTCGTGGGTCTGTCGGCCGACGACGACGACGGAGCTGGGGGTGTGGGTTGCGGCTGCGAGTGGGGCGACTGCATCGAAGAGGGACGGAGGCGAAGGCTTCGGGGGTTGGCTCCTGTGCGTCGTCGAGGAAGAGGAGGAGCGTCGAGCGGCGGCGTCGTGAACGACGACGACTCGGACAGCTTTCGAGAGCGGACGGCGAAGGAGCATGGGTGAGGGCTAGGACCTCATCGGAGAAGACGAAGAGAGGAAGAGAGCGAAGGGAAGGGTGTTTTCGAACTCAAAACAAAAAGAGAGAGAGAGAGAGAGAGACTGGGTTGCCTGATTTCAAAAGTAGAGCGAATGAAGATAGGTTCGGTATTTCAAGGAGAGAACGAGAGAGAGAGCTGAGGGTGGATGCGTGAGGGGGAGGGTGAGCGGCTTGGGTTCGGGCTGTGCATGAGTTAGAGAATGGGTTTGGGTTTTTTTTAGCCGTGAGGAAGAGAGATTAGTGAGGGAGGGGGATTAAATACAGGTTAGTAATTAATTTAATAATAAGCTAATTAAAACTTAGTCAAATAATTAATAGGTTAGGTAGTGTTAGGTATTGCTTTTTGACAAACGGTGGAATTTGAACTCACCCATGAAACACATGTGCTTCTTACGGGTAGGGGTTAGGTAGAGGTAATTAAGGAGTAACCAGAATAGTTAGAATGGTAATCAAGATGAAATTACTAAGTGTGATTAGTGGCGGTAATAGTAAAATTACGATTTTGTCCCTGGGATCAAATGTATCTGAAAAATTACGAAAACATACCCACAGAAACGTATCATCGCGAGGATCGTGAATACGAAGTCCGTTTTAGGGTTTGAGCTATGGAAATACGAGTAGTGGGCCAAAACGTTTAGGAAACGGGTTTGTGGGTTCTCTATTGGTTTGACTTCAGAAAATTATGGAATTAATGTGAGAAGCCCTAAATGATCATAGAATGTTACCGTATAAGTTTGAAAACGTTTTGAAGGTGTTTGAATAGAAAATAAATTCATTAAGCCCAAACGGTAATAACTGAAAATAAATTTTTATCAGAATTGTTTTGAGTATTTGATGAAACCCGAACTTGCTAAAATACTTCATAAATAGTCTGATACTTCAAACTATTTTTATAAGAAATTTTTGAAATCGTAAAACTCCTGACAAACCATTATAAAATAGTTTTTTAAAAAAATTGAAAATAGGTTAAATACGTAAATAGTTGTCTTGATGAAAACATGCCGTTACATTCTACCCTCCTTAAAATAATTCCGTCCTCGAAATTAAAAAGACTGATTATTGCCTAAGCAATTTAAACGATCGAAAGGAAGGCGTGATGAACGATCACGATATAGGAAAATAAGTTGTTAATGAAATATAATGTGATATCATCGCATCAAGAAAACAAAAGATGTTATGAATATACTATTGACATCACCATAGCTTCCGTAACTAGTCAAAATAGGCTCAGATAGAAGAAGGAAGGTGAGTCCAAGAAAAGATGACGAAGTAGCGGCATCAGCTTACACGTCTCGGTTTGATTCGTCTCAGATCCTTCAATACTTCTGAGCGTCCTACGATTCGCTTCCATTGTCGAACTCGAACTTCTGGTGATCGAAAATCGAATGCTACCCTCCTTAAAATAAACGTAGCTAGAGTTCAGGCGAACTAATAATAGAAAAATTCAAAGAAGGTCAATCGAAAGGTTGTCAAGCCAAAGGAAGGGTGATAGTACAGAAGATCGATGACGTTACATAATCATGATTCACGTCCTTGCGGTCCAGCGGAACATGGCCAGGGAAGTGACTAAGCCAGGATCACTTATCCCAAGTCTAGCAAGGGTGATCCAACAAACTTAGCCAAGCACATTGACCGTATCATGGTCCATTAAAGGAAGCTTATCATTTATATGCATGCCATCATCAACTGAAGGAAATGTGATGAAGTAGGTAGATGGTTCAACCTATGAAAAGTCACTATAACTTCTAGCAAAAGAGGTTACTTAGGGAGGTATATCCAAAGAATGGAACATGAATTTCTAGACAAGGTGAAGAGTTCAAAGAAAGTGATGAAGATCAAGGAAGATCAAGGGAGGCCTAATGAAGATGGTAATAAGGACGCTTTTACCCGTATATCCAATACAGGTGAACACTCGAGACATCTCGTACTCGAGGTTAATTTGAGTATTTTACATTGTACATCCTGATCTTGCTATATTGTTCACGAGGTAGTTAGCGCGGACCTGCGTGGGCCACCAAAACTGTAACAACCCGCTCTCGGGGGGCCCGTTACTTATTTGATATTTGCGCAGGTCCTGCAGGTTATCAGTGAAAACAAAATAGCCACGATGCAGAGATGTATAAAAATACTTAAATAGTCTCCAATTATTACAATCCATACTGTACAAGATGTCCCAATAAATATACATGAAAGAAGAAAAGTACATAAGTGAAAATAACTCTGGAAGCTGCGGTCGAACTTTGGCACTATTAGCTCAGGAGCATCTACCTCCATATGTACGTCATCTGCGGTACCACGGAGATGGAACCGTAGATAAGTCACAACAATTCTAAATATAGAAAAACAAGCAGTTTGCAAGTATGACAAAAGTAACTACGTACAAGCAGGCCAGAGTGAAAAGTAAAGTACTGAGCAACAACTGTACACAACTGAAAAGTAGAGGCAAACAGAACTGAAAAGAGAGGGTAATTGTACTGTGGTAGTGCAAGTGTAAAGCAGGCTAAGCAAGTGAAACATACTACTGCTGTAACTAAAAGTACGACAAGTAATGTACTGGTGACTGTACAAGTGTAGTGAGTGATGTGCATGGAACGTGTAAAGTAAAGATGATTGTAGTGCGTAAAGTAAAAGTGACTGTGCAAAAGCAGCTACACTACGTGACTCAAGTCAGAGAGTACAATATGTGACCATCGAGTTCATCTCTTGCCTGGGCGCGACCCAGATAAATGCCAAAAACCCAGGCAGCTATATAGGATGCTGACATGCAGCATATTTTTGTTTTACCGAAACACAGGCAGCTAGACATGATTGCCGAAAACCCAGGCAGCTAGACATGTAGATTGAACTCCAGTCACTCCCGTACTCTCTCAAACTATGAGTTACCCCAAAACCCCAGTGAAGTGTCAAGTGTTCTATGTACATTTCCTTTTCATGATGTTCCACGAGATGTTCCACGAGATGTTCCACAAGATATTCCACAAGATATTCCACAAGATGTTCCACATGTTACTAGTCAAACCAAGACAACTGGTTGACTTTTTATTGAAAACCGGGGAGTAGTAACTCATTCAAAAGCAGACCGTGCCAAAGCAAACTGAGGATAAAGCCAAGTCCAACAACGGGGATACCGATTCCATGCTTTGAGCATGTAGAAGTATTGTTTAACACACAATTTATCCAAGTTGATGGTTGTGTGCTACAACCACCAAAGTTGAAAGTTGGCAAAGTAATCTGTAGTTGATTACTTCCCTATTAGATTAGGTTTCTAGTTCGGTTCAAGTCAAGTAGCCGTTCGGAGGCTATAGGTAGTGTTCCTAAGTTCATACGATGACACTAACTAATTTTCTAATTTTAGAATTAGTCGTGACTTACAGATTTCGAGCTCGTCGTGGCAAGACGAGGTTAGAGCTAGAGAAACTGGTGCACGAGGATTGGTATCTGCAAACACAAGAAACAATTGGCTAAAGCACACACTATTTTCTATTTATTAAACTTGATCGTTTCGATTTTTAAACGGATTGAAACGTTGTCAAAAAGTGTTCTAAATTTTTCTATAGGCGAGATATGATGAAAATAATTTTACTGCAGGAGGAAATATTTTTTCTAAAGTTTATAGTAATTTTTAGAATTTTTTTTAAAAGCTCAAAAACAATTTAAAAAATATTTTTCAATTAGTAACGTATTTATTCAAACATTTATTCTGGATGCAATCTGCATCGAAAAGTGACAAATGAATTGTCAAAATGACCGTATCGAAGAATACTATAACATATATTTTTCTTACGTATTGGTGTACGTGAAAATAACAAGTTATGATTTTTTGAACGAAAATCACGTATTTAACTTTTAGGGTTAAAAATCAATTCCGAAAAAACTAGGCGTCAGATTGAGATAAAACTAGTGCCATTGGGTCCAGAATGTCATTTCTGATTTTCTGGAGCTAGTCTCGTAATTTTCTGAGGCCTATATAATTAATTTTGCATTTAAACCCATTAAACCCCATTCGTAATATATTTATACGTATTTTTCGAGTTTATACGTATTCGTATTTAAAATTATACGTTTTTCAAACCAACTCACCTTCTCAATCTCTCTCATTTGCGCATGCAGCGGAGGAGGCAGCGAGCTCGAGCGAGCGGCGGGCGGCGGGCTTCGGGGTACGACGACTCCGGCGGTCGGCGACGGCGTGGGGCTCTCGGCGAGTTAGAGCTCGATGGCGGTGTTGGGGTGCTCGGAGCGTGGGGCCGCTCGAAGGAGAAGGAGCTTCGGGGCGAAGGCGCTGTCGAGCGCTGTAGGCGGAGAACGAAGGCGGGTGGCGGACGTCGGAGCAACGGCGGGTCAGGGCATGGGTAGCAGCAGCGGAGGACGGCGCTCCGATGACTGGGGGGTCGAGCTGTTACGGTGAGGCTGAGGGTGTGAAGCGGTGGAGGGGAGCTCGCCGTGGGGCGGTGGTGGCTTCGCCGAGGGAGGTGGAAGCGGCGAGTGGCAAGGGCGGACTCTGGAGCTTCGGTGTGGGTTTTCGGGGGTGTGCAGTCGGAGTAGCCAGAGCGAGAGGCTCTGTTGATGCTCGGAGGAGCGGAGGAGGCGACGAGAGCTCACTGCTGAGCTTCGTGTGTCTTTCGACCGACGACGACGACGGAGCTGGGGGTGTGGGTTGCTGCTACGAGTGGGGCGACTGCATCGAAGAGGGACGGAGGCGAAGGCTTCGGGGGTTGGCTCCTGTGCGTCGTCGAGGAAGAGGAGGAGCGTCGAGCGGCGGCGTCGTGAACGACGGCGACTCGGACAGCTTTCGGGATCGGACGGCGAAGGAGCATGGGTGAGGGCTAGGACCTCATCGGAGAAGACGAAGAGAGGAAGAGAGCGAAGGGAAGGGTGTTTTCGAACGCAAAACAAAGAGAGAGAGAGAGAGAGAGAGAGACTGGGTTGCCTGGTTTCAAAAGTAGAGGGAATGAAGATAGGTTCGGTATTTCAAGGAGAGAACGAGAGAGAGAGAGAGCTGAGGGTGGATGCGTGAGGGGGAGGGTGAGCGGCTTGGGTTCGGGCTGTGCATGAGTTAGAGAATGGGTTTGGGTTTTTATTAGCCGTGAGGAAGAGAGATTAGTGAGGGAGGGGGGATTAAATACAGGTTAGTAATTAATTTAATAATAAGCTAATTAAAACTTAGTCAACTAATTAATATGTTAGGTAGTGTTAGGTATTGCTTTTTGACAAACGGTGGAATTTGAACTCACCCATGAAACACATGGGCTTCTTACGGGTAGGGGTTAGGTAGAGGTAATTAAGGAGTAACCAGAATAGTTAGAATGGTAATCAAGATGAAATTACTAAGTGTGATTAGTGGCGGTAATAGTAAAATTACGATTTTGTCCCTGGGATCAAATGTATCTGAAAAATTACGAAAACATACCCATAGAAACGTATCGTCGCGAGGGTCATGAATACGAAGTCCGTTTCAGGGTTTGAGCTATGGAAATACGAGTAGTGGGCCAAAACGTTTAGGAAGCGGGTTTGTGGGTTCTCTATTGATTTGACTTCAGAAAATTACGGAATTAATGTGAAAATCCCTAAATGATCATAGAATGTTACCGTAGAAGTTTGAAAACGTTTTGAAGTTGTTTGAATAGAAAATAAATTCATTAAGCCAAAACGGTAATAACTGAAAATGAATTTTTATCAGAATTGTTTTGAGTATTTGATGAAATCCGAACTTGCTAAAATACTTCATAAATAGTCTGATACTTCAAACTATTTTTATAAAAAAAATTTTGAAATCGTAAAACTCCTGACAAACCATTATAAAATAGTTTTTTTAAAAAATTGAAAATAGGTTAAATACGTAAATAGTTGTCTTGATGAAAACAGGCCGTTACATGAATCATTAGTAAGGTTAATCAAGTTGGCACCCTATTTATAAATCTTCTTGTAAAGCTAAGCTAGCACTTTATTAGAAATGATGCTCTTGGTTTGGTTAACATGCCAACTATTAAGGCGATAGCTTCATGAAATCTCCATGGAGGAGAACAAAAGAAATTCTTAAGGTGTTCTTTTTAAAGCAAGCATGTTCTAGTAATACCTTCAAGTATTGGTGTTAAAGGTGATATTCTTTTTGCATAGATTCACTAATAACTTTATTAAGAATGCAATTATGGGTTATGTTGTAATTGTTCTTGTATCTTTACGAAGCTAGTATCTTGTGGAGAATGGTAGGGTGGTAATGAGCAAGTGATATGTGTGTGGCTTGGTGAGGAGTTCATGGTGTGAGGAGATTGTTTTATGTTGCATGCTAATACTTCATCTCATAATGTTGTTCATGGATAATGGTTCATGGTGTATGATAAAAATCAAACTCATAATGATGTTTTGTGAAAGGCGGTTCATGTTGCAAGTTAATCCTTCCATTTAAAGGCATGCTATTTTTAATCTCAAGATGAAGCAAAAGGTTAATTTCTAGCGATGCATGTTGTCCTCAAATAAAGTTTTGGTTACTATATAGTAGAGTTCATATTACCAATAGAAGTCCATATTGCTTAGTGCTATAATGAAAATAAAACCCCTACGTTGCTCATATCTACTTCTTTTTGAATGAAGTTTGCATATTCGTAAATTCACAATTTTTCATTAAGGAACTAATTTTTTGTATAGAAAGTTTCTATGTTCAATATTGAGGTTTCTAGTTTAAATATTAAAGTTTACTTGCTAAGTTCTTAATTGGAAAAGCCTTTCATATTGTCACCAACTTAAGGTTTAAAGTTCATAGAATTCCTTAAGGATTTTCTTAAAAATATGCATTTTTTTCTTAAGTTTCTTAAGGGTTTTTATTTCAATTATTAACTCTCTAAAGTTTAGACCTTATGTTTTAGGACCCTTAATTGAGTTCACTAAGCTAATACCTTTTTAAAAGACCCTCAATTACATTTCCTTGAAGCTAATATTCCTTCTTAAGGATCTTCAAATACGACAACATGCATTGTTCATGGATGATTTTGTATTGTTCCTTAAGCTCATTAGGCAACTTATTTAGAAATGGTTTCAAGGTTCTTGTAGGAGTATCGCCAAAGCTAGTACCCTTAGTTAGCACATTTAATAGTCCTTCAAAAGCTTGCATTTTGTATAGCCATCGTGGACAAATTTGTGATTTGATAAAGCTAGTAAGTAGCCAAGTTGGAGTTGTCCTTCTTAATGGGATAGTATGTTGAGGTTACTCCCCTTGTCTTAATCCATGCAATTTGCTCTCCTTACTGTGTAAAAATGCTTATTTTGTGCAAGTTGGCCAAATCTTTACAAAGCTACACCCTTTATTAGAAAGAATCATTAAAATGCCGATTTGCGTATTATTCTTTAGTGTGGTTTTGCAAGTGGCTATCTTACACCCCTTTAAAGAAAGTTGTTAATTTAATGCAAGCCAATGGCCTAAATAAGTCCATGCTTAAGCTCTCATATTGATAATATAAAAGGGTTGACACTTATATTAAGAATGTTACGTAAGTTGCTAGTTTAGTTCTCTTTTGTGTGAACATGAGTAAGTGGTGGAATTGACTATTTATAAGTGGTATGTAGACGATTTCCCCACCTTCATTTTCGGCTATGAGCCTAGTATGTTATTTGGTTGTTGAATGAAAGGGTAACGTTGGCACTAATGATGTTGTGTTAATGTGTTAGAGAATGTGTTATGTTAACGGAAAGTACAATGTTTTCATGGTTGGTTTATATGACGTGGTGATGGGTAATGATGTTGAAATGGTTAGTTCCATATGTGGAAGTGGAAAATGCAACATGTGAGAGTGAGATAGCGTTTCAGTCCTCCTTAATGGAGGGTGACACGGGTTGGGGGAATTCCGAAGTATCGGGTAGGCCTATGGGATGGACTAATTGTGGTGTTTTGTGGTTTGTATGGTGGGTACACTTACACTCCTGACGGGCTAGCGCGGCGGGGAGTGTAGAGTTGTACCTGAGGCTCCTGATGGGCTAGCGCGACAGGGAGTTCTCTTTGCTCTCCCACACAGTTGGGAGAGGTCCAGTCACATACGTCGTATTCGATATTAGGGTTCCAAAAGCTAACATGTAAATGTTTGACTGACTCTCTTTTGTGCTTTAGGCGTACTTGTTGTTATTGCTGCATTATCGTTACCCCTCCCCTTATACACTCTGTTATGATTGTTCTTTTTCTATGTGTGCCACCATTGTTTGCTTCTTTATGTTACACATGCCATGTTTAGTTGCAGCACTGCCACTTGTAGCACTATGCACCCCGTTGTGGCGTTAGTGTGCGTTGTGTTTAGGTTGGAGTATGAAATTCCTACTGGATCACGCTTTGACATGTTCCCACCCGTGGTTTCCAGATAGCATGGGTTGCAGCTGGATTGGCGTGTAGGAGTAGAGGTTACAGCTGGAGTTGGTTCTGGGTTGGAGTGGTTGGTTTTAGTAGAGTTGGGATGGCGAGGGGTGAGAGGCGTGCTCATGTACTTTTGGGGTTTCCTTTGGGTGAGAGTTGTTTGTTACTGTATGGATTAGTGTGTATGGACATGATATATATATATATATATATATATATATATATATATATATATATATATATATATATATATATATATATATATATATATATATATATATGGTTCTCTTTTCGACAGTTCAGTGTTTTTGGATTCAGTGTGTTCTCTGAGACTTGTGATGTTCTGTGTACTAGTTGGTCGTTGTATGGAGCACGACAGGTACTTCTCCCAGCAGCGCGCAGTAGACCTGCTTGCATTTGTATTTTGTATTTTCCTTCGTAACACTCGCTTCTTCGGGGGTATCCCGGGGAGCGGGACGTTACAGGGTTTCTTGCCAAAAGGAAGAGGTTGTGTAACGACCCGCTCTCGGGGGCCCGCGACTTATTTGATTATTTTGCAGGTTTGCAGGTTACCAGTGAATTCAAAATAGCCACGATGCAGAGATGTACAAAAATACCTAAATAGTGTCCAATTATTACAATCCATACTATACAAAATTTTCCAACAAGATACATGAAAGAAAGTACATAAGTGAAAATAAGACTGAAAGCTGCGGTCTCCTGGTCGAACATCTGGCTCCGTAACTCAGGAACATCTACCTCAACATGTATGTCTTCTGCGGTGCCACGGAGATGGAACCGTAGGTAAGTCACAATAATTCTAGCAATAGAAAAAAGCAGTGCAAAGTATGGAACAAGCTATAATAAACGAAAGATGGTCATGCAGGTGCAAAAAGTAAAGTATGAGCAGACATGTATGTAAGAGCTATAAGTAAAGTACTGGTGGTTGCTCAGGTGTGGTAAGTAAAGTGCATGTAATGCATAAAGTAAAGGTGAATGTGCAAGTGAAAAGTAATGTACAAGAGCAACGGCTGTGGTATGGTATATGGTAGCAGTAATGTTTTAACCAGCAGGCAATGTGATGATAATAGTAAGACAACCAGGCAGATGTAGTAAGACTTAGAGGACAAGTAAGCAATAGTAAAGCTAGAAACTACGTGAATTATATAGGAAAGTATAGTGTGTAACCATTGAGCACATCTCCTGCCACGGGGACGCTTACCCGGACGGATCTCAAATCACTTTAGGTGGTACATTTCATTTAGACAGTCGGTACGGTACGGTGCAATGTGTAGATGGCTCACGGTCGCTCCCACACTTTCTCTAATATTAGTTACCCCAAAAACCCAGTGCGGTGCCAACTACTTTTAAGCATTCATTTTCGATAAGACGTTCCCGCAATATGATGCCAACACGGTATATCATTCTATCGTTATGTTGCAATACGGTATGTCAATCCAGTGTTCCAAAGGTAATGGTATTCAAATGCATTAACGACATTCCAAAGAGCTTCACTTGCTGAAAAGTCAGGGCAAAAACCTCAACAAATAATGTCAGTCTTGAGCAATGTTTTGAAGTCCAACAACTATGATTCCGATCCATGCTTCGAGCATGCATTATTTCCATTTAGTACGCTATCTCAATTTCTAAAGTTAGAATTAATTGTGACTTACTTAATCAAGATCATCGTAGTGAGCTGGGACTAGATCTAGGGCTTCCAGGGATGCTGATGAACGAGAATTTGTACCTGCAAACACCAGAATAATCGGTTAAAGAATACACTTGTTTTCTATTTAATTAACTTGATCGTTTCGATTTTATAAATGATTGAAACGGTGTCGAAAAATGTTCTAAATTTTTATATGGGCCAGTTATGAAGAAAATAATTTTACTGGAAGAGGAAATATTTTTCAGAGGCTTCTAGTAATTTTTATAATTTTTAAAAGCTCAAAATAGGTTTAAAAACTAAGTTTACTTAAGTAACGTAAACCTTCAATAATTTATTCCGGGTGCAATACTAATCGAAATTGTTCAAGTAAGCAGTCAAAACGGCCGTCTCGAAGATTGCTACAACATATATTTTTCACACGTATCAGTGTACGTGAAAATTACAAGTTACAGATTTTTAAAAGAAATCACGTATTTAAGTTTTAGGCTTAAAATTTTATTGTGAAAAAACTAAGTGTCTGATTGAGATGAAACCAGCGCCATTGGATCCAGAATATCATTTTCTTTTTTCTGGAGCTGGCCTTGTAATTTTCTGACACGTATTTGATTTATTATCAATTTTACACCAGTTATCCTATTATATAACATATAATAATATACGTGTATTAGTATTTCATACGTATTCGTATACTATCTTACCCTTTTCTATTTTTTGTTTTGTTTCACAGCTTACGCTGTGTTGCTCTTACGCACGCACCGAAGGAGAACGGTGGTGGGGGGGCGTGTTCATCGTCGACGTCGACGTCGGTCAAGGCGGACGACGGCAGGGCGGCGAAACCGGCAATGATGGCGGAGGAGCGGGCGACGATGAGTGGGCAATGACGTCAACAGGCTTCGAAGAGCAGGGCAGGCATTTTGCGAGGCTACAGCGGCGCTCGGGGGTGTGGGCGGTGCTTCGTGGGGTCGAGGGTGACGGCAGAGCGAGGTCGAGGCGCTCGGACTCATTCGAACTTATGTTCGACGGTGGGTACAGCGTGAGAGCGGGGCGGGAGTAGAACGGCTTCGGAGGAAGCCGTGGGCGGTTGGCAGAGGCCGCACGGCGGAAGGCGAGAGGAGGGGGCTTCGGGGGTGAGTGAGGAGAAGGCGTAGGGTGTGTTCGAGCAGTCGAAGGTGGCGGAAGGCGGTGAAGGGTTGACGGTGGAGAGGTGGAGCTGCAGGAGGGCGAAGGCAGGGGAACCGGCGGTCGTGGGGCTCTCGATGTAGGGCGGCGGTGGCGGAGTGCGGCGATTGGGGCTTTGACGCTCGACAGGGGAGGAGATGGAGGGGGGCTCGGCGAGGGTGCAGTCGAACGGAGGGGGAGCCCCTGTGGAGGCGATGTCGCCTGAGGGTGGATCGGAGAAGAGGACACGGGCATGTGTTAGAGTGGGGGAAACGTAGGTTCGGGCTATGCTGAGTGAATGAGAGAATGGGTTTGAATGAAGAGGGAGGGTGTGGGCTTGTGTGCATGACCTTGGGGGAGAGAAAACGAGAGAGAGCCTGCGTGTGTGGGTTCAACACGAAGGGAAAATGGGTTTAGCCTGTGGTTGAGTGAGGAAGAGAGACAGAAGGTTAAGGGTTATATATGTTAATGTTTATTAATAAGTTAACAAAAATTTAGTTTAGTCAAATGTTATTAAATGTAATTAGGTGAGCTTTAATTAGGGTAGTTAGCTTTTTGACTAGGGGTGGAAATTTAAGCTAACCCATGAAACACATGGGCTACTTAGGGATGGGTTACGTAAGTGATTAGATTAGGTGATTAGGGGGTAATTTAGAATAGTTAGAAAGGTGATTAGAGAAATGTAATTAGTAAAATTACGATTTTTCCCCTGAGATTAAACGTGTTCGAAAAATTACAACAACATAGCCACGGGTTCGTATCGTCGCGAGAATCACGAATACGAGATCCATTTTGCTTTTTGAGCTACGGAGATACGAGTTTTGGGCCAAAAGGTTTAGGAAGTGAGTTTGCGGGTTCTCTATTGATTTTTCAGAAAATTACGAAATTAATATGTGGAGCCCTAAATGATCATAGAATGATACCGTAGAAGTTTGAAAATGTTTTGAAGATGTTTGTATATTAAATTAATTCATTCAGCCAAAACCGTGATAATTGAAAATGAATTTTTATAAGATCGTTTAGAAGTTTTTGATGAAACCCGAACTTACTGAAATTCACTATAACTAATTTGATACTTAAAAATATTTTTATAAGAAATTTTGAAATCACTTAAAACTCCTGATCAACAACTATAAAATACTTTCTAAAAATGAAAATATGTTAAATACGTAATTAAATGTATTGAAAAATACGAGTCGTTACATCCTACCCTCCTTAAAATTATTCCGTCCTCGGAATTCAGAGGACCGATAATTGCCTAAGAAATTTAAACGATCGACAGGAAGGCTTGATGAACGATTACGATATAGGAAAATAAGTTGTTAATACCATGAAATATAATGTGATATCACAGTATCAAGAAAACAAGAGATGATGTTTATGAATACTTACTATTGATATCACCATAGCTTCCGTAACTAGTATCAAGTCAAAATAGGCTCAGATAGGAGAAGAAAATGTGTTCAAGAAAGATGAAGAAGTAGCGGCATCAGCTTATACATTTCGGGTTGGTTTGTCTCGCATCGTCCTCGTTTACTTCTAAGCGTTCTTCGATTCGCTTCCGTTGTCGAACTCGAAGTTCGGATACTATCCTCCTTAAAATAGGCGTAGCTAGAGTTTAGGCGAACTAAAAATAGAAAGATTCTAAGAAGGTCAATCGAAAGGTCGTCAAGCTAAAGGAAGGGTGATGATGTTGAAGTGAAAGAATGGTTCAACTTATAAAAAACCAATCTAACTGCTAGCAAAGGAGGTTACTAGGGAAGGTTTATCCAAAGAACCGAACACGAATTTCTAGACAAGGGTTAAGAGTTTGAAGAAGAAGATGAGAATCAAGGAAGACCTAATGAAGATGGTAATAAGGATGCTTCGCCGTATATCCAATACAGGTGAACACTCGAGACATCCCATACTCGAGGTTAATTTGAGTATTTTATATTGTACACCCGGATCTTGCTATATAGTTCACGAGGTAGTTAGCGCGGACCTGCGTGGGCCACCAAACTTGTAACGACCCACTCTCGGGGCCCGTAACTTATTTGATTATTTCGCATGTCTGCAGGTTACCAGTGAATTCAAAATAGCCACGATGCAGAGATGTACAAAAATACCTAAATAGTGTCCAATTATTACAATACATACTATACAAAATGTTCCAACAAGATACATGAAAGAAAGTACATAAGTAAAAATAAGACTTAAAGCTGCGATCTCCTGGTCAAACATCTGGCTTCGCAACTCAGGAAAATTTACCTCAACATGTACGTCGTCTGCGGTGCCACGGAGATGGAACCGTAGGTAAGTCACAATAATTCTAGCAATAGAAAAGAAGCAGTGCAAAGTATGGAACAAGCTATAGTAAACGAAAGATGGTCATGCAGGTGCAAAAAGTAAAGTATGAGCAGACATGTATGTAAGAGCTATAAGTAAAGTACTGGTGGCTGCTCAGGTGTGGTAAGTAAAGTACATGTAATTCATAAAATAAAGGTGACTGTGCAAGTGAAAAGTAATGTACAAGAGCAACAGCTGTGGTATGGTATATGGTAGCAGTAATGTTTTAACCAGCAGGCAATGTGATGATAATAGTAAAACAACCAGGCAGATGTAGTAAGACTTAGAGGACAAGTAAGCCATAGTAAAGCTAAAAACTACGTGACTTATATAGGAAAGTACAGTGTGTAACCATTGAGCCCATCTCCTACCACGGGGGCGCTTACCCGGACGGATCTCAAATCACTTTAGCGGTACATTTCATTTAGACAGTCAGTACGGTACAGTGCAATGTGTAGATGGCTCGCGGTCGCTCCCACACTTTTTCTAATATAAGTTACCCCAAAAACCCAGTGCAGTGCCAACTACTTTTAAGCATTCACTTTCAATAAGTCGTTCCGGCAATATGATGTCAACACAGTATATCATTCAATCGTTATGTTGCAATACGGTATGTCAATCCATTGTTCCAAAGGTAAAGGTATTCAAATGCATTAACGACACTCCAAAGAGCTTCACTTGCTGAAAAGTCAAGGCAGAAACCTCAACAGAGAATGTCAGTCTTGAGCAATGTTTTGAAGTCCAAGAACTACGATACTGATCCATGCTTCGAGCATGCGGTATTTCCATTCAGTACACTATCTCAATTTCTAAAGTTAGAATTAATTGTGACTTACTTAATCAAGAACGTCGTAGTGAGCTGGGACTAGATCTAGGGCTTCCAAGGATGCTGGTGCACGAGTATTTGTACCTGCAAACACCAGAATAATCGGTTAAAGAATACACTTGTTTTCTATTTAATTAACTTGATGGTTTCGATTTTATAAATGATTGAAACGGTGTCGAAAAATGTTCTAAATTTTTATATGGGCTAGCTAAGCTCAAAATAGGTTTAAAAACTAATTTTACTTAAGTAACGTAAACCTTCAATAATTTATTCCGGGTGCAATACTAATCGGAATTGTTCAAGTAAGCAGTCAAAACGACCGTCTCGAAGATTGCTACAATATATTTTCACATGTATCAGTGTACGTGAAAATTACATGTTAAAGATTTTTAAAAGAAAATGACGTATTTAAGTTTTAGGCTTAAAAATTTATTGTGGAAAAACTAAGCGTCTGATTGAGATGAAACCAGTGCCATTGGATCCAGAACATCATTTCCGATTTTCTGGAGCTAGCCTTGTAATTTTCTGATACGTATATGATTTATTATCAATTTTACACCAATTATACTATTATATAACATATAATAATATACGTGTATTAGTATTTCATACGTATTCGTATACTATCTTACCCTTCTCTATTTTTGTTTTGTTTCACAGCTTACGTTGTGTTGCTCTTACGCACGCACAGAAGGAGAACAACGGCGGGGGGCGTGTTCTTCATCGACGTCGACGACGGTCAAGGCGGACGACGGCGGGGCGGCGAAGGCGGCAGCGCGGGCGGAGGAGCGGGCGACGGCAAGTGGGCAACGGCGTCAGCGGGCTTCGAAGAGCGGGGTGGGCATTTTGCGAGGCTGCAGCGTCGATGTCGGCAGCGCTCGGGGGTGCGGGCGGTGCTTCGTGGGGTCGAGGGTGATGGTAGAGCGAGGTCGAGGCGCTTGGACTCCTTCGAGCTGCTGTTCGACGGCGGGTACAACGTGAGAGCGGGGCAGGAGTCGAACGGCTTCGGAGGAAGCGGTGGGCGGTTGTCGGAGGCCGCATGGCGGAAGGCGAGAGGAGGGGGCTTTGGGGGTGAGTGAGGAGACGGCGTAGGGTGTGTTCGAGCAGTCGAAGGTGGCGGAAGGCAGTGAAGGGTCGACGGTGGAGGGGCAGAGCTGTAGGAGGGCGAAGGCGGGGGAAACATCGGTCGTGGGGCTCTCGACGTAGGGCAGCGGTAGCGGAATGTGGCGACTGGGGCTTTGACTCTCGACTGGGGAGGAGATGGAGGGGGGCTCGGCGAGGGTGCAGTCGAACGGAGGGGGCGCCCCTGCGGAGGCGATGTCGCCTGAGGGTGGATCGGAGAAGAGGCCACGGGCATGGGCTAGAGTGGCAGAAACGTGGGTTCGGGCTGTGCTGAGTGAATGAGAGAATAGGTTTGAATGAAGAGGGAGGGTGTGGGCTTGTGTGCGTGACCTTGGGGGAGAGCGAACGAGAGAGAGCCTGTGTGTGTGGGTTCAACATGAAGGGGAAATGGGTTTAGCCTGTGGTTGAGTGAGGAAGAGAGACAGAAGGTTAAGGTTTATATAGGTTAATGTTTATTAATAAGTTAACAAAACTTTAGTTTAGTCAAATGTTATTAAATGTAATTAGGTGAGCTTTAATTAGGGTAGTTAGCTTTTTGACTAGGGGTGGAAATTTAAGCTAACCCATGAAACACATGGGCTGCTTACGGGATGGGTTACGAAAGTGATTAGATTAGGTGATTAGGGGGGTAATTTAGAATAGTTAGAAAGGTGATTAGAGAAATGTAATTAGTAAAATTATGATTTTGCCCCTGAGATTAAACGTGTCTGAAAAATTACAAAAACATAGCCACGGGTTCGTATCATTGCGAGGATCACGAATACGAGATCCATTTTGGGGTTTGAGCTACGGAGATACGAGTTTTGGGCCAAAACATTTAGGAAGCGGGTTTGCGGGTTTTCTATTGATTTTTCAGAAAATTACAAAATTAATATGTTGAGCCCTAAATGATCATAGAATGATACGGTATAAGTTTGAAAACGTTTTGAAGATGTTTGTATAGTAAATTAATTCATTCAGCCAAAACAGTGATAATTGAAAATGAATTTTTATAAGATCATTTAGAGGTTTTTGATGAAACCCGAACTTACTGAAATTTACTATAACTAATCTGATACTTAAAAATATTTTTATAAGAAATTTTGAAATCACTTAAAATTCCTGATCAACCACTATAAAATACTTTCTAAAATGAAAATACGTTAAATACGTAATTAAATGTATTGAAAAATACGAGTCGTTACAGGTTGTGAAGTGGTGACTTTCTTGGTAGGTTTGCTACCAATAGTGTTTTTGACACCACTTGTGGATGCACCGGAGGATGGTCTCACAAAATCTATAGAAACACCACTATAGGAGGTGCGAGCATTGGATGCATTCGCTTCCACAAAACCAAGACCAACCCGATGTGTGGCCGGAAATTGGTTTGCTTGCAAATCATCCAATAGTCCTTTTTCCTTATTAAATCTCATAATACGGGATGATATGAGCTCATATTTCTCCTTAAGAGAAGAAATATCGGTATCCAAGGTGGACACCCATGCTTTGAGCTCGTGCACTTGGGTTTTAAAAGAATCATTCTCTAAACCCAATTGTGTGTTTTGTGAAGCTAGATCACTATTATCCTTAGGGTACGTTTGATCTAGTTGATATTTGAGGGAATTCACCTCATTTCTCAATATGTCATTTTGAGAAACCAATGAGGTTTTCTCAAGAGTTGGTGTATCAACAATGGTGTCATTGTTAATAATGCATGGTATGGATGACTTGCTAACATTCAATTTCTTTAAACTAGTATATCTCAGCATTAAAGATTGATACTTAGCAAATAGTTCTTCATTAGCAATACGTAATTCATCCATTGTTACCTCGGGTTCATCGATGTCGAAATCACTCTCCTCGGAGAGTGGATCTTCCCGGGCCATGAAACACATGTGAACACTTTCACCTTTCTCATCATCGGATTTGCTTGATGAGTCTCCACTTGAATCATCGAATGTACCGACAAGCCCTTTCTTCTTGTCTTTCTTGTACTTGTCAGACTTGTGGTACTTCGGTGCCTTCCATTTCTCTTTGTTTCGGAGCATCGGGCAATCCTTCTTGATGTTCACAGGCTTATTACACTTAAAACAAAGAGAGGAAGTGCTATTAGTAGAATCAAATTTATTCTTGGAGGAAAATTTACCTTTGCGAAAGAAGAGTTGGAACTTCTTCGCCATTTGAGCCATCTCCTCCAAGTCCATCTCATTTTCCGATTCTTCACTATCGGAGGATGAAGAATTAGCTTTGAATGCTAATGCTTTCTTCTTGGCCTCCGAAGGGTTCATCATAGCTCGAATATTCAATCGGTTCTCTCGTCTTACTTCGTAAGACACAAGAGTACCGATGAGATTTACGACTGTATAATTCTTTATGTCGTTGACCTCCTCAATGGCGATAGCTCTTCGTTTCCATTTAGAGGTCATTCCCATTATGATCTTTCTCACCTTCTTTGGTTGGGTGTAGGTTTTTCCAAGTGCTTCCAGTTCATTGGTGATGTCGGTAAAACGTCCGTATATCGTTATTAAGCTTTCATTATCCTGCACGTGAAACATATTGAAATTGTGCACATCAACATATAGTTTAGAAAGTTTTACCTTATTCATTCCCTCATGGGTAATGACTAGATGGTCCTAAATTTGATATGCACTCTTTCATGTGCATATCTTGTTGAACTCATCTGGGTCCAACGCACAATGAAGAGCGTTCATTGCCTTGGTGTTGTTGACTTCGGCAGACTTCTCGGAAGGCGTCCATTTGTCATAATCCTCTTCGAAAGGTTCGACGTATTCCTTGTGAAGGCTTCTCCAAAGAGAAGCACTCCTCAGAAACGTCTCCATCCGGCATTTCCAATAACCGAAATTCGTGCCATTGAAACACGGAGGACGAATCGTTGATTGTCCTTCGACGACGGTGGACGCTACATCACGGTCGTGATTGTTGTACGAAGTCGGTGGAGGAATGTTGTTGTTGGATGCCATAGCTATATACCAGTGCTTTGATACCAATTGTAAGGTCCCTGGCAATGAGGAAAACACTAGAAGGGGGTTGAATAGTGTTTATACAATTTAAAATGATAGTTACATCAAATTAAATTCATAACCAACAATTAAGTGCGGAATGAAAATTAACCCTAAAAATGAAACAATGCAAACGCGGAGATGTTTCAAGGGTTCGGATTACCCAAGTCAACTCCCGACTTGTTCCCGATAATCCTATGTCCATTCCACCCAGATACCACCGGATACTCAAGTTAGAACCCTAGCTTGAGGTTTCCTTAAAAACCCACTTGTAGCAACCCTACAAGTGAAATCGAAGTACACTGGATTGTCCTTGACTCCCACAACTTGGGAGCAAGCAAACCACTCACACAACCCGAGAGTAAATCAAATAACGAAAGTTATGAAATATGAAATAAACAACACTTACAATCATTTATGCCTTGAAGTAGAACTTGAAAGAGAGTGTGTTATGTGTTGAATGACTCTCTTGAAAGAAAGGAAAGCCCTTTCTCTTGACTGCACCAAATGCCAAGAAGATTTCTCTTTGGTTCTAGGTTGGAGAGCAAGAGATTGAACGATAGGACTTCTAGGGCTTTAGGATTTTGAGAGCTTTGATCTTGGAAGATTGAAAGCTTGAATGTTTGAGAAAATGAATCTCAAGTGATTAGCCTCTCAATGAAACAATAGAGTCTGGCTTTATAGTTTTTTCAAAACCCACAAACAGAATTTCCAAAAGCCCCTTTAAAATCCGTGGAGAAAAACTCAACGGTTAGAATTTGCACACGCGACAGTCGACTGTTGAATAAAACACAGTCGACTACTGCACTGTGTCAGAGGGTAGGTGAGAATTTAAACGGTAACTTACCACGTGGACAGTCGACTGATGAAGAGAAGACATGCGACTATATATCCAACAGGCGACTGTAATTCCTTCTACATGCGACTGGCTGCAATCTGGGTAAGTTGAGAAAGTCTCAGAAAAGTCTGGGACATGCGACTGATGAAGAGAAGACAGTTGATTGTAAATCCAACATGTGATTGTAATTCCTTCTACAGACGACTGTCACAAACCCTGACATTTTCCAGAGATTTGATTCTGCAAAGAAGCTCAAAGACAGACGACTGTTGAAGCATTGACAGTCGACTGTAAATATAACATCAGTCGACTGGCACCAGAATAAGAATTATTCCAGAGAGAAAGTCCTACAGAAGAATCATGGACAGGCGACTGTTGAAGCATTTACAGTCGACTGGTCCTTGGACAGGCGACTGTAAATACAACATCAGTCAACTGGCCAGAACTAACTTAGAATGATCTTGGGCTGAAGATAGACATGTGGTTGATTAACAACTCATAGTCGACTGTCACTTGTACAGGCGCCTGTGAAACGTACATCAGTCGCCTGATAGAGTTAAAGCTCAGAAAGCCCAAAATCAACTGATTAAGTATGTGCATAACAGGCGACTGTAGAACAAAACAAAGTCCACTGTTTTAAGACATGCGATTGTAAATCGTTCAGCAGTCGACTATTGAAAGAACACCATGCACATTCTTGATATTAATGAATTGGAGTCTAAGGAAAATTGATCTAATGATTTCCTAAGACTGAAATGAAGATGTGTGCGTGCTCCAACATAGTTCTACTTCTAAGCTACATACTAGAAGAGAAAAGGAAGATTACATTTGTAGAACTCTCTCTTCTATCCAACGCATGAGCTTGAAGTCTTCTAGGAGCTTCAATCACCATCTTTGATCATCCAATCCACTTCTCTTGCTTTCATTGATCTTTGAGTGTCATCCATTGCTAATTGATCTTCAAGAAATTCTTAGGCAATGGATTAACTGCAAATAGAGGATTAGTCACAAGTATTTATGTTTGCTCATCATTAATACCAAATAGGGAGAAGTCCAATACTCAACAAGTTCAACATTCTACGCAGCTGTGTGAACCGAGTTCACACGACCGCGTCGTTCTTTTACTCCCCGGTAACAGTGCCAAAAACTTGATATGTGTAAGTTTAAGTATTTGTAAACCGCAGGCGCACGACGTCGTCATAGCGCTTAACAGGTCGTTCGCAGGGATGCGGATTGATCGAGTACTAGCTCGATTTGAGGTTATATACTAGATACGTTAATCGATTAGAGGGAATAAACAAGGGTTTCCCGGGGATTAATAGAGAATGCAATGGAGAATCACTTGGAGATACAAATAACAACACGGAAATAACCATAGAACATTGAGGATTCAATCCAAACAATCAAACAGATAAAATTAATAACAATAATAGCAGAAAAATAATAAAGAAAAGAAAGCAATACTCAGCTAATTAAATTCCCGAAGGGAGTTGTCAGATCCCATTACAAATCCATGAGAAGTGCTCCAAAAGTCTATCTAAAACTAATCTATCTCCTAATCTACTCCTAAAACTATCAATGAAACAGTAAAAAGACAGAAAACCGAGCCCAAGACTCGGCTCCCCCTCAATGATGGCGCCCCTCGCTTAAATACCAACCCTACAGGCTATTGGGTCTAGTTGGAGACCCGTTTTCAAACGGACGCCTGGTTGAACCACGCGGCCGTGTCACTCACTGTTACCACTGGCGCTTGATAAGGAGAAATTCCACGGCCGCGTGGACCCGATAGCCTGTAGGGTTGGTATTTAAGCGAGGGGGAGCCGAGTCTTAGGCTCGGTTTTCTGTCTTTTTACTGTTTCATTGATATTTTTAGGAGTAGATTAAGAGATAGATTAATTTTAGATAGACTTTTGGAGCTCTTCTCATGGATTTGTAATGGGATCTGACAACTCCCTTTCGGAATTTAACAAGGTGAGTATTGCTTTCTTTTCTTTGTTGTTTTTCTGCTATTATTGTTATTAATTTTGTCGGTTTGATTGTTTGGATTGAATCTTCAATGTCCTATGGTTATTTCCTTGTTGTTATTTGCATCCCCATGTGATTCTCCATTGCATTTTCTGTTAATCCACGTGAACCCTTGTTTATTCCCTCTAATCGATTAACATAGCTAGTATATAACTTCGATCAATCCGCCTCCCTGCGGACGACCCGTTAAGCGCTATGACGACGTCGTGTGCTTGCGGTTTACAAATATTAAAACTTCCACATATCAAACACCAAATGTTGATATTGATTATTCACAAACAGAAACGTATGACTACTCGAATGCTATATCTGCTTTTACTACTTCTGCACAGACATCTTCTATACACGCTTCTACATATGTACAACCTATTATTCTTGATGTTCCAGCTACACAACAATCCCAATCCAGATCACAAACATCTCGGTTTGGGAGAACTTTACGGTTGAAACTGTCGCTGGCAAAGGCCTGTGGGTAGTTTGCAAAATATGTAGAACTGATTTTACTTGCAAACCTTCTGATGGCACAACACACCTAAAGAGACACATAACATCTCACTTAAAAAAGACCTTAAACAGACAACATTAAATTTATCTGAATCTTCTTCATATTTATCTAATTTCTCATACTCTGCTGAGACTATGCGAAAAGAGATGACAAGATTTGTTTTATGCCGAGAATTGTCATTTAGTTATGTGGAAAGCCCCGAATTAGAAAGGTTTAACCAAGTGGCTCTTAACCCTACCATTAAAAGAGTGCCTAGAAACACTCTTCGAAGAGATGCTTTGTCAGCTTTTCAAGCTGGGAAAGCTAAACTGATTGATACTTTTACTAGTGTAAAATCTAGAATAGCTTTGACTTCTGATATTTGGACAACAAAATGGGTTGCTTCATATTTATGTGTTACATCGCATTTTGTAGATAATGCTTACATGCTAAATAAGATGATTATTGGATTTAGAATGTTAGAGTTTTCTCATACTAGGGGTGTAATTTCTAATGTAATAATGTCTGTAATTCATGATTTTAGTATTTCAGAAAAGATTTTTTTCGATTACATTTGATAATGCATCCAATAACAATAGTGCAATTAATTGCTTAAAAAGAAATTTAACCCCCGATATGGAGGGGTTGTTGTTCCATCAAAGATGTGCATATCACGTCTTGAACTTGATACTTTGCGATGGACTTACAACTTGTTCAGTTTATTTAGATAAAATTAGAAATCTCATGTTGTACATACATACTTATGGCACTGGGCGACTTCAGTACAAACAACTGTATCGTAGTAGCCAGAGACTATACCTTTCATTTAAATTTGATGTTTCACATAGGTGGAATTCAACTTACATAATGCTGCGATATATGATTAAGAATAGAGAGCAGCTTACAGATTATGCACTTACATATCTTTCACATGACCATGCTTATGATGTTACTGAATTAGAGTGGTTACCTGTAGATCATCTGCATGATTTTTTAAAGTATTTTTTACTGATACAAATAAACTATCTGGGGTTTACTATCCAACATCTGTTTTAAGATTAGAACAATTAGTTTTTATCTCTGATCAGATATCTAAGCATAAAGACAATTCACAACCTAACATTGCTATAATGCCTATGATACAGGACATGTCTGAAAAACTAGCTAAGTATTAGCATCATGTTCCTCTTCTTTACTCCTTAACTAAAGTTTTTTATCCTCATTATAAAGAGAATGTTGCAATATGTATATTAGAAATGTATTCTGAAAACATGGGATTTCCCCATGTTGAACAGGTAGCTAATGTTAAACATAGCTTAAGAACCATGTTTGCTTCTTATGAGGCTAAATTTGGTAGTGTTTCAAATACTTCTTCTGTGCATGCTACTACTACTTCTAGTAGGATCCGGCAGATGTTAGGGAAGAAGAAACAAAAAACAGTAGAGTCGGATAGTTCTTCTAGTGAAATATCTAAATATTTAGCAAATCCATTTCCATTTTCTGAGGCAGAAATGGATGATGAGCATTTTGATCTTCTTAACGGTGGAAAGGATATGAATTTTTTTATCTCATTCTTTCTATCATGGCACGTGATTTGTTAGCTGTACATATATCTACTGTTGCTTCGGAGTCTGCTTTTAGTGCAGGTGGTCGCTTCTGAGCAACACGAGATTTTTAAGATTTTTAAGGCTTAATTAGATTTTTTGTGTTTTTATTTTTTTAAACAAATTTCAGCCGGCCCGGCCCGGCCCTCGGGCGGGTCCGGGACTCGGGCCGGGCTTCCGATCCCCGACCCGGCAAGGGTCTTCTGGTCAACCGGCCCGGCCCGTCTCGTGGCCCAGTCAAGGCAAGGCCGGGCCCGGGTTGGGGCCTGATGGCCACCCCGATCTGAAGCGTTGTAATTTATCTTCGCTCTTATTTCGCCGCAACGAAGAATGTGATGTGTCCATCCTCCTTAAAATCCTATAATGACAATATGCATTCTACATCATAAAAGGTCAGTATGGACAAAAAATATGTATCATATGATCTTTGTATTATGTAAAGTAAAATATGTCATCGTATATGTTATATGTCATATGATACTCATTATTCTCTTGAAACGAACAAAGCAATCCATACTAGTTAGAGAGTGGGTAGTAGGACCCACACAATGCATAAGCAAATTGTTATCATGCCTGACATTTTGTGGGTGACAAATGTCAGTTGGGCCTAAACCTGATGCTCATCAGAACGGGTTTTGGGTTTGGATCCTAAACATCAATTGCTTAACGGGTAGGGTATAGATCTCAAGATCGATCTGCTTTCTTAACGGATCTAGATATGAATCATCCGAGAGGCAAAAACTATGGCTCAACAGTCCTACCGTGTTTGGCATCTAGGGTTGGGCCGGAGTTCGTCCCAGCCACTGCTAACCTCGGCTAAACGCTCAGGTTTAAGTTGGGGTGTTGCTACAATATGCTCCAATTCCTCTCCCACCTCTTTTGATGTTCGTCCTCAAAAAAAATGGCTACGCAGCAGCTCCAACTCTTGTAGATGAACTGAATCAAATTCAAAAACTTTCGACCGTCAAGTGGATCATGTATTCCTAAATGGATCTGCATGTGGATCTAGGATCTAGGATCCAACACATTGCTAAGGGCACGGGCACTGCCATGTAGATCAACATACCTGATGGAAGCCAGAGTAGTTGAAAACAATTTATGGACCAACTTTTGTTTGCTCATGGCCATGGACGCTGCCATGTTACCTGCTTTCCCTCTATGGACCACAGGCATGAATGCAAACATTTGCAAGATACATGAATGTGAAAAATGGATGCAGTGAAAAAGGGACCAAATGCAGATTTGCAAGACAAATTTGTACCACACTTGCAAACATTTTCATGGGCGACACGCACCTGAAATTGGATGGGGCACGACCGACACCTCTAGTTTCATCTCGTCTTTTTTTTCGCAGAAAAATTTGCGAGTAGCCTTGAGAGCATCCAATGGCATTAAATATAAGGTGGTTTTAAAGATATCGCTTTCGTCGTTAATGTTTAAAGAGTCTATCATAAATTTATTAATCTATGCTAAAAGTATCTTGCTTAACATTTTTCATCAAAAAAAATTAATCCAGATCTAATAAATATTGTAGATGATGCTTTGACTGGGGCCCACAGGCTGTGGGGCCCGGATGAGCTGGACATATAGGACCATTTGGGAGTCATACGCATCTCAGAAGACAACATGGCATCGGCTTAAGGGGTCAGCCTGACCTGACCCCGATAGCAACTAACAGGGACGGCCTCTATAAAGTCGGCTTCCATGGCCGCACAGCTGACGACCCCTGCAAGGTCGGATCCCTTGGCAGTAGAGCTCTACCTGGACGATCTTCTCCTCAACGGTGGCCCTCCATGAGGATAGCCTCCGTACTCGAGGTAAGCTTTACGGCCCGAGCACTTGCTCACCAGGCAGGATCAACACACACGATCACATCAGTATGATCCCGAGCAGACGAGCTGCATACTCTTCAGGCCGTTACCAGCAGATCCGGCCAACATGTAAGTAATAGTCAACTTTATCAGAGGGGGCGTGCGTTCAACTTTGTCATAGGGGTGCATGGCTAGCTTTATTAGGGGAGCAATTGCGGCGAGCATGACCCATGTCACGACAAACCCTCTGACGTGTTTGTTATAAGGGACGTAGTGAATCTCCTGACATGGCGTAACCGCTCCCCGATCCTATAAAACCAAAGGAACATCCCATGCATCAGGTATCTCGAATCTCATCACAAATTCTAGCCCCAGCCTCCTAAATTTCATATTTCTAAAACTCTAGCGACAGCTACAGTACTCCGCCAACGCTCCCTTTTCCTCCACTTGATACTGACTTAAGCATCAGACGAATCGGAGGGCCATCACCATTGTCTCCTTTGCCGTGTTTTCTATCTCTTTCAGGCAGTGTCGAATGAACCTCTTTCTCAGCCCGATAAAAACATGTCTGGGCTCTCTGTTGAGTGAATACTCACCCCAACAACCACACCCAAACTCTACGAGATTCGAGGTATCAACACGTACTAATTGGATCCGGTTACATTCTTGTTTTTCATTTTGAGTACCGTGGTTCACATAATAAGTTTTTAGGTTTGGCCTTCGTCACCTGGACTGCACATGAGGAGAGACTCGTATTCCTTTGTTGGACGTTTCGTCTCTCATGGGTCAAGCTTGCGGTCTTGTTGGGCCTAGTAAGGCCCAAGCGATTTCATGTCAAATAACTCTAATTAATGAACAAATAATGAGAAGAAGTTGGATAATATTCCAACCACTTGCATTTCATGGTGTCAACATGGCCCGGCCGGGCCGGCTCGGCCCGGGCCCGGCCGGGCCCAACGAAAATCCGGGCCGGGCCGGCCCGGCCCGGCCGGGGAGAACCCGGGCCCAGCCCGGCCCGGCGGCCCGGCTCCCCACCCCCCTAAAACGCTGCTCAATGAGCATTTTTTAAAAAAAACCCGGGCCGGGCCGGGCCGGCCCGGCCCATGGGCTGGGTACCCCAGCCCAGCCCGGCCCGGGGTACGGGCCACCGGGCCCGGGCCGGGCCGGGCCGGGCCGGCGGGCCGGCATGGCCCCGGGCCGTTTTAACACCTTGACTTGCATTGCATGCACTCTCAAAAACGGGGAGTCTTCTCGCTTCCCCGCTCTTAATTCTCCCTTATTATTACTAAACCATTAAGAGAAAAAGAACGTTACAAACAGTATACATTACTATAAATTCAACCACAATTTTGTTCTCTTTTCATCAAATCTCAAACGATGGCAATCCAATCCTACCTTGTGCTCTCCACCATCCTACTGGGCTTCTCCGCCTCGGCCCGGCCCATACCGCCACTTTCGGACCGCCTGCAGGCGGACGGCACGGCCCAATGCTGGGACTCGCTGATGCAGCTCAGTTCATGCAGCGACGAGGTCATCCTCTTCTTCCTCAACGGCGAGACGTATCTTGGGCCGAGCTGTTGCCGGGCCATTCGGGTCATCGAGCACAAGTGTTCGGCCGCAGAAGCCGTGCTGGGCACGCTCGGGTTTACTGCCGAGGAGGGTGACATACTTAAGGGATATTGTGACGCTACCGTCGAGTCACCGGCACATGGATCTTCCAACGCTCCACCGCCGCCTGCCGGCCCAGCAGCTGCTCCGGTGCATGAAGATAATGAGAAGGCACGCAAGGGCTTGGTCCATTGAGAATTGGATCGATTGTTTGTTGAGGAGATGTAATGAAATGTGGCCTTTGATGTCGTCTCATGAAAAAGGGTAGCGTCTTTTGTTGTTCCAACGGGGTTCAATAGGACCATCGGTATATATTTGAATAAATGGGCTTTATGCATGAGAATTTTTGGTGTATCTATGACAAGCACGCACAGGGCCAATTTAAATCTTTATGGGCTAAAAGGCCCAACAGTTACCTTCGTAGTAGGATTTAGGGTCATTTTTGTATAGTGTCCCACGACGGGATAAAATGACATAAAGGCCGGTTGGAGATGCTTTTAATAACACCGCGACCGCAGAGCGCAAACGATGAAGTGAGCTTCGTCTCCATCCTCCATCAGAATCACAAAATCTAACCCTAACATTAATTCTGATGGATTCCCATCCCCATAACGGCGGACCGGAAACCAAATCCAACGGACCCCCCTCTAAGAAGCCCAAATCCTCGTTCATCACCGTCGGCGAGATCATCGCCGAGTTCTCCCACCACGACCGCGGCGTCGCCCGCATCAACAACGGCAGCTTCGGCAGCTGCCCGAAATCGATCCTCGCCGCCCAGTCCGCGTGGCAGCTGAGGTTCCTCTCACAGCCCGACGACTTCTACTTCAACACTCTCCAGCCCTCGATCCTTAAATCGAGGGCCCTGATCAAGGACCTCGTCCACGCCGACGACGTTGAAGAGATCTCCATAGTCGACAACGCCACAACAGCCGCCGCCATCGTCCTACAGAAGATCGCCTGGGCCTTCACGGAGAACGTCTTCTGCAGGGGCGATGCCGTCGTCATGCTCCATTACGCTTATGGCGCCGTTAAAAAGTCCATACAGGCTTACGTGGCACGCGCCGGAGGGCACGTGATCGAGGTCCAGCTGCCATTCCCGGTGTCGTCGAACGAGGAGATCATTCTGGAGTTCAAAAAAGCTTTGAACTTGGGGAAAGCCGATGGTAAAAAAGTGAGGCTTGCTGTGATTGATCATATTACATCAATGCCTAGTGTTGTGATTCCAGTGAAGGAACTGACGATGATTTGTAGGGAAGAAGGGGTTGATCAGGTGTTTGTCGATGCTGCGCATGCTATTGGGAATGTGGAGATTGATGTGAAGGAGATTGGGGCGGATTTTTACACGAGCAATTTGCACAAGTGGTTCTTTTGCCCTCCGTCAGCTGCATTTTTGTATAGTAGGAAGAGTTCGGCATCGAACGATTTGCATCATCCGGTTGTTTCACATGAGTATGGCAATGGGCTTGCAATCGAAAGCGGGTGGATTGGCACGAGGGATTATAGCTCGCAGCTTGTTGTTCCGTCGGTCATGGAGTTTGTGAATAGGTTTGAGGGAGGGATTGAGGGGATTTGGAGGAGGAATCATGAGAAGGTGGTGGAGATGGGGAAAATGTTGGAGGAGTCATGGGGGACGTGTTTGGGTACTCCGCCGGATATGTGCTGCAGCATGATTATGGTTGGTTTACCGGGATGTTTCGGGATTGAGAGCATGAAGGACGCTGAGAAGCTGCGGACACATTTGAGGGAGAAGTTCAAGGTAGAGGTACCTATATATTATAACGTGTTGAAGGATGGTTGTGTAGGAGAGAAGAACGAAATTGGTTCAGTCACTGGGTACGCGAGAATCTCCCATCAGGTTTATAATGTGGATGATGACTATTGCAGACTAAGAGATGCAATTAACAAGCTTGTGAAGGATGGATTCAATTGTGGGATGCTTTCATAGAGCTGGGCAGGTTTGGCATTTGATCTACCCATAATATGCAAGCTACTTATTTTATATTATATTCATTTTTTCTTAGTAGTTTCTTTTTATGCTGTTGAATATATTTATATGGACATATGTCCAGAAATTACTGATTAGCTTTGCACCTCAGAGTCCACAATCGATCTGTTTCCCGTTTAATCGCTAACTTGACTGAAGTCTCAGTACGTATGAAGTAAATTTGAAGCTTTACTATATGATAGACTTCTTCATACCAAAAGGCTGCACCTGTTGACTCCTACATCAATGTAGACATAGGCCTCAACTACATCAATGTAGACATAGGCCTCAACTACATCAATGTAGACATAGGCCTCAACTCTAATTGCTACATGGCCTATATTGTCTATTTTCTTTGGACTTGATTCCAAATGGGAATGGGGGGAAAATATAATTAAGGTTTTAGAAGTTTGACCATGATGGGAAAAAAATGCCACATGAACATACATGAAGCATGCATGCTAGACATAATTCCTTAACCAGAATGACACAGTACATGAAGACATGACACTAAAAGAATGCATAAATGGTAAAGAGATACATATATTGCATGTATACATAATTGCATAGACTTGTCGACAAATTGAAAGATTAAAATACGTTTATGATAGTATAACACGATCAATAATTACAACATGTCGTACATTTTTATGATTTTGTGAAATTTTCAGTCCTTGGCTTTTTGAATTTTTATGGAGTGTCCCAGTTTGCCTCACTTCATGCATGTAATGAGTTGTAATTTATCGTTATATACAATTAATGCTTTGAAGGCTTCTTTCCACTTAAGTGTAGTCTTTGATATATATATAAATCGTAAATGAAAGTAAATAAAAATCAAAAAAATGTATGTGAATAAAGAAGTATATGGAACATGTAGGACATATGTCCAAGAAGTGTCTAACATGTGTCCTAGATTGGAAATTTAGTATATAATTGAGAACCTGCATAAAAGATGTGACACATGTTCAAGGATTGTCCACGTAGTGTTAGCGCATGTCTGAGTGTGCAATATGGGGTATGGTTTCATAATAAAAATGTCTATGCCACTGTGCCATACAGAAATACAGGTCTGTGGAACTCGGGACTGTTTTGAAATTTGACCCATCAAGTATTTTATTAGAGCGATGAACTGGTTTTAGGTCCGGTCGTAGGGTCTAGCTCTATATTAGGTTGAACCAAAAGTTGTCAACTTAAGAAAACTTATCCTACTTATCTAACATTTGTCAGCACAACACCGAAGTAACAATTCTCTTATCTTCAATGCCATATGTTGTTTCTACATTAATCTTATTCAATTACAATTTACATTTCATTTATGGAACAGTTTGTGATTGCAGAAGACAATTGAATTATCTAATCTTCTCCAAATACATTAGGGCGGATTTACGTATACTACATTATTCAAGACATGAATGTAGGATTCTTCTTTTTATTTGTCAGTATCTTGCAACTGAATGTGTGCTTATGGAAAAAGTTCAATTATTTGATTCTTGCAATTGAGTGCGTCCTTATGGGAAAAGTTTGAACCAGGACATCATTAAGAAGCAACTTATACTATTAGTGTATAAATGAAAGTAGAATGAAAGGTACTCATCTTATGTCACTGCTTAATGCATTGCCCAAGTCATGTTAAATTGGACTTGAACAACAAAATGGAGCACTCTTTAACTGAATTTTGACATCACACGGCTTCATTACGTAACTACTAAAAAACTCTATCTCGTTTAAAGAGCAACAATACTAATTAGTTATAATGACAACATAGCCATTCTGAGGCGGAGAAAAAAATACAATGCTTTTTAAGAGTTAGTAATGGTGAAAGCATAGCTACAATAACCAGTTATCTAGGACTTCAAACAATTTTGAAGGACCATTTGGTTGTAGAATTTATTTAAAAGAGGTATAGATGAAACTGTTTCACTTTACCAATTACTTGCATTGGCAAGTAAACTAATTAAGAATCAAACTCCACTTCATAATCTGACAATTTCAGTCTTATAAGACCAAGTTGAGTGTCACTTTGGAAGCATAAAATAGGATTAATTACTGAATGCCACTTTGCATGAATAACTGCCTGTTAACAAGTAACAACTGGGAAAGGATTAAGAAGTGAAATTTGGTTCTTAGTCATGTTCTAGTTTCCAATTAAAATAATTGTGCATGTGAAATTGTTCTGTATGATTATTCTTTAAACATTCTTCATAGTCCTTTGATTCTGTATGGTTATTCTTTGAGCCATCTAGTTTTTGTTGCTTGTTATATTACCTTTGTAAGTAATTCCCAAAAACTTAGGTAACACAGACACTTCCAACTATGGAACTATGTTGTATTGGTGTGAGTCGGACACACGTATTGGACACGCGTATTGGACACTTCCAACTAGATGGTTATTCTTTAAACATTCTTCGTAGTCCTTTGACTCTTTATGGTTATTCTTTAAACCATCTAGTTTTTGTTGCTTGTTATATTACCTTTTGTAAGTAATTCCCAAAACCCTAGCTAACACAGACACTTCCAACTATGGAGCCTTGTCGTATTGGTGTGAGTCGGACACGTATTGGACACAACACTCCTATTTTCAGTATGCTTGTTAGAATTTGTTTAAGTGTTGCCACATCCAACCGTGTCGGCCCAATGTTAGCATCTCTGTGTCCGTCGTTATAGCTGAAAACTATTGCACTATCTGTTTGTTGTCTTTTGAGGGGCAAATGTAGATAACCCTAATATGCTTGTTGTGGGAAGTAAATAAAAAATGGTTTGGAAAGATTGGTCAGTCAATTTGAACTAGCTAAACAGTTTACGTGAGTGTTATTTCCATGATTACTATTTGAGAGTTTTGTTATTTTGTTTGGAGGAGTTGCCTTCTGTTTAATATCTACTCCTGTGAATGATGAATATCGGGTATTCTTCATTCGTTTTTGATTTTATGGAATAAGGACGCTGCGTTTTTCTAGCATATGAAATTGGTGACTTGCTTTTCTCTTGGTATCTGAACAAGATGTGGCTTTTTATGTTAATATTAAAACTTTAGTTGAATAGTCTCATGTTGGAGAATCATTTGGTGAAGTTTCTCAATAGTTGTCGTAATTATACCTCTAGCAAGATGGCCTATCACATATTTCTAAATTTATTTTTTTCGTCCTTAATTGTTGATTTTCTTTCTTGCGCTCATGTCATTTGATGGACTATGCTAATAAATTTATATAATGCTTGTGTGATTCTTGAGAGTTTTTAATTAGACAATTATTATGTCATTTGCAATTTTGAAGTTATGGTTAGCGAATATATAAGAAATATGAGATAGTCTGTAAAATCAGTTAGGTGTTGTCTACTAAGAACCAGTTATAATAGAAGTTATTATACATACCTTGCATATTGTCATCTTCAGGAGCAGGAATAAACTCCAGGAACCTTACAACAGGGTTGGGTTTTGATGTTCGATGTGTCCTTTGGTAATTTGAAGACTGTTTGAAGCTAAAGCTGTTTGACTTATATGATGTGCACACATTCCCATGAATGGTGGGTTCTTGCGTTTTTGTGATTCCCTGTTGGAGGTCCACTGAGAAGAAAATAGGCTCTACCAAATGAAATTGTACACATGTTGTCAGCATGCTGAAGAACTGGATGCATGAAGCCTACATATGCGATATTTTGAAGGATGTTATTTTGGCCCTAGATAGCTTATGAGCTTTTCTCACCCAGCTAACTTATGATCAGCTATATATGATAGGTGAACATATGCGTTAAGCTGGGTCATTTCGACGAATAAGAGAGTGCCAAAATTGTACCTTTGGCCGACGATTGACAGCCATGTAGAAAAGGATTTTTTTTTTCTTATCTATGAACAGAATGGAGCCTAGTCTGCTTCGTACAACTGGCAAGGGCCTAGACGAGCTGTCCATTCTCCCACATCTCCGTTTGACATACATGATACAGAAAATATTCATGGGATGGGTTCATCAGCTGGATGTTCCCATCACACTTTCTTGCACCATTTATGTGGATGTTCAAATCCAAAACGTCATTTAAATAGCAGATGTTGTGTAATGGGTTTGTTTTGTGGTTATGCTTTTGGGCTAATGTAACAGTTGTGCATGGTGATTGCAAGGGACACAGTGAGATTTTGGTTTTAGTTTTAATGAAATTGTTTTATATTGGGTAGCTGTTGGGTTTGAGTCTGCGAGGAATCGAGGATCCTTTCAGGGAGTTGTTGCAGAAATTTGATAGTGACTGAACAGAATGGTAAGCTGCATTGGTAAAGTAGGATGGTTGCCTAGGTCCCATCATCCTTAGCCAACCTCTCAGTTATATGAAGATGATAGAGGTAGATCTGTCAGTGCTAGGATTGAGTAAGCGAAGGAGGGCTTCTCGAGCAGAAACTAGCAGTTTATATGTGAATGCTGTGGAAACCGACATGACATGACATGATAAATCACAAAAATTAAGGTGAAAGCATGTATGGGACTTAGTCTTGCAGTGTTTTCTGTGTGTAATTTCCTGAAAGTTCTAGATGACCAAAATCGACATTTGATACTTTGTGTAAAAATTCATGTTTACATCTTATATGTATTTGTTTCTCATACTTATTATATGACTCTATATAGGCAACTTGTCTTAGCTCTTCTTGCATTCTATAGAAATTTGGATGAATTTTAGTTCACATATCTATGCATGCCTGCTGATTGTTCCATTTTCTGAAAAGGCATCATTGTGATATCGTTATGAAACTCAGTCCTGAACAGGGGACATTTAAGTTTATATGATATGTACTGAGAAGTGGTGGATAAATATCAAAATGTGTATTAAAAAAGATGTGACGTATTAAGCACATTCCAGAACTGCCAATCTATTGGAGGAGCTGCACAATGTATCACAGGTGTAACTTTGTTAATAGAAGTATCATGATATACATTAAGGGAGTACATGTGTAGCATGTGTTATGATATATATTTGTGGTTAGAAGAGTTTTAAGGCACTGGTTAATGGGGCTACGTGATATTTCGGTTTCTCACCCTAGTAATTGGCTTCGGATATGCAAGTCTCAGGGTTTCTCTCAGTGGGTAACTGATGCGGACTAGGGTTTGAAGAAGAGGTTTGGGGATTTTTATTGGAATTTGGGAAATAGGGTTACAAGATAAATAGCCAATTTTTGGAGAGTTGGCCCCTCTCCTAGCTTTTGCTAAGGGAAAAACCTAAACTCTATTCTAGATCTCCTCGGAGAACTCTAGGAAATATCAAATGACGGCTCACAAATTCGATGTCCTAATCCTAGCCCACGCCCTCACTTATATAATGTTTAGGCGTGGTGCGTACAGCAAAAATAACAAAACTAGTAATGCATAAAGAAGTTTCCCCAAATCGTCGGTGCGCCTAGCAATTTCTCCTTCGGCCTCCTCTTGTACGTAATGATCGCATCATTACTCTGCCCCTAAAAGAGCCACCTTGTTGTCATGGTGGTGCATGAAGTCTGCGGATGCCCTACTCCAAGTGCGCGCAAGCCTCCTCCCGGATCAAAAATATGAAAACGTTCTCTATCGTTTTCACTGCCGTTCTGAAGAAATTCAGATCTGAAAGATTCAGATTCGTAAACTTGAAGATCTGGATCTGAAACTTCCAGATCTGGATCCGAAAATTGCAGATCTGGATCCAAAAATTGCAGATCTGGATCCGAAAATTGGAGATCTGGATCCGAAACTTCCGGATCTGGATCCGAAACTTCCTGATCTGGATCCGAAAATTGCGGATCTGGATCCGAAACTTGCAGATCTGGATCCGAAGATTGCAGATCTGGATCCGAAACTTCCAGATCTGGATCCGAAAATTCCAGATCTGGATACGAAAATTTCAAATCTGGATCTACTCCTCCCAAGATCACCCCTCGTGATTGGGGATCATTGTCGCCTCCCCTTTTGCTCGTAGATCTGATTGGTGATTCAGATCGGAGGTTGCTACTTCCCTCGATTGCGAGATCTGAAGCGCGGTTAGGTTTTGAGCCATGAAGTGGGTGAGCATCTTCTTCATTTGCTCCCGATACTCCTTCATATCAGCTCTGAGTTCAGATCTGAGTGCAGACATGGTCGTGGCGATTTTCTCCATGAGATCCGCCGTACCTTTCTTCCTCTCGACGATTTCCGCATCTAGCCTTTCCTCCAGAGATTTCGTCGTAGATGATCTTGTTGCTGCTGCCATTGGATCAGAGCTCTGATACCAAATTGATGCGGACTAGGGTTTGAAGAAGAGGTTTGGGGATTTTTATTGGAATTTGGGGAATATGGTTACAAGATAAATAGCCAACTTTGGAGAGTTGGCCCCCTCTCCTAGCTTTTGCTAAGGGAAAAGCCTAAACTCTCTTCTAGATCTCCTCGGAAAACTCTAGGAAATATCAAATGACGGCTCACAAATTCGATGCCTTAATCCTAGCCCACGCCCTCACTTATATAATGTTTAGGCGTGGTGCGTACAGCAAAAATAACAAAACTAGTAATGCATAAAGAAGTTTCCCCAAATCGTCGGCGCGCCTAGCAATTTCTCCTTCGGCCTCCTCTTGTACGTAATGATCGCATCAGTAACTTAAGTTGTTGTGTGGCCTATTTAGATGGACTGGGCTGTCAATGGATCTGCTTAGGTCTTGGAATGTAGTGATTATAGGCTTTTAGCTATTGTTAAGCTGCATTCCTCTAAGGTTGCAGTCAATGAGGATGAGGGAAGGAAAAGGGATATAAAGGAAAAGGAAAACGATTTTAAAAAAACATATTTTTCCCATATTTGTAACATATGCTACTTTCAGCTTATTCTCTTATTTTATTTCCTTTTGCTATAAACATTATGGCAGAGGATCCAAGAAATCGATTACCTTTTGATATATTTCTTGGACACATATGCTGTCAAGCAATCTGGTTGTCTTGTAATGTAGTTATATATAGGCTTTTTAGCTATGCTTAAGCTACATTCCTCCTAGGTTGCAGTTAATGAGGACCAGGGGAATGAAAAGGGATAGAAAGGGAACGGACAAAGATTAATAAAAACATATTTTCCCCATACTTGTAACATATGCTAGTTTCAGCTTATTCTCTTTATTTTATTCCTTCTGCATAAACATTGCGGCAGATGATCCAATATTTCTATTACATTTTGATTTTTTTGGACACATAAGTTGTAACTTTATTCATGCCCTCTGGTTATCAGAGGCATATGTTGTGGCTGTTTCTACATTTATATGGAAATTATATCAAAAATTGTATCGCATTTCAAGTCTAACCTTGATCATCACCAGCTACCTCGAATGGCTTTTCACTTTTCACTCGATAGTATGTTTCATTTTGTCGCGGGCATGGTGGTAAAGCAATTCCTTCAACTGTAGTCTGGATTTGTAATACCGTGGGGAGGAACAGAAAATATCTAGGCATATATACTGCTTTAATTCAAGTATCGTGTAATGTTTTTTTGGGGGTTACCGTTGGTTTATGTAAATAATTAAGCTTATATAAGAACTGATCCAAGTATACTTGCTAAGGGAGCTCACATAAATATCATGCATCCATTTATTCTTTATGTGGCTGCAGTTCAACATCCTGACCAGTGATCGTTCATATGCATTTATGGATCTGATATGGACCCTGGGTGTTTTGAAGAAACCGAAAATGTCTTGTTGATGCATGTAGTAAATTTAAAATTCTTGGTGAATTAGTAAATTGTATGGGTTTCCATCGACAGTTTCTTTATCTTTTTTCACTTTTTGACACACTTCTATTTGTTGCAGTTTCCTTTGTCCTGAGGTAACCATATTGATCAATGAACCTTCCCTTGGAAATGCCAAGGATGATCAATTTTCTCGGCTCGTTTGCAAGTCAGAGATCGTGTTGGTTGTCCTGGCTAACTCCCAATAATTTGTCAGCTTGCTTTCCTGTAATATGGCGGCAATGCATTGTATAAATCTGATTGTTTTATATTTTTGTTATTCTGTAAAATATCATAACCGTTATCATAACCGTTATCTATCATAACCGTTATCATTGTATAAATATGGCGGCAATGCATTGTACCCACAATTTGAACCCCTATCTATGTGCCCTTTGATGACACGTGGAAGAGTGGGCTTAAAAGAGGTCAAGAGGTCAAAGAAACAACACGGAGTTGATTCAATAACTTGAAAACCAACGGGACCGACAAACGTTATGACCGCACATGTTGCATCTTGCACACGTTAGTTCTTGTGTTAGAGAGCATGCCATTCATGTGGAATTCATGGCTTGCTTTTAGTTGCCATAACCATGAAGGCCAATGATGTTGGGTCTAAATATGGGCGCACACAAATCCCCACACGGTTATGATAGTTGAGAGAACGATAGTTGAGAGAACGAGGGAGAAATATTTTTGCTTGGGGATTTCGGAATATGGCTGAATGCTTTTTTGATACTTTAAGAAAAGAAACATTCTTTACTATATATAGAGCCGCCGCTATATCCTCCACCCCTGCAACCATCCCAGGGGTTTCCTCAACCGACCATTGATTCTCTCAACGGACACGTGAGACTCGGTCTTTCGGTTGAGGAAAATCCTCAACTGACTATCGGGTCAATTACCGGGATATTTGGCCACATCAAACCTATTGCGTCATTGGGCCGGCTCTCGAGGGATTCGCCCAGCGGGCAATCAAAGCCCACAAAGCCCATTAAAGAAGCCAGGAGCAAACTCAGTCAAAGCCCACGTGTCATTCGCCCGTTGCACTTCCACCCATTGAACATAGGATTGAAGGAAGCTCATAAATAACGGGGACGTGGACGACGGTTACCCCCAATAAGGGAGGGAGGATCGTGGCGCCATATTTGATGACCGTTATCCCCCCAACGTCACTGAGGAGACCTCGGAGGCCTATAAATACACTGAAGATGAACAGAGCAGGATGTACGAGATTTGACACTCTGACATTCTATACTCCACTTAATATTTTCTTCCTCCAAATAGCTTGCAATGCTTGACTCGAGACGAGCCTCCGTGGGTCGATCTCGACAGCTCCGAGTTCTCTCCTTCTTAAGCTCACATACTAACTTAAGTATCAGAGGGGATTTGGATCAGGACCCAGATCTGACCCCTCTAACATTTCTCTGTGATACATGAATCTCGTGGAGTGACCCAACAAGAAGGTCGCATCTCTATCGACGTCCGTTTAAGACTTGATCTACTTGGTGGATCGATCGACCATCACATTCCAGTTCCAGCTATCAACGGCCCGGTTCTACTAACCAGGGTCCCACCCAACCAGTTGACGAGGCTCCACCTCAACAGAAGAAGTCCACGTTAGCATTTATATAGTTAACACCATTTTTGGCCTTAACAGTTGGCGCCGTCTGTGGGAAACTCATTAGTCGACATCCTTAAGCATCACATCAGCAACGTCCGCTGGACCCATCAACTTCGGACCAAACCCAGGTCCAAATGAGAACCAGAATGTGAACATCGTTCAAATCGAGGACGTCGCAAAATCTACATCTTCATCAAAGGGGGCCAGAGTACCCAAAGTTTCTTAGCAACAATTCGACCAATTTGTCGAGAAAGTCGAAAAAAGCATCAGGGTATTGGTCGCCGCAGTGCAGCAAAGCATTGGGCACCCGCCTCTAGCAAATGAGCTGCCACCGCCTACAAATCCAACAACTGCGAGGGAAATTGACCCTTATAGGGATCCTAGAGATCCAAGGGCAGATCGACAGGAGAATGCACCATTCAATACAACTCTTACATCTCATCGAAATGGGTAGATGGGGAACAACAACCGTGCATTCGGGCACCAAAAAGGCCCTAGTCCATCCAACAATCGACGAGCTGCCTGCATCATCCTCGAGCAGGTAATCAACCAAGTCACTCAGGGCCCTAACCCACCTGATCTTGCAGGTGACAAAGAGAGGAGGGAGGTAGAGGAAATCCCCCAACCGTTCCTCCGGCGCTACTCACCTGCAAGGCGGAGATGTGTGAACCCAACTTATCCTTCCTGCCAATCGGCGAACCCCGCTGAAGGAGAACATCACATATGCTCTGTTTCTCCCAAAGTTTAAGCTACCTCCTTTGATGATGTACGACAAAAAGGTCGATCCATTGGAGCACATCCGCAGATACCAAAACGTGATGCTACTTCACGGAGTTGACGAGCCATACCTTTGCCGAGCTTTCCACACCGCGCTCATCCAAGCGACAGACGGGTGGTACAACGGGTTGCCCGATGACTGCATCGGATCAATTGACGAGGTGTCTGACCGATTTTGTGGGCAATTCGCGGTAGGGAGATTCCCCAAAAGAAAATCTTCACACCTTTTCTCTTTGAAGTAGAGAGAGAAGGAGTCGATTGGATCCCTCGTCTGGTGATTCAACGACGAAAGACTATAGGTGGATGATATCCCAGACGTGATGGTCATTACAGCTTTTGTCCAAGCAATCCGAGACGAACACCTTCTGAGGGCCCTCCACCAATTTCCACCGATAACCTGGTAGAACTAAACATCATAACTGATCGGTTCATAGTCTCAGAAGAGGCAATTGAATCTGTAGAAAATGACACTCCTACTCGTCGAGGATAAGCAAAACGAGAAAAGGAACCCCAAGGAATCCCTCGTGAAGATTCTCAGGATAAACGATGGAGGGAAAGGAGCCCTTGGCGCAAGGATCGCCCTGCCAGAGCAAATGCCCTCAAGGCAGAAGTCCTAGCTTACGGTCTTCGAGAAGAGCTCACCAATGAACCTGTTAAGAAAAAACAAGTATGAGAAAAGGGATAACCTCAAGTTCTGTAAGTACCACAACAATTACGGGCACAAAACCGATGATTGTTAGACACTAAAGAATGAGATTGACACGCTAGTCAAGCGTGGTCATCCCAAGAGGCACGGTAACGACCAGCCTTGCAAAGAAGGGACCTCCAAGCAGGAGGTAAAGGGCCAATAACTGGGTCACCTTCCACTAAAGTGGTCGACTAGGAAGTTCCTGGACCCGAATCAAATAAGAGCCCAGCAAAAATAGTCTCGAACGATAGCAAAATGCATGTACGCTTTTTTCCTTCAATGTCATGGCATTTATTTCATAATAATAAAGTCTGTCTTTTCCATTCGAAATTGTCTCTCTTGACCATGGCACAGTCTAAACACTCAGTTAAACTCGAGGAACACACTAATTATGAGGATACACCCCTTAGTAGAAATTTAAATAGACCGTGCTCATTTCAATTCATATTGTATCAATGAAATCAGACTTAAACTCTCGTATGTTGTCAGCCGTAAGATAAAGGGGCCACCCCCTCGCAACTGAACGATCATCTCGTGTTGTCAGCCGTAAGACGAAGGGGCTATCCCCTCGCAACTGAATGACCCTCGCATGTCGTCAGCCGTAAGACGAAGGGGCCACCCCCTCGCAGCCGAACGACCCTCTCGTGTCGTCAACCATAAGACGAAAGAGACGAAGGGGCCACCTCCTTGCAGCCAAACGACCCTCAAGTGTCTTCATCTGTAAGACGAAGGGGCCACCCCCTCGTAGCCGAACGACCCTCTCGTGTCGTCAGCCGTAAGACGAAGGGGCCACCCCCTCGCAGCCGAACGACCCTATCGTATCATCAGCCGTAAGACGAATGGGCCACCCCCTCGCAGCCGAACGGCCCCCTCGTGTCGTCAGCCGTAAGACGAAAGGGCCACCCCCTCGCAGTCAAACGGCCCTCTCGTGTCGTCAGCCATAAGACGAAGGGTCCATCCCCTCGCAGTTGAACGACCCTCTCGTGCCATCAGCCGTAAGATGAAGGAGCCACACCCTCTTGTGTCGTCAGCCGTAAGACGAAGGGGCCACCCTCTCACAGATGAACGACCCTCTCGTGTCGTCAACCGTAAGACGATGGGGCCACCCCCTCGCAGCTGAACGACCCTCTCGTGCTATTATCCGTAAGACGAAGGGGCCACCCCCTCGCAGCTGAACGACCCTCTCGTGTCGTCAGCCGTAAGATGAAGGGACCACCACTTCGCAGCAGAACTACCCTCTCGTGTCTTCAGCCGTAAGACAAAGGGGCCATGCCTCGCAGCTGAATGACCCTCATGTGTCATCAGCTGTAAGACAAAGGGGGCCATCCCCTCGCAGCTGAACGACCCCCTCGTCTCGTCAGTCGTAAGACAAAGGGGCCACCCACTCACAACTGAACGAACTTATCGTATCGTCAGCCGTAAGATGAATGGGCCACCCCTTGCAACTGAACGACCCTATCGTGTCGTCAGCTGTAAGATGAAGGGGCCACCCCCTCGCAACTAAACAACCCTATCATGTTGTCAGTCATAAGACGAATAGACTACCCCCTTCGCAACTGAACGAAGTGAACTAGCTAGGGTATAATTCAACGATTCAACCCCTGTCGTCTTGAGCAAGGGCTTCACCCGTTGAAAGGGGCCAACAGGCAATACGACCACCCATACGAATGGTGACAACAAAGAGGTATGAGTCAACTTTGTGACATTATCTTACATTACAAAATTGTCATTATTCCTACGAACATGCCCCATATACTATTGAATCATTGGGCCGGCATTCGAGATAACTCGGTCGACAGATGATTATGGCCCGCAAGGCCCAACAAAGAAGCCCGATACCGACTCAGTCAAAGCCCAATGATCAGTCGACCGTTGAGTCCACCTCACTCGAACGTGGGATTAAAGGCAGGCTCGTAAATCTCGGGGACGTGCCCAACATTTATTCCTATTAATGGGGGAAGATCGTGGCCCCATTATGAGTGGTCGTTATCACCCCAACGTCTCCAAAGGGACCCTGAACGCCTATAAATAAAGGAACAAGTCACATTTCTAAGGTACAAGGTCTAAGACATAGAACTCTGCTTTCTCAGCTGATACTTCTTATACAATCGAGCTTGCATCGCTAGTCTTGAGACAACCCTCAGTGGGTCGATCTCAGCTGCACCAAGTTCCCTCTCTTCCTTAAGTTCATGCACTAACTTAAGCATCAGAGGGGATTTGGATCGGATCCCAGATCCGACCCCCCCCCCTAACGTGTCCCTGTGGTGCAGATCGACGATCATCATCTAGCGTCGAAGGTCGTCATTGAGCTTCCTAGCCTCTAACGATCGACGCAACTGCTACTCGAAGGTCGATCAAGCACCGCACCATCATCAACTATCATCATCATGTTGGATTTTGAGGGACCCTTAGGGCACAAATCTATGCACATCCTACGTCAGACGGACGATAGAGACAAAAGAAAAGTAAGCAGCAGAAAAATGTTAAACGATTTAACGAACAAGCCTTAAGGATTTCAAGGCCCTAGCCAGGATCTCTACTATCTTGAGGTGGGTCCAACCACCCCAAGATAGATCTAAGCTACTGCAATAATATAAATGAAAGCTTTTAAACTACATACCTAGAACTTTGTTTGCACCGACAAAGTGCACTGAACCGTCCCGAGTCGATCCTCGTCTCGAGCCGAACCGCTTCCTGAACCGCACCGCGTCCCGAGGCAAGCAACCTCTTGTCGCTGAGCTAACCACGCATCGAAGAAAGTTTCACCTTGAGTGGATCCTTCGCCAAGACTCCGGATCGAATCCGAGCCCCTTCGTGGCTTTGCTAGAGCCCTTCAGGAGCGAGGGAGAAATATAGGGAGAAGAAAATATTTAATTTAAGCTGCTTAGATCTAAAGCTTGGGACAAGTTATGAGGAAGGGGACATGCCCATATTTATATAGGCGGCTGACCCCTCCTCTTTACTCCATATTCCGATGTGGGACTAATAAACTTGAAGTAAAAAATACAAGTTAGTTTGCCTTAAAGAAAAGCCAAACTTCAATGAATTTTAACTCCCTCACCATTGAGCTTCGCATTTGATACAACCTATCAAATCGAAGAGCGCTGAACGGTGAATGTGTAGGAAAAAACGGCGAGTCATTCCGAGTCTGTTTGACCCCCTCAAACATGTGTCCAAAGATCCGCCCAAAAGTTGTTTTTCGCAAAAACTGCAGCCGGTGCCAAAATCTGTTCATATGGTTCAAAATCCTAAGTGTGGGGCCCACAAGGTGGCCCCCACAGTTGACCCAGCCCACATGGGGGGGCGTAGCTGGCAGCACGCACCCCAATGTGGGGCGCTGCTTGCTGCGCCCCTTTGGGCGCTGAAGCACAGCGCGGCCCAATGGGCGGGGGTAAAAAAGACGGCTCCCCCTTTTTTTTAAAAAAAAATCCAGCTTTAACAGTTAAAGCTTTTGGGCTGATTTCTTTTGGGCCTTTTGTGCTCTATTTAAAAATCTTTTAAATAGACTTACTGGGCTCGTTTGGACTCCGTTTTGGACACGGTTTGAACCTATGTTTAGACCGGGACGATCCCATCATCCATGTAACCTTTTCTACGCGTTTATTTAATTAAATACGCACGTAAACAATTTACGACGCATTAAATTTCCCTTTGCATCAAATGCAAAAATCTCCACATCTATTATATAAAATCATTTGCATCAAATACAAATGATCTGAGGGCTTACATCCCCAAAGATCTTCCACTGGCACTCAGGATCATTTATCCCAAATGTAGGAGCTAACTGCAAACTCTTTGCAGTTTCTATCCCTTGCATCAAATGCATATTCTCCCTAATTTCTACTTATTACTTGATAAAGGTCGCACTCTGTGTGAGACCCTACAGCCTGACCCTACTACATGTGGGACTCGAAGCCCCAAACGGCAGTAACTGCGAGCAGCAGGTGCCATCCTTGTTTCAATATCATAGTTATGTGGTCAACTCATTAACATGAGAATTGTCGGGACCACCCTGATTATGTCCGTGATGAATACCGCAATTTTAGTCTCTTCGTCAAAACTATGCCGTTTGTTTCAAGCCTAGGGTACGGTCAAACTGTCAACCCCAATAGCTCGAAGCCGGTTAGTCTCCATCGATCTTTAGTCAAATAATGTTGGACATCTTCCAATATACTCTGGCCAGAGTTTTCATTATAGATCGAACTAACACTATGACACTAACTTCCATTGACCGGGAGAGACGAATCCTATCTTGGTCATTACTCTCCTCGCACGCTTCAAATGTCACACAACCAAAAACCTTTCAACGGGGCTTACCCCACGCTAGATCAGTGATCTAAGTAATACCGTTCATGCACATGTTCGTACAATGACCTCAAGTCAAAAGACCAACTTGCCTATCATCACTAAGAGTTATCATTGACAGATTGGTCAATTATAACCTTATGATAACTCTTGTTGGGTCGTTCAGTGAACTCATTCTCCAATGAACACATGTGTCCCGTCTTCGACTTTGCCAAGTCAAACAATCATGAGATCATCGTCATCGCTACACAGTGAAAACTAAGACATAATGGTCTATCTGATGTTTCGATATCCTTTTCTCGAAACATCTACGATCACGAACCTTTTTAGACTTATGCTACTAACAATCAAGAACTTCTCCATAATCAAGATCCTCATCTCGATACATGTTTGACCTTGCATTAAGTCTCAGGACTTTACCTAAGTTTTGATTACAACATTTCTATTAACTTAGATAAATACTTACCAAACAGCTTACTGTTATTTTGAACAAGATGTCTGTATAGATAGACATGGATGAATTTGCCTCGAGGGCATACTCATCTCTTAACATCTCCTACTTGCACTCAGGCTGATTTATCCCAGTATCTCATACCGCATTTACACATAAGTCTTTCCAGACTTCATGTGGTAGAGCCTTCGAGAGTGGATCTGCTAAAACGTCTACTGTATAGACTTAATGGGTTTCTATGTTTATCTTAGACCACATATTTGAATCACATCCAAATAATTCACTCGGTCTCTTGGAATCCATAATTAATTTCTTGACTGGATCTCATCCAGCTTGTCGTACCTTACGAGAATAATTCATAATAAGTTTTACTGGTCATTTAGATGGCTCATAACCATTTTGATAAAGTGTCAAACTCTTTGACCACTTTGTCAAACCATATGTTTCGGCTCCTTGATATCTCGCATGCTTTTATTCGCTCCCACTGACCTTGAAAACTCTCTGGACGATTCATATAAGTTTGTTCTTCTAAATCACATTTAGAAAACAGACTATACATGAATGCTCCAGTTTTCATGGTCATCATGAGCATTAACATCGAGTTCGGTCTTAGTAGATCTGTACACATCTACTGGTGAGACAGTTTCATCATAATCTGTTTATAGGAGTTAGGATGATAACCGTTCTCAATCAACATAAGTTGTACTTCACTATTTTTTCTTGTAGCCAATAAGAAACACTTTCTTTAGGCATGTAAACTAAAGTCCATACTTTATTTACGTGCACAGACCTTTTCTGATTGCATCAAGTTATTAATCAGTGTCCATACTCCGAATTGCATCCTAGAAGTTGTCTAGGCCATCATCGACTATGAAGCCCAACTCAATTCTTCGTCTCACGAGACTCGAGTAAGCCTTTAACTTCCTAACGATTGTTTAAATGAATATCTTATTGATAAGGTCCTCATAGAACCTTATCAAAACTTAGGCATTACTATCTGGGACTTAACCCAGAGAGAGGATTATAACTCAGAGTCACTTGCCATGCATCGCACCATGTCTAACAAAGTGCGATTCATGTGCTCTAACACACCGATGTGTTAAGAGACTTGACCTGAGAGAAAATCACATTTCTTTTTTAATTTACGCAAGATTTATACAGCTAAGTATTTGACTCTTCGATCTGATCGAAGCAGTTCAAATACTTCCGTCATTTTGTTTCCCATTTTATCAGACTTGTGTTTCAGCAAGAACACATGCCGTAATAAAATAACTTAGACTTGGGTCCGGTACATCTGTATGTACAAGACTACGAGTTCAACAACTCATTCTCCCACTGTCTTACAGAAGGAGTTTCGGCCATCATACGTTTGAGACAAGATTCACAAATGTCTGCAGACTTCATAATACGAGAGGTCAGACCCCTCTTTATGTGACTTGTGAAGCTTAGTCTCTTTGGTACGGCCTAGTCTATTTTGCCATATAAGTTTTGTTATTATCTTGCGTATTCATGTATTAACATTTAATACATTATCGTTACACAAATTACTCACATAAAACATTGCTTCAGAAGCAAGGTGACGACATTCGTCAAAAATGTGTTTGACGTCCTACATGTTCCAATAAACAACAATTGTTCCTTTTTCCAACACCTAGACAATCTATTTCTTTTGTATAACGGTTATCCTGAAACCGTGACATCAAATATGTCACATTTTCGGTTCCTTCTACTTATGCCTTTACTAATGATGAATAAAACTATCTTTCTCAATTGACTTTCCTTAGTGCCTTCTTCCTTTTCTAAATCTCATTTAGATATTATACGACCCAACAAAATTATTAGTTGTACAAGCACCTAACATATCCAAACACTTGAGCTTCACAATCTTGAGTTGACTCAACAAGTTGCTTGACTCAAGATCTGATTTTAATGCATGGTCTTGTACCGCTCGTGCACTCATCTTCGAATCAAACAGTTTGATCGAAGTTTCGAACCTTGTGGATCGAAACCATTTTCCATACAACCTTGAGTTGACTCAACAAATTGTATGTAGAAACATGCTCTGAACATCAGTATGTTCGAGCTGCCCCCTTATAGAGGCGAGTTACAGGTAGCGTGCATTTATTTGTTAGACCTAGAGCTTAAGAAAATCATTGTCCTTAAGCATGTGCTTAAGAAGGTCATTTTAATGTCAATGAGAACATAGTTTAGTCTATCAATTAGCATTTGAGTTGATATTCCATTAACCAACTATTTGGACCAGTTAACTTATTCTCTTAGAATATTATGTTTTTGATTCCATCGGTAAATATAGAACTATCCTAGTTTAGCATATGTTCAATGATTTTTAAATATAGTAAAAATGGATTTTCATTCAACTATATCCTCCCACTATTTTTGCGATTATCTTAAGCCATAAAGATGAACGAATAATAATATTTAGTGGGAAAGGGACCCGACCATCCTGAGTCTCACAACCTTGAATTGGCTCAACAAATTGCTTAACTCTGCGATCGGTAGACGACTCTTCATCAATCACATCGAATGTGATTCCCTTATATGTTTTTACCCCTAGTCACTTATGACCTTGAGTTGGCTCAACAAATCGTAAAGTCTAGTCTAGTCAGACCCTTACTTTCTTGTCCAATCCTAACTTACACCGGCACTCGATTTGTTTACAACGCGCCTGTTTGGGTTAAGTCGAACCACATCACATGTTTAATGGAGTTGGTTCTCAAAAGATAGTCATGTTACAGCATGAGTTGACTCAACAACTATAACATGAAATCCCTGGTTCCCAAAGTCCAAAAGTAAGGAGGGCTACGGCTAACCTTGAAGAAGATTTTTAACGTAATTGACTTAGATACAATCGAGGGTGTTATATAATCATGATTCGTGTCATTGCGGTCCAGCGGACACGGCCAGGGAATTGACTAAGCCAGGATCACTTATCCTCAGTCTAGCCAGGGTGATCCAACAAACTTAGCCAAGAACATTGACCTGATCATGGTCCATTGAATGAAACTTATCATTTATATGTGTGCCATAGACTAAAAGGCTTTTATTAGAACTAGTTAATCATATTAACTAGTGGAATCCTTAAAATTCAAAATTTTAGGATTTGTTAATTACTTTTATTAAGTCCTTATCAACTATAAGGAATAGATTTTTATGGTGCTATCCTAATCGTGTATTAGGCATTTAAAATAATTTTAAATCATATCAAAGCAATCCAAAATTATCTTATAATTATTAGACAGCTTTTAATGGCTAACCTAAAAGGGTTTTCTTGTTTTTATCAAATAAGGAACAAGAATAAACATAGCCATTAAAATTAACAACTTAATCAAATCACATGAAATTAAGTTTCGGCAATATTCAATAATTCTCTCATAATTATTTTATGTTTCTAACAAACATAACATGCAACTTTTTAAAAATTTATCACGTAAATTTAAAGCATATTTTAAAACATAAAAATTTTATCTAATAAAATTAATCGTTTTATGTTCAAAAATTATCGCATAATTTTAATTCATGAACATTTGTTTTAAAAACATTACATTAAAATTAGCATGCTACTAAAAAGAATTTTATCACATAATTTTTTTAAAGCATCTAATAACAATTGGTTCCATTTTAACAATTTATCTCATAAAGTTAAAATTGTTGAGAAAGAGATTGGAAGAAGTGTGTAAACTAATCTCTAAAATCAAGAGTAGCCATGGCATAAGCCATGGCTCTCTATATATTCATTCACCTTTGAAGTCCAAGTGACTCCCCACTAAGTTAGTGGGGAGTAAATTGTGAGATGATGAGGGGAGGGAGGCCAAAAGCCTCTCTCAACTCACAACACTCCCCCTCATCTCTCCATTACCTTGGTTTAAGCATATGAATACTTCAGGATTCAGTATGCTAATGAGGTGGATACTTCTGGATCCAGAGCCACTGTGGTTGCCTCGTTAAAACCTTAGCTGTGGAAAACCCAGTGGGAAAAACCAGCAGCTTAAGGGAAAAGAGTACAACTATTGAGGGACTCCCCCTCATCTGTACAAGCTTCAGGCTTGCAGATTTCCTATGTATCTATACAATCATCTCCTATTTGTCTATACATCCATCATGTTCTGAAAGCAAATACAGTCATCACTTATCTATACAAGTTTATTCATATAGCGGCTATTGGAAAGTAGTGGCGCTCTAGAGTGGAATACTCTTCGAAGTTGGTAGACGACTCCACTAAAGTATTCTTTGAATCAGTCTTCTGTGTGTCTGCAAGGTACTGGTGGACCTGGCTGAGCGTTTAAAATACTTGCTTCTTGGATGATGAGCTTCTCAGAAGATGTAGACATTGGAGGATGATGTGTAGATATTTGGGAGGTGGACGGCCTTTTGTGTTTTAGTCATCACGATGATATTAAAACCTGCATATGCGATATATATTCCATGACCCTTGGAAGTTGCGCAGAAGCAGCTTATCCTTGGTCTAGTGGTGCTCTCCAGGGCAACACTATATCTGGTTAACAACTTTGCTGCAGACGTTCTATCAAAGACACGTGCAGTTGGCCAAATAAAGAAGTGTAACAAGTACACTAGAGCTAGGCTCTTCAGGAGAGCCAGGCTCTTCGGGACCTAGGATGTCCTCCCCCTCTTCCAGTTACTGGAAGGTGTCATAAATAAGCATCCATTTTTAATAGGATGCAAGTGGACATCATTCTTCATAAACTCCAGGTGTATGAAGGATATTAAAGGGTTCCACCACTAAGGTGTTAAATATATAAGCCGAGATAATACCTTGTTATACCTAGGTTTTTCATTTCCAAGGTATGCTTAAAGTTATCTGATGTCTAAATGGTCTCTACAGGAGATCCTATCAGCTTTAAGTCGACCACATATACGGGGAATATCACAAATTCTGTCAACGATCTTTCGAAAAAGATACCCCGGCAGAATATTGCTTAAGATCAACTAATGATCTTTGTAGCCTTTATGGAGAAGACGTTTTTACGTCTCTCTTTCATCTCTGGGGGTAGAGTATACCCTTCCGGAAGTTTTATATAGATCTCTATATCTATATTGCCGTATATATATGCAGTCACAACGTCCATGAGCTGCATGTATTGGTTTTTTCAGAGAAGTGTAGGCGTAGTAGGAAAATGATCACATTTCCTTCATTTCAATGTCTTTATGAAATCCGAATTATATTCCACAGGTATTTACACATTCAGGTGTATGGACTACTGGTCCAAAGACTTTGCTTTTCAAGAGTGAGTCCAGCTCTACTCTTATTGCCTCGTCCCACTTTGGCCATTCTATGCGTTTACGCTATAGAAAAGTGGGTAGACGTCATCGTCGTATTCAGCGACGTGAACGGCAATAGCGAAAGCAAAACCGTCGACGACGACTGTGCTATATCTATCCAGTACCTCTCCAGTACGTACGTAAAATAATGATGTTTCTCCTGTTGTTTCCTCTGCAAGGGAAATTAGGAGGGGAGCGGTTGCTGGTCTGAGCTCAGCATCCTGTGGTTGGATCATTTTGATATATCCAGGAATCTTCCTCTTTTGAGGAATTTTATATTGTGAACCTGGCAGGCGTCCTCTTTTCAATTGAGGTAAAGCCAATTCTGCTGCCGGTGGATTGCATCCATCTTTGGGAATGTCAATCCTAGCTGGCGTGTTGGCAACAGGGACGTGTGAACGAACAATCTTCTGGTTGTCCGCAAATTTATCCGTCAATTGATTTACTTTAGTCTGAATGTGAAGGATCTTCTGGATCTCAACTTCACACAGAAAAAGTATGCGGATCATAACGAGATGAGTACTTTTGTGTCCCATGATATGGTCTCAGAAGCTTCAGGCTTCCTTAGACTGCGTGCCTATTTCAATGAGATTTTGCTCATCAAATTCACATTTATCAAGACTTGGTGGTAAACCATAAGCAAGCAGCATCAGCAATAAGATATGGCAACAAGCGGGACGTATCGTGATAAGCGATGCGGAATGCAGTGTGATGGTCCCTAAACATCAATAGGCAACTACGAGTTTACAATGGACGTGAAATCCATTGGAGTCTCTTTACCAGAGACTCTGCTAACCCATTATGAGTTTGAACATGCTGCAGGATGTTTAATTTCAATGTCAGTTGCCTGACAGAAGTCTTGAATGATTTGTGTAGGAAATTCACCCACAATATAAGCTTTTTAGAAAGCTAGGTTGCGAGTGAATATAAAGGCACACAAAAGACCATCTAGTAGATGCATATATCAGTACAGTAATAAAGTACCGAAAATGGGCCACTTGCGGGGTGAATAGGCCCGTAAAGGTCACCATGTATTCTCTCAATGAAGCCAGGAGACTCTAATCCCACTTTCAGGAGGGAAGGTCTCTCTATTAGTTTTCCTTTATGACAAAGGGTGACAAGGAAAATCAACCTTTTGAAGAATCTTCAGGTTCTCCAATGGATTCATTTGATGATGCGTCCATCATCGTTGATCCAGGATGACCAAGTCCATTTTGCCAGAGTTAAAAACTATGGCAATGAAAGGCACTTCTGGTGCTCAGTCAAGTTGGCTTTCTATAGGATGAATATCTGTAATTATAGGGGCCCGACGGGGGCCAATGAAATCGTAAGTAGATGGGCTTCTGGCCATCCTCTTGACGATTTATATATTGATATTCAATATTTATTATCCACAGTGTTTAAGTTATGTTCGTTTAAACGAAATATACTTGAAAATTGGAAATTTCCTATATGTTTAAGGGGAGAAGTTTGCATCTTATAGTCTCGTTGTGTGTGGGAGCAATATCAATGCTACACCAGTGCAACGAGGCACTGTCCACAATATTCCATACTTCATCTATAATTAAAACGAAATTTTATTTAAGTCAATGAAAAAAGACATTCAAAATAAAAGTTCGTACTTAAGCAAATTAAAGACGAAGCAATATTGAATTTTAAATGCATAGATAAAAGATGAAGCTTAATCGAGCAGGTCGTCGTTCTCGAAGTCTTTTGCAGTAAACATCTTCGGCGGCTGAACAGCCACCAAGTTTGTTTCGGGCAGAGACTTCTGGCTCGCCTGATACAGTTCCTGGAGGTGGCGAGGAGTGCGGCAGTTTCTGGACCAATGTCCAGTCATGCCACATCGATGTCATTTATCCTCCCAGTTCTTCTTAGGAAGTGACACTTGGTCAGTGTTCTTTTGCTTCCATGTGAAGTTTCTCTTTCCCTTATTGTTGTTGTTAGAAAGGGGTGATGTTCCTCGTCCATTCTTCATCACAGCTTTTCCTTTGTTATTTTTAGCCGTCTGTTTGTTTTTCCACTTCTGGGGAGAAACGTGGTGGGCTTCAGGGATAGGTGAAGTGTCAGCTCGACGTAAATTATGAGTGGCGAGCAGTAAATCTCGATTCTGCTCTGCCCTAAGTAGGCATGATATCAGCTCAGAGAATTTCGTGAAGTTGCGTTCACGATACTACTGCATGAGGATTGCATCTTTCTCGTGAAACGAGGTAAATGTCTTTTCCAACATGTGTTGCTCTGTCACTTCTTCACCGCACAACTTCAGGCGTGAGGTGATGTTATGAAGTGCAGAATTATACTCAGCGACGGACTTATAGTCCTGAAGCCTGAGTTTTTCCCACTCATAACTGGCACTCGGTAATATAACATCAATTTGATGTTTATACCATGCCTCCAGCGCTGTCTACAGTTCCTTTGGGTCCTCTACCGTTATGTATTCGGCCTTTAAGGTCCAATTTATGTTTCCTAATGTAGATTATGGCTTTCGCCTTATCTACATCGGAGACAGTGGTAGGAGTGCTGCTGCTAGATGTAGCAGAAGCATCAGCCGCTGCTGGGGCCGATGAAGGAGCAAAAATGGAGCCAAGGAGGGCCATCGAACGCAAGTGGAACTTCAGGTCCACTCGCCAACTCAGGTAATTTTTCCCTGCAGAATCAAGGACCTCGAAATCGACGCTTGCCAATTTTGCCATTTATTTATGCAATTTAAAACAAGCATGAATTAATTAAAATTGAAATTCATGCTAAGTAAAATGTGGGGATCGGCCAGATACCCAAGGAAATACAAAGTCCAAAGTCCGAATATACAATCCATAAAGAAAAGAAAAATACAATTAGGAAACCCAGAATGGGTCCATATATTTTCCAATTTTCGTCTTCGTCTTCATTTGTCGGTACACCGATCTTTGGCATTAATACATTTAATCCTCACTTACAAATTCTCTCAAAAAGAAAATAAAATTGCAAGGAATTTAAAGGGTATCAAACTGGCCGATCCCAAAAATCACATTTTAGCTTATATAAACATCCACGCAGTTTATAATATGCTACAGGCACAAAAGAAACAACCACGCATGTATATAACACAGGCATATATAATATGGAAAAATAGACTATAAAATATAATAATCTCTCGGACCACGGGGAGACGTCATACACCGTTAGGTTAGTTTACTAACGGCAGAGCGGTCTCAGGATCCTTAAGATGATTATATTTTGAAAAGTTCTAATATTCCATAAATTAATAATAATGCAAGAGTGATATTTAACATAATTTTAGCAATTTGACAAACTGGGCGTCAGGCCCAAAACTAGAAATTAAAATAAATTAATATTTTGATTGGGGCTGCAGGCCCATAAGTAAAATATTAATCATTTTAATAAGAAATTTTATTAACTAGGCTTCTGGCCCCAAAGGAAAAAAATAACAAAATTAATATATTATTAATATTTAGGCTGCATGCCCATTTGCAAAAATTTAATTAACATATTAATTTTGCACTTGGGTTAACTGGGCTTCTGGCCCAATTTAAAAGTCAAAATTAATTATTAATATGAATGGGGCTGCTGGCCCATGAAACTAATTATCATTGTTATAAACTGGGCTTCAGGCCCAAATTAGAACACAAAATTAATTATTATTCTAATATGGGATGTAGGCCCATAAGCAAAATGAAAATCATTATAATTAGCAATTTAAATTATCTGGGCTTCTGGCCCAAATAACCAGACAAAAATAGTTAATTTTATGTAGTAGGCTTCAGGCCTAAATTAGAAGATAAAATGAATTATTGATCTGAATGGGGCTGCGGGCCCATAAAACTTATTATCATTTTTATAAACTAGGCTTCTGGCCCAATAAACAACCCAATTAATTTTTTTAGTAAGAATTGGGCTGCAGGCCCAAATGTTTAAAAAAAATTAATTGAAAAGAAGCCTTCAAACAAATTTTTAAGGGAATTTGAAAGGTCCCTCAGACCCTGAATAACAGAATGTGTCTCCTCATCTCCTTTTTATCTACGAAAATCCAAACCCCCCTACGATTTGAGCAACGGAAGGCCCCCAAGGGGGGGCGACGGCTCAGGCCCCCAACGCCGACAGGGCAAGGGGCATTGGGAGGAGCCCCCCAGACAAGGGGGGTTAGCGGAGATGAGCCCCCCTGGGGGGGTCCGGAGCCCCCGACAGAGGGGGCGACGCTATGGTTGCAAAAGTGCGTTAATATAAGGCTCCCCCCATGTCCAACATAAATTGATGTTCAACGCCGCGTCCAGATAACCACATTTACAGCCAACATAAACTGTTCATCACTATTACTTATTTCTCATAATTTGAAACCACGTATAAATAAGTAAACTGATAATAAGTAATGATCAGTATAACATAAAGTGCTGATAAGAAATGTGATCTTGGTGGTTGTAAACAATATAAATAAGTAATCATCAGTTTACAACCACGTTACGGGGGGGCTTCGATTTCCCGCGGCCAGACAACCATCAAGATAAGGCTCCCCTTCCGTGGGGTTGCGACAATTAGGAGGAGGGGGAAAAATGGAATTGTGCGTGGATCCCCTTCGGGGGGAAAAATGGGAGATATTAATTTGTTCTAATTTGATATGTTGATTTGAGTAATACAATCAACATATATATGTAATAATCAATATCTACGGGATTAGAATTTTACCTCTAGATCAATGATCTAGGGAAGAACAAATAAAATCCGTAGATAGAAAAATATAATCCCCGCACCCGCTATACCGCGAAGGTAATCAACCGATCGTCGTCGCACCAATAGTTGCAATAGCTTTGCCGCAACTACAAGATTCCTTCGCAAGAAAGAGAAATTTGTGGGGAAGAAATTTTATGGCTCAACTTTTTTTTAGAGCGAAGTGCTGATAACGTGTTGAGAAAGAGATTGGAAGAAGTGTGTAAACTAATCTCTAAAATCAAGAGTAGCCATGGCATAAGCCATGGCTCTCTATATATTCATTCACCTTTGAAGTCCAAGTGACTCCCCACTAAGTTAGTGGGGAGTAAATGGTGAGATGATGAGGGGAGGGAGGCCAAAAGCCTCTCTCAACTCACAACAAAAATGAGATTTTATATGTATTTAAAAAGCATACTTGCATTTATAAATATTGCAGTCCTTAGATCATAAGTAGAACTAATGCTCAGATACCAATGTTGGGTTTTGAGGGACCCTTAGGGCACAAATTTATGCTCGTCCTACGTCGGACGGACGATAGAGACAAAAGAAAAGCAAGTAGCAGAAAAACGTTAAACTATTTAACGAACAAGCCCTGATGATTTCAAGACCCTGGCTAGGATCTCTATTATCTTGAGGTGGGTCCGACCACCCCAAGATAGATCTAAGCTACTGGAATAATATAAATGAAAGCTTTTAAATTACATACCCGGAACTTTGCTTGCACCGGCAAAGTGTACCGAACCGTGTCCCGAGCCACTCCTCGTCTCGAGCCGAACCGCTTCCCGAACCACACCGCGTCCCGAGGCAAGAAACCCCCTTGTCGCTGAGCCAACCACGCACCAAAGAAAGTTTCACCTTGAGTGGATCCTTCGCCAAGACTCCAGATCGAATCCGAGCCCATTCGTGGCTTTGCCAGAGCCCTTTAGGAGCAAGGGAGAAATATAGGGAGAAGAAAAAATTTATTTTAAGCTTAGATCCGAGCGTGCTCCAAACTTTTGGGAGCTGCTCAGATCTAGAGCTTAGGACGAGTTATGAGGAAGAGGACATGTCCCTATTTATATAGGCAGCTGACCCCTCCCCTTTACTCCACTTTCGATGTGGGACTAATAAACTTGAAGTAAAAAATTCAAGTTAGTTTGCCTTAAAGAAAAGCCAAACTTCAATGAATTTTAACTCCCTCACCGTTGAGCTTCGCATTTGATACAACCTATCAAATTGAAGACCGCTGAACGGTGAACGCGTAAGAAAAAACAACGAGTCATTCTGAGTCCGTTTGACCCCTCAAACGTGAGCCCAAAAGTTGTTTTTTTGCAAAAACTACAGCCGCCACCAAAATCTGTTCATAGGGTTCAAAACCCAAAGTGGGGCCCACATGGTGGGCCCCACAGTTGACCCAGCCCACATAGGGCACGTGCGCTGCTGGCAGCACGCGCCCCAACGGACGCGTGCCAAGCACGCGCCCCAATGTGGGGCGCTGCTTGCAGCGCTCCTTTGGGCGCTGAAGTACAGCCCAGCCCAATGGGCCAGGCTAAAAAGACGGCTACCCCTTTTTTAAAAAAAAATCCAGTTTTAACATTTGAAGCTTTTGGGCTGATTTCTTTTGGGCCTTTTGTGCCCTATTTAAAACTCTTTTAAAAGACTTACTATGCTCGTTTGGACTTCGTTTTGGACACGATTTGAACCTGTGTTTAGACCGGGACAATCACGTCATCCAGGTAACCTTTTCTACGCGTTTATATAATTAAATACGCATGTAAACAATTTAGGACACATTAAATTTCCTTTTGCATCAAATGCAAAAATCTCCACATCTATTATATAAAATCATTTGCATCAAATACAAATGATCTGAGGGCTTACATCCCCAAAGATCTCACACTGGCACTCAGGATCATTTATCCCGAATGCAGGAGCTAACTGCAAACTCTTTGCAGTTTCTATCCATTGCATCAAATGCATATTCTCCCTAATTTATACCTATTACTTGACGAAGGTCACACTCTGTGTAAGACCCTACAACCTGACCCTACTACAGGTGGGGCTCGAAGCCCCAGACGGCAGTAACCGCGAGCAGCAGGTGCCGTCCATGTTTCAGTATCATACTTATGTGGTTAACTCATTGACATGAGTATTGTCGGGACCACCCTGACTGTGTCCGTGATGAATACCGCAGTTTTAGTCTCTTCGTCAAAACTATGTCGTTTTTTTCAAGCCTATGGTACGGTTAAACTGTCAACGCCAACAGCTCGAAGCCGGTTAGTCTCCATCGATCTTTAGTCAAATAATGTTGGACATCTTCCAACATACTCTGGCCAGATTTTTCACTATAGATCGAACTAACACTTCGACACTAACTCCCATTGACCAGGAGAGATGAATCATATCTTGGTCATTACTCTCTTCGCACGCTTCAAATGTCACCCAACCAAAAACCTTTCAACGGGGCTTACCCGAGGCTAGATCAGTGATCTAAGTAAAACCGTTCATGTACAGGTTCGTATAATGACCTCAAGTCAAAAGACCAATTTGCCTATCATCACTAAGAGTTATCATTGACAGATTGGTCAATTATAACCTTATGATAACTCTTGTTGGGTCGTTCAGTGAACTCATTCTCCAATGAGCACCTGTGTCCCGTCTTCGACTTCGCGAAGTCAAACAATCATGAAATCATCGTCACCGTTACACGGTAAAGACTAAGACACAATGGTCTATCTGATGTTTCGATATCCTTTTCTCGAAACATCTACGACCACGAACCTTTTTAGGCTTATGCTACTAACGGTCAAGCACTTCTCCATGATCGAGATCCTCATCTCGATACATGTTTGACCTTGCATTAAGTCTCAAAACTTTACCTACGTTTCTAATGATTACAACATTTCTATTAACTTAGATAAATACTTACCAAACAGCTTACTGTTATTTTGAAAAAGATGTCTACATAGATACACATGGATGAATTTGCCTCGAGGGCATACCCATCTCTCAACACATCCGACAATGTTCTTCCAACCAAGGGTCCTACTCCAACTACTGACGAGGCTCCGACTCAGAATCACGACTCTACGTCAGCATGACAACTGTCTCGGTCAATTTTGGCCTTAACATATACATTTGAAAATTTTGGTGGGGTAAGAAGCGCTTTGAGATCCCTCAGCGAATCAAGATGCCCTTGGTCTCCTTCGATCGAAGAAAAATGCTCTTGATCCCCTGAAACACCAACATCTGCATCTTCATCCGTCGCGGCGATAATTTCACCAACGGGAACGACCCCCTCCATGTCATGACCTTAATCATCGTCGTCGTCGATCGGGAAAAACACAATGATTTGGTTAATCTCAGTGACGATATCGGGGAATCGATCCTTCACTTCCGATCGACACCACTCATACCCCGGTGTATACAATTCATCGAAGTCAGGCAATGCATCCTTGTATTCTTGGACCGCCTTCTCTGCGATTTCCCCAGTTTCGACTCCCCGAAAGCTGTCAACGAGTCGGGCAAGGAGCTCATTCTCTTTGACTTTCCACTTGGCCCTCTCCTCTAGCAGCGTCTTCTTCGCTTGCTCCTTTAAGGCAGTTTGATCAGCATCCCTCTTACAGGACTCACTTAACTCGTTTTCGAGTTCGATCACTCGTGACTGTCTTTATTAACACAGAAGCTCCAGTCTATCTAGCTGCATCTGAGATTTCTCGACGACCAGTTTGACTGCCATAGCGTGACTTCATGATTGGCCACCACCGATGAGTGTTGGCGCAACACAGCATTAGCCACAAGAGCCTACATACAAGTCATAGCTGTCAATATCTATGCCTACTTCATCCGTCAGAAGACTAGCACAATAATTACCTGAACGTTCGCATGGACATCATTTTAGGACAACCTCTCGTAATCAACCCTCTTCAGAACTGCCTTATCCCGGGGAAGGGTCACGTTCTCGGTAATCCTTGAGGCGGTCCCGCAATCCAAAAAAGCCGAGTCATCAATCTTGATTGGAAATTCCGGCTGAAGGAGCTCCTCTGTGGGACAATCAAATGGGGCATGAGGCGATCGACTTTCTAGCAAAAGCGATCTAAATTATTCGGGAATATCCTCTGCCAGAGGTAGCTGAGGGAACAAGCCACCCAAGGCTAGAAATCCTGATGCAGAATGGACTGCGGAAGAGGTGGGAACACTCCTATATTTTTTATGAAGGAGTCCACTGTTCTTGCTCATGAGGATGGGCCTCGTCGTGCAACTGACTCGCATCCAAAGAAGCAGACCGACCCATGGCATCATTCGACCCAGACAGCTCCAAGTCGCTAAGATGGAGTTGCCGCCTCCTTTTCTTTCCTCCCTCAATCGCGACCACCTCAAATTCGGTGGGTGGATTTTTCTTTTTCCTCCGATGAGGACGAGCTAGTTGAGAAGCCCCACGAACGAAAATGAGCAAATCCTCAGAGGTCCGTGTCACTCCTTCCTCCAGAAGTGGCACATGAGGAGATAACATACTCTCCTTAGCTTCCCTGATGGAAGCCTCAACCCCCTCTCAACTTGGGGTTCACCTGGTACTCCAGACCAACCATGCATGCAAAGAAAAAGCAAAATTCAATAAGATGAAGATTAAATGGTTGATGGGCATAGTCGGTTCGACCTTTCGTCCATACAGTCCGGCACAGCACCGAGTCAGACCACCACCATTTCGTCTTCCTAATCCCCTCTGGAAAATTCAACAATGCATCAGTGATTTCCTTCTCCTCCTTGGACAAAGGCTTGTTCTCAGTCGGACCCAAATCAGGCATATCCCATCGAGTGCAAAAGCTCGCCTCGCATTGAAAGACCACAAATACGAATTCGTCTTTCCAATTCAAATTCAAGGAGGGGAGGTCGTCAAATAATTTCCTACCTCGACGAGTGGTTATCATGTACCAACCCGGGGTCTTGAAGGGAGGAATCGTGAAGAAGTAATTGAACAACTCCATCGTCGGTTCAATCTTCTTCATTACGCACAATGTAATGAAGCCGACCAATACCCATATGGCATTCGGTATCAGTTGGCAAAGGGAAAGGTTCAACGTACTCAACAAATATCGCATAAAAGGATGCATGGTGAATTAAAGCCCTCGATGAAAGGCCTTGACATAAACCCCAACCTCCCGATCGCTGGGACGATGGACCCTTTCATCCCTCTCCGGCAACCGGATATGGTAGTCAAGTAAAAATATTTTTCCTGGAATTCAGGAATTTGATTCGCACCCACTTTAGAGACTTGATTGGCGATCAAACTGGGCACATCGGCTTCCACCTTACCCTTCTGAGTGATGGAAGCTGAGCTCCTACCAGAGGCATGACCAAATGAAGAAGCCATCTCCAAAGAAGAAAATCTGGGTCAATGGTGCCAAAGACGATGATTTCAATTTTCCTCTGGAACCGTCTTATTTAGACAAGGCGACCTCATCGTGTCGAGACACGTGTCGGTAATCAGCACCCGCTAGTATCTCGGATTTCGAACCGGTGCATCACCCAAATCAAAAAAGCAAGCATTTTGGTGCCAAAAACTCAAGTGCTAATTCCTCGACTGTTGTACCCCATTAATGAGATGTAACATCACTTGACCCCAACAGACGAACTGTCTGAGCTCAAGCGAGGGGGCCTTAATCAATGCCCTACCATCCGTTTTCGACTTTTTATTGCGTCATTGGGCCGGCTCTCGAGGGATTCATCCAGTGGGTGATCAAAGCCCACAAAGCCCATGAAAGAAGTCCAGAGCAAACTCAGTCAAAGCCCACATGTCATTCGCCCGTTGCACTTCCACTTATCGAACATGGGATTGAAGGAAGCTCATAAATAACGTGGACGTAGGCGATGGTTACCCCTAATAAGGGGGGAAGGATTGTGGCGCCATAATTGGTGACCATTATCCTCCCAACGTCACTGAGAAGACCTCTGAAGCCTATATATACGCTGAAGATGAACAGAGCAGGATATATGAGATCCGACACTCTGACATTCTATACACTTAATATTTTCTTCCTCCAAATAGCTCGCCCAGACGAGCCTCCGTGGATCGATCTCGACAGCTCCGAGTTCTCCCCTTCTTAAGCTCTCATACTAACTTAAGCATCGGAGGGGATTTGGGTCGGACCCAGATCTGACCCCCCTAACATTCATCTATGATACAGGAATCTCATGGAGTAACCCAACAAGAAGGTTGCATCTCTATCGACGTCTGTTTAAGACTCGATCTACTTGGTGGATCGATCGACCATCACATTCCAGTTCCAGCTATCAACGACCCTGATTCTACTAACTAGGGTCACATGCAACCAGCTGACGAGGCTCCACCTCAACAAAAGAAGTCCACGTCAGCCTTCATACCGGTAACACCATTTTTGGCCTTAACAAGACCATAACCACTTACATCTCCCACTTGACCTGAATTGGCCAAGTGCATTCCAGTCATACTCCCACTATCTGTGAGATATAACACATGATGTAATTTCACATACTCCTATTATGCGTGAGATATGCACATTTTATTCACCGAGCACAATCATTATTCATGATTGTCTCCTTTCATTATTCATGAAAGTTTTCTTGACTTGGATATTTTAAGTCCCATCAAACCAACATATTTGATGAATGTGCCTGCTGGAATACTCTTTGTCAAGGGATCCACAATCATATCACTTATCGGAATATAAGTCACATTGACTTCTTTCTTTTCCACCATATCATGTATGTAATGTAGTGTATTTCAATATGCCTTCATATGGAACTGTTTGCACCACTATGGATCAAGCTGATGGCTGCTTGATTGTCACAGAACATCTCAATTGGTCCATCCACCAAATTGAGATCCAAGTCCAATAGGAACCGTCTGATCCAGACCGCATGAGTAGCCACCATACTACAGTTTATATACTCAGCTTCTTGTGTCTATCTCACTACACAACCCGTTTCTTGCTACCACAAGAAACAGATGCACCATCAAAGATAAATACATGTCATGCAGTTGACTTCCTGTCATCTTTGTCCCCTTCGAAATCTGCATCGGAGTAACCAAGAACCTCAAGCAAATCTGCTTGATAAACTAACTTGTGGCGCACAGTATCCTTTATATATTTCATAATCATCTTAACAGCTTCTCAATGAGTCGTACCAGGATTACTTTGATATCTACTAACCAGACTAACTGGGTATGCCAAGTCTGGTCTAATACACATACATCAAACTTCCAATAGCCTGAGCATATGGAACACCTAGCTATTTTTATCCCTCTCTATGACATTGTTCTTTACATACCCGCTTCCCTATAACCAATGGTGCAAGTACCTGATTGGAGTTATTCATTCCAAATCTACTCAATATTGTATGCAAATACGATTCTTGGTTTAAACTTAACATTCTAGACTACTGATCTCTAAGGATCTGAATTCCAAGAACATAAGATGCATTACCCATGTTCTTCATCTCAAATTCACTACAAAGTGCTGATTTAATCTTCTTCATCACTTCAATGTTATTTGCAGTGAGCAAAATATCATCCACATACAAGGATAATATCGTAAAACTGCTCCCGATTTTCAAGACATACACACAATTATCCAATTTATTTGCAATGAAACTAAGTTGGATAATAGTATTGTGAAATTTAAGATACTACTATCTAGATGATTGTTTTAAACCATACAAAGATTTCTTCAATTTATAAACTTTGTCTTCCTGTCCCTCAACCTGAAATCCCTCAGTTGATCCATATATATAACATCCGTTAACTCTCCGTTGAGAAATGTAGTCTTGACATCCATTTGGTAGAGTTCTAACTCAAGATGCGCAACAATCGCTAGGATTATATGTATGGATGCAAACTCAACCACCGGAGAATAAGTCTCTGATAATCAATCCCTGCTTTCTGTGTTAATCTCTTTATAACTAATCGGACCTTGAATGTATCAATAGACCCATCAACCCGATATTTCTTCTTTAACACCCACTTGCATCCCATGGACTTCCTCTCTTCTGGTAAGTCACATAGCTCCCATACATTGTTTCTCTCAATTGAGTCAAGCTCCCTTTTCATGGCCTCGAGCCATTGATCTGACTCAGATGATTTCATTGCATTTGTATAATTAAAGAGATCGGCTTGCTCATCTATATCATTATCCACTAAGAAATAAGATGGTTCACATGAATATAGATAATAATCATCCATCCATGCGGGTGTTGTTCTGAGTCTTTTGTTGCCACTAAGTGTTGCAGGCTGGACAGGTTCAGCTGGTTGATTTGCCATAGTTATATTCTCATTTACATATTCATCTTCCATCACTGGATGTTGTACTTCATCCACTATGTCCACGTCATCATTAAGAACATCATCTAAGTCCAGTAAGGGTGGCATATTTTCTTGGACTTGTTCCTTTTCTTCTAGATTCTCTAGAAAAGTAGCATCTTTACTTTCAATGACTCCTTTATTTTCATGGAGGAACTGTATCCTTTAGATTTTTCAAAATATCATATGAATATACATCTTACGGTTTTGAGATCCAGCTTATCTCTAACCTGATATGGAATGAGAACATGTGCCACACAACCCTATTTTCTCAAATGACTTAAACTGGGTTTGCGTCCATTCCATATCTCATACGGTGTTGTCTCGACTGATTTTGTGGGAATTATGTTCAGAACATAATTTGTAGTTAATATGGCTTCTCCCCAAAAATCCTTTGAGAGACCAGAATGAGATGACATACATCTCACTGCATTCATTAATATTCTATTCTTCCTTTGAGCCACACCATTCAGTTGTGGGGTATAAGGTATAGTTGTATGCTTCTTTATACCGTATTGAATATAGTAATCCTGAAATTCTTTTGAGTTGAATTCGCCACCTTTATCAATTCTTAACACCTTTATATTTCTTCCAAGTTTTCTTTCTACTTCTGCTTTGTATGTTTTAAAACTTTCAAAAGCTTCTGACTTTTTGCTTAAAAGATACACGAAAGTATACTTGGAATAATCATCTATAAAGGTTATGAAACATTCCTTATTCCCACGTGTCTTTATACTCAAGGGCCCATAAATGTTAGAATGAACTAACTCCAACAATTCATTAGCATTTTGACCATTCGAGAATGATTTTCTGGTCATCTTTCCAGTTAAATAATATTCACGGGGTAATGGCCTTACACCTATCAGTTCTGGTAATAAATCCATTTTGATTAACTTGTCCATCTTATTGTTACAAGGATGACCTAATTTTATATGCCAAAGATCATAATCAGACAAAACACACGAGGAATAATTCAAATCATAATCTTTATTTCCAATATCAAATTTTACAACCGAAAGACAGAATAAATCATGATCGGGCACAAACTTGCCCATAGCAAACACTTTCTTGTCTTTCCCAATAGAAACCTTATTGTTGTAAAATCTCACTTCAATATCCTTCTTCAGTAAACCTGGAACAGAGACCAGATTACGTCTTATGCCATGTGTATAAAACACATCTTTAGGATCATGATGCTATCCCCAAGATCCAATCTGTATGAACCAATACCTTCTACATCCAGATAGGTATTGTTCCCCATGTATATCCTTTGGTCTCCTTTCTTCAGTTCCTGGAAGTCGACAATTCCTTCCTTCGTTTTTGTTATTTGTCGGGTTGCACCCAGGTCGATCCACAAGCCTTCAGCATCTGTTGTTGCAGCATTGCATTCAGTGACGCCAATGAAATCCTGCTTTCCAGATCCTCCTTGTTCTGGGCGTTTAGAGTTACCTGTATTCCTTGCATGAGGACAGTCGGTCTTAAAGTGACCATACTTCTTGCAGATGTAGCAAGATCCAGGAGGTCCTTTCTTGTCACAAGCTGATTGCTGGCCAGATCCCTTAAAGGATGGCTTCACAGGTCCAAGACACTGGTTCCATGCCTTCTGATATTGAGTAGCATTTGCATCTTCCTACTGCACAGGTTGATGTCCGAGCCCTTCCTCCTAGCCAGAGGTCTTGTTCCATTGCTAACTGAGCTGGAAAGTCAGTGACACGCTTAACGGTTCCATTTAACCTAAGTATAATGGCAACCATAGCAAGCGACGTCGACAAACTAATCAGAATAGTTGCCACCTGTAGCTTCTCAGGAATTTCAGTTCCTGCAGTGGCTAGATCTTTAGCCATGACAACCATTTTATTCACGTGTTTGGTGACATTGTCACATTCCTGCATACAGCATGAATTATACCTGTAACGACCTGCTCTCAGGGGGCCATTACTTATTTGATTACATTTGCAGGTCTGTAAATTACCAGTGAAATCAATATAGTTACAATACAGAGATGTACCAATACTCAAACCAGCGTACATTATTACAGTCCATATTTAAAATACAACACAAAACAGCACTCTCTCACCAAATACATGAAAGAAGTACAGAAAAGAAATGCGGAAAGGAAATACATAATAGCATATAATATACACACCAACTCAAGTAACTAGAAATCAGCAGTCTCTAGATCAAACTCTAGCTCCTCAAACTCAGGGCCGCTTCTTCGATCTGTTCGTCGTCTACCGGTGCCATAAATGGAACCGTAGGTGATTCGGGATATAAATTGTATATTTTTACCCCCTAACTATCCACATTTTGTGCCAAAGATTAGGCTTAATTGTGCTCTTTTTGGGTATATTTTCATTTCATATCAATTTTAGGGCTTATTATCATTCTTGGCACAAAATACGGTTTTTATCGTCTTTATTGGCTTCCCATTATTTTTCCTATGCTCCTGCCATTATTTTGATCATATCTCCATTTTTTGGGAATTATTTGAGCATTGGTGCATTTTATATGGATTATTGGAGGTTAATATTGTTTTCTTTTAATAGTCATTATATTTATTTTCACATCAAATGGACTAATTTTTGCTCCCCGTATTTTTCAGGTACTCCTGGGATTTTTCTGGATTTTCTGGAATTTTTCCAGAATTTTTGGGAATTTCTGGGTATTTTTGGTGATTTATGGGAGCAAGAAAGCCATTTTGAGGCTTTTCTGGATTTTTTTAATAGAAAAAACAATTAAAAAGGGGTTTTTTTGGGCCGGCCCGCTGGCCGGCCCAGTATTGCGGCCCGCACTCGCTGCGGGCCGCTGCTAACGTTATTTAAAAAAAAATTAATTAATTAAAAAAAAGGCCCACGAGCGGGCCGGCCCGCCTTGGCCGGCCCGCTCGTTCTGTTGAGCGACCGGGGAGCCCGCCCGCTGATGCGGGCGGGATTTTTGAGCGGGCCCACGGCCCGCTCACGAAATTACCGCCCGCTGATGCGGGCGGTGATTTTGAGCGGGCCGTTGGCCCGCTCAAACGCAGCAGCGCGCGCGTTTGTTAGCAGCGCCCAGCGGGCGCGGGTCGGGCGTGACTCCCCGACCCGCAAGCCCAATTTTGGGCTAAAAACAGCTGATGTGCGAAATTGGAAGGGGGCTCTCGGTTTTTCTGGTTTTTTGTGTTTTTTTAGGGTTTGGAGAAGCTTTGAAGGGGGAGGAGGCCATGGAAGCTTGAGGAAGCTTGGTGGAGCTTGGAGAAGCTTGGAGAAGGCAATTTGGAAGAGGCTAGGGCTCATTTGGGTGAAGGCTTGGGTGAATTTTTTCCTCTTTCTCTTTGTATTTTGACATCTCACTTTGTATTGAACTTGGGTTAATTTTGAATGAAATTTTCCTATTGTTTGCTATGATTGTGTAGTGTTGATTTGGTGTGGGTTGTGATTCTTAATGTGGGTTGTTAATCTTAGTCCTAATTGCCTATTGCTCATTTTGAGTGTTAATCTTGGATGTTTATTTAGGGCACAATTTTATTGGCTAAGTCCCGAGAGGGCAATTTGAGAAAATCCATGTTCTTAATTTGATTAGTGTCATGATAATACATTCATGCTTATTGCAAATTGACGTGTTCTTAAATGCTAAATATTCCGATTGAGTTTCCTTAGCCGGTAAATCATTCGAGTTATATGTGGGTGATTTGGGCTCGATTAACTCCATCATTAGGGAACCCGCAACCCATGCTCTTCTCCTAGTCATCCTAACTCCTACCTTGGTTCTCTAACCCTACCCATTTAGATAGGAATTTTTAGTTTCTTCACACGTTTTTCACACTTCGACCCATCGTAATTGAGATTATTGTAGCACGCTATTATTTTCTTTATCGATCAAAATTTTGTGAACGTAGAACGAATTGTCCCTGTGATCCGACCCGGTACTCACCGGTTATTTTTATTGCATTGACGCTCCTACGCTTGGGAGCGGAAGGCGTGCACTTGCGCGTTTTCCGAGTCAACCAATTGGCGCCGTTGCCGGGGACAACGGTTTCTATTATTAGCATTTTTTTGATAGATGTTGAAAGTTTTAGTGTGATACTACTATCTTTTAGTGTGAGTCTTTTTCGATTCTTCATCTTTCACTTATTGTTCATCCTTATTTATTTTACGCTTTTTTGAGTCTTTTTGATTGTTTGTTTTTGCTTTTTTTTTTCAAAAATGGCAAGTACTTCAAACTCTCTTGGGTTTGACATGCGGGTGACCAAATCCCTACCGAGATTCCTCGGTAAGGATGCGGAGAGCCCTTACCTACATATTAAGAAGTTTGAGAGTTCTTGCAAGCTTCATTTTGATGGGAACACATGTGCAGAAAAGTTTTATCTTAAATTCTTTCCCTATTCTTTGGATGGTAGTGCATTAAATTGGTTTAAAGTTTATATCTCTCATATTATTCCATCTTGGCCTGTACTAAAGCTAAAATTTTGTATGAAGTTTTTTCCATCTTACAGGACCAAAACATGGCAAGGAAGAATTGTGAACTTTGGTCAGCGCATCGGTGAGACATTTTTTCAGGCTTGGACGCGATTTTCAGAGTTGGTGTACAGTTGTCCACATCATGGATTTGACAGGGTGCGTCTTCTTGGGTTCTTCTTGGAGGGTCTGTTTCCGGAGACGCATGATTTTGTGGATTTGTTGGACAACGGTCACTTTTTGGACATGGATGAGAATGCGGCTTGGCGTTATTTGGAGTTCTATAAGGAGGAAGATCGCATATTGGTTGCGACTCCAAATGAGCCAAGACATGAAGTTTTGGTCCACCAAGCCCCGAATGAAGAAGATCTTTTGGATCTCACCCCACCGGTAATTGAAGAATTGAGTGTCCCATGCCAAGTAGTAGTTGAGGAACCAAGTGTTGGCATGGAGGAGTTGGTTGAGCGGGTGGAGGAAATTGTCTTGTTGGCACATACTATTTCTGCTGGGCCGTGTCAAATAGTTGTTGAAGAATTGGTTGTTGACATGGTGGAGATAGAGGAGCCGATCGCGCGCACACTTGGGAGTGAAGTGGGCGAGGAGGATTGTTCTTGTATTGATGAGCCCGAAGAAGAGGCAAGTGAGGATGAGTTTATACCACATGCTATCATGGATCCCGAGCTTCCCTCTCCTTCGGTGGTTTCTATGGAGATATCTCTTCCTCCCCCGATTGATATTGAATACCGCGGGGATGAACTTCAAACCACATCACTTTCTACCATCCAGGGAGTTTTCTCACACATTCATCATACTTTTCATTCCGTATTTTTTATTGATGATTATGTGTGGAATTCATTTTTTGGGAATGTGTCACCATCTCTTTCTTACACAACCCGTCTCCTTCCTTATATAGGTACACACTTTGAGGAGATGCTTGGGGTTGTGTACGTGGCCGCCATTGCCACGTTTAGCCGAGGAGCATTGGCTGAGGAAATGAAAGGAGCGTTGGAACAACTACCACCACCGTTATACATTCGAGATCCGCCATTAGCCACGGTGTGTTCTTTCCATGTAGTGTAAATAAATAAAATTAAAAGTTAGTTTGCTTTTGCATTTTGCTTTCGTATGCATTTCTTTTCTTTTTTTAGGATCTTTTGCCAAGATCTAGTACTCTCCCAACATTGAGGACAATGCTGATTTTAAGTTGGGGGGAGAGTGTTAGAATCTTTAGGTTTGTTAGGATTTTGAGCCTAAATTTTTTTTTTTTGAGATCCCTCCATGTTTCACCACATTCCATGAATGTCATTGCATATCATTTTGGCCTTCTCGTTCCTACGCCGCTTGCTTTGTTTAGTCCCTACTTGCTTAATGCCATGCGATTTTTCGGATTATCATTTTGGTATCAACTTCTCGATGTTGGATTGACATGTTTCATTTCTTTTCCAAATTGGATTCATATGTTAATATACCATGTATGAAACTATTTAGATGTTGTGATACTCTCTTTGAGATAGTTTGGGAAAAGTTTGGTGTAAGCGATTTCATGTTTGGGATGAATGATGTAGTTTTTAATTGGATTGGGAGTGGCCAAATTGTGCATGCTTTGTTTTCCTCTTAGGAGTGGGTGGATGAGTTGCTAATTTGTGTTGGAATGAAAAAAGAGAGTAGTATAAGTGAATGTTTCTTTCTAATCGAATTGAGTAGCCGGTGCCCCACGAGACATTGGGGAGGAAGCCAAAAATGAGATTTAGGAGATCATTCCATCCATTTGCATATATAGCGTCATCGCGTGTATGTAAATGTGGTCGTGTTTGCATTTATGGCGTTATCGCGTGAATGCAAAACATAAACATCAAAAACAAAAAAAAAGAAAAAGAAAAGAAAAGAAAAGAAAAATGAAAGAATAAGCAATATGATTGATGCAATCTTATCTCCCACCACTTAGAAGGAATTTCTTTTTGTTTTGGCCACTTTCATGAAAATTGGAAAATTTGACATCGTGATATTTTCCCGATACGTGTGATACGGTGCTTATTTCTTCACTTTTCTTTGAATTGGATTGAGGGGAGTATCATTTGTTGTTTGCTTTCATATATTTGGTATATTGGCTTTGAAATCAATTGGAAATATCATTTGGGGTGTGCCATGATGATATCGAGGATTTGGTGCATGTTTTTCAATTTAATCCGAATTTTTCGCATATTTTGCTAGGGACTAGCAAAAAGCTAGTTGGGGGGTGTGATTCGGGATATAAATTGTATATTTTTACCCCCTAACTATCCACATTTTGTGCCAAAGATTAGGCTTAATTGTGCTCTTTTTGGGTATATTTTCATTTCATATCAATTTTAGGGCTTATTATCATTCTTGGCACAAAATACGGTTTTTATCGTCTTTATTGGCTTCCCATTATTTTTCCTATGCTCCTGCCATTATTTTGATCATATCTCCATTTTTTGGGAATTATTTGAGCATTGGTGCATTTTATATGGATTATTGGAGGTTAATATTGTTTTCTTTTAATAGTCATTATATTTATTTTCACATCAAATGGACTAATTTTTGCTCCCCATATTTTTCAGGTACTCCTGGGATTTTTCTGGATTTTCTGGAATTTTTCCAGAATTTTTGGGAATTTCTGGGTATTTTTGGTGATTTATGGGAGCAAGAAAGCCATTTTGAGGCTTTTCTGGATTTTTTTAATAGAAAAAACAATTAAAAAGGGGTTTTTTGGGCCGGCCCGCTGGCCGGCCCAGTATTGCGGCCCGCACTCGCTGCGGGCCGCTGCTAACGTTATTTAAAAAAAAAATTAATTAAAAAAAAGGCCCACGAGCGGGCCGGCCCGCCTTGGCCGGCCCGCTCGTTCTGTTGAGCGACCGGGGAGCCCGCCCGCTGATGCGGGCGGGATTTTTGAGCGGGCCCACGGCCCGCTCACGAAATTACCGCCCGCTGATGCGGGCGGTGATTTTGAGCGGGCCGTTGGCCCGCTCAAACGCAGCAGCGTGCGCGTTTGTTAGCAGCGCCCAGCGGGCGCGGGTCGGGCGTGACTCCCCGACCCGCAAGCCCAATTTTGGGCTAAAAACAGCTGCTGTGCGAAATTGGAAGGGGGCTCTCGGTTTTTCTGGTTTTTTGTGTTTTTTTTAGGGTTTGGAGAAGCTTTGAAGGGGGAGGAGGCCATGGAAGCTTGAGGAAGCTTGGTGGAGCTTGGAGAAGCTTGGAGAAGGCAATTTGGAAGAGGCTAGGGCTCATTTGGGTGAAGGCTTGGGTGAATTTTTTCCTCTTTCTCTTTGTATTTTGACATCTCACTTTGTATTGAACTTGGGTTAATTTTGAATGAAATTTTCCTATTGTTTGCTATGATTGTGTAGTGTTGATGTGGTGTGGGTTGTGATTCTTAATGTGGGTTGTTAATCTTAGTCCTAATTGCCTATTGCTCATTTTGAGTGTTAATCTTGGATGTTTATTTAGGGCACAATTTTATTGGCTAAGTCCCGAGAGGGCAATTTGAGAAAATCCATGTTCTTAATTTGATTAGTGTCATGATAATACATTCATGCTTATTGCAAATTGACGTGTTCTTAAATGCTAAATATTCCGATTGAGTTTCCTTAGCCGGTAAATCATTCGAGTTATATGTGGGTGATTTGGGCTCGATTAACTCCATCATTAGGGAACCCGCAACCCATGCTCTTCTCCTAGTCATCCTAACTCCTACCTTGGTTCTCTAACCCTACCCATTTAGATAGGAATTTTTAGTTTCTTCACACGTTTTTCACACTTCGACCCATCGTAATTGAGATTATTGTAGCACGCTATTATTTTCTTTATCGATCAAAATTTTGTGAACGTAGAACGAATTGTCCCTGTGATCCGACCCGGTACTCACCGGTTATTTTTATTGCATTGACGCTCCTACGCTTGGGAGCGGAAGGCGTGCACTTGCGCGTTTTCCGAGTCAACCAATAGGTAAGTCACAATAATTCTAAATATAGAAAAGTAGTGCACAAGTATGACAAAAAGTAACTAAGTACAAGCAAACCAGAGCGAAAAGTAAAGTACTGAGCAACAACTGTGACAAGGCGTACATGACTGCATAGTAAAGGTAAACAGAACTGAAAGAAGACAACAAACTGTATTATGGTAGTACAAGTGTACATGAGGCTAAGCAAGTAAAGCATGCTACCGCTGTAGCTATAAGTGCGACAAGTAAAGTACTGGTGACTACACAGGTGTGGTAGGTAAAGTGCATGCAATGCATAAAGTAGAGGTGATCGTGCAAGTAATAGCTAATTCTAGAACTACATGACTGAAGCCGGAGAGTACGATATGCAACCATTGAGTTCGTCTCTTGCCTGGGTGCGCTTACCCAGACGAATGCCGAAACACAGGCAGCTAGACAGGATGCTGACACATGCAGCATATTTATGTTTGTCGAAACATAGGCAGCTAGACAGGATGCCGAAACACAGGCAGTTAGACATGTAGATGAACTCTAGTCACTCCACACTCTCTTAAACTATGAGTTACCCCAAACCCCAGTGAAGTGTCAATTATTCTGTCTCATACGTGATAATTCATAAGATGCTCCATACGATGTGTCATATGATGTTATTAGTTCCTTGTTTACAATGATAGTTAAGCCAGGACCACTGGTTGACTTTCTTATTGAAAACCAGAAAGTTAGAAACTCTTTTCAAAGCAGACTGGGCCAAAGCAAAGTGGATGCTAAGAAATTTGAGGATAAAGACAAGTCCAACAATTGTGATACTGATTCCATGCTTTGAGCATGTGGTAGCTTCGTTAGCACACAATTTACCCAAGTTGATGGTTGTGTGGTACAACCACCAAAGTTGAAAGTTGGCAATGTCGTATGCTTATTCAGTTTCCTATTATATTAGGTCTCTAATTGTTGGTTCAAGTCAATATCCGTTCTGTGGCTATATGTGATGTCTTAAGTTCGTATGAGTACACTTATCTAATTTTCTAAATCTAGAATTCATTGTGACTTACTAGTTTCGAGATCGTTGTAGTGAGCCGGGACTAGAGCTAGAACCTCCAAGGGTGCTGATGCACGAGAATCGGTACCTGCAAACACGAGAAACAATCGGTTAAAGAACACACTATTTTCTATCTATTTAACTTGATCGTTTTGATTTTATAATCGATTGAAACGGTACCGAAAATCGTTCTAAAATTTTATACATGCTAGATATAAGGTATATAATTTTACCTAAGAAGAAAATATTATTCTGAAGCCTCTGGTAATTTTTATAATTTTTAAAAGCTCAAAATAAATTTAAAAACTAATTTTAATTAGTTATCGTAATTGTTCAATAATTTCTTCTGGATGAAATACGTATCAGAATGTTTCAAGTGAGCTGTCAAAATGACCGTCTCGAAGAATACTACAACATATAATTTTTTCCATATATCAGTTTATGTGAAAATATTAAGTTATGAATTATTAAGTGAAAACAACGTATTTAATTTATAGGCTTAAAAATTTGCTGGGAAAAATCTACTCACCAGATCAAGATGAAATCAGTGCCAATGGGTACGTTTCATAGTTTCTGATTTTCTGGGCATGGTCTTGTATTTTTCTGATCTGTATATATTTAATTATCAATTTTAGTCTAATAACCACATATTATATACAGATATACGTGTATCTATACATATACGTATATACGTATACTTTTAAGAAAACACATACCCTATCTCCTTCGTACGTTGCATGGGGCGGGGGGCTGTGCGTGTCCTCGTCAACGGGAGCGGCGGATGCACAGCGGAGGGGGGCGGTCGACGGCAGCGAGGGCGACGTTCGGAAGTGGCGGTGGCGACAGGGGGCACTGGTGCTTCGTCGAAGAGGGGCGGAGGTAGAGGCGAGTGGAGAATGGCGTTGCTGCGGTGGCGAGCTCATCGGAGGACGTCGGAGCGAGGGCGAAGGCGGGGACGTGTGCTGAGGTGGTCGGAGAACGGCGATCGAGGCACGGAAGCACGGGGGCGCTCGCCGAAGCTGGGGGATTTGAGGTTGAGGTGAGGGCGGCAGAGCGGGGTTCAACGGCGTTGGACAGGGTCGGAAACAGGGTGGTCGTGAGGGGTCGAGTGGTGGCTCACTGGAGAGGGGAGCGGCGCTGAGAGGAGCGTGGAGCGAGGGTGGCTGTGGGGGTGTTCGAATGGTGGTGGACGTTGGAGCGGGGAAGGCAGGCGGCGGCGTTACTCCGAGGTGGCAGCGAGACGGACGATGGGCGACGGTGGGGGTGAGAACGGAGAGGGGAGGGGCGGTGTGAGTGAGGGCTTGGGGAGAGAATGAGAGCTGGGAGAGAGATGAGCCTGGGTTATTTTTGAGGGGGGGGGGAGAGTTAGTTTATATAGGTTTTAGAAAATTTAATTAGGTTAGAAAATAATTAATGTAGAAATTAATTTTGGGAGGTGGAGATCCTATTTTCTCGGATCTGAACTACAAAGGGAGGTGGTTAATGAGGGGTAAAGTAAGTAGTAATTTAGTCAGGGTAATTAGTAAAAGTAAAATGTCATTAGGGGATGTAATTAGTAAAAATGAAGGAATACAACCCCGTTTTCGCTTACGACTCTGAAAAATTACGAAAACATAATCCTGGGTTCGTATCGTCGCGAGGATCGTGAATACGAAGTCAATTTCAGGGGTTGAACTATGGAGATACGAGTTTTGGGCCAAAACGTTTGGGATGCGGGTTTGCAGGTTCTAGGTCGATTTGATTTCAGAAAATTACGAAAATAAAATGGGGAGCACTAAACAATCATAGAATGACACTGTAGAAGTTTGAAAACGTTTTGATGTTTATATAGAAAATTAATTCATACAGCTAATCAGTAACAATGGAATATAAATTATTATAAAAATTATTTAGAGGTATTTGATGAAACTCAAACTTACTGAAATACACCATAACTAGTTTGATACTTCAAAATATTTTTTATAACGAAATTTGAAATTATTTTTGATATAAAACTCCTGACCAACCATTATAAAATACTTTTAAAATGTGAAAATACGTGAAATACGTAAATAATCGTATTGACGAATACGAGTCGTTACAATACCTATGCAACATGAGTTGTATGTTTACTTCTGATGTGATGTCATACTTCTCCTTTATAGTCTGCCACATGTTCTTGTCAGTACTACAGTTTTAAACACCTTTATTAGCTATCGTCCATGAACATAAGCATGAGACTCTTAGCCTTCTTGTCATTAATTTTCTACTGGTCTAGCTCTTTCTTCCGGGCATCTGTGGGATTTTCAGGGAGGGTAGGAGCAGTGGACTCTATGACGCTATTTAGATTGTCATGTATAAGTCCGTATTTGATTTTTCGGTGCCACATGTCATAGTTGGAACCGGTAAGGTGTTCTATCTTAGCCAGCTCGGAAGCACTCAATTTGCTCGCCATCATATGTCACTGATTAATGAGATAAGTGTGGTTTAGAGGGTGTTAAAAATATATGGTGACAGATCAACTAAAACAATATCTAATAACCTACGCTAATAATCAAATTTTAATTTTTAATGTGAGTGACAAATTTTATTAGGTTATGTATGCAAATACAATATGACGTGATTAAAGATCTATACCCTTATTTAATTAATGGGTGAACAAAATTATTAGGTTCAAGTTCTGAGGGGGGGCAACTATGAAAAATAATAATTAATTGCGGAAACATAAAACATAGGAACCTGATTTGCGTTCGTGTAGCCAGATAGAAAATAGTTGATGTGCACAGTTGACCGACTCGTACGTGCGTGAATAAAATCGATCGGATCTACTCTCCAGAAGCTGAGTTGCCTCAGGACTTCATCTTCCAAAGGTGGGGCCCGCTGCCTGAATCTGGAATTTGATAGGAAGATGGGAATCGGCTTCCAAGAGTTAGCATATGGCAAATTTCTCTGCTGATTTCAGGGATTCGAGTTTGGCAAGTCGACGACGAAATGGTGCAAGGTGAATAATGGCTCGTGGCCGACACCGATAAAGATGCAGAGGGCACAAGAGGATGATGAGGCGAGGGATCGGCGTGATGGGTTCGCTTTGCACGTCAAATCAAGATCACATGCGAGTGGGTATCGCTGATGCTACGATCGGCTTCGATCGAAGATGGTCGTCCAAATCGAGTTCGAAGCGGGTTTGCTGTGATCGGCTCTGATTGGCTGACGACCAAATCGAGCAGAAAAGCACCGAGCAGTTAGATTAAAAAAACTTTGATCTGAGAGTGGAGAATTGAGGTTCGGTTAATTCTTTTTGGGTTTTTAGGATATTTGTCCCTTAAATCTTGCGTATTTTGATATACGTCCCTCAAATCTTCATATTTGCCCTCAAGTCCCTCAAAAGTTAGTATTTAACATTAATAGTCCCTCTCACTAACTATCTGTTAAAATCTTAACGGAAATGGGAATATTCCGTTAGTATTTAACCTTAATTTGCCCACAAGTCCCTCAAAAGTTAGTATTTAACCTTAATAGTCCCTTAAATTTTGAACGTTAACCTTAATAGTCCCTTAATTTAACGGAATATTCCCATTTCCGTTAAGATTTTAACAGATAGTTAGTGAGAGAGACTATTAAGGTTAAATACTAACTTTTGAGGAACTTGAGGGCAAATATGAAGATTTGAGGGACGGATATCAAAATACGCAAGATTTAATGGACGAATATGCTAAAAACCCATTCTTTTTTTATTCTGATTAAATCAAAAGTGTGGCAGTGAAGTGCTCGGTGAAAGAAAAGGCTTTGGTGGGCCACTGCACTGATGAACGGAGAAAACTTGCTACCTCGTGGATTTGAGATTGCCTCGGCGAGAAGCAGCTGATGTTGGTTGGGACGCGGATCGAGAAAGAAGTGGCTCTGATACCAATGAGAGAACGAGAGAGAGAAATATTTTTGCTTGGGGATTCCGGAATATGGCTAAAAGTTTTTTGATACTTTAGAAAAGAAACCGTCTTCTCTATTTATAGGGCCACCGACATATCCTCCACCCCTGCAACCACCCCCCGAGATTTCATCAACCAACCATTGATTCTCTTAACGGACACGTGAGACTCGGTCTTTCGGTTGAGGAAAATCCTCAACTGAATATCGGGTCGGTTACCGTTGACTATATCAGGCCATAACCACTTACAATATTGTCCACTTTGGGCCGGGCCCGCATGGTTTAGTTCTTGGTCATCCCCAAAAAGCCTTAAACCAATGGAGATTCAATTCCCATATTTATACCCTTCAAATCCCCTCGTCTAGCCGATGTGGGACTATGTTTGGTATCTCACAAAGGAAGTATCGAGGACATAACTAAAACCATTCTAAATGATAAAGGCCCTGATCTGCCAAGCAAGCTTGATTAACATTGGATTCGGGGGGCCGGTGACACGAAACATCGCTATTGCGGATGGTCATGTATTGGAGATGTTCTCGTGATCAAATTGCTCACTTTCAGATAGAGTTGCAGAAAAAGGGAAAAAGTGTTGGAAACGGGAGAAGATAGAATGGCTAACTACGTATAACAGAGATAGCCAATCAATGAAACAAGTGTTCATCTCAACATTTAAAGGGACAACAGTATGCTATGCTACCAGTCACTAGGAGAAATGTAAAGATCCAAAACACCATCCTCTCTCTCTATCTCTAATATTGTGATATCTTTTAAGGGTGCAAGGAACCCTACATCCTTGTTCTCCCCAAACAAATCGACCACAATCGACCTAACATCCTCAATCCCAACCCCAACTTTTGACGGCCCCTTTGCTACCTTCATCATCATATCCTAAATAATAATATACGAGAGACGAGAAGGGAGGAACTTGTATACAACTTCCTGCACTCCACCAGCTAACCATTTTTTCCTTCCCTGTTAATTGCAATATGTTGCTGCTCTACCATCCATCACCACCTTCATTCGTCCCTTATGTTGGGAACCGAATAATATTCCCACATCGATGAAGAATAGGGGTTCTTGAAGGTTTAAAATATGGCTTGGATTCATCATTGCCATGAGGCTTTTTGGAGAATCCCAAGAACAATACCATGGGTGTCAGTGGGTCTAAAGTAGACAATATCATGTCAATGTAGAGATTAGTGTGGCCATGTTTAAAACTAACAAATGGTATCAAAGCCAACACATGTACTTCCGATGTTGTGTCCTCTGGATGACGAACAAAGATGCTGGGCTCCAATCTATTGAAAATACGGTAAGCTCTGGATGCTTCATGGGATGTGTACAGCCTCAAAAGTCGGTCTAGATAGATCAAGGATGAGCCTTTTGGGGAAGCCCAAGAACAAAACTATGCGGGCTAGTGGGCCCAAAATGGACAATATCATGTCAATGTGGAGATAAATGGGCCATGTTTAAACCCAACACTTATGTTTTGACTAAAACATAACCAAACTAGAAGGGGAAGCCTAAGAACAAAACCATGCAGGCTAGTGGGCCCAAAATGGACAAATGTCAATGTGGAGATTAATGGGTTATGTTTAAACACAACACTTATGATTTGACTAAAACGTAACCAAACTAAAATTTCCTTCAGCGTCCACCCACCCTTCATCGGCCAAAGTCTTTGCTCTAATGATGTTGACATCAGCGCTGATATCTCGCTTCTTTCAGAATTTTTTAAATGATTACAAATTAGATGTCAGTTAAGTAATGCTATATCATGATGTATGCTTAGTTTGTGTAGTTGTAATTTAAATTGGGTTTTCGATTGCTTATCACAAATTCAATGCTTTCATCTCATAGATATCGATTTCTCATACCACTTTATGATTTTATATAGGCAATATGTCCTAACTCTATCTTCATATGCCTACATATCTACATTTTGTTCCATTTTTTGAATAGGTTTTTGTTGGAATACCCAACTAAGACACATGCTGGCAGTCCCAACTAAGGCACATTAGACCTAACATTGGACCTAACAAGGTCCAATGGACCGCCGAGAACCCAACTGTACACCGATCTATGAAGATATGTATCCAAGGTTAATCAAGTAATTAATAAGCTAAGTGTGAAATTATTGAAATGCTCGAGTGCGAACCTTATATGTAGACCACCCGAAAAAGATAAGGGATCTGATTCTTAAATTTCAAACATTATCTCCAGTTTGTTATATTAGCATGCGTTTATCCAAGACTAATTTGGGCGTCAAAGGAGTTGAATTGGTAGGCCCCACTACATGTCATGCTGACGTTCTTGTCTATTGTAATATGCAGACACACAATTAAGAATCTTTACCCATAGACTATCACCAAGATAGTTGCTCGACATTGGCACATGAAAACAAACAAAAACAATGATGTCACGCAAGCAATATTAGCACATGATGTGGAAAACAAATAAAAACAATGATGTCACGCAAGCTAAGAAGTTGCATGATCCGATTGTCAAAAAGCCAAGCAATTCCCAACAATTGGAAGAACAAAAAAACTGACTTTGGGCCGTCACAACATAATAACAACTAACTGTTGGATCATGTAGACGGCAAGTAGAACAGGGGTGAATAGTGTTTAACAAATAAAAATTTGAGTTAAAAATATTCACTCTAATTCTACCTAAGAACTCAATAAGAGATACCAAATTGGTTCTTAATCAACAAATCACAACTTGCAAAATATATAAGCAGCGAAAAGTAAAACACAATTGCAAGTATGAAATAAGAGCACAAAGCGAGAGAAAGCTAATGCAAGAAGTTATTTTGGTTCACCCACAATCGAGCTACGTCCAGTCCCAAGCCGTTCTTGGATTAAATCCACCAATCAACTCTCACAATGGAGAAATATTACAATTGCCTCTACAACTATAGAGGACTTTCTACACATCTATCACAAGGGGGTTTACAATACACCTCTCCAAAAGAGGATTTCCAACAACCTCACCAAGTGAGGATTTTCCCAACAACACTACCTTAAACAAGTGAGGATTTCCACACAACGCTAAGAAAATTACCCAATGCTTACCACCTCACAATTGAGGGTTTTACAAACATTGCTTAGATGGAAATTACAACTTGCATATAGCTGCAATGAAGCTCGAAGTATTAGATTGTGGCTAAGGCTAAAATTATTTGATCTCAAGAAATAAAGATGGGAGCATTTAGGATATCAAAGAATGAGTTTGGCCAAAGGATTGCTTAAAAGCTTTTGGAAGGCTAGAGTCCAAAGCTCAAGGATTTTTCTTAGAGAATTTTAGAGCATAAGAGCAATGAAAATCTTAGTAAAACTTTGTTTTCTTTAAAAATCCTTGTTCTAAAAATCCAAGCAACATCCCATATTTATAAACCAAGCTTTCGATAAGGCAAAATACCAAAAAAAAAACCCTTAACAATGGCTATAAATGGCTAGTTACAGATTTCCAACATTGGCCTAACAGCTCGTTCTGGTCGACTACAGTACAGTTACTAGTCGACTAATCATCAGCTAGTCGACTAGTAATTGTACATTAGTTGACTAGGCCAGGCATGTCAATAAAGCGGATAACTCTTTATAATTTCTAGTCGACTACTGCTCACTTACCAGTCGACTACAGCTCATGAGTTAGTTGCCTAGTTGACTCGCTCTAAAAATGTGCTACTCCTAAGTATATGAGGTCAGTCAAGTAGTAATCATGGTGAGTACATGGTCGTATTCTATAGGGACATACTTGTCGGTAAATTCACAATTTGAAATTAAACAAGGAAATGATTCAGTGAGAGATGAACCATCTTTCGAAGGCGAATTGTTGATTTAATGGTTTAGCTGTCAAAATTATCCTCAAATAACACTAAAAAGAGTACTGCGAGGGTGCAATAAGAGAAGAGCGTGTGTGTTGTGCTTTCGTTAGGGCTACGGTCCACTACGCAATTCACTCTCCCATGGATATAACTCAATCTCACATCAAGGCTAAGGTATGCGAGATCGGAAGGTCAAACATTCGGAACAATAAGGTTAGCATCTTGAGTAATCATTAAATTTATGGGTTTCATAACTTAAGCTGTGAATGGATGAACCTCGTGGTTCATCACCCTCCTTGGGCCTCTCTACAGGTTTTATGCACATAGATAATGCCTCGCGGCACATCATTCTCCTTGGACCCATTTACGGGTGGTGCATGATTCAATAAAATAGAGAAACACCATCAATCCAATGATTTAAACATATAATAGTACTAGAGATGAATGAAAGCATAGCATCCATAATTTCTAACTACAACATCACACACACACACAAAAGAGATTTAACTACTCATGGCAATAACAATACCAACTTCCATTAATAATACACATGTTCAATATAAAAGTAAAGACAAATAAACAAAATTAAGAGGAAAATTGAAGTTTTTGTCATCACAATAGCCTCCAAAATAAAATCCTAGCTCTTCTCTAGCAGCCGCTCTAAACCCTAAGTGAACGGGGAAAGAAAAATTACGACGATGATAATAAAGATGATTAAATCCTAAAGGGAAAATATATTTATAGCCCCAAACCCTCATATCAGCATCTATTGATCTAAGATCTAAGGTCATGCACTAATTAACTTATGATGCGGGTTTGGGTCGGGTTGGACGAAATTTGGTTGAGATCTGCATCACAAATCGCCAAATATTGGCCTTGTCGAGTCCGTCGGCCGTCTGATTCGATGCATCTAGACGCCTAATGCATCTGTCAGCCGTCTGATTCGATGCATCCAGACACCTGATGCATCTGCCAGCCGTCTAATAGGTTGGATTTATTCACCAAGATGAGTCGCAGTCAATCGCCTGAAGTGGAGCTGTCAGCCATCTGGTACCTAGTCTAGTCGTGTGGGCCATGTACATCAGACTGTTGATGCAGTCTGCACCCAATTCCATAGAGTTGAAAATGATTACCGTATATGCCCCCAAGCGGTTGGTGTTGAATAGTCAGGCGCCTGATGTTGAATAGCCAGGAGACGAGATTATATGCATCAAACAACCGAAAGGTCAAGATGTGGAAGACGTCAAAGTTTAGTCCTAAGGCTGAGCAGGGGCAGTGGAAGTTGAAGTTATTGAAGAGATTGTTGTGATGAGAGCTTGTGCGACAAAATTTGTTGTCACAAAGCCCGTCTCCTCTAGCACCAATTGTTGATTCCTAGAATCTCGCGGAGCTCAGTCGCAGCTGCCAGAACTCGTATTCACGCAACAGAGAGCCCGGACATGGTTTCATCGGGGGAGAGGCTCATTTGTTACCACCTGAAACAAAAAGAAAAAACGTCAGAGGAAACGGAGAAGGGTGGTCATCCGGTTCAACTCCGATACCCAATTCAATATCAAACGAAGAAAAGACTCAGCGTGACAGAGTATAACCACCACTATGGTTTGACATTGTGAATTAGGGATGCTATGGTTGATTTTCAGATACCTAACGAAAGAGACGCCGACTTGGTTTTATAAGATTGGGGGCACGGTTATGCCACGTCAGATGGCCCACGCTCTCATTTGCCACCAACCTATAAAATGTCAACGTGATTATAGATATATCGGCCGCCTGCCATAAATACGCCGCTCTGACAAGCTATCCGCTCTGGGTGCATGCCATCACGCCCCCGATGGGGCTATTTGTCTGGCGTGCCCCGAGCGTTCATTAAATGCTGGCATGGGCCTGGAGAGGACTCGGCCCTTCTGCCTAAGATCGCGCCGCTACAGACGCGCAGGCTGTTTGAGCCACATAGATGGTGGAGCTGACTTCAGGGATTGAGATCATCCTGGAAGAGTTAAAGGAGCCGACCTCCAGTAGGTTGTCCATTGCTGCGCTGAGGCTAAGTTAGGCATACCTCCTTGTCAAAGTTAGGAGGTCATCGATGGAGAGAAGAGCTCGTGATGGGTCCCATCTCTCGAGTTCAACTGAGCCCCACGGCTAGTGGGCCCTAACCCGAATAAGGCATCTATAGTAAAAAGACTCGAGTGAAAAAAATGATCTATGAACTTATTCCAACACATCCAATTAACACTGATGTAAACAAAATACTCAATAAAATCGCAAAGAAGTATCTACAATTGACAGCATATCAGAAGGACACATGATCACAATCATACTACGTATAAAACTTGCATCTCTCTACAGAAAAGACTTGTGATCATACCATCATTCAGGCAGCAAGGAACCCTAAATCGCTGTTCCCCCCAAAGAAATAATCAGCCACAATGGGCCCAACATCCCCAATCCCAACCCCAACGCACATCGGCCCCTTTGCCACCTTCATCCCCCCGTCCTCGTCCCTCCGATTCACGACCCGAACGTTCGGCCCGTCCCTGCACTTGCCCATGCACTTGCACCCAACCACGGCCCCTTCGATCCTCACCTCCTTCTCAAACTCCGCCTTCAATTCCATCGCCCCCGATCTCTTGCACTTTCCCCCCATACAAACCTCAATCTTACTCTCCGCCGCCTTTGCATGAACATCGGCACCGACTCTACTGCTACCACACTCTGTTTCCATCAATTCCTTTGATTGTGATTGCGTTGCAACTGCTGAAATTGGGTCCTCGGCGGCGGCGGCGGCGGCGGCGGCGGCGGCTCCTCGGCGGCCACGCATTTTAAAGACAGCTTCGCATTCGCTGTCGCTCGATTCGGACGAGCTCGACGACTCGGAGCTAGAATCTTTTATCTTTGCAGCCTTCATTGCAGCCTTCTCTTGCTTCCTCATCTTCCTCATCTCCTTCGCCTCGGCCCGGATCTTGGTCAGTTGGGCTAACAGAGCATCCGCTGCTTCCTGCATCCAATAAAATTAGACGACATAAGCAACAAATTCTATGGCAACCGGATCTCGAATTAATCAAAAAATGAGAACTTTTAAAGATTTACCGAGATTTGATCCTTTTCGACGCCGAGACTCATGGAATATAGGGCGGCCAGATCCTTCTCCAATCCTTTCACCAGCTTCATCCTCCTCTTCTCCTCCTTCTTCGGCCCGCACCTCGCCGGCGGCGGCGTCATCGCGTAATAACGCAAGTGCCCCAGGTCCTTGAACCCATTGCCCATCTTCACCCTCCCAGGCCGCGCTCTCGCCGGAAAATGACCCGCATCGCCTGAGGGACGCCGGGGTCCAATCAGATCTCGCCGGAGTAGGGCGCCGCTGCCGGTGGCCTCCATCGGGTTGGGGGGTTTTAGGGAGAGAAAGCGAAGAGAAGAAGATTACTTCTTTATTTAATTTTTTTAATAGAGAAGCGCGATAAATATTCTTGAAGCCGAAGGATTGTTGAAGGAAGCGGTGGTGGTTAAAAACGAGTAGGGGGAAGCGGCGTTGCGCACGTGGCGCGTTTCTATTGGTTGTTTAATGGCTCGTGGCCTTATTCGGTTTGCATGCACGGGCATCGGGTCTTCGCTCGTCGGACACGCGCCACTGGGACGAACGCACGGTCGAAGTTTGATCGCTAAACCTTAACGGCTTATATCGTCCCACGTGGAGACACGTCGGGTTCCCGCTTGTCCACGTGGCACCGGCGCTGTAACAGATAAATAAGATACACTTTGATGTGGTTAGAATTAGTATTTGATTAGAAAACAAAGTGTGAGTGGATTACATCGATCACGGATACGAATTTCATGCTAAGTAGAGTTCTTCACGAATTAAACTGTTATAACGATAAGGGTAATTTGGTAATCTGAGTAGATTCGAACCGTGATAATAATTTTAAAATGAGTAGGTTGTATTTTATCCGAGAATGGACTCTTTCCGAATTTTTCGTGGATTATGACGCTTGGCGGGGTCAAGAAAGAATGATTGTTCGAGTCGTTGCGTCGCGCGCTTTTTTTGAAAGTTGAAAAGGTTCTGCTTTTTTGGAAGGCGTCACGGGCCAGTTCTCTGGTGTTTAAATGTTTGTGAACGTGGGAGATTCCACTATTCCTCCCACTATTCACTCATTTTCATCCCCACTTTCACTCGTCCTGTTCTTTTGTGTTGGCTTCTTTGACTGTGAAAGTTGCTGACGTGGCCACAAAACACACACAATAAAGTTGTGTGGGACCCACAAAAAAGTCCAACATCCACATTCACAATCCACTTTCACCCAAAAAACACAATACTCATTTTCACCACATTATTCACAACTTCAACCAACCCAAATTTAAACACAAAAGAACATGCCCTAAGATTGAGTTGTATGAAAAGAGTTTTTTTTTTTGGCAAAAGTGAAAAAAATTCATTCACATCTCCATCTCTCTTTTATTTTTGCTATCTTGAACAAAAACGATTCCATACAGCTCAATCTTGTTGAGCTGTATATAATCCAAGCCTCTTGGAATTGCCACGCTCACCTATTATTTTGCACACGACCAATAAAAATTTTCGAAAAATAATGAAATTGTCATTTTCAAAAGATCACAAATACACCCCCTCAAAAATTAAATGTTGTGCGCGGAGAGTAATTTTGTTCAACATAGCAAATATTACTCACCTCGCACAATATGCAAAAATTGTACATGTTGTGCAGAGTGCGTACTTTTATGTCTCTGCATCAATTTTTACATATGGTTCTAAAGTTGTTAATGCTGTATTCTTCTCTTTGTAAGTCATCGGAACATTTTCTGTACTAGATTAGTTTTCTAATCATGTAATTAATTACCATCAAATAACTAATCATAACTCTTGATTTTTATAATTATACATGCTCTATTAATCAAACTATGTACAAACTTAAAATACAATTCAATGGTTAAATACACAGTAGGCACTATTGGGTTTAAGAGTGACATATTCCGTACTAGATTAATAAAAAGAATATGCACTTGCTTAATTGAGCATCCCCTAATGTTAAACTGTAGTCCCAAATCTATTTGTTTAAACTTCAAATAAAAACTCAATAATACAAGTATACGATGTTACATGACGACCTCTCAAAGGCTACACTAGGCATGCACCATGCATGAGTCCCCATCGCATAGGAGCCTATCCACAACATAGTCAATATTATCATCCTTGAGTAGTGAGTAAAAATTGTTGTATATCCCAAAATTACTCACTGTGCACAACGGGCAAAAATATGAGTAAAAATTGTTGCACAGCCCAAAATTACTCATTGCGCACAACAGACAAAAAAATTTCTTGTTGTGCGCTGTGAATAAAAATTGATGCACAAAGCAAAATTACTCTCCACGCACCATTGACAAAAAATTTGCTCGTTGTGCGTAGTGAGTAAAAAGTGATGTACATATCAATATCACTCACATCTCGGTTTTGAGTTTTTCTTAAGAATCTCAACTTTTTCTTTACATCCAACACAGTTTCAAATTCTTCTTGACAGATTTTCGTTCCCTAAAATTGTTCGTACCCTAAATTATACGCGACGGGTTTTTTATCCCTTAAACTTCTTCGAAAAAATTTTACAACGATTCAGATCATTCTTCAGTAGATACGTATAAAATGATTTTATACAATGATTTTATATAAATTGATTTTCAGGTGAACTTTGCATTGATTTGAACTATTTAGAAAACAATTTGGTAACAACCATCTCGCATCAAGAAAGCATTCATCTTCATCTTTCAAAGAGAAAAGTCATTCCTTCCTGTGAATAGATCTATATTGTATCCGACGGTAACTGATGACATCCTGTTTTGCTAATCTATTCCCAACCTGACGACATCCTGTTTTGCTAATCTATTCCCAACCTGATCACTTTGATACTGAAATTCAGTACGCAGTAATGAATCTTAAATCAGCAAAACAACACACATCAATCAGAGACACACAAGACTTGGTATCGTAGTTCGGTGCGCACACCTACATCTGCGGGGCCACGCCCAGAAAAATAGAATACTTCACTATAATAATCAGAGAATACAAACTCTAATAATCACGCTTTTATAAGGAGGAACACACTCCCCCTTAATACAAACCGTGAGGGGTGATCGCAATCAACCCCGTGAAGTATTCTTGGCAAGCTCCCCTTGCCAGCAAGCTCCCCTTGCACCACCGACTAGATCAACTCCCTTGATCCTACGTGCGTAGTAGTCGGCCTCCCTCCTGGAGTTTTTCACAGAACTTTTATCTCAAAGTCCGTACCCTAGCCGTCACAGCTGCCGAACCCTCATAGCATGCACTCCCCGCAATCCCCGGTTCAATCAGCAAGAATCCAATCAAATCAGTTTCGGCTAGGCAACCACAAAATCTGTAACTCTCAACAAAGTATGAGATCCCCCAAAATCCGCAAGAGTCCATTGCAGAAATATCGTTGGCTAAAATCTCTCCAACCATCTTTCAATAAACTAAACGAGAGATATAAATAGCCAATCAAATCTTTAACAATATGTAACCAACATAAATACCTGAACATTTAAAGATAGGAACTTGAGATCGCGAGATTTCCAAACTCGGATCCAAGAAAACTGCAATCAATCAATGACGTAAATAGACACAACATGTTGAATATTATAGTGCAACATAATGTTCAACAATACTTCAAACATAGAGGGCTGAGTCGATTCACTCCTTCAGATTACTGTAGCTCGGGTGCAACATAACGTTTAACAAAAGACCCAACATCTTCCAGATAAACCGTCGTATAACTTCAAGATAGTAAAGAGCAAACGACGATTATCAGAGTGCCACTTATGACAATGCAATCATCAATGCAAACATGAATAAAACCTAACAATCTCCCCTTTTGTCATTTAGTGGCACAACAAGCTATGATATTCGACAGAGACCAACTGAAGATAGATGAGGTAGACAACTGTTGCGGGGTAGAACTCGCATACAATGAATTTGTATTAGGGGGATCCAAGGGCACGGTGGTTATGTTAATGAAGGGATTAGGGTAGGCTATTTGACATGTGATTAGAGGGGTGATGAGGCTAAGCTTGTCGTTGGAGCAGACCACGGAGTCGAATCCCACATGATGCGGTTGAGGAAGATCAGACTGCGGGAGCTGAAGGCGAACGCAAGCCGGGGGACGAGCTATCCTGCGCAATGAGCAACTCGTCAGAAAGGCCGGGTTGGGGTCCAACCCTTAGCCTCTCCGATGCCTAAGTCAGTAATAGGACTTAAAGCGGGGGCTAGGCACGCAGGTCGGACTAAGGGTGAGTCGACCGTACGTGACGAGCTATGAGTGGGAGAACAAAGGTATGGATGACCTCTGCTCTCGTGTGTGAATATTGGGATTGAGAGTAAATTTGCCAACCCCTTCACCGTAAGAAGTGAGGGGATATTTATACCCGATGGGAGGCGGTTCGGTGGGGCTGACCTGGCATGCTGACTCGACGTGATGAGCTGGCCCTGCTGTCAGCGGAAGCTTCGGACGAGGATGTCGGGAACAGGAGTGTCGGCCACGCTTTTGTCAGACGGCGCAATGGCCAGGTGCGCTTTTTCAGGGTGTCATGGCCGAAAGCATTAAGTGTCAGGGGGCGTAGCGGCCAGGGGGGGTGCTTTGTCAGATGGTCGGGCGGCGTCGGTGTCAGTCGCGTCCTTATATTAGGTTGTTTGTCGTGTCCGATGAGCCAAGGATCCGAAGGAGCGCCTCCCAGAGGCTGGACCCCCTTACGATCCTCTGGGCCGACCCGGGCAGCGGACGTGCGACCCGGTCGCGCCCTCTCGGACAAGGATACTGGATCGTCGGGGAGGGGAAGACGGGTGCGCCTCCGTAAACATCCGAGGCTGCGCCGTCCGGGCGTGCCTCGAGTGCACCGTTCCCGATGGATCGACCGAGAGCGGTCAAGCGCCTCTGTCAGGGGGGCAAGGCGAGGTGTGCCCATCCCCCTGTAGTCTGGGGCTTTCAAGTTGGCTGGCGCCCTACAAGCCTCTAAAGCTCGGTCGTGAGACGCCCCGTCATTGGGCGGGCCATCCGTTTGGGAGGGGCGTGGTTCCTGGCGGAAGGTCGGACTATCACGATCTTCAGGTCGTAACAATTGCACCGGCATTCGAGCTCGAGGCGGGAGCCCGATTCGGCTCGGATGATGTAACGCCTCCCGTCTTTGAGGTAGTGGTTCAGGTTTCGGTTTGTGTTCGGAGGCGGCGGCGCATCTCACAGAGCATTGTCTGCTGCACCGGGATCGTGGGTCCTTGATCTGTGTGGGGACAGAACGATTATGTGGCTCCGTTGTGTGGCATGTCATGCAAGTAGGTTGACTTCCTTGACTCGTCCCTTCCCTTTCTTTATCCGTGCCCGGCTGACAGGGGTCTTTTGTGAAAGATCATGGCTATGGTAGCCCTGCGGCGCCGCACCCCGGTGGCCATCGGCTCTCGATGAAGCGAGGGCCAGCCTCCTCGAGGTCAGGGGGAGGCTGAGGGAAACGGGAGTGACGGTGGGCCGGGTTGCAACGGTCTGCGAGGTTGAGAAAGGACGGGCCGCGTAATTTGACTTGTCGAAGGCCAACTCCAGGGGTAAAGCGAGAGAGGGACGATGTGGTATCGAGGCATGCCGGGGAGGTGGCTAACAGGGTGAGGGTGGTCGAGTTGCAGAAGGGGGGCGTCGGTGTAGAGTAAAAAAAGAAAGGGAGAAGAAAGGGAAAAGGGGATTCTGAGGCAGCAGCCGGAGGGGAGTCGGGAGGCCGAGCGTGACTTGACCGAGGTCGCCATTCTCCGTTCTGCTGCTGCGGCGGGCTAGGGGGGTAGGAGCTCACCAGGTAGCGGGGGAGATGAGGACCGAGCTCGATGTCTGGTTGTGTTTATCTGACGGGCTCCTTCTGACGCCTACTGGATGTGAGTAGGCTGTTTGCTGAGGGGATAATTGCCTCCAACATACGTCTGCCCACGAGCGCTAGGTAAAGGGGAGAGGGATGTTGAATCGTGGTGTGTTGGCGAGGTCGGGGCGAAGTGGGGATCCGTGGGTTCGGGGCGAGGCAAAATGACCTGGCAGTTTATGGCGGGGCGCTGCCGCTCTCCGATCTTCATTTGTCTATGGCGGTCGGGTCGGGCCGATGGGGACCTCGGTTTTTCGGGTCGACCCTGGTTCCCGTTATAAAGTATCTAGTTAGGGCGCGATTGGGCTATGATTAGGAGTCCGCAAATAGAAGTTTTTTTCATTAGCTATTATAAGAGTTCTAGGTAATGTTTACAATAATCGGGCAGGTGGGACCCAACCCGCTGCCCGTTACATCAGGATGAGAGGGCTGCTGTTTGCAGGGAGGATCTCCTTCTTTTTTGTTGATCACTGCATTCCTTCTGTCCTCGTAGTGTTGGGAGTGGGATACTGGTCTTGATCGTACATGGGCGAGCTGACACGCCATGACTCGCCGTTTGGATTCATCGGGGATGCAGCCTTGCTATGGGCCGCGTCGGGGTGATCGATCCCCTGTCCGCCGGGCAGGCCTCCGTCCCCTCCATTACTTTGTCATATCCCGCCTCGCCTTCGTCGTGCTGAAGGGTTGCAAGGTCTCTCCGGGGAACCTGTACATCGAAGGGAAACCCCGGAGGAGGCGGCGGACGAGGTGGAGGTGGATGCGTTGTTGGGAGCAACGATCTAGGATCTTGGTTTGATGATGACAAACGTGTAGTTATATCTGACGTGTGTGCTTAGTGTGTTTCAGGATTGACGAAACAATATATTTGCACTATTTGGCGGAATTGCTATTCGTATAGCATATTGGGAGAGAGGGAGTGTGTGTGCACAAAGAAGTTGGACTTGGTCCTATATGGGTTGAGATGGATTTGGTCAAATCAATTATCAAGAGTTGCAAAGATTTTTCCATACCTAATTTGAATTACAAATCATATCCCATGGCAATCTTTATCACATTCAAATTCAAATTCAATTAAAGATTGCATCAAATCCAAAAATATCAAAACCTCTCCTATAGGGTCACCAAGAGAGGATGCAACAAAAAAAAAACCTAAGCTCCATTATAAAAGCTCTTCCTCATATCAATCCTAGGGCACGGCAACACAAAAAGGTGGTGTGAGGAAACAAAATTGAAAGAGGGGGGCTACAAAATCTTTGTGTGCGGCAAAACAAAAAAAAGGGGATCAAAATATTTTTTAGGCTAGGTCTCGCAATACACAAAAACCCATCTTCTACACTTTTTTTAAAGCCGCCACAAGATAGCATCTTCTCTTCGAAAGCAAACCCCTACCCAAGAATATCTACAAGCTGCCATCATCTTGAAGTCCTTGCGCCACACTTCGAAGGACATTAACATCAATCTTCAAGCCGCCATTGGCAAAGAACTCGCCGTCGCTGTGAGACTATTGAAGAGGAAGTCGGAGCGTTGTCGTCGGAGAAGCCGGAGACATCCCGCTGCTGCCTACAAGCCTTGCTGCATGACCCCGCAAAGAAGCCGTTGTCAAGGAGAAGATACCGTCTTCGTATCACCGTAGAACTCTTCATCGCTGCCAAAGGATCGCCGCCATTCGAAGGGAGATCGCCGCTGCTGTTGTGTGAAGAAGGCACTGCCACCGCCGATCGCTTTGGTTCGTTGAAGAAGAACGCTGCTCTCCGTGAACTGCTGTAAGCCGAAGAAGTCGGAGAAGCAACCGAAGCAGTCACCACTCGGAGTCACCGCTCGGAGCAGTTGCTGGCCGTTGTCGAAGTGGGTGTCACCGCTGCCGAAGCCGAGGTCCCGCTGCACGAACGGAGCAGAAACCACCGTACGAAGACCGATCGTCGCCTGCACGAAGTCGCCGAGGAGAGAACGAAGTCATCGCTGTCGACGTATTAGGTTGACATCATCCTTGAGCTCGTCATCGGAGAAGACAGATCGCCGGAGAAGCTGAAGCCCACGTCTTCCCGTCGTCCGAACTACTCACGCTGCCAACGAAGTCGAAGAGCCGCTGCAAAGTTCCGCTGTCGTCGCTGAGCGAAGCACCGCCGGAGACGTTGCCATCCAAATTCGAAGATGCCTGCATTCACTAGAAATCGAAGACAAAGAATCAGAGTTCGGTTGTGCTGACGTGGCGACAGGAGAGCCGTGCGATCGAGCCTAAGGAGAATTAAATCAACGACAGCAATTTAACCTCAACCGATCGCGGGTTATCGAATTGAAGCGGTTGCCTGCTGATGTGGCCTTGGGAATTAATTAGAAATTGCTTTGCGCACCAACCAAAGACAAATTGGCTTGAACTGACTTCTTTGCGCACCGACAGCCAGTTACTAAAGGGAACTGCTAAACGCACAGGCCTCTGAATTATAAGCTTTGAACTGAAATTGCTCTGCACACAGACCAGTGCATAACTTGACATCCAGGAGTCAGATTGAGACACCGCTTGCATCAGATTGGAGCTGACGATGTGCTGATTGACAGAGACGCCTACACGGACACAAACTGAGCATTTCTAAACCCTTAAACTCTTTTATTTGTGTCTTAGTGTAACGTTCTCTGTAGGGGAAACTTTACACATTTTTCTGTGACTATTTTGGGACTTGTCTAGTTGGGACTAGACAAGTGGGGCCCAGCTAGTTTGGGACTAGCTGGTAGAAAGCTTTACTAGGATTGATAGTGAGAGAAAACACTGTGTGTGGGGTACTGAGAGCCTGGCGAGTGTAGAGACGTAGAGGGTGCTCTGAGCATGCTCTAACTTGTGGTTTTGTACCTATTGCGCTATTCAATACTAGTTCTGCTTTGGGGGCTGGAGTAGGTCGAAGGGTCGACCGAACCAGGATAAATCTGTTGTGTACTCTGTGTCTGCTTTTTATTTACCCTGCTACTGCTATAACTGCGTGTGCCTATTCGTGGGTTGCACGAATTATTTTTATTAGCGTATTCACCCCCCTTAGGCTAGGATCCAGATCCAACATGCGTCGCCTTCCCGGCGGGGCTCTCCAAAGGGGTGGCCTTTCGGGGAAGGTCGAGGGCGAGCAGGTGGGTCGTTAGGAACCCCATCGGGGGCTTCCACCCTCGCACCCGGTAGGGGTTGGGGTGGCGCGGACGCCGATTGGGGGATGGTGTCCCTCCGCAAGCCTTCCGAACCAGCTGCTTCATCCGGTTCAGGGTGGGTGGAAGACCGACAGGCGGGGCTCCCCGCGTGTAAGAGGAATACCCTATTGGCGATCCGCTTGTAAGGGAAGTACCCTAACGGCGTGGCAGGCCGTTGGGAGGTGGGTCTGCTGAGGTCGGTATGGCTGGGCGGAGACTTGTATGCCCGGCGTTGAGGCCAGAGTGCACCGCGGGGAGGTCTGGCCGGGCCCCCTCCTTCCCTTGATGCCGAAAGGGGGGCGGGGTCCGCCACAGGTGCCCCGACTCCCCTGCCGCAAGCTGTCTAAAGGAAGTTGGAGATTGGTGGTCGGGCTGTTCCCTGTGTAAGGGGAGTAGTCTATCAGTGATCGTCGTATGGAAGCGAGTGCCGGTTGGGGAAGTGTGATTTGTCGGTGGATATCGGCCTCCTCCGTGGTTGGATGGGGCGTCCCTGGCCTTTTCATATTCGGTGTAAGGGATTGAGATTCATTCTCATATATTTTTACTTTCGTTTTTCTCTTCCTTGGGAGGGTGGTGGGGTATTTATAGGGAGTTTCATTGACGGTTTCCCCCCTAGTTAATGCGATGAGCTGGCGCTATTAATGGGCTCCTCAGAATCATGCCCCTTGGAAACCGCTTTTTGCCAGGTGGCGCCTGGTGCGATTCGTCAGCCCTAGCCTCTCGGGGGGCGTGTCGTCATTAATGGGGCATTTCCTGAGCGTCCTTCTGCTTCGATGGGTCGCATCGGGGATCTACTTTATCGGGACCAAGCGTTTACCCAGCAGGCATTGTTTGGCGGTCCTCGGGCTGTGTCCGGTCTGCCCCGGTTTTCGTGCCCCGGTTTGCGTATCCCGGTTCGCGTGCCCTTGTCCTCTCACCTAGGCTCGAGATTTTGAGGACCATGGGTCCGCGTGGGGGTGAGGTAGTGAGCGGGCGGATATTTCATTCTGCACCCCTCCTTGGCTCGGTTGGTCGGAGTCCGTCAAACCCTTGGGGGGTTGGCCCTGTCCCAGAGGTCTAGAGGGGGGGTGCGAGCATGTAGCTCGGCCCGTGCCCCCTCTCTGGTTTGGGTGGCGAGGGTTGGCCCTGCCCCAGAGGTCTGGAGGGGGGGGGTGCGAGCGCGTAGCTCAGCCCGTGCCCTTTCTCTGGTTTGTGTGGCGAGGGTTGGCCCCTGCCCCAGAGGTCTAGAGGGGGGAACGAGCGCATAGCTCGGCCCGTGCCCGTCTCTGGTTTGGGTGGCGAGGGTTGGCCCTTCTCCAGAGGTCTGGAGGGGGGAGCGAGCACGTAGCTCGGCCCGTGCTCGTCTCTGGTTTGGGGGGCGAGGGTTGGCCCTGCCCCAGAGGTTTGGAGGGGGAGCAAGCGCGTAGCTCGGCCCGTGCCTCTCTCTGGTTTGGGTGGCGAGGGTTGGCCATGCCCCAGAGGTCTGGAGGGGAGAGCGAGCGTGCAGCTTGGCCCGTGCCCTTCTTGTTGTGATATGATTCCCCGGATTTGGTTTTGGATGATGAGCAAACATAAATAATGTATACTAACTTATTTGTGAGCGCAGTTATGGAGATCGTCGCCAAAATACCACGTTAATCAAAAGAGACATCTCAAGACTTCTCAATACGCGTGATCGTGTGCCTGGAGCTTCGTTGAAGCTCAAGGAGCAATATGGAAGTCAAGAGGAATGAAGATTGAAGCTTTGAAGACGGCTCGTAAGGTTTATTTTATAGTCTTCTAGCTTCATAGATTAGAATGTTAAGCCTTGAGTAGGACTTACATTATATACTTCATTTCGCTCATATCTTAGAGCTGGGATATTCATAGAAGCCATTAGAAACTTTCCTGAATCCTATCGCTTCTTCCCTCGGCTTCGAGTGCATGTTAGTTGGTTCAAGAAGAGTCACCAACCGACTAGATGACGATTTAGTCGGTCAGCAACTCTACATGAACCGACTAGATGCCTTGCTATATTCAGCTCTTTCCAGGTTGATCAATTAGTCGGTCAAAGAAGAGTCACCGACCGACTAGATGACGATCTAGTCGGTTAGGAATCCTTCTTAGACCGACTAGTTGAGCTTGCCTCTGTACAGCCTGAGTTACTGTTTCGAGTTAGTCGGTCAAAGAACGTTTACCGACCGACTAGTTGAGAAACTAGTCGGTCAGAATTTGTTCTTAAACCGACTAAGTCATCTTGAAGTCAACATATTTTATTTCGACGTTAGTCGGTCAAAGATCATTCACCGATCGACTAGTTGTGAAACTAGTCGGTCGGCAAGTCTTCTTAGACCGACTAGTTGTCTTTGCCTGTACTTCGACTTCTTGGCTGTTCTACCGTTAGTCGGTCTACATTGTATCACCGACCGACTAGTTGATGAACTAGTCGGTCAGTGATCCTTCTTTGACCGACTAGTCTGCTTCAGAATAGAGCCGTTGGGATTATTTCAAACTCGATTTCTCTTGCCCCTTTAAATAGAATCCTGATTCGTTTGAAGAGGGGTTAGAGGTCCTATTTCCAAGCAATTTCAGACCTAAGAGAAGAGCTCTCCCAAGCTATTTAAAAGCTCTCTCTCCCTCACAAGAATCTCTCCTTCAACACCTTGAGCCCTAATTCCTCAAGAGAGATTCTCTCCTTTGTGAGCTTCTCAAGCCAAGATCTTGATCCTAGTCACCGTACTCCACCCTAGGCTTCCATTGCTGGTCATCTTCTTGAAGCTAGGGTTTGGTGACATCCTCTTCCTCAAAATCCATCATTGCCCTAATTTGGTAAGTATACTCAAGGCATATGATTTTGTAAGGTAAGAGTTTATTTCATTTCAATCGTATTTGAATTGTGTCTCTCGGTTGTGAGAGAGGTTGTGATCCCGGTTTGTGGGAGTCACATGTCTTTTGTATGATTTGACTTGTGAAGGTTGTTCACAAGTATTTCATAGTGGAAATCTTGAGTTAGGGTTGCTAACTCAAGTATCCGGAGGGGATCCGGGTGGTTGGGACGTAGGATCACCGGGAACAAGTCGGGGAGACTTGGGTGGATCCGAACCCAGTAATATTGTTTGTTTGCGTATGTCTTTAATTCTTGATGACAATTGTTTAATTCCGCATTGTCGTTTGTTTCTTGCACAATAATTAGGAATAACTATCTTGATTATTTTAAGTACTATTCACCCCCCCTCTAGTACGTGTGCAGTAGCTACCACAGGGCACTACAATTGGTATCAGAGCCAAGGTTAAAGCTACAAGTTCAAAGCTATGACGAACAACGACTACAACGTCTTCAAGAACCGCGATGGAGCTTCTTCAGTTATGGAAGGACTATCCTCCGTCAGGCCTCCACACTTCAACGGTACCAACTACGGGTACTGGAAATGCCGGATGCAAATTTTCCTCCGGAGCGCTTCACTATGGAGATCCACCATGACGGAGTATGTCGAGCCTTCCGAAGAAGATTTCGCAAAGTGGACTCCCGCGGAGGTCGCCGCGGAAGTAGCCAATGCCAAGGCAATGAATGCCTTGAATTGTGCGTTAGAGCCCGAGGACTTCAACAAGATATGCACATGTAAGAGTGCATATCAAATATGGAACCAACTCCTCATATTGCACGAAGGATCGAGTACGGTAAAAGATTCTAAACTCGTCGTTGCTAATAAAGAATTTGAGTTGTTTCATATGGAACAGGGAGAAACCATGAAGGATTATTACGCTCGCTTCGTGGATATATCAAACGACTTGGAAGCTCTTGGGAAGACCTACACCCAAAAGGAGAAAGTCTCGAAGATAATCGATGGACTTCCTTCTTGTTGGGAGAAGCGTACCTTCGCCATCGAGGAAGGTAATGACATGAATAAATATACCGTCGTACAACTAATGGGTACCTTGTTGTCTTATGAGGTACGCAAGGATAGTAAGATCCGGATGAGGGAAAAGATGAAGGCGTACTTGAAGCAAGACGAGCCAAAGAAAAAGGCAATTGCATTCAAGGCCGCTCCATCTACCGATGATGAAGATTCGGAAGAAGAAGAGGACGAAGAATTGGACATGGAAGCATTGGCCAATATGGCAAAGAAATTCATCCGATTCTTCCGACAAGGTAAGTTGAATCGTAAATCAAAATTTATTTCGACTAATGCTTCTACTCCCGTGTGTTATAAATGCAATAAGCCAGGACATATCAAGCCGGATTGTCCTCTCTACAAACATAAGGGGAAGTGGAAGGCATCCAAGCACGACAAGTCGAGAAAGTACAAGAAAGGACTTGTAGGTACCTTCACCGACTCCGACTCCTCAAGTGGAGAGTCGGACGATGAAAGAGTGGAGAATGCACACACGTGCTTCATGGGAAAAGAGGATCGTGATGAAGAGACTTCCTCCGATGAAAGCGAGGATGGAAGCGAGGATGAAGGCGAAGAGGTAACCAATGATGAACTTAGAATAGCCAATGAACAATTATGGAATAAGTTTTCTAATATGGCTACTAAGTTTATGAAGACTAAAAATGAATTAGATAGTCTTAAAAACTCGCCTAAGCCTTTCATCGTCAACAACGACACCGTTGTTGATGGGTTGAGAAATGAGATTGAAAATCTCAAGTCTCAACTTGAGCATGTTCATATCGAGGATTCGGATGAACATGTGATAGCGGATTTGACGTCTCAAATCTCAACTTTGAGCATTGAGAATAAAAATCTCAAATCACGTGTTTGTGCACTCGCATCGCAAGTGTCCACTTTGGATGCTTCTTTGCATTCTCTCACCGAGAAGCATGAGAGCACATTAGGCCGAATTCATGAATTCAACAAAGGTAAGGGCAAGTTGGATAATATCCTAAATGACTTACCTCCGGCCAATCATCACATTGGTTTGGGGTATAAGATGGGAGATTCATCCAAATCGTCCGCCACCTTTGTTAGGCCATCTTCCGATGCTTCTACTAGTGGAAGTAAACACGTCATGGGTAGTTCTTCTACCAATGGTGCTTCCGCTAGGAACACGCCCCCATTTGGAAAGAAACCCACTTTGGGTGGACCTCCAAAGAAGGGTCATGCTTACATGTATACCATGCCACGTAGGAACACAAATCCTACCCCACATGTTAGCACATATGCCGATTTCTATGCTCCGCATCCACGAGCACGTGCACACCATGTGAGACACACTCATGCACGTGTTCCTCCACATCCATATGTTCATCCTCATTCTCATATGAATAATTATCGTCATGCACCATTGCATCGCATGCCATATGCTTACCCACGACATGCATCACATAGAAATCAACAACGTATGCATGTTCCCAATAGGATTAGGACTCCCAAGACATACACTATTTGGGGTCCGAAGAACACAAGCATGCATGCTAAGAATTTGTATGTAAAATCGTTTATAAATGATGTTATTTTGAATGATGATTATGTTGGGAAATCAAGTTCCTCTTGGACTTGGTTTCCGAAGGGTTAGTTTCCTTTGACCCTTCATTGCTTGGTACCATAAGTTTAATTTCATTTTATGGGTACCAAAGCAATTGTGGTATGTATGGGTTACATTTAATTTGAATTTAGTTAGCTAAATTTATTGCCTAACCCATAGGATCCAAAAAGATTTTTGGATACCAAAATGATATTCTCTAGGTTAAATCCACCAAGAGATACCAACCCTACCAACTCCTTGATTTGCAAGGATTTTCATTCAAATGGAGTTGATGGTGCTTAAGTGATGCACCAAAGTAGGGGGAGCTTAATGTTGTAAGTTTGTTCATACTTTTGATTCATATTGGTATCCATTGGTAGAATATATTATGATTGGTATCATTTTGCTTCATTTGGTATGCTAGATTAGTGTATGCCATTGTTATATGATGTTCTATCTATTTTTTGGCATAACATTCTTGCATGCTACATTTAGTATGCACATCGGATTATTTTTGTCTCTGATGTTGATTTCGTCGTTCGACGATTTTATGGATTTAATAGAATTCTTTCTATGGAAACATAGAATTGTTTTCCATGCATTCTATTGATTTTGGAGAGTATGGTCCAAAACTCAATAAGTGAAATCGATTTGAGTTTTGATGATTTCAGATTTCGTTTTTCGCCTATGGCTTGATGATTTCGTATTTCGATTTTCGCCGATGATCTTATGATTTCGGTTTTCGATTTTCGCCTATGGCTTGATGATTTCGTATTTCGTATTTCGTCTATGGTTTGATGATTTCGGTTTCCGATTTTCGACTTTGGTCTCCTTGACACGCTTTGCTTTTATTCGGTATTTTGCATTTGATATTTTGCATTGGTGTTATTTTGGACCTTGGTCGTATTCTTCGACTCCCATGCGTTATTTTTTAGCCATTGATTTTGTCTCCTCCCGCTCTTTTTGCTAATGCCAAAGGGGGAGAGATATAATAATGACAATGTGCTATTTAATAATTCAAAGGAATTTACCATGAATCTAATTTGATGTGTTAGAATTCAGGGGGAGTGAAGATATAAAATGGATTTTGATCCTATATGTGCAATAGTAGGATTCATATTTTATATTTCCCTCGCTGCTTGATGCATATGAATATTATTGAATATGGAACTAATGTGTCATCAATGCAGGGGGGAGTAAGTAAATTTCAATTGAATCATTATTATTGATTATTATTTATGTTGGTTTGTCATCACCAAAAAGGGGGAGAATGTTGTGATATGATTCCCCGGATTTGTTTTTGGATGATGAGCAAACATAAATAATGTATACTAACTTATTTGTGAGCGCAGTTATGGAGATCGTCGCCAAAATACCACGTTAATCAAAAGCGACATCTCAATACTTCTCAATACGCGTGATCGTGTGCCTGGAGCTTCGTTGAAGCTCAAGGAGCAATATGGAAGTCAAGAGGAATGAAGATTGAAGCTTTGAAGACGGCTCGTAAGGTTTATTTTATAGTCTTCTAGCTTCATAGATTAGAATGTTAAGCCTTGAGTAGGACTTACATTATATACTTCATTTCGCTCATATCTTAGAGCTAGGATATTCATAGAAGCCATTAGAAACTTTCCTGAAGCCTATCGCTTCTTCCCTCGGCTTCGAGTGCATGTTAGTTGGTTCAAGAAGAGTCACCAACCGACTAGATGACGATTTAGTCGGTCAGCAACTCTACATGAACCGACTAGATGCCTTGCTATATTCAGCTCTTTCCAGGTTGATCAATTAGTCGGTCAAAGAAGAGTCACCGACCGACTAGATGACGATCTAGTCGGTTAGGAATCCTTCTTAGACCGACTAGTTAAGCTTGCCTCTGTACAGCCTGAGTTACTGTTTCGAGTTAGTCGGTCAAAGAACGTTTACCGACCGACTAGTTGAGAAACTAGTCGGTCAGAATTTGTTCTTAAACCGACTAAGTCATCTTGAAGTCAACATATTCTATTTCGACGTTAGTCGGTCAAAGATCATTCACCGACCAACTAGTTGTGAAACTAGTCGGTCGGCAAGTCTTCTTAGACCGACTAGTTGTCTTTGCCTGTACTTCGACTTCTTGGCTGTTCTACCGTTAGTCGGTCTACATTGTATCACCGACCGACTAGTTGATGAACTAGTCGGTCAGTGATCCTTCTTTGACCGACTAGTCTGCTTCAGAATAGAGCCGTTGGGATTATTTCAAACTCGATTTCTCTTGCCCCTTTAAATAGAATCCTGATTCGTTTGAAGAGGGGTTAGAGGTCCTATTTCCAAGCAATTTCAGACCTAAGAGAAGAGCTCTCTCAAGCTATTTAAAATCTCTCTCTCCCTCACAAGAATCTCTCCTTCAACACCTTGAGCCCTAATTCCTCAAGAGAGATTCTCTCCTTTGTGAGCTTCTCAAGCCAAGAGCTTGATCCTAGTCACCGTACTCCACCCTAGGCTTCCATTGCTGGTCATCTTCTTGAAGCTAGGGTTTGGTGACATCCTCTTCCTCAAAATCCATCATTGCCCTAATTTGGTAAGTATACTCAAGGCATAGGATTTTGTAAGGTAAGAGTTTATTTCATTTCAATCGTATTTGAATTGTGTCTCTCGGTTGTGAGAGAGGTTGTGATCCCGGTTTGTGGGAGTCACATGTCTTTTGTATGATTTGACTTGTGAAGGTTGTTCACAAGTATTTCATAGTGGAAATCTTGAGTTAGGGTTGCTAACTCAAGTATCCGGAGGGGATCCGGGTGGTTGGGACGTAGGATCACCGGGAACAAGTCGGGGAGACTTGGGTGGATCCGAACCCAGTAATATTGTTTGTTTGCGTATGTCTTTAATTCTTGATGACAATTGTTTAATTCCGCATTGTCGTTTGTTTCTTGCACAATAATTAGGAATAACTATCTTGATTATTTTAAGTACTATTCACCCCCCCTCTAGTACGTGTGCAGTAGCTACCACAGGGCACTACACTTCTCTGGTTTGGGTGGCAAGGGTTGGCCCTGCCTCAGAGGTCTGGAGGGGGGAGCAAGCACGTAACTCGGCCCGTGCCCTTCTCTGGTTTGGGTGGCGAGGGTTGGTCCTGCCCCAGAGATCTGGAGGGGGGAGTGAGCGCGTAGCTCGACCTGTGCCCTTCTCTGGTTTGGGTGGCGAGGGTTGGCCCTGCCCCAGAGGTCTGGAGGGGGGAGCGAGCGCGTAGCTTGGCCCGTGTCCTTCTCTGGTTTGGGTGGCGAGGGTTGGCCCTGCCCCAGAGGTCTGGAGGGGGGAACGAGCGCGTAGCTCGTCCCGTGCCCTTCTCTGGTTTGGGTGGCAAGGGTTGGCCCTGCCCCAGAGGTCTGGAGGGGGAGCGAGCGCGTAGCTCGGCCCGTGCCCTTCTTTGGTTTGGGTGGTGAGGGTTGGCCCTGCCCCAGAGGTCTGGAGGGAGGAGCGAGCGTGTAGCTCGGCCCGTGCACTTCTCTGGTTTGGGTGGCGAGGGTTGGCCCTGCCACAGAGGTCTGGAGGGAGGAGCGAGCGCGTAGCTCGGCCCGTGCCCTTCTCTGGTTTGGGTGGTGAGAGTTGGCCCTGTCCCAGAGGTCTGGAGGGGGGAGCGAGCGCGTAGCTCGGCCCGTGCCCTTCTCTGGTTTGGGTGGCGATGGTTGGCCCTGTCCCAGAGGTCTGGAGGGGGGAGCGAGCGCGTAGCTCGTCCCGTGCCCTTCTCTGGTTTGGGTGGCGAGGGTTGGCCCTGCCCCAGAGGTCTGGAGGGGGGGAGCGAGCACGTAGCTCGGCCCGTGCCGTTCTCTGGTTTGGGTGGCGAGGGTTGGCCCTGCCCAGAAGTCTGGAGGAGGGGAGCGAGCGCATAGCTCGGCCCGTGCCCTTCTCTGGTATGGGTGGTGAGGGTTGGCCCTGCCCTAGAGGTCTGGAGGGGGGAGCGAGCGCGTAGCTCGGCCCGTGCCCTTCTCTGGTTTGGGTGGCGAGGGTTGGCCCTGCCCCAGAGGTCTGTAGGGGGGAGCGAGCGCGTAGCTTGGCCCGTGCCCTTCTCTGGTTTGGGTGGCGATGGTTGGCCCTGCCACTGAGGTCTGGAGGGGGGAGCGAGCGCGTAGCTCGGCCCGTGCCCTTCTCTAGTTTGGGTGGCGAGGGTTGGCCCTGCCCCAGAGGTCTGGAGCGGGGGAGCGAGCGCGTAGCTCGGCCCGTGCCCTTCTCTGGTTTGTATGGCGAGGGTTGGCCCTGCCCCAGAGGTCTTGAGCGTTCAGACTGAAACACTCACGTGGAGACAACAAAGTTTGGAAAAGTGCATAAATGAAGATCTTTCATTAAAAAGACTCATAATTATTGGTAAAACTTTAGCAGGTGCTCCGCATTCCAAGGGTGGGCTAGCTCGCTTCCATCCGGGGTCGCCAGGATGTATGTGGCCGGTCTGATGATGTCGATGACCTTGTAGGGCTCTTCCCATTTGGTGGCCAACTTCCCTCGGCGGGCGGTCTCGGGTCTGAAGGTGGCATCTCTGAGGACCAGGTCACCGATTCTGAAGGTCTGCTTCTTCACCCTGGAGTCGTAGTGTCGGGCCATCCTCTGGCTGTACCGGACGAGGCTCGTCAGGGCTCGGTCCCTTACCTCGTCCACTAGTTCGAGACTGAGGCCGAGCCCCTCCCCATTGATATCCTCATCGAAGAGTTTCAGCCGGAGTGTCTCTTCTCCGATTTCCACAGAAACGACCGCTTCCGATCCGTATGCCAGCATGAATGGGCTCTCTCCAGTCGAGGCCTGGACTGTCTCGACCTCTATCCCATGAGGAGGGTCAGTCGCGGGAGTCATCGGTCGAGAGTGTGGTTCTTGATCCATGGGATCCTTGCCGTGGTCAGGGTTTCAGGTGATTGGTATAGGGTCTGACATGGGTGTGACCCTTCGTTCCCACAGACGGTGCCAATTGTTGCGTGGTAGAACTCGCGTACAATAAATTTGTATTAGGAGGAACCAAGGGCACGGTGGTTATGTTAATGAAGGGATTAGGGTAGGCTATTTGACATGTGATTAGAGGGGTGATGAGGCTAAGCTTGTCGTTGGAGCAGACCACGGAGTCGAATCCCACATGATGCAGTTGAGGAAGATCAGACTGCGGGAGCTGAAGGCGAACGCAAGCCGGGGGACGAGTTATCCTGCGCAATGAGCAACTCGTCAGAAAGGCCGGGTTGGGGTCCAACCCTTAGCCTCTCCGATGCCTAAGTTAGCAATAGGACTTAAAGCGGGGGCTAGGCACGCAGGTCGGACTGAGGATGAGTCGACCGTATGTGACGAGCTATGAGTGGGTGAACAAAGGTATGGACGACCTCTGCTCTCGTGTGTGAATAATGGGATTGAGAGTAAATTTTCCTTCGGGCGTTTCAGATGCTCTCATTGCGGGAGTGATCTCCGTGATACAAAAAGCCTTCGTGCGTTTCAGATGCTCTCCTTGCGGGAGTGATCTCCGTGATACAAAAAGCCTGCGAGCATTTCAGGTGCTTCCCTAGCGGAAGTGATCTCTGTACTTCTTGTCCTGAGTTCTGGGGTTTGGGGTAGGGTTGAGCGTGCGCACGGGGAGAGGGTCTGATCCCCCTCAACCCGTAAGGCGTGAACCCTTCGTGTCGTGTCGTGTCGTGTCGTGTCCGACTTGTCTTGTCTGTCTTCGTCTTGTCCTGACATCTTTAGGTTAGTCCCGTAGTCAGTAGCACACGCTACGACTACTGCCTGCTACGCTTTACTTTCCTGCTATGTTACTTCTTTTGTTACTTTGTTGTAACCCCAGCATGCTAATCAACCAGTAAAACGATGTTTAATAGTTCAGTACATTTACAGTAGAGTCTGACTTTCTGTTGTAGACTTTACCTGACGTACAGTTCCTTTCTTTGGTGATGTATGTCAGGTGTCGAGCCGGAGTACGACGACCAGACCGAGCTACCCGAGGACGTAGAGCCGGAAGACGTCGATCCTGAGTACGTGCCCGAGGACGACCAGAGTTAGAGATCCCCACTACTGATCCGAAGGTTCCATCTTAGTTGTTGGGTGCGTAGCACCTTTTGTTTTCCTGTCTAAGTTGGGTGCTTGCACCGGTAGTTTCCTTTTCTGCAGTTGTAGCCCTGCGGGCGTTTTAGACTCTCAATACTTTGGATATTTAATTTGGAATAAAATGACTGTCTTTCTTTTTTGTACTTTTATTGTTCTGTACTAACATGCAGGGACCTGTACCTTCGACTTGGAGTACCACACAGACGCTTATTGGGTCCAGGCTTCTCGCCCCGGCCTAAGCGGGCCTTAGTCATGCTTCGCCTCCGTTGTTTTGGGAAGCGGGGCGTGACAGGTTTTAGTGGTAGCCCATGCAGGTCCCACCCCATACTTTCTGCAAGTACAGAACAATAGGAGTCAAGACATTCATTTTATGATATCCAGTAATCGTACGAGTCTAATCTCTGTAATTCTTGATAATAGGATGGTAGGACGACGCGTGACCCGATTCGGGAACTCAGGCGATGGAGTTCCGGAAGACCAGGGTGGAGAGTTCCGTCAGTTTCTCGGTGTGATGAGAGAGATGCTAGAGGTGCAGCATCAGTTGGTTCAGCAGTCCCAGCGGGCTGCCCAGGCTCCCCCAATTGCACCACCACCGCCGCCGCCGCCGCCTGCCCCACGAGCTGCTCCGGGAGTGAAGCAGTTCAATAAGCTCCAGTCGAGGACATTTTCGGGGAAAGAGGGACCCCTAGCTGCTGACGAGTGGATCCAGAGCACGGAGGAGAAGTTAGTTGCTGTGAAGATTCCTGATGATACCCGAGTGGAGATCGCAAAGATGTAGCTGATAGAGAATGCTAGGAACTGGTGGTGCATTGAGGAGAGGCGCCTGCTGAAGCCAGTGGAGTGGAAGACCTTCCGCTCGATGTTCAAGGATAAGTATTTCACCAAGTCTGCCAGAAGGGAGCTGTTGAGCAAGTTTATAGATCTGAAGCAGGGGGATATGACTGTCGAGGAGTATGAAGCTGAGTTCGAGATGCTGAGTCGTTTTGATCCACATATGGTGAGGAAGGAGGAGAAGCGAGCTGATCACTTTCGTCAGGGACTGCGTCCGAAGATTCAGGCTTCTATGTCTTCGGCGAGTTTCACGACTATGAGGGAGGTGCTAGATGCTGCGAAGAATCATGAGCTTATTTCGCTCCTACCTGACCCTCCAGCTGGTAGGGGGAAGCGTCCCATGGAGCAGTACCGGCCACCTACTAGGCTAGCGATGAGGCCAGTCCAGACAGTGCCCTTCAAGAGGCCAGGAGCACCTATGCAGATTCAGAGTAAGGGACCATGCCATTACTGCGGGAAGACGAGACACGTTCAGAAGGACTATAGGAGGAAGTTAGGACTGTGCTTAGTTTGTGGAGATGCCTAGCATACTGCGAAGGATTGTCTGAGAGCCCGTAATGCTATTGTTGGAGCGCCAGCCCCGCTGCAGAGTAGAGCACCTGCCCCAGTTCAGAGAGGAGCTGCCGTTTGTGGACCACCCTTGGCGCCACAGAGGCAGATGTATCAGAGGGCAGTGCAACCCCAGAGGTCGGCATACACGATGACCGCTGTTGAGACTGAGGAGCTGGATGGAGTTATTGCAGGTATACTTCGAATCTAGACTTTCTTTTCGTAATATAGATCTTAATGTTTAGCTATGTTTGTTTACCTTGTTTACTAGAGTAGTGTTGTTGACCTTAGTCTCTTTACATCTTAGGCACCATTCTTGTGTTCTCCCACCCTGCCTTGGCTTTGTTTGACTCCGGTGCATCCATGTGCATTTTATCCCGGAGGTTCATAACAAAGCACTCCATTCCTACCCACGCACTTCCTAAGTGTTGGGACATCACCACAGGGAGCGGAGTGGTGACTGTAAATTTGGGTTGTCAATCGATCCCTTTGGTGGTCAGTGGACACGAATTATTTGCAGACTTCATTGTCCATGACCTACCGCACTTCGATGTCATTCTTGGCATCGATTGGTTGGGAGATTTTCACGCCTCGATCGACTGCCACAACAAGAGGGTTGTATTCCGGATTCCAGGCCATCCGGAATTCGAGTTCCGCAGTAGAGACGAGTCGCTTGGGCCCATCAGATTTCGGGCCAAGCCGGAGGTGCCGATTATTGCAGCCATGCAAATGGAGATGGAGATCGAACGACCAGCAGTCGTCAGAGACTTCGACGACGTCTTCCCAGAGGATATCTCGGGTCTGCTACCCGACAGAGCTCTAGAATTTGGTATTGACCTTATGCCGGGAGCGCAGCCGATATCGAAGGCGCCGTACCGTATGGCTCCCGCTGAGCTCGAGGAGCTGCGGAAGAAGTTAGATGAGTTGCTGCAGAAGGGTTTCATCCACCCTAGTGTGTCACCGTGGGGTGCACCAGTTTTGCTTGTGAAGAAGAAGGATGGGTCCCGCAGGATGTGCGTGGACTATCGAGGGCTGAATGCTGTCACCGTGAAGAATAAGTATCCGCTGCCGCGCATCGACGATATCTTTGATTAGCTTGGAGGTTCGAGAGTCTTCTCGAAGTTGGACTTGAGGAGCGGGTACCATCAGCTGAAGGTGAAGAAGGATGATGTTCCGAAGACAGCCTTCCGGACGAAGTACGGACATTATGAGTTCGTGGTTATGCCCTTCGGCGTGACCAATGCTCCAGCCATGTTCATGAATTTGATGAATTTGATATTCTACGACTTCTTGGATAAGTTTGTCGATGACATTCTTATTTACTCGAAGTCCGAGGAGGAGCACAGCTGTCATCTACGGACAGTGCTGGAGACGCCGAGGCGACACAAGCTTTATGCCAAGTATAGTAAGTGCGAGTTCTGGCTGGACAGAGTCGCGTTCCTGGGACACGTGGTGTCCGGTGATGGCATATCTGTAGATCCGGAGAAGGTCAGGGCAGTCAGGGATTGACCGACTCTGCAATCAGCGTCAGACATCAGGAGCGTCCTTGGTTTAGCAGGCTATTACCGACGATTCATCAAGGATTTCTCGAAGATTGCAGAGCCGATGACGAAGCTGACGAGGAAGGACGTGGAGTTTCTTTGGTCTGATGCTTGTGAGGAGGCCTTCAGTATCTTGAAGGTGAGATTGACCACAACACCGGTGTTGGCAGTACCGGATCGAAGCGGAGGCTTCGAAGTTTATTGTGATGCATCAGGGAAGGGCCTATGATGCGTCTTGCATCAGCATGGCCACGTGGTCGCGTATGCTTCTCGTCAGTTGAGGACCCATGAGAAGAATTACCCAACGCACGACCTAGAGTTGGCAGCGGTGATTTTTGCATTGAAGATCTGGAGGCACTTCTTGCTGAGTGAGAGCGTGAAGATCTTCACCGACCACAAAAGCTTGAAGTACATCTTTACGCAGAAGGAGCTCAACATGCGTCAGATACGATGGTTGGAGCTCATGGCTGACTATGAGATAGACTTGCAGTATCATCCGTGGAAGGTGAACGTAGTACCAGATGCCTTGAGTAGACTTCCTACTACGATGATGCATATTACCGACAGGAGGATTCAGCAGGAGCTGATAGAGATGGATTTGGAGGTTGTCCTACCTGGTGTAGTTCATTCATTCATGAATTTGCAGATTCAGTCCACGATCGTGGATCGGATCAAGGCAGCACAGGCAGGAGATCCAAAGCTGCAGAGGATCAGGAGGTAGGTTGAAGCTGGACTACGGACGGAGTTCGTGATTCATGAGGATGGTTCGCTGCGGTACGACAGCAGACTCTGTGTGCCTGCAGGAGATATTAGTGAGGAGCTGTTGAGCGAGGCTCATAGCTCGCCATATTCTATACATCCTGGAGGCACCAAGATGTATAAGGACCTCCGTCTGAACTATTGGTGGATTGGCATGAAGAGAAGTGTGGCACGGAGCATTGCCAAGTGTTTGATATGCCAACAGGTGAAGGCATAGCACCATCGTACGGCTGGTTTGCTACAACCGCTTCCTATTCCGGAGTGGAAGTGGTAACATATTACGATGGACTTCGTGACTGGTTTACCTTGGACCCCGAGGCAGAACGACACAGTTTGGGTGATCGTGGATCGGTTGACCAAGTCTGCGCACTTTATCCCATTCCGAGTAGGCCAGTCTACGGAAGCTTTGGCGAGGAAATATCTGGAGGTAAATTTCTTTTTACTTCTCTTTTAATTTCCTCTTTGAGTAAGTTGTGACGTAGACCGTGTGCGTGCAGGAGATTTTACGCTTACATGGAGTCCCCGTGAGCATCGTGTCTGACAGAGATACGAGGTTCACATCTCAGTTCTGGAGAAGTCTGTAGGAGAATTTGGGTACGAGTCTGAGTTTCAGCACGGCGTACCACCCGCAGACCGATGGCCAGTCCGAGCGGACTATTCAGATACTGGAGGATATGCTGCGAGCTTGTACGCTCGATTTGAAGGGATCTTGGGAGGACTATCTCCACTTGGTGGAGTTCTCGTATAACAACAGCTACCAGGCGAGCAATGGCATGACGCCGTTTTCTGCCTTATATGGGAGGAAATGTCGACCGCCACTGAGCTGTGATGACATTGGAGATCGGGAGCTGTTGAGTCCGGAGATGATAGTGGAAGCTGTGGATGTCGTGAGAGACATCAGGGAGAAGCTCAGAGTTGCGCATGATCGATTCAAACATTGGGCTGATGCCAAGAGGAGACCATTGGAGTTCCAGCCTGGAGATCACGTCTTCCTGAAGATTTCTCCAAATCGCGGAGTTATTCATTTTGGGAAGAAGGGAAAGCTGAGCCCGAGGTATATTGGGCCGTTTGATGTGCTGGAGCGTGTGGGATCGGTGGCCTACCGCCTTGCTCTGCCACCATCGTTGGAGGGCGTTCACGACGTATTCCATGTATCTCAGTTACGTCGGTATGTCAGTGATCCATCGCACACTGTGGATTTCTCAGAGATCACGGTCCGTCCGGACCTGACATATGACCAACAGCATGTGCAGATTTTGGACCGTCGACAGAAGCAATTGAGAAATAAGGTAGTCGACCTGGTGAGAGTGATGTGGCGTCACGGATCACCTGGAGAGTCCACTTGGGAGAGCGAGGAGGAGATGAGAGAGCGTTATCCTTTCATGTTTACTGATTAGTGTTGTTGATTCCGAGGACGGAATCTTTATTTTAGTGGGGTAGAATGTAACGGTCGCTTTCCAACATTATGAATTTTCTGCGTGCACGTGCTTTATCGTGCACGTATTTTATTTGGCTATTTCTGGTTTCCAAATTGTGCGATGTGGCATGCCGTTGTGACCGTGTGGGAGTGTAAAATTTTATAGTAATTTTTGGGAGCGTCATTTCACGGCTCGTTTTCTCGCAAAACGACTTCGAACGATGGGGGCGTTTTAGTCAATTGGCTCAAAACGCCGCTTCCAATTTTACATAAATTTTTGGTAGGCGTTACGCATGATCAGGCTCTGTAGAACTGTGCGTCTCGTCTCCGCGATCGCCTCGGTATTTTCGGATTATTTTTCGGACGTCCGGTTTGAGAAATATCGCTCGGATAAATCTCGACCGTCGATTTCCCGATCAATTCAAATTCGAATCGGTGACAAATCTGGCAATATCTTTTGAATTATTTCATGATTTGTTTCCTAACTGTTTTCTATTTGCCCCTAGGCTTAACCCTGGTTGCATCCCCTCCCTCTCTCTACCTCCCACACTTAATCCTATTTTTCCCTAGGTGAATATAAAAATTGATATTATAAAAAAACCCTAGTTTAGTACCCTCATTCACGTGCAGCTAAAGACCTAGGGCAACTCAAAATTTTCAGTCGCCATCGATTATTTTTCCCTCACCCGCAACATACCTCTCCCTCTCCCTCGTCTCTCTCGCAGCACACTCACCGACCCCCGCACCCGACTTCCGATCGCCACCCTCGACCCGTCGTTGCTGCCCCACGACGCCGGAGGACCGTCGCAGCTCCGTGACCCCGCCTGAAGTCGTCGCCGGAGCCTCGTACAGCCGTGGTGGGACCGAAAAGGTGCTCTCTCTCAAGCGCAAGAGTCCGTACAAGTAGTAAAATCTGGGAGTCCAGATGTCGAATCCACGGGAAGAAATCTGTTGCAACCACAATTCAAATCAAATAGAAATCCTACGAAAAGAAACTAACCACTTCGATAATGATGATGGTGATGGTGATGTGAACACGTGAAAAATGCGAACAAAGAAATTCGTGTACGAAAATACCTATAAAGAGTATGCACATGGTATGTGTTCGTTAGGATCAACGATTCGTATTAATTTGGTTGATGAATACATCACAATGAATTCTCTTTTTGAGAGCAATTCACCGGGAAAAATATCCAATATAACTCAATGAATTCTCCTTTTGGGAGCAATTCATCAGAAGATGCCCTTTTGGGGGTTCAAACACAATATTCAAAAAGATCGTCGCTAAAACTATAATACGATATGAAACTCTCTTTTGGAGAGATCAAAACTACGATATGAAACTCCCTTTTGGGGAGATCAAAACTCACCCTTTTGGGGCGATCATCAACTAAATTAATTCTTTTGGAATCTAAAAAAGTCGATTTACGGACAAAGATTACAATTTTAGCGACGTTTAACGATTTAGCACATGGAATACAACCAAACTAACACAAATCATAGCCCCTAACTACTCCATACCAAGCACAACAGAGATTTAGCTACTCATAATATCAGAATAAACAAGTTCCATAGCCAAATACATCAAGATTATAGCAAAATACGGTAGAAAAAGCACTAAATAAGGAGTTTAAGTTAAGAATTCATCACCAAATATCCTTGAAAAGACATCAAAACTCTCTGGAAATAAGAAAATAGCCTCTGGAATTTTACAGAATTTTTCAGGGGGAGAATACGGCTTCTAGAGCCTCCAATACGCTCAAAATACGCACCCAATCTGCTTGAATACGCCCAAAAAACCCTAAATACGCTTATATAATAAGATTGCGGGTTTGGGTTGCTTAACGGGTTTAAAACCGCAATAAATTCGCGCCCGCATCATCCAGGCCGCACATCTAAGTCGGAGCAAACAACGTCCGTTGATCCAAGCGGGATCTGCCTTGGTGATGCCACGTGTGCATCAATTTTCGTGTACGGCCCGCTCCGCATCCGAATTCGCATCGCCTTCAATCCTGGCCGTTCAATGAAGATCCTACGCTCAGATCTCGGCCGCTTCAAGTTCGGATCGGAGTAACTATAGCCCGTAGGATGTTCAACCGACGCTCCAGATCGCGCCACGTTGCCCAGCTATGTTGCTTCGATTTTAATTTGCAGGGAAGCTCTCAGCCGTTGGATTGACATCCGACGATCCGCAGGCGACCACGTCGCCCTCATCAGTTTCAAAACGCGGGTTGCTTTTCCATCGTTGGATCGTACGTAGACCGACCGGATGATGCCACGTCGCCCCGCCTATCGCTGATTACGAATTCGAATGCGGGATGAGTGTCGGCCGTTGGATCTTCATCTCACGGGTCTGAATCGGCCACGTCACCCATCTGATTGAAGTTGAAAGCACAACGATCTGCGTTCGTTGTATCCGTTCGATCACGATCGTGCGGTCAACAAAGTGCCGCGTCGTCTCATAACTGGGAGCCGTCTGATGCGAGCGGGAATCGCTGGATGGCCGCCACGTGTTCATCAAGATTCGTGCTAACTTTATTTTAATTCCAATAAATGGTATTCTGCATTCAAAAATACACAGTAATTAGCACAGATCTCAGAAAAATACGAATAAATAGTCGTTGGAATTGTGAGATCGATACGGTGCTAGGAAAAATATAATAAGTGCAGAAATACTTCGTTAAATGCTGTTTTGTGCTTAAATAGTGTGTTTTCTCTAATAAATAAATGTGTAGAAAATACGTATGAAGTAGAGAACAATGTAGTATCACATGAGCACAAAATAGGGCTAAATGGGGGGTTAAATATGTAATATTGAACCCGAATCAAGCCGCCTGTGACCCCCGACGTCACCTACGATTTCGTCGGCGCCTGCACAGCGGCGACCCCACGGTCCACGCGACCCCCGACCACCCCGGAGCCCCGTCCGCTACCCTTGGCCACTTCAACAGCCTGACGACGGCCTTTCCTCGCCGCAGCAGCCACGGCAGCAGCCCTACGGCTGCTGCTCGTTTTTCCGACCACCGCAGTAGCCTCCCCGACTGCCGGAGGATCACCTCCGACCCTCTCCAAGCTGCTGCCGCCTTTCACGTCCCTTGCAGCCCTCGGCTGACCCCGGTGACGTCAACACGACGTGTTGATCCGTAGCTAGCTGTTTTGGTGGCCGCTTGACGCCGTCAACGTCACCTACGGACCACTACCAGGATTGTCTTCACTGTCCATCATCCCTACTCGTTGCTCACGCACTTCGTCCACTACCCGGACGAGTCTCGCTACGCTACCCGTAGCCGAGACGTCGTAGACGACACAGAGTTTCTACCGTTCAGACGCTACGTCCGCACTACTCCAGACACCGGAGAGGTTAGTTCCCGAAACTCGTAGCGCAACCCAAACCGTAGCCAAAACTGAAAACCTAACTAAAAACGGCAACTTAACACATTAAATTTAATTTCTGCTCTCTTAAAACGATGTGGAACTATAGACCGACGATCGGACTTTTGACTATGCACATAGGATAGAATCGTCGGATAGGCTGATCGGACAACTTGACTCGTGACTGTTAGGGTAGCCACGTTCAACCTAGAAATGAACTTAAATATGAATTTCTAAAATCGTGACCTGACACCGTCGCCGTGACTGTTTCAGACGGACTGCGGACGCGACGACTGGACGAGACGCCCCGGACGGACGACACACTCGCCACCGTAGGCAAGTGTATCCACTTGCGTTTTTGACCGCGTCTTGGTCTTAAATTGTTAGAACTGTTAGACTGTGAGTGTTTAGATCCGGACGTGAAATGATAGCGTCTGGGTCACCCTGACGACTTAGACTTGACGACGAAGTCTAAGTCCGACGAACAACAACTTGTAACACCTTAGGATTATCTTGTGTATGCGTGCGTGTGGACACCCTAGAATAACTCTCCCGTACACTGGTCGTGTCTTATCACTGTTACACAAAAAGCCTTCGGGCGTTTCAGATGCTCTCCTTACGGGAGTGATCTCCGTGATACAAAAGCCTTCGGGCGTTTCAGATGCTCTCCTTGCGGGAGTGATCTCCGTGATACAAAAAGCCTTCGGGCGTTTCAGATGCTCTCCTTGCAGGAGTGATCTCCGTGATACAAAAAGCCTTCGGGCGTTTCAGATTCTCTCCTTGTGGGAGTGATCTCCGTGATACAAAAAGCCTGCGGGCGTTTCAGGTGCTTCCCTAGCGGAAGTGATCTCTGTACTTCTTATCCTGAGTTCTGGGGTTTGGGGTAGGGTTGAGCGTGCGCACGGGGAGAGGGTCTAATCCCCCTCAACCCGTAAGGCGTGAACCCTTCGTGTCGTGTCGTGTCATGTCCGACTTGTCTTGTCTATCTTCGTCTTGTCCTGACACCTTTAGGTTAGTCCCGTAGTCGGTAGCACACGCTACGACTAGTGCCTGCTACGCTTTACTTTCCCGCTACGTTACTTCTTTTGTTACTTTGTTGTAACCCCAGCATGCTAATCAACCAGTAAAACGATGTTTAATAGTTCAGTACACTTGCAGTAGAGTCCGACTTTCTGTTGTAGACTTTACCTGACGTACAGTTCCTTTCTTTGGTGTTGTACGTCAGGTGTCGAGCCGGAGTATGACGACCAGACCGAGCTACCCGAGGACGTAGAGCCGGAAGACGTCGATCCTGAGTACGTGCCCGAGGACGACCAGAGTTAGAGATCCACACTGCTGATCCGGAGGTTCCATCTTAGTTGTTGGGTGCGTAGCACCTTTTGTTTTCCTGTCTAGGTTGGGTGCTTGCACCGGTAGTTTCCTTTTCTGCAGTTGTAGCCCTGCGGGCGTTTTAGACTCTCAGTACTTTGGATATTTAATTTGGAATAAAATGACTGTCTTTCTTTTTTGTACTTTTATTGTTCTGTACTAACATGCAGGGACCTGTACCTTCGACTTGGAGTACCACACAGACGCTTATTGGGTCCGGGCTTCTCGCCCCGGCCTAAGCGGGCCTTAGTCACGCTTCGCCTCCGTTGTTTTGGGAAGCGGGGCGTGACAAAATGTGGACGACTTCTTGGGCCAGCTCTTTAACTTTCCAGCAGTCATAATATGTAAAAACTTGTCAAGGTCATCTCCTGTTGACTCTCCGAATGCTGGCACTGACTGAGAGCATTTCCATTCTAACAGTTTATTCAGCACAGAGGGAGAGAAGGAAATGATCTTCCCTCTCACATAACTTCTGAAACCCCATCGTGAAGAAGCATCACTTGCAGACTTGGGCAAATTACAATAAAACTCACGCACCAACACATGATAGTAAACACTGAAGCAAGTGGCAGCATGAAACAACCCGATGTCTTTAAGAATTGATACCATCTGATGCAGAGTTCTTGGACCTCTTGGAAGGAGAAGCAGCTGTATTACTTGTAGGAGTAGAGTGCTTTCTATGGGTAGATCGAGCCTTCCGCATGAACGATGATAAGGGAGTATCATCTGGAGCAGCAGCTTCACATGTTGCATCCATTGTTGCAACATTTTGTGCAACATTATGATCTTCATCTCGAGACTGCAAAGAGTCAGTCTCGACAGCAACTTCAACATTGGTATCAGCATGATCTACACCAGCCTCAGAAGAAGTATTTGGCATTGCACAGCCTTCAACATTTTCCACCCCAACAGACCTCAAAGTTTCCCCAACGTTATCTCCATCAACTGAACTCTGAGCATGAGCTTCTACACCATCATGAGGTGAGATCAGTTCTGAAGGACATCAACACAGTCATTAAGACTACCGACATCATCATTAGACATTCTTATGGTTTTCGCCTTCAGGCACACTCTGAACATTATCATCCACACACATTGGAGAAGGAATAACAGGTTCCTTTTCCAGAGCTGGGTCAACAGGACTAGCTCCAGTATAGGCCCCTTCCTTAAGGTCCACATTCTCATCCAACATCTCAAAATATGGGTCATCTGTACCCTCAGTGTCCTTGGGGCAAGATGTAGCATCATCAGCCCCCTCAGTCTCAGACTTCTCAACAGATACATACGATTCAGAATCAGAGATGTCAATGATTTCAGATATTCTTACGAAAACTTCTGGATTCCATGTTCGAATGACAATCTTGCGGTCTCGGGGCACCTCCACACTCATCACCTTGCCCAAAATCTTCTTTCGCATAAGTTTATCAAAGTGAATGTGTGAGACATCTACCCAAAAGAGGTCTAACCTCCTTCCAGTTTTGTGCAAATACCAGAACCAATCTTGAATCGTGACATGTGCAGGAAATTCTTCATCATCATAAAATTCATCTTCCAAGGGTTTTCGAAGAAGAGGAATTTCGAAAATTGCGGAAAAACTCACTAACTCCAAATTCGAAAAACCATGAGAATGCATGTCACTGTGAGAACCAGAAGATTGAGATGGAGAATTAATACCACTGGAGGACCCACGCGAAGAACGTGGAATCACTCCCTTCCGTTTGATAGGAGGAGGAGCGGACGGGGGAGCACAGTTCCACACTGAGGCGGTCCGACGAGAAAACCTTCGTGGAGTCTGTGATGATTTTTCTTTACGGTCTCTTGCCATATCTGAACAAGGAGAGGAAAATTCCACACGAGCAAGAAGAAGGCAAGAACCCTAGAGAACCAGCTTGGAGGATCTTGGAAAGATTTGATTTGAGGGAGAATAAAAGAATAGCGCCTTGGGAACTAAAAGTGGAACAGAAGAAAATAAATAACGGTTAAAGGTAATTAGAAGATAACTAACCCAATAGCACTAGACCGCCCATTCCACAAAATGTTGCAACTTGATGTTGCAACAATTTTCTCAACACAGTGTTCAACATCAGATATGACACAGCCCTAGGGCTTGTCGCAATTCTTCAAACCTGGCAGAATCTAAGGGCTTCGTAAAAATATCCGCTAATTGATTTGATGTAGCTACATACTCCATGACAAGAGACTTCTTCTCGACTAACTCTCTGATGAAGTGATGGCGAATGTCGATGTGTTTCGTTCTATAGTGCTGAACTGGGTTCTTGGAGATGTTTATAGCACTCTGATTATCACATAGAATAGTCAGAGTTCCTTGTTCCAATCCATAATTTGTCAACATTTGCTCCATCCATAAGAGCTGAGTGCAACAACTCCCTGCTGCGATACACTCAGCCTCTGCCGTAGATAATGAAATGTAGTTCTGTTTTTTTACTATACCAGAAGACTAGGTTTTTCCCCACATAAAAGCATCCTCCGGTAGTGCTCTTTCTTTCATCAGTATTTCATGCCCAGTCTGCATCGCTGTATCCCGAAATTAAAGTGTTTGTATCCTTGGTGTACCATATACCATAGTCTGCCATCCCACTGACATACCTGATAATCCTCTTCACAACAATGATATGAGATTCTTTGGGACATGCTTGATAGCGGGCACAAACTCCGACACTGAAGCTGATATCCGGCCTGCTAGTTGTCAAATACAAAAGACTGCCTATCATGCTTCTGTATAGAGTAACTTCAACATCTTTTCCTCCTTCGTCCTTGGATAGTTTTTCAGAAGTGGACATGGGGGTGCGCACATGTCTTGCACTTTCCAAACCGAATCTCTTAACAAGGCTCTTTGCATATTTGCTTTGTGATATGAATAGACCATCTCCACACTGTTAAACTTGAAGCCCAAGGAAAACATTCAACTCACCTACCATGCTCATTTCAAACTCCTTTTGTATGAGGGTGATAAACTCACGTACCAACTGTTGTGACGTTGACCCGAAGACTATATCATCGACATAGATCTGTGCTACCATAACGCTTGATCTTATCCATTGAACAAACAAGGTTTTATCAGCTCCTCCTCTTTTATACCCCTTTTTAAGAAGATATGTAATTAATCTCTCGGACCAGGCCCTCGGTGCTTGTTTCTGTTGGATATGGAAGACGTTTGTACACCCTTGTGGGGGATGTACGAGGGAATACGGACCTCGAACGTCGCGTACACGAAGTCGTGTGCAAAGGGAATCTGTTCCCTTGCGGAGAGGATCTATGGATGAGTAGGAAAGTCGCTTTATATATGCATAAGTGCATGCGACATATGGCTAATAAAGGGGGAATATCTTAAGCATATGTCGTACCATGCATATGGTACAACTTAAGCTTATAATGTGCCATGTATCATGGTACACCTTAATTAAATTGTTCCAAAGGAATAATTTACCCTAAAATAACTACCTTGGGGGCTATAAATAAGACCCAAGGGTAAGCCATTTCTTACACCTTTTTGCATGGCATTCATGCATGCAACTTCATTCTAGCGAAGCTCTGCAGAAATCCTTTCTCTTCCTCTATCCAAGTTCTTAATCTAAAATAGAGATTTAGATTGTGGATTAGTAGCCTTACTCCGTTCGTGAGAAGACTCGATCCGTCGTGGCGAATCCGAAGGCAAAGTTCCGAGACTACCGTTCCGCATACGCAAGCGTAAGTCTCAACTTTAATTATCGATCCTAACTCTGTTTTGGCAGGATCCAACAGTTTCAACCCGTAAAGCGCCTTCTTCAATCTGTAAACATGGTTCGAAAGAAAAGGATCTGCGAAGCCTTTTGGTTGTTCAACATATACTTCTTCATTCAGAAGCCCATTCAAGAACGTGCTCTTCACATCCATTTGGTGTAGTTTGAAATTCAGACTACACGCAACTGCCAACAGTAATCTAATGGATTCCAACCATGCGACTGGAGCGAATGTCTCATCAAAGTCAATTCCTTCTACTTGGGTATAACCTTGAGCCACCAGACGGGCTTTGTTGCGAGTAACATTTCCCTTCTCATCCGTTTTGTTCTTGAAGATCCATTTTGTTCCGATGACATTTGTTCCTTTAGGTCTCTCCACTAAACTCCAGACATCATTTCGTTGAAATTGGTTCAACTCCTCTTGCATGGCCGAAACCCAGAATTCATCAACAATGGCTTCCTTCACATTTTTGGGTTCAACAGTAGAGAGAAAACAAGCATACCCGGCAAGATCTCTGTAGTTAACACGGCTAGCACCTCTTGTCCGGCGACTGTCATGTACATCACCAATGATTAGCTCCGGAGGATGATCGCGTATAACTTTCGTGATTCCCTCAATATCTTGAGTATCTTCAACCTCTACTTGTGTCATCTCAGTGGTGGTTGTATCTTGTGTTGCAATATTTTGTTCAACATTGTTCTGATTAGTCTTGATTGTTGCAACATCATTTTCAACACGAACCTCCCCATCCGTACTGTCTTCTTGAATGTCATTTTCTCCACTTAAAATGGTCTCTCCCTGATCAAAATCATCCATCACCACATTGATAGATTCCATCATAACGTCAGTGCGTTGATTCAACACTCTGAAGGCACGACTCCTTGTAGAATACCCTAGGAAGATTCCTTTGTCACTCTTGGCATTGAACTTCCGTCTCGGTGTACGATCTTGCAAGATGTAGCATTTGCTTCCGAAGATATGGAGGTAGGACACATCAGGCTTCCTACCTTTCCAGATCTCGTAGGGGGGTTTCTCAGTCCTTGGCCGAAGATAGACTCTGTTGATTGAGTAGCAAGCGGTATTAATAGCTTCAGCTCACCACTTAACATTAACATCTCGAGGATTCAGCATAACTCGTGCCATTTCTTGAAGTGTGCGATTCTTCCTTTCAACTACTCCGTTTTGTTGAGGAGTCTTTGGCACCGAGAACTCATGTCCTATACCATGTGCTTCACAAAATTCAGAGAAAGAGTGATTCTCAAACTATTTTCCATGATCACTCCGAATCCTGATGATCTTGCCAATGTTGTCTCCTTTTTCAACTTGAAGGCAGGTGCACAATCTCTTAAACGCATCAAATGTATCCGATTTCTCCTTAAGAAAATCAACCCAAGTGAACCGAGAAAAATCATCAACACATACAAAATGTACTTCTTACCTCCCACGCTAGTTTCTGATGTGGGTCCAATCAGGTCCATGTGCAGCAGCTCCAGATTTTTTGAGGTGGTGATAATCTGAATTTGCTTGTGACTCACCTTCTTCTGCTTTCCCAGTTGGCATGATTCACACACCCCTTCTTTCTTCTCGGTTAGGATTGGCATTCCACGAACAGCTCTGGCTTGAGAGATCGTCATTAAGGTCTTGAAATTGACATGACCCAGTTTCTGATGCCACTGTTCAGAAACGTCAATAGTGATATTGAAACACCTGTTGAGATCTTGCAGAAGATAGCAGTTGTCGTTTGACCTCTTTCCGATAAGAATACAGACAGTATCCCCATTGAAAACAAGACATTCATCTTTGTTAAAGCGGACTAGTAATCCTTGATCACACAACTGACTGATACTGATGAGATTGGCCTTTAAGTTCTCTACATGCATCACGTCTTTTAGCTTCAGAGATCTTGTCACATTCAGATTCCCTTTTCCAACAACCCTGCTTCTCTGACCATCACCAAACGTAATATGACCTTTGTTGCCGGAAGTATTCTCGGACAGAAGTCCATTGTTCCCCGTCATGTGTCGAGAGCATCCACTGTCAAAATACCACAGATTTTCAGAGAAAGTAACCAATGAAGTGTATGCCACCATACTTACCAGCTCAGATTTCTTAACTCATTTCATGTTTGTTCGCTGGTTGGGATGAGCAACATTTCTACCTTCATTCCAGTGCTTCATGCGTCTGAAACAACTCCAGTCATAGTGTCTAACTTGTCTACAGTAGTTACATATCGGTCGCATGGATGTTGAACCTTTTGTTGGACCCTTTATTGAACCTTTTCTTTTCTTCTCTCTTGACTTGTCCTCGTTTAGCTGACTCTGTTTTTCATGCTCCTTAGTAATGAGAACACTTCTAGTTTTGAAGGTATGTAGATGACTCCCTCTGTGGTATCCAGCTCATGTTCGATCTCCAGACACCTTACCCATGTTAAGGATGTCATCAAGTTTAGATTTTCCGGAGTTCCATCTATTGAGGGTGCTTTCCGCCTTCTCAGCTCTGAGCAGTGTTCTCTTCAAGCTATTCTCAAGATTTCGGAGACTTAATTCTGTCTTCAACAGTTTGATTCGAGTCTCATCCTTCTCACTTCTCAGCTTGGAACATTCATCTTTCAACTTCTTGTTTGCTGCACAGATATCCATCCATTTGTTGAACATAATTTGATAAGCTGAGCGGATATCCTCTTCACCAACATCTCCTTCACTTTCACTGTCAGATTCGACCTCGGTGTCGTATGTTGTACTATTTGTTACAACATCATGTATCACATTTCCTTGTTTAAGACTAGATGTTGAAGCAAATGTTGTAAGATTATGTTCAACATGACTGGAAGAATTATACTCAGACTTGTCTTTCAGGGTGGCAGTGAATGCAACATAGTTGCTAGTTATGACTTCATCTTCCACACTTCCTTCAGAATCTTCATCGCTCCAGGTGCTGGCTAGAGATTTCCCTTTTTGCTTCTTAAGAGTGTTGGCACATTCGGCCTGTATATGACCAAATCTTTCACATTGTATTCCCTTTCTCTTGGTTTTAGAATCATACCTCTAAGTAGGGCGACTAGCAATCTTTTTCCCGGCAGGAGGACCTGACCGCAGCACCTTATTTGCAGTTTTGAAATTCTGACCTCTATTACTGATCTTCCTCATTATCTTACTGAAGTTTTTGGTGAGTAATGCAATATCATCTTCAAGATCCAACTCGTTATCAGATTTGGAAGATTCACTCGCTTCAGCTTTTAGAGCAACTCCCTTCTCCCTTCTGTTTTGCTTGAGATTCATCTCATAAGTTTGCAGAGAGCACATGAGTTCATCTAGTCTCATGGTGGATGTGTTTCTTACTTCTTCTATCGCAGCAATTTTAGCAGAAAATTTTTCGGGTAGGGACCTCAGCGTCTTTTCCACTAACTTCTTTTGAGAGTATTTCTTACCCAGTTGAAATGCCTGGTTGGCTATATCCTTTAATCTTCCATTGAATTCTGCAACTGTCTCGTTTTCATTCATTCTCAGATTTTCAAACTGTGAAGCGAGCATTTGCAGTTTAGAAGCCTTAACAGTGCTGGTCCCCTCATGCACATTTTGAAGAATGTCCCAGGCTTCTTTTGCGTGCTCACATGTTGATATAAACTTGAACTACTCTTCATCGACTACAATGAAGATGGCATTCACTGCTTTTGAGTTTCCTAATGCTGCATGCTCCTCTTCAGGATTCCAGTCTCTCACGGATTTGATACATTCCTTGCCTTCCTTGTTAACTTCAGTCGGAGGACTCCATCCTTCAACCGTAGCCACCCAAGCTTTTTCATCCAGGGACTTGATAAAGGCTCGCATGCGTGACTTCCAATATATGTAATTGGATCCGGTGAGTAAGGGAGGACGAGTAACAGAAGCACCTTCTTTGGTATTCATGATGAGCGTACTGACACACAAAATCACACCCACTTTGATCGAACAAAGTAATGCGGATGACCTGCTCTGATACCAAATGAAATTCAGTACGCAGTAATGAATCTTAAATCAGTGAAACAACACACATCAATCAGAGACACACAAGACTTGGTATCGCAGTTCGGTGCGCACACCTACATCTGCGGGGCCACGTCCAGAAAAATAGAATACTTCACTATAATAATCAGAGAATACAAACTCTAATAATCACGCTTCTATAAGGAGGAACACACTCCCCCTTAATACAAACCGTGAGGGGTGATCGCAATCAACCCCGTGAAGTATTCTTGGCAAGCTCCCCTTACCAGCAAGCTCCCCTTGCACCACCGACTAGATCAACTCCCTTGATCCTACGTGCGTAGTCGTCGGCCTCCCTCCCGGAGTTTTTCACAGAACTTTTATCTCAAAGTCCGTACCCTAGCCGTCACAGCTGTCAAACCCTCATAGCATGCACTCCCCGCAATCCCAGGTTCAATCAGCAAGAATCCAATCAAATCAGTTTCGGCTAAGCAACCACAAAATCTGCAACTCTCAACAAAGTATGAGATCCCCCAAAATCCGCAGGAGTCCGTTGCAGAAATATCGTTGGCTAAAATCTCTCCAACCGTCTTTCAATAAACTAAACGAGAGATATAAATAGCCAATCAAATATTTAACAATATGTAACCAACATAAATACCTGAACTGTTAAAGATAGGAACTTGAGATTGCGAGATTTCCAAACTCGGATCCAAGAAAACCGCAATCAATCAATGACGTAAATAGACACATCATGTTGAACATTATAGTGCAACATAATGTTCAACAATACTTCCAACATAGAGGGCTGAGTCGATTCACTCCTTCATATTACTGTAGCTCGGGTGCAACATAACGTTCAACAAAAGACCCAACATCTTCCAGATAAACCGTCTTATAACTTCAAGATAGTAAAGAGCAAACGACGATTATCAGAGTGCCACTTATGACAATGCAATCATCAATGCAAACATGAATAAAACCTAACAGATACCAACTATTGGGGAAAACTATACCTCACAAACCACAAGCAAGAAACATGTGTGATTCTTTCCGGAAGCACCAACAAACTCGATGAATATATGGATAGAAAAAATAGCAAGAACAAGAACCAATCACCACATAAGCAATAAATAAAGATTCGATCAAAACATAGAGGACACGAACGATTTACGCTCGTTCAGTCTCACCAACGTGATGAGACCTATGTCTAGCATTTCGTTGTCAATAGGAATCCACTAGATCAGAGATGAATCGTTTGCAAGTTGATTACACCTGGCACCTTTAGATCTCCTCCAAAAAAAGTGAAAGTATAGTGATATTTGAGTCTAGCACTCTAGATCTCAAACTATCTCACGCTCACATAATGAAAGATTCTCTCAAAGCCCAAGAAACAAGACCATCTCTCTCTAGAATTGTAGTCGTCGTCGAATCTTCTTGATGCGCCGTATTCTTGGTGTTCTTAACATAGGAATCTGTCCTTAGGGTTGTAGAAGCCGTTTAAGTCATGGTCGTTTGATTTGATCATGTATCAAATCAACGGCTCAAAACAAAACCTGTTTCAAGTCGAAACCAGTGATCATGTCAATTGTGCTGCTCAAAACCTAGAGACTCTGCCAACACGACACGACCGTGTCCACCTATGAAGTAAATTCGACATGATTGTGTCATTGTGCCTAGGATGCTCTATCAAGTCTGCACAATCGTGCCAACCTTATAGTGAGGTTGACACGATCATGTCATACCCATACAATGAGTTTGAAGAATAAATTTAACAAAAGGTTCATCGATCGTTGTTTGATGCTGTGATTTATCTCAAAAGAAATTAAGTAAAGGTGTTTTAAATATAGAGATCCAAAGATACATAAATATCTAACCAAAAGCACCATAAATTAGCTCATAAACTCAAAAAAAAAGTGTTTAATTTGATGGATCTATTTTCAAGCTTCCAAATAAATTTACTTATATGGAATATTATTGGAAATTTACCCAAATAGTTGAGCTTAACAACAATCATGTTGATTTCACTTGAGCTCAACATCCTACATCCCTTCATCTATATGTGTGTGTGAATGTGCATATGCAAGTGCATGTCGGTATGATTAGATGCGCAACCAGAATTTATATTTTGCACTGGGCAAAGATAAAGATGATACAAATATTAATATTTGAACATACTATTGGCTTTCTACCACGAGCTTCACGATAAACAGAGGTCAACATATAAATAAAGACATGAAATCTCTATTAAAAATCAAGGAAAGATATCAAAAAAACATTTTATATTAAAATAAATACCAACTTCAAAACCCAGTTTTGCAACATATAAAACAAAAATGTTGCAATTATGCAAAATATGCAAAGGGCATAAACGTGCAAGCAACTTCCTACGCTTAGAATATTGACGGGGTCGTAAATTATTAACCTTGCAATCATCATCCTGCAACTTGAATGTTACCAGGATCAAATATTTAAAATGTTAACTAAAAGTTTTAAAAGAAAATCGGAAAAATAAAATTGTGGTAAACATTTACGTCGCCAAGCGTTGAAAAGCGTTGAAACGAAGACTTATAGTTTGTGAAATGGACGTGTTCTTTGAATGTCACCTCTGATCATATTGCGAGAAAAGGTGAATGTGATTAAAAAACAAGAGACAGATACAAATAGAGAGTTGGATTTGGATGTGGATTTCCAAATCCCAATGAAAAATAGTGGACAGATCAACACTATTTGGCCTCTCAACATATAAAATGGTTGGATTGTCAGCTTGAAGTCCAAGTGATGAATACAACTTTTCAAATCCAAAACTAAATTTAATAATGGTTGAGTTCTAAATCTGATGTGGCATCCAAGTCATATGATCAAATCTTAGTTGAATAAACCCACCCCCGACTATATTTTACGCTTGCTTCTTTAATTGGGAAAATTGTTTGATAATTACTAAATAATTATTAATGATTTATATTAAAAGATATTTATGAATAGCTCTTAATATAAATTATAAATAAATTATATTTTTATTCGGATCATAAAAATCTAAGAACAAAGACAAATAAATAAAAAAATCGTGCAATTTTAAATATAGGAATGTGGCGGTGTGCTGACAGCACAAGAAATTTTCTTGTGATGTTAGTATTTTCACCCCCAAAAAAGTTTTTTTTTTGAATTTTTTTAAACTGTTCTACAACTTGTTGGCTACATTCCCACCAATTTTCAAGTTAAGCCTCGGCGGGTTGACGTCCTCCTCGATCTACAAAATGAGGAACTCAACAGGGGGTCAGGTCTGGGACCCGAACAGATCTCCTCCGATGTCTAAGTTAGCGTCTGACTAAATAGGGGCTCGGTGGGGCTAGGTCCAACCTGCTGGCAGGCCGTACGCTAGTCCTCTGATCGAGCTGTGGAGGAGAAGAATAATATTTGGTGGAGTATGAGTATTTGGGCTAGCTTCATTATAGATCTCCGAGCCTCCCCTTGAGATGATGCCCCCTCCCCTTCATATACGTGAGCCACATGTTGTAATGGGCAATGATGAGACCTTATTGCCATCATTGATGTGGACATACTGATTAGGAAATATTGACTACCATAATCATGCCCATTTGATGAAGGGATAAATGGCATGATGGGGGGCCATGATTGCTGGAGTGATGGCTTTGAGCCACTGCCATAATTGGCGAGTGCTCCCTCGATTTAGGGGAACGATTTCCTCAACCACGGATAGTGGACGGCCTTTCAGGCCTTCATCTCGGGTGAGTGGTGCGACCCGCCTATAAGGTCCTTGGGCTAGAGCCCAAGGTCGTAGTGTGTCGAGTGACTAGTCGTGGTTGACTTGGTTTCCCTTGGCCCAGTCAGAGGGTTGTATCAATTGCCCCCATCTTTCGAGCTCTACTGTTACAGTGGTTGAGGTCGGGTGATGTAGTATGAGAGAGAGAAGTGGCATCTTTTGAAAGTTTGGTTCGGCTTGCAAAGTCGGCTAGGGTCAATATTGGTCGGCCCAAGAAATTCGTCGGTTCGCTGGGGGTAGCCCCCAGCCTTATGATCGACTGGTTTGTTTGGTGGCGAGGGGAGTAGCCCTTCGACTTACTGCCCACGAAGAGGTGGGTCGGCCCGCTGGGGAGTGGCCCCCAGCCTTCCGGTCAATATGTTTGTTCGGTGGAGATGGGAGTAGCCCTGTAACTTACGGCTAATGCGAAGATGGACCACATTCGTTCAGTGGCTAGGGGGTAGCCCCACAAATAACGACCGACAAATAAGAGGTCGGCCTGGTAGGGGAGTGGCCCCCAGTCTTACGGTTGATAAGTGGTCCGCCTGCTAGGGGAGTTGCCCCAGACTTACAGTCGACATGTTAATCGGCCTACTCGGGGAGTTGCTCCCAGCCTTACGGTCGACAGGTTGATCGGCCTGCTGGGAGAGCTACACACAGTCTTACGGTCGATCAAATGATCGGCCTGCTAGGGGAGTTGCCCACAGCCTTACGGTCAATAAGTGGCCGGTCTGCTTGGAGGTTGCCCTCAGCCTTACGGTCGTCAGGTTGATCGGCCTGCTGAGGGAGCTACCCCCAGTCTTACGGTTAATCAAATGATCGGCCTACTAGGGGAGTTGCCCCCAGCCTTACGGTCGATAAGTGATCGGCCTACTGGGAGAGTTGCCCCTAGCCTTACGGTCGACAGGTCGATCGGCCTGTTAGGGGAGCTACCCATAGCCTTACGACAAACTGATGAGTCGGCCTACTGGGGGAGTTTCCCCCAGCCTTACGGCAAACCGTTCAGGTCGACCTACTGGGGGAGTTGCCTCAGCTTTATGACAAACCGTTCAGGTCAACCTGGTGGGGGAGTTGCCCCCAACCTTACCTTACGACAAACCGATGGGTTGGCCTGTTGTGGGAGTTCCCCCAGCCTTTCGGCAAACTGATCAGGTCGGATTGCTGGGGGAGTTGACCCCAGCCTTACGGTCTATAAGTGGTCGGCCTGTTGGGGGTTGTCCCCAGCCTTACGGTTGACAGGTTGATCGGCCTGTTGGGGGAGCTACCCCCAGTCTAACGGTCGATCAAAAGATCAGTCTGCTGGGGGAGTTGCCCCAGCCTTACGGTAGACAGGTCGATCGGCCTGCTGGGGTAGCTACCCATAACCTTACGACAAACCGATGAGTCGGCCTGTTGGGGGAGTTGTCACAGACTTACGGCAAATCGTTCGGGTCGACTTGCTGGGGGAGTTACCCCCAGCCTTACAACAAACCAATGGGTCAGCCTACTGGGGGAGTGGCCCCCAGCCTTACGGCAAACCGATGGGTCGGCATGCTAGGGGAGTTGCCCCGGCCTTATGACAAACCGATCGGGTCGGCATGCTGGGGGAGTTGCCCCCAGCCTTACAACCGATCCAGGTTTAGTCTTCCTGCTGAGGGGTGGTCATCAGCCTTACGACAAACCGATCGGGTCGGCTTGCTGGGGGAGTTGCCCCAGCCTTACAACCGATCTGGGTTTGGTCAGCCTGCTAAGGGAGTGGCCCTCAGCCTTAAAGCAAACCGATGGGTCGGCCTACTGAAGGAGTGGCCCCAGCCTTACAGCCAATCTGAGTTTGATCAGCTTGCTGGAGGAGTGACCCCTAACCTTATGGCCGATCCCAGCTCTAGCTCTGGCTCTGGCTCTGGCTCCTATTTGATCACAGCTCCTTCTCCAGCTCCAGTCTGATCGATGAAGGAGGTTCTGCGTCGCCGCCTCATTTTCTGTACCATTGGGAGAGCTTGAAAGGCAGAGGTAGTACTAGTCCTCTCGTGTATGCTGTTAATGAGGTGCTTGGCAAGATTCGATATCGGAGAGAGATATCATGCAGAGGTCTCATGCGCAGAGGTCTCGTGCTACCAATCTAGCCATGTGTAGTAAGTGGCAGCTAATTGGGTCGCGATCCCCTTCTTCTCTCCACATCCCTCAAATCCATCTTTGCCCCGATTCCAACTCTCCCCTTGCCTCATGAATCTCATGTATCCTCCAGTGTAAAATATTATCCTTTTGGTAAACATTGTCTTCCCTGAGTCGATGTGAGCAGAGATCCCGATGTTTCTGATCTTCTCCATCACCACTTCTTACTATGCCTCCTCCTCGGCACGTGCGACCGCAGAGTAGGATTGTCGACCAGCGATCGGATCGGAGTTGGATGAGCCATCGACTAAGATGATAATGAGTGGGGAGATATGTCACGCCCCGTTTCCCAGAATACCTGGCATTTAATTTTTTTCCAAGTATTCTAAAGAGTGAGGGTGATGAGGAAGGAAAAAGGGAGAGAAATAAGAAACTGAATATGCAGGCCACTGCACACATGCTGAGATAGTACAAGTAAATCTCCACTATAATATCAAACAGCCTCATAAAACAACAACACCATTTTATATACAACATGTTTCATTTATTTACATAGTCCAAGTGTATCAATACATATACACAGGAACTCTCCACCTCCAAGGACAATCACGTCACAACGCAAACTACATCTCACACCAAGTGCTACCCCTGAAACTCAACTCCAAGTCACCGCCAACCATGCTACCCCTGCTACCTAAAAAATGGGGAGGAGCACGTCAATGCGTGCCCCAGTAGGAAACAATTTGGATCTGGGCATTGCTTTAGGGTTATCAATCCACAAGGCAAGGCAAGGGAATAAGACATATAAACTAAATATATAGCGAAAGGTGAATAGCCAAGTAAGAGGATCATACCTGCGGTCCAATGTCGAGTTACTGCAAGAAAAGGGTTAGCATGAATAATAATAATAATAACGCAAGTGTTTAAGCAACCATTATCTAATAAGGTAAGTGTAAGTGCCCGAGGCATGGCACAGAGTCACAAGAACAGGCAAAGGGAAGGGAAAGTGGTGCCAGCAGAAGGAGTAACACGTAAATTCTTATTTTGTTATTTTATAATCGAATTAATTGGAACTCGGGTAAACTGTATGATACCAGGACCTGGACATCACCCCAAATTTGGGATGAATATAGCACACGTCGCAGTGGACACGAGCACTATACAACACCGGGCCTCTCAGCTCCCCCGTCCCTGGCAGGAGTGAGGCTCTCCCACAGTAACACAACCTCCGTATGTCCCCTCCACTCCCGGTAAAGGCGGGTGGGTATAAATATCACATATCACATAATCGTTTCCCCCAACTTCTCAGTCCAGGCATAATATCCACAATTTACTCAAATCCCACATAAAACCCGGGTTTTGCTAACTCACCCTCCTTAGAGAGGACTGAGACATTCATGAATTTCATTTTATCATTTTAGCAATGAAGAAGTCATGTTACATGGCATCACATTCCATATCCATACCAACATGGGTCATGCACCAAAGTGCCATGCCCTCAGTCATCGCCTCATCACATAGCAATCTGGGTCATGCACTCATGTGTCATGCCCTCCATCACATCACATACACATTCACATATAACAGTGTAGCCATGTCATCCATTTCCTCAACATCATTAATTTATAACAGGGTTCTTGGTACAAGAGCAAATAATATCATTTCTCATGTTTCTTTAACTTCACATTCATTGAGGCATTCCAACAAACACGTGGCATGCGCAATATCAATGAATACTATCCCATCAAAAAATTTAGTGACAATAGCATGATTAAGCATTCATTCAAGTAGCACAACTTCCATGCATACTAGAATGGAAAATTTGGCATCACCACAAATTAAAATGTTCAACTAGACACTCCAGCTTGCTGGAATTGCCAGAACAGCTACAAGATCAGAATTTTTGATCCATTTTTCTTGTGAATTTGACAAAACTATCTAAATGAAAGTTAAAGATATAGTAGTACTGGATTTATCTATAAAATTTCATGCAAAAATATGAAATATTTGATTTATGGTGAATTATTTGGTGAAGTGTGTCAAATCTGTTTTTTGGACAGATTTCATGGTCTGTATTGAAAGCCAATTTTGGGCATGTTGCAGCCAGAAATTCAACATATAAGAATGCTGATGAATTTTTAGAAAAACTTGTTAAATTTCCAACAAGACCAAGAACACAAAATTCCATTGTGTGTACAAGTGTTGAGATCAATTTTACTAAACTGTGTCAAAACTGGAAATCAAACAGACATGTTATAAAGATTAAATTTTTACTCCTAATTTCTGAATTGAACATATATCAAAATTTATATGATTTTGGGGTAAAACTTCAAGATATACAAGCTCATATTTTTTTCGAACCCTAATTCGAGCTACAGTAACCAGAATCATGGCAAAATCAGACATCAAGATTTCAGAATTTCAAAGAGGATAATTTTGTTAAGAATTTTCAAGGGAAATTCATGAAAATTGAATCATGGCATATTAATTTGATTACCACTATTTCATATTGATAAAACATGATATAAAAACATGATAAAATGAAACCCTAATTAAATTTTCAAATCCAAGTTTGATTCCTACCTCAAACTTGATTTTCCTTCTCTCATTCTCTCTCTTCCTTCCTCCTCCTTTCTCTTGAAGCAACCTAGGTTTCATGATTTTAGGGGGTGGAAATTAGGGGTTTCCTTTGAAGAAGTAGGGAGAAATGGGAGAGGGGGTGGCCGGCCATGCATGGGAGATAAAGAGAGAGAGGATAGAAAAAATGAAAAGAGAAGAAGAGAAAAGTAAAGATATATGGAGAAGTTTCTCTTAAAAATATCTATTACTAGAAAACTCTTAGGATAAGCATGCAACATGCTAAATGAACAAAATACCCCTCTATATTCTAGGTATTTACAAGTTTGCCATTACTTTACGCACACACAACTTTAGTATGTATGCACAGCAGCTTTGGTCCAAATGACCGTTTTGCCCCTAACCTTCCTAAAAATTTACGGGGTTGCCATTGACCCCTAACCCCTTTCACACTAGTATGGCTCTTCCTACACACATCCACGCACATCCATGCATGCACACATGCTTCACACACACACGTCTAACACATTCTTGTTGTTTTACACCCACGACGTCATTTGCACTTCTCCCGTATTCACATTTCACATTCTCTTCCCTTAGCCACGTATTACGGCCTAATCCCCTTGCACTATGTCACATACATTGATATCTATGCTTATTTCATGCCCACATATGCATCGTAGGTAGAAATACCACGTGTGTTCAGTATAATACACGTATAGTGCAAAATAGGGCATGCCAAGATAAGGAGATGGAAGCGACAGGGGAGGACGATGGATTGGATGCCTTCAGCTTCGAAAAGGTGGTTCTTGACATTTCCCCAGGGTGGCATGTGGTGGAACTGATGTACACGAACGATCAGATCGTCTGGGTCCGGTGGTTTTCTGATGAGTGGGGATCGTGAGTGCCGTTGACAACAGATAGCCGTGTGAATCATACCCTCTGTCTGCGACGAGCGGTTTGATCAACCTTAGCCTCCTCTTCTCTCCTCATGATCCACTAACTCCTACTAAAGAAACTTGGCAGGCTTGCCATCATTCCATTAGGAGACGACAACCGTGATGACCCGTGCCTGGCGATGAGTTTGGAGGCCATTTAGAATCAACGTCTGCCACCCTCTTCGGGAGTTCGGTCTTTCAAGCCTCTGATTAGAGGAAAAAATCATTGTCGATGTGGTTGACGACATGGGTGTTGACTCGTTTCCACAGACGATGCCAGATGTTTCGGGGTGTTTTCTTATTGATGATTGGTAGTACGGAGGTTCGAAGGTCTTTGCTGACGTGGAAGACAGCGATGGCCTTCGGGGCCGATCAGCCGAGCGGGCTCTAGTGCGAGGAACCTCAGAGCTGAACGACGGGGCACCGAAGTGAATCTTTGGTGAGGTGATAACCTCCAGAGTCGACCGGTTCAGGCGGATTCGGTCGCAAGAATGCTCGATATTGACAATGGGATGTCGATGGGAAGCCTCGACAGGTTGACATCCTCCTCAATTTGCAAAATGAGAAACTCGTCAGGGGGTCAGATCTTGGGCCCGACCAGATCCCCTCCAATGCCTAAGTCAGTATCTGACTAAAAAGGGGCTCGGTAGGGCTAGGTCCGACCCGCTGGGAGGCTGTACGCTAGTCCTCCGACTGAGCTGTGAAGGAGGAGAATAATATTTGGTGGAGTATGAGTATTCATGCTACCTTCATTGTAGATCTCTGAGCATCCCTTTGAGATGATGCCACCTCCCCTTCATATATGTAAGCCACATGTTGTATTGGGCAACGATGAGACCTTATTGCCATCATTGACGTGGACACGCTGATTAGGAAATATTGATCCCATAATCGCACCCATTTGATGAAGGACAAATGGCATGAATGTGGGCCATGATTGCTGGAATGACGGCTTTGAGCGGCTGCCATAATTGGCGAGTGCTCCCTCGATTTGGGGGGGGGGGGGGGCGGGGGGCGATGTCCTCAACCACGGAAAGCGGACGGTCTTTCGGGCCTTGGTCTCGGGTGAAGAGGCACGACCCTCCCGTGAGCTCCTTGGGCTAGAGCCAAAGGCCGTAGTGAGTCGATTGACTAGTCGTGGTTGGCTTGGTTTCCCCCGGCCCAGTCAGAGGGTTGTATCAACATCTTTTTTATCCAATCTAATTTGAATGATTATATTTTTCTAATAGCATAATTATAATTTATTATGGATACCTTTTCTAAAGTACATATCTCAAATTTTTTTAACAAACTATTTTTTATAGATCGAAAAGCTGGTTAAAGGCGAGTGTGCATTTCGCATCCACTAGGGATCGATCTTTGGTGGGCTCACTAGGAAGTGGAGGTAAATGCCGCTGGACCATAGTCATTTGGCACAAATTACGTTGAATCTAACGTAACGTTCACTGTTTTTCAAAGCATTTATCTTTTTTAACTCTTATCAAATAATGTTGTCTTGTGTACACATGCATCCACAAATTACTCTTCTAAACTTAGCACTGTTATGAACGAGAAACAGATTTGGAGAAGGGTTGAGGCTAGGAAACCCCTAGCCTCCTTTATATAGTATTCATAATGGGTACTCATGTGGGTGGATACCCAATAGGCCCAATGGGTCCTATTCATAACACTTCCCCTTATCCAACCAACGTGGTATACTCGACTTTATGAATACTGAATGATTCATTAGTACTACTGAGTATCTTAAAGGGTGGATACTTCTGGATCCAAGTTAAGGGTAACTGCCTCGTTAAAAACCCTTAGCTATGGAAAACACTGTGGGAAAAACCGATAGTGAAGCGAAAAGAGTACAGCACTCCATAACTTCCCCTGATTTGGGGATGTGTCGAGGGGTGGATACTTCTGGATCCAGAGTCAATGTGGTTGCCTCATTAAAACCTTGACTATGGAAAACCCTGTGGGAAAAACCAGCCAAGGAAAAAGAGTACAACTTTACAGTTGACTCCCCCTAATCTGATCAAGCTTCAGGCTTGCAGATCTCCTATATATCTATACATTTATCTCCTATGTGTCTATACATCCATCTCATCTGCAACATTCCGAAAGCAAAAGTAAAGTACAAGCATCACTCATCTATACAAGTTTCACTCATATAAGGCATTAGCAGAAACTAAAGGAGTGCCAGCGAACTTGGTAGACAGCTCCACGTCTCAATCGTCATTGTCTGCGAGGTACTTCAGGACCTGGCATTTGTATGTTCTTGAGCTGCTCCTTGGGTGATGAGCTTTTCGGGATGGTGGAAGGATGTAGACTTGGAAGGATTCTGTGTAGATCTTCAGGGGGTGGACGTCCAGTTTATACCATTCATCGTGATGATCTGTAACCTGCATATGCAAATACATTTAACACAGAGGATTTTTCCTCGACCCCTGGAGATAGCACAGAAGCTACATATCTCTGGTCCAGTGGCGCGCTGGGGGCACTGCACTGTACCTGGCTAATAGCTATACTGCTAACGCTCAAAAGAGACGCATGCAGTTGGCCAGGTAGAAGAGTGTTTCAAAGACACTTAAGGTACTTCTGGACCATATATATTCTTCCCCTCTTCCAGCTAACAGAAAGGGGTCTTTTAATGTATATCCATACAACCAAATAGGTGTATTTGGTGGAGAATGAAATTAATGTTTCTTCATCAATCATCATTGTATGAAGTTTACATCTTCGGGATGATTTATTAACGTCATCTTCAGGATGATAGTTCATTTCCAGGATGATGGTTCATCTTCAGGATGATTAAAGTTCTGTAAGCCTAGAATTTATGCCTAGCTAGGGCTTTCATATCATATCATATCTGATAGATAGGCTTTAACAGATATTTCGGTAATTTTCTCTTCAGGAGATCCGATAATATTTTGAGTTATTAAAATAATCTCAATTCTCTTAATTTGCTCTCTTAAGAACAATACTGTTTTTAAGAGGTGCAAACAACAACCTTTTAGTATGAGTCCTTTAGGGATCTTTGTCTAGGTTGGCTTTCCTTTAATCATATTATTAATATGTGTCCCAAAAAGAAAGGAAAGTAAAGAAAAAAATTTGTACATGCAGTTGAAGAAATTTTATATCGGTGATGTTGTCACATCCAATAGCAACATCAACCAAAAATTCCCTCTTTTTGCCATTCGTTGGGTTACGCCTTGACATAAACCAGTCGATGCATCAGATTCATCTTGTAAGTGAGTTCAGCTCATCTTACTTGATTACTTCCTAGTTTGAGCGATTTATACCTCTAAGAACTATAGCAAATTAAAATGCTTATAGCTAACGATTTTATTTTAATTCTCCTTCAATACTCAGTTATCCCACAGGATTTGATATCATTTTTGATACCAGGACTTCAGGTCCAACACCTCATATTTCATAAGTGAGTCCAGCTCACCTTATTATTGCCTCATTCCACATTATTATAATTTGGCCAAATCTCTATCTTTGCTTCAGGCAAAGCAGAGTTGTGGAAACGATATTTTATATTTAACTGGCAAAATGAAATATGAGAGAATTTGTCGACAAAATGTGTTCTTTCTTGTCCAAAACTCACCCCGAACGTACTATAATCATTTGATTTCTCCCAGAGGTGTCTCCTTCACGACGCGTTAAAGAAGTGAAGGTTCTGGGACGGGTAAAGAATATGGACAGATCCAGAATTGGTCCTTAGCAACCAAGTTGCAATAAGGTTCTGGATTTGAGCTCACTTTCCTGTGGTGGTATTGTTTTTTCGGTCTCCAGGAGTAGATCTCTCTTTTTGGAGCCTAGTGGTATGTCCTCTCATCCATTGAGGATATCCACTTCTGCTATTGGTGGATTGCATCCAATATATTTGGTATGTCAATCCTAGCGGGATTTTTAGTAGCAGGGATGTGAAAGTTTTGACAATATCTATATTGTCAGTAACTATGTCTGATAACTGTTTTAACAGTTTCATAGGTGTGGATCTTCAGGATCTCATCACAATTCATGATAACCAGATCATAGGTATTAATGATTTAAATGGTCATTTGAGCTTTAGGCTCATGGATGATTGTAGTATTTCTGTTGAAACTGATTCTGGGACATTAAAGTTGTGAGGGATCTTCGGGATCTCATCAAAGCTTTAAAATAGGATCATCAATGCACGTCTTAGGAGAAGTGAATTTAAATGCTTCCCCTGTTCAGAGTGCTCAGACTCTATTTATCTGGGATATTTACTTCCGATAAATAGTTCTGTATTTTGATGGTCTATAGTGGTGATATGGGGGTGTCTACTCATCATGGCACAATCTATAAGATGTGCTCTAAACGCTTCCCCCGTCAGGGGTTTTCGGAAACTGTTTATACGAGGTGATCAGACTCATATAAATAGGTTCTAAGGAGGCGTTTTGATGGTTTGCAATGTAATTGCATGTTCCCATGTGGTCACCTACAACTGGATTTTTAATGGATAAGAAATCCATTTTATCTTACCCAGACTTGGGTGCGAACACAAGCTTCAGGGTGTTCGTTATTTTTCCAGTTGTAAAACATTTAAATTTCCCAGTGTTATCCAAAGTTACCACCATTTTATAAAAGAATGTGGTTGGATAATGACTATTTATTTAGAGGATATATTGATGAGTACACCAAGGGTACATCATCAGTCCGGTTAAGGGAGTGGACGAAGCCTATTTATATCCCTGAAATACTCTCAAGAGACCTAAAGGTCTTCATTATCTTTAATGATGATAGTATATCATCTTAAATTCATTTGGGGAAGTGGGGAGAGTCAATGTCCATGTGAATGGAGATGATCTCATTATCATTTTTCCTTTTTGAATAGGACAATGAAAGTTTCACCCTTTTTGAAGAATCTTCGGGTTCGTCTGGTTGATGATGTCTTGCATCATCACTCCAGGGTGATATCGATCCAAAGTTGGTCGATTCTGGACACTTCCGGTGTTCCAAAATAATTCCTCTTTTGAATTTATGTGGCACTTTTGAAAAGTCCATTAAAATGCTCAAGTTAATTTTGTCCGATAATAGTTGAACTGTGTTCAAATTGTGAAGGATTACATCTTCACTTTGACTATTGTGCGGATCATCTTGGGACAAAGCTTCAGGCTTCATTTATTTCTTGAGTCATTATGGATTTCGTTTTGACGAATATCCTTTTTGAAACTGTATAAGTTTCAGAGAGTATATGGCATCCTCATTTTTAGGGGTATTCAAGATAGCAAAACATACGCAGTAAAATAAAATGTATTAAAACTACAAGGGAATAATACTGATGATAAGTCAACAAGTGACATAGTGTGATGTGTGCTCTTGAAAACATACAACAATAATTATACTCATTTAAGACTTATGTTATGACAACAGATTATATTTGATTTCAAAATTTATTTGTCCTCGGGGAGTAGCTAAATATACATAAGGTCAATTAGACTTTCGTCGTTTTGACTAGATATGTATGTATTTTTATATGGCATAAGTTAATGCATATTCATGTTTGCAAAAACATTATGGCTCTTATCAGAACTTCCGGCCTGATTTTGGCTTGCCATTGCTTACTCCATGTCGAGGTATATCGTATCTTCCCTTTCCCATTTAATCCAAGACTTCCCCTGTTTTGAGTTTTCCTTATTTTTATTTCAGGTCATGTTTGATCCTGAACTTCCCCTGATTTCAATATTCCTTATTTATAAAGGACAATGAAAATTAGTCTTGCTAAGGAGACATAAGCAGGGGTTTGAGCAAATTATTTATACTTCCACTTTTCTAATTCATAAGAGACTTTTAAAAAGTCTATTTGAATGCTCGAGTATAGCTTCAGGCCTTTTACTTGAGTCGTTCGAATTTTATGTGGATAGTTTACCATGCTCAGAGGGGAACAAATACGTGGGTGCGTAATATATTTCTCACTTATTCATTAAGCCACGACTTCGGGCGTATGCTTATATTCAAGGCTAGAAAAAATCTTTCCTTGTAAAAATAAAGGAGAGTACTCTTTTAAAGAGTTTAGCGGTATTATGGAAAACTTCTGGTGTCCATATTGGATTATATAGACCATGGATCGTATATATCTGTTTACCGCAAAGTGTGCATCTTTTATAAAGATAGCAATTATAATTTTCGCATAAACCATCGTATTTATTTTATTAGGGAGAGAGAGTGTTGACTTTTGATTTTGAACTTCAGGTTCATTTTGTCAAAGTGGATATGATATAAATTTTTTTTGAAATCATTATTGTCTTATTGTCATAAATATCATCATATCATGAGCCCATCATACATATAATGTAAAGCTTTTTAAACTAAAGATTATGTTCAATTCAAAAGTATGATGTACACATGCAATTTATATGCTGCAGGCATTTAAAAAAAATCTTATCGCAGGTATATAGTCTAGCAATAGGCGTTAAACTATATCAAAGTGATTTTAGCATGCTTTTTGACAGTTTCATTGTAACATTAGCATGGTATTAAAATAATTAACATCCACGCAATTAATGCATAAGCAATGAAAACTAAACTGACTTAGGACTATGGGGATCAGCCAGCCGACACCGAACTAAAAAGAAGTACAATCCGAAGTTACATCAAAAATAGCATGAAAGAATAAAATACAACTCGGGAACTTCAGGGAGAAGCCCCTATCTTCATTGTGCGTACGCCTTCAGCTCCTTTTTGGTGTCCTTCGGTCTTCTTTTTACATTTATATCCTCACTTACAAATTTCTCTCAAAAAAAAGAAAAATGGCAGGAAATTAAAAGGTGTCGGAAACCTGGCTGATCCCTAAAAAACCTAGCCTAATTTGCACATCAACGCAGATAATGTATTGGAAACATACAACCACGCAGATAATCAATCACAGGCATGTAAAGATTAATTTAAATAATCTAAATTGTGACGTGCAAAAATTTATTTTGAAAAACTTTTACCTTTGATCCATATTTTAATGTTTTGTTTACCGCTTTAAAACACTTTAAATTTTCTTTTAATTATTTTGGGCTTTTAGGGCCAAAAATAAAAGAAGAAAAATTATTTATGTAAATGGGCTAATTTTCTGGCCTTTTGGGCCATGAAAACAACCCATTAGGGTTAATTTGGGCCTCCCCCGAAAAATTGGCCCGTTTAGGGTTAGGGTTTCAGGAAACCCTGGGGGGGCCCGCGGCGTGTCGCCGCGACGGCTGGCCGCGTAGGACGCGGCCGCCGTGGCGGCGACGGGCCGCGGCCGCCGCAGCGGCGGGCCGCGGCCGCCGCAGCGGCGGGCCGCGGCCTTCATGCCGCGGCAGTTGGCCGCGGCAATTGGCCGCGGCCTGGGACCGCGGCGCAGTGCCGCGGCTTCAGGCCGCGGCCGCCGCGGCCTGATGCCGCGGCGTGCGATTTCCGCCGGCGGCGCTAGAGACGCGCCGCCGTTCCGCCCTACGGGCGTGCAGATTTTTGGATCAAAGGCGGAGGGTAAAAAACGGATTTTTCAACTATTTAG